>CM069132.1:60721052-61921052 GCA_035221665.1 Okamejei kenojei | reverse complement strand
TTGTCACAACAGCAGGATAACATTTCCCTCAAGCAAATCACAGATAAGAAAAGAAAATAGCACATCTGAGCTTGCGAGATAGAAATAGGAATATTCTGTCCACAGTATTGAGGTACTATACAGCACCAATAGCTTCTGGTAAGACATAATCGTGTCTTTCAAAAACCTGTTACACACATTTTTATTAATGGAACCCAAACGCCTCTCTCAAAATTATTTCCTTGCCTAATCTATCCTTTTTATTTCCTACCCAGTTTGTAAAGTAGAAGCTTCATTTGAACGCAGCAAGAAATGAATCGGTAGTTTACCCAGACTCATTTCTGCCTCAATGCACTCTGGGTGCTACTTAAGGCCTGTTTTACTGGGCCAAACTTCTTTGCGAACTGTAATGATAATATTTCAACAAAAATTACCTTGTGTTGCAAGAAAATACAACTTTCCTGTACACTGGAGTGGTGGAGCTGTGGATAGTCCTCTGAACAAGAAGATTAGCCATTTGAGTGGCTTGTCTGCACACGCAATCTGCAAAGGAGCCAAATGAAGTCCAGCGTCAGTGAGATTATATGTTATGTAGAATATACTGTTGGTTGTCAACTCCCCAAAACCATAAAACTTACTTTAATGACACCACGTGATTTTTTATAGCCAGTGAGGCTATCAGTCTGTGCTATGGATGATTTTACGATCTAATTCATAGACAAAACCCTATTCATTTGGCACCCAAATGTCATATAGCCGGAACTGAGGTGTATAAAAGTTTACTGTTTATAACTTTAAAGGACAAGCACTCACTCAGCAGAAAGGGTGAAAGTGCTGATCTCCTTGCTGTCAGGAGCTAAGTGGTGACTTTTCTGCCCTGCTTTGTCGCGGTAAGTAAAGTTAACTCTGTAAAGTGAAAATACCTGTTGGAAAAGGTTTACGCTACACTTTAGCAAGGAGTTGAGAGATCGTGACTCTCGCCTACCTTCGGGACAAAGTGTTTGAAATGCTTCAGGGTACAATTTTTCCTCAGACCCACACTATACAGTTTCAGAGAAATCAGGTCTATCAAAAGGGTTTGTTCAAATGGAAGAACAGTAAGAGCAGCAACAAAGAAATTGGCGTTGAGCAGTACAGTTGAGCAAACGGTGCGCAAATATCAGTGCGCAAGAAATGGGATTCAAGAGGCGGACGTATTCACTTCGAAATGCGTAAAAAACACCATACTACAATTTAGCACCATGTGTAAATATTAAGTGTACTGATTTCTACCGAATTCCGCCATTTGCACTAATAAGAACATTTGAAATGCATTGCTTAAAGACCCGCCTTTATAAGTTTGCGCAACTTCAATACCTACGCTAAACCAATCTGCAGACTTTTCCTCCAGATAAATGGGGCAAAATTATAAAAAATAGGTCAAGCATGTACTTTTCTTAGGAGGTTTGGACAAAAACTATGTTAAACGTAATTAGTAGAAATATTTTAATGCACAAGACAACAAACGCAAGATAAATACTTATTTGGGAGGCTAAAGAGCAGGAAAGTTACTATAGAAACTTTATTTTAACTTCCAGTCAGTTTTAAAAACAAATACAAAAGCTCATCACTAATTTCTTAAACTGCCAGTCTTTTAGGCTTTATAGTTATCCTTTGTCACAAAAAACATACACCGACGCTGCGCTAAGAGCCACTTATTGGAATTCGTGCAAAGTCATACAAAGGCACAGCATAGACATACAGTTCAAAGTCGCAATACCCTTCACAAAATTCACTGCTCACTAATAACACAGAATAGGTAGCATTTCAGTGATTTAACACCACGATATCCAATACAGAGGACGATGGTCTGAAATTAAATACGTATTGCAAGCTTGGAGCTATTTTGACATTTAGCAACACTAATACATACATACACTTTTTTTTGCAGAGTGCAACACATAATTACATTTTACTGGACGATTTTATACAGTTACTTCAAGTAATACCGCTTGTATTAATATAAATAAGTTAAACAGCTATAATTCACAAGGCTATCCTATTCCTAGACAATATACTGTAAGCAATGACTTGTACAGGCAACAGTACGACCAGAAAGCAGACTAACGATGCAAAGATTGGAATACGGCAACATGGAAATGCTTTTCTTCATAGAAGTAACACGGGAAAAAGAGTTTTGGAAGTCAGTACTGTATTGACATTATGCTAATTGGTCAGCTACTGCCCAGTGCTTCTATTGATCAAGGACGATATCCGCCTCCTGCAGCGGCCATGCTCATGCTTTTTAACTTGTTATCTTTTTTCCATTTCATCCTCCTGTTTTGGAACCAGATCTTAATCTGTCTCTCTGTTAGGCAAAGAGCATGTGCAATTTCTATCCGTCGTCTCCGGGTCAGATATCTATTGAAGTGGAATTCTTTTTCCAGCTCCAGGGTTTGGTATCGGGTGTAAGCCGTCCTGGCTCTTTTACCTTCTGGTCCTCCCATACTATCTGTAACATACACAAAAATGAATCCTTTGTTTAGTGCAATCAGTACATAGTCTAATATGAAATATACTAAAGAAAACATAAACACTAGGTGAATGCAGAAGTCTAAATTCTACCACCCGCCTGTCTACATTAACCTTTATGCTCCTTGTGCGCCTTCATAGTAAAATGACTTTAGAAACTTAACTGGAACAAAATGTTGAAGTCTCCACTTGGCCGAAGCTGTCCTATTATCAACCACACCTTTTTCAACCTAACAATTCTTATTTACCCATACCACAGTGACACGTAACTGGATACCTTCCTAATATTATCCCCCTCACGCAAATGGTTACAAATATAATTACAACTTATAAAATATGATCCTGACAGAAATCACAGCGAATATATTTAGCGTTTTGATTTACAGGGTGCAAAGTAATTTGAGATTCCACTAATGCAAAGATGAAAGGTGGTTTACCGTGACTTATGTGCAGTTTTCGCATCCAGGGGTAAATCTGAGGCTGCTGCTGTGCTGTGCCTTGTCCGTTCTGTGAACTTGGAGGGTCGCTGCTTGCCGGGGTGTCATCCTCAGTACCAGGCGACGTGCCAACCCCATCTCTACTGATTTGACTGCTGCTGCTGCTGGAATTTGAGGAGGTAGTTGGGCTTGCTATGGAGTTTTTGATTCCGGGGTGGTTGTCACTGGCAGGCGGACTGACCACGGCGGAGCAGGGCAGAGGGTCAGGTGAAGGAGATTGAGTGGACGTGGCAGGTTGGTTGTACCTGGTGTCTGCTCCTGCTTCTGGTCCTGCTGCTGCTGTTGTTGCTCCTGCAGGGTAGCTTCGAGATCTTTCACTGGCATTAAAGTGGTTAGATGCTGGACGGCTAATGCTGAGATCCATCCCATTGTAACCGTAGCCGTACCTGCTGGAATGCATCGTTGCAGAATCCCTGTATTGCTCGTTCACCGAGCTATGATCTCCATAATTATGTAACTGGTAGTCCGGGCCATTTGGATAGCGACCGCAGAATGAGTTTACAAAGTAAGAGCTCATTTGATTTTTTTATTTATTTATTTTTTACTTGATTTGTGGCTCTTGGTCGTTTGTGCGTCTAGCACCCTGCACAATTTATGATGAATTATGGAAATGACTGGGACATGTACTTCGTTCCCTCCTACGTAGGCACCCAAATATGGGGTACGACTTGTAATCAC
Source organism: Okamejei kenojei (assembly GCA_035221665.1). Classification (NCBI taxonomy): domain Eukaryota; kingdom Metazoa; phylum Chordata; class Chondrichthyes; order Rajiformes; family Rajidae; genus Okamejei; species Okamejei kenojei. The sequence continues at coordinate 61,917,387 of CM069132.1, read as the reverse complement.
GTGCTTTTGTTGTCCAGTCGTAAATTCTCGCTGATGACCTCTAGAGGTAAATCCATGCACTGTGGCTACAAATTGGAAGGTTGCGAGGAAGAAAGGAAGAAGGGAACGCGCACGGGGGCGCGCCGGCTGCTCCCAGCACTGGCTTTGGGTTGTCCTTGCGCGCCACCCTCTGGAGACTGAGGCTATGTGACTGTGGTTCTGATGAACGGGGAAATCGGCCTCGGGTCGAATTAAGGCTACCACACATTTCAAACTTAACCGTTACATTTCGTAGAATAAATCACATAAACCAATGAGAAGAGCATCTTTCAAAAAAAGATCCACGCCGCACATCAGTACATTTGTTTAATCCACGAGAGCTGTTTTTTTATATAGAAAAAAAAAGCTAGCGCTGATGATGATAGAGACAGGACTCGACGTTTTCTTGTAGCTGGTTTGTTTTGAAATTTTAAAAATTAGGTTTAATTTTAGATGTACATTTTGCGATGTACGTACCCTTCGGCTGTCATCGCTGATTAGTTCAGGGGGGAAACGGTATTGTGCAGCATCAAAATGCTAATTCTTTTCATCTTAATTTTTTTTATTTTGTCTGCATGGCTCATAATCTTAGAGTTCTTCGTGCATCTGCGGAAATTTCGAAGCCACCCCGCACTTAAATTCTCAAACCAACCTTCGTTTTCTTAAAACGCATGTCACGTATGCTGAAAATGCGTTTATATCTTTCCACTTTACTTTATTACTTAATGCATCCTAAACCAGAACCCCTTTTCAACTGGTAAATAAACGTTGTTTTGTGTCCAATTTAGGTGGAAATAATGTTTTTTAGCAGCATTCTGTGTTGGTTCGATTAGCAAATGCTCTATATTATCTAACAAAAGGCAGCGCACTTTACAAATAGATCTGCCTAATCAAAACATAAGCTTTGTGTCTGATACTATGTCTAGGTTCTCTGTAATAAATATTATGAAGAATGTTTTATAATTTAATCGCGGCTCTAGCTACGTCTTTACTTGTGCATTTAGTGAAAACTGCCCTTTTTAATGGACCCAGAAACCAAATAGTCATTCCTACCACGTATACAGTCCATTTTTTTAACCTGAAACAAGGACATCAACCGATCAATTTCACAGTGCTAAGTTTCCTTTCACAGCTTATTTAATACAAAAGTTTTCGGCAGCTTATGTTAAAGGCTAAGCTCAAAAATCGGGCACCTTATTTTCCTTATATATTAATGTATATCTTAATATATATTTAAGATATTTTATCTTCAAATTTTCAATTTAAAGCGAAAGCGTTACCAACCTAGCTTGGTTTATCCTACCAATGTCAAGATAAAAGCATATATAATTGTTTTCTTTGTTGGGGAAAGAATGGCTCGACCTAACTGAATACTGTGCCCTCTTAATTGGCCAAATATAACAACATGAAAGCAAATTATGGACATATACAATGCAATATGTATCATTAGCAAATGGGCATATCTACAACATTCATTTATTTTAAGACTGTCAAATTATATCTACGGAGCAAACTATCCATTGAAACAACTGGATCATTATCTGTGGAGCAACCCATCACATAGTAACGACTAGAGAAGCAGAAACATTCACACTTCGCATTTATAAAACAATTAATCCTACACCGTATAATTATTGTATCCTATGGAATGCGAATTATTTGAACACTTCCTCTACCAATTATACATAGACACAAGCTCAAGGGGAGGAACAACGAAAACAAACAGATATACGATTTTTTTTCTGAACTGTTTAGCAGAATGAGCATGTAATAACTCACTACCAAACAGAAAGGCCCAGGATAACTTCCTTTGAATTTGCGCTCTTACTCCCCTGTTTTATCTTCTGCTTCTTCGCTGTTGGATTCTGTTGTGCTTAGAAGTTTGTTTTCCTTTTTCCATTTCATTCTCCTATTCTGAAACCAGATCTTTATCTGACGTTCTGTGAGGCACAGTGCGTTGGCAATCTCTATCCGGCGGCGTCTCGTTAAATATCTGTTAAAGTGAAATTCTTTCTCCAGCTCAAGAGTTTGGAATCGTGTATAGGTCTGTCGCCCTCGACGCCCATGAGGCCCAAATACAGAACCTGCATGGTGGAAACAAAAACACCAAAGAAATTCAAGCCAACAAGTAATATTATCAAATGAAACATATTATCCATTTATCCGATTCGACTCCATTTAAACATTGTAATTAACATACGTAGCATTCTATTCGTAAAGTTGAAATTAAGAGTCATATGTAAAGTTTTTTTTCTTTTACATTGTATTCTACCAAAATATACTCACTAGAACTTGAATTCATTCGTTGCATCCAAGGATAAATTGGAGTACTGTACTTCCGGTCGTTTCCTTCTTCACTTAAAATTTTGTTTTGCGCACAATCTGTTTTGTAATGTTGGTCTGAGGAAAAGAAGTCATCCTGGGGTCTATGCTTTCCACTACCGGATGGCGAAATACTGGCTAGATCCTTTTCAGGATAGAAACAAGAAGCTCCATAGTCATACGACGCTCGATTGCAAGCTATTACTGAATTAGATTGTTGATAATAACAAGGTGACGAGTAACTCTTGTCCTGGAGGGTGGTTGCCCCATAGGAAGCTGGAAAGTGCCTTAGAGCATCATAGCCCGTTGTATAGAGTGGGATCTGTCCGAGGAATGAGTCCTGGCCACTGGGCAGTGAAACAGGGAAAGTAGGGTTCACAAAATACGAACTCATTTGCTCCACACTCTGTAGTAATATGATTTGTTATGTATTAGTACACAATGTGGTTTAGCTATTAGTAGTCATCGAGGTGGTTTGTTTCAGGATGGCCGAGCGCCAAAGCGACAGCAGCAAATATAACCAGCTGATCAGTGTCTAGCCAATAGAAAACGACTTTAGTTCAAAAAACTCCCTGGAGATCCGACGACTGAGCTAGCAAAGTTACAAACAACCAAATCAGTTCTGAACTATAACAGAGGTGGTTCTAATAGAATATTAGTGGCCCAATGAGAACCCTATTAGGTTACAGGGTATAACTATGCATACATATTTCATATAGCCTAACACATGGAAATATGACTCTGCATTACGTATTCGACAATAGCTGGATCACCAGTGATTAGAAGACAGATGATAGAAAATAAGAAATAGAGTAACACATTATTATTTCAGTAGATGTGTTTTATATGAAAATACACATGGTTAAATTACTGTTGTAAGATTAGGTTAATTCTTTTCATGTATTTCTTCATTTGAAATTTTCTTTATACAAACACAATATCCCTTCATGGTAGCTTGTGAGACTACTTGGGAAACATCAGAAATCAGTCCATGGAATATTGTTTCTATAACTATTTTAAATACGGTAAAGAACAACAGCGTCTACAAGTCCTGAGATGCTCACCACCAAGTCTGATTTGTGCGTTTAGAAAATTCACCCTGGTAAAAATAAGGAAAGAACATAGCAACAAGAGTATGTATTCAGGAAGATGATTTATAGATTTAATTTTGATATTCCTGTAAAGAAAATCCCAACAGAAGAGCACAACGCCATATCTCAGCTTTGAAAGATTTCACAGTAATTGTGTGTGGGAGTGATTGTTATTGCATCAGCGCTCTTCATTAAAGCGTGCATGCATCTACATGTGCATTTGGTATATAAACACTACAGTACTTCTGGGGGAAAGTATTTAACAAAACGTTCACGGAGATTATTCAAACGTCCAACCGACCTGCAAACATACAAAAGCTGGGTTTTATAGTTGATATGTCTGCATATGGCCTCCTTCCCATCAGAATGTAATTTTAATTGCACGCGATTGAAATTTGCTAATACTCCCCAAATCCCAACTTCGATTTTCCATAATTGCACGCTGTTAAGGTTTTATCGACCATAAAATAGTGGAGTGTTTCTTTGCAATAATTAGGCATTTTTGAACATCTCGATGGAGTCATTTGTGTTTTGGAATAACAGAGCACTTACTGCGCCTTGAGCGCGGCATCAGATCGCAGTGAAAGGACGGAAGCCAAGGGCTCCTTACTAAACATCTCATTATCTCGTTAGATTCCTGTTCTTGACAACAATAGTAACATAGAGATCGAAACATCTGAGCTGGTGTAAACAGTACCTATATACAAAGTATGGGTTCATATATTGTACATAAGGATAATGTAAGTGTTGTGGTAAATACAGTTGCAGTCCCTGAACAAGAAACAAAGCAAATTTAGGACAATGATTGCAAGTTACGGCGAGTGATAAACGCGGTTGTTTAGTAATCGGACAATTTTGAATCTTTAAGTCATAAAAATAAATCTTTTAGGGAAGGATACTATTACATTTACCGCAAGTTGCTAAAATACCTCGAATAATTAATGTTCAGCTCTGAAAGCTTATATGTGCCTGTTTTCCCTTAAATATAGACCGGCTAAAAATGGAATGACTACCGAAATCAAAATCTGTAGCTGTTGGAGGTGTGAGTATAAATGCAACACGAGTGTGGAGGGAAATGTGCAAGACCACGCTAGTTCGAATCCTCTAAATGAAAGGCCGACGCTTGCCGCTTTCCTCAGTTACTGCTGTAGTATCATACCTTGTGTTGTAATTCTTCATGTGCCTGCTCTTGCAAATGTACATGCGATTTTAATAAATTTGAAATTATCTCGTCCACGTTTGATCTTTTCTGTTTATGATTTATTTTAGATATCATTTTAAGCTTTTGTTAATTCGTGCTTCAAGCATCAGTGCAGGATTTCGAAGCACCCCTTTCCCACCCCCCCCCCCCCCCCTCCCCCAACTCCTCCCATCCCACAACTCTCATTGTACACTTAAATGGGATTATTTTTACATGTTGGCAAAGGATAAAAGGGTAAAATGTAATTTATGCCCATTATTTTCTATTAGGTAATATAGTTAATAACCACTTCACAATTGCTGCTTGTGAAGAATTGTAATACTATTTCTTAGGAAACTGGATAAAACCAGGCAACATAATGAGAGTATGAATACAGAATGGGGTAAATCTCAACTGAAAAACTCAGAACATGTATTAAACAGTAATAATCTATGTTTGTGGACGAACACAATGTAAATCAATGTGCATACTGTACTGCACTTTTCGAATATTTGTTTTTTAATTTGCTTGCATCATCTGGAAAATACAGCCCCGATTATTTTTTCTTGTATTGTAACTTACAAATAGATGGTAATTGGACTGGGAAAGGTTAAAATTTTACGATTCTGATTTATTCTCTCCGTTGAGGTATTAGCACTTTTTTTTGCAAACAGCAAAACCTTCCCAATAATAACATTAAATAACATACTGCGATCCCGTTGAATCTAGAATTTAATTCTCGGAATTTTCGCACCTTTGAAGTAAAAGAATGTCAGTCCATTCTTAAAATCAAAGTTTGATTACTGCCAACCACGCAAATATGTAAATTAGATTTTATCATCTAGTTAATGAGAGGGGAATTTTGGCTAAGTCTTTTCGTTTTGGAGGTAATTATGGTTGGTCCAGCCTAAACAGTTGCGGCAGATGCAATTCCAGTCATAAATACCTTTCGTTTATCGTGGCCTATTAAATATATCTAGAGCCTTAGTTTGGTGCTAATAATTAACTTAAAATGTTATAATCAGTGTCCTGCCTAATAGATATTTTGTAATATACTATAATTTAAACACACATTAAACCACGTATCGTATTTTTTTCAAAATAAAATAACGCCGCTTCTGAAACTCTGAAATTCGAGGCCGTGATTCAAGATGGAAACCTACCTGGCATGTTATATTACTTCTTGCTATGCCCATTGCTTGTTAACATTTTCATTTTTATAAGATTTAATTAGAACATGAGGTACTATAATCTCCTAATTATTTTCTGACAATTGCAACACTTTCCAAAAACGCATCGTACCTCGGAAGCATTTTAATGGTGATTGTAGTATTTGCAGCCTCTGGATATGTGTAGTGTATGTTAACTAAACTATCTATGCAGTATTAAAAACAAATCTTATCTGTCCACTGAAACCTAGGTTAATTCGAACAAACACTGCTTTTTAACTTATTTTTAAAGCACGGGTTAATTTAAGTCTTCGCTAAATTCTTATTAACGCTTCTTTCGCTCTCCTATCGGTATCAAAAACGCTATTTTTCCCACGTTAATCACATATTATTATTCAATTTAGGACTATAATTTAGGGTTGCATGAATTTCGAGCAAACGAATCTATTTATCTCAGTTTTCAATAATCAGAAACTCCTGAGATCTTTCATTTAGCATTTCTAAAACATATCACCTGCTACGTTTCATATAAGTTGCGCGTAAGATTTAAAAAAATAGATCAATATCTAAAGTGGGCGTGTTTTGCAGATGTACAAATATTCAAAATCTTTACATGATCCAAACATGCACTTCACAGGGGTGGGTGTTATTATTCTGCGCGCAATTAAACGCCCATTCTTGAAGACCTTTAACATTTAAAACAGTAAAACAGTAAAACAGTAACAGTAAATAAGCTGCACTCCGCACTTTAATCAAACTCGAAACATTCAGGTATAAGGTAAGCAAAATGATGATTACTGGACGAGTCCACAAAACAACTTATATAACGGTTAATTTGAGAGCTGAACTCAACCATTTAATCAGCAACATATGACCAGAAAGGGACGCTGTGCTGGTTTATTCGCACTCCAAACACACGATGGCAGTATCGAGTCCACAACTGATAGCAAACATCAATAACCACACATTTTCACATTTTAAGTCAGACAACACTGTTTCAGTGCCAGAAAGACAACCGCCATGCTAAGCTCCAACAATAACAGACACGTTTGTGTGCTCACACACGAAATAAGATGTCTTTGGGGGTTTTATTCCCATTCATGTTCAACATAGGAATAAACCGCTAACAATTGCGGATGGACCCTCGAAGTGAACGGCGGCAAAGAATGCTCATGTTATCATAAACTGTTATCAGATAATTTTCAAATACACAATAGACATTTATTTAAATATATATCATTTAAAACTCAAATTATGTAATGTTAGAAAAGGCGATTCATAATAAATAATCAGTTGATTGATGAAAGAAACCCGTCACCATCGCTGCAACCGGCATCTTATTAATTTTAAACTTGTGGGTGAATTTTCTCGTCCTATAAAATGTGCAACAGCACTTGTTAAAATGACACAGAATTCTTCTTCAAAGCAATGTCGATCAGGCAAGACATTTCACTTTTTAATATTTGCTACCCCTTTTCTCCAAACACTTTGAATCCATAAGCCGGTTGTCGATCAGATCAACCAGAAGGTACCGCGTATTATTCACACTCATTAAAAAACAAGCATATTTCGCAATTCCAAACCATAAAAGAAGCCACTGACAACACTCAAATAGTGTTTTTGAGTGCATATCCAATGGATATTTGAAATTAGATATTTCGAAGATTGTTGTCATTTTTACATCATATACTATAACTTTGACAAATTAAATAATCTTAGAAAGTAGGTTTTAGCATAATATCTTAAAAATATATATTTTTCGGAATTACAAAGTGACCGATGACGAATGAGCCCTACCTTGCCGCTGAATCGATCTCTCGGGCTGGCTTTCCCGGGCTCTGCTCAGGCCGTGCGCAGGGTTAGGTCAGCCCCAGAGAGAGTGTTTGTAGAGTCCGTGTTAGTTTGACAGCTGTCCGTTCAGCTCCAGCCCAGGCCAATGGCTCTCGCATTCCGCCAGCGGCGTTTAGTGACGACTTGCAGGAAACTGTCTTGCGGATAGCAGCCGGCGCTTTTTAGTCCAATGCTCCACCTTCTGTGGAGGAATTCGTGGTTGCCAGCCATGAGATCTGTGCTGAAAGCTTGGATGTATTGAGGCTCCATGGGCAATAATCAGTGCGCTGGGAAGGGGAAAAAAGAACAAAATATGCGGCGAAAAAAAAGCCTCCAAGCTCTCACATCCGAACCAAGACGCGTTTAGCACAAGAATGCAGCTCTATAGTCGCAAGGGAAATTATAAAAAGTTCATGTTCACGGTTACTCTCCACATGACTTTCAGCGGCCAATGGAAAAACCGAACAACTCGTAAAGTTCTATTGCAAAGTTGTAAATTTTCATAAAACAACAACGGATTTATGACATTTCCCCATGACTATTAGGAGGCAGGTCCTAGACGCCATTTTTAACAAAGAGACAAGTTAAAATTGCGAAATTATAAAAGATTTTTTCCACAGTTTAACTATATTTTTTTCAGTTTCGGAAGACGAGTTATCATGATCATAATATCCATCTGCAATTTTTAGCTTTTTAAAAAACTGGTCAGTCCTATTTCTACACACATACTGTTATTTAACCGTATCAAGACGATGTTACGTTTAATCGCAGCTTTCTATCCATATTTTCTTTCCAGTTTACCATTTCTTAAAAATGCTGCAATTGGAAAATGAATATGTCCTCGCTTATAATATATGATTCAGCTTCAGGTTCTACTGCCGCACTGCATCCATTACATATTAAGATGCACTTGCCCGCATATTCGTTCAAAGATCGGCGATGACAGTGCACTGGGCTCTTCTCCCCACTTCTTTTTTTCTATTTTATATTGAGGCCGAATATAACATTATGTCCCTTTTCAAAACTTTTCTTACCGTGCTCGCAAATTGATAAATGGGCACGATTTGGAATCGGACGCTAATTACTCAAGTGTAACTTTTGCCCAGATTCCTCCCCAACTCGAACGCATCTCGACTCAATATTGTCATGCTCAGAAAAATATCTGGCCAATTAAAATCACACTCACGCAGTTTTAATAATCTATTTTCCTTACATGGGGTTAAATTAAAGTTTAAAAGCTTTGTTTCATTTTATGTCATTAAAATCAGATTACTTGGATATGAGGGGGTACGGTGTGTCGGGATTATGTGTAAGATTTCTGACAGTTTATATTCAATTCCTGTCAGTAATTATTTAACCCAAGCATTTATCCGAATCATATACCCACTCATTTGGTGGGAGGTGTTTGGATTCGACAAGAAATCAAAACCATATTTATTTAAGCACCGTTTAATGTTTTTTTGACGTTTGTTTTCTTACATTGTTTCCATTCAAAGTATACATGTCGAGAACGAATATATATATTTTAAATAGATTGCACCTTAAACCGTTAACATTGGTTATTATTGAACAACACATACACAGATTACAAAGCAAACTTTCGATTGACAGATACCACACCGAATATGGAACCACAATATATTCAGTTGACAATGCAGTTCAGGTTTTCTATTATTACATTTGGTTATTACATGTTTTTATATAATTTAAACAGTGCACATGTCTAAGACAACTGATACAACACTCGAGGAAACACGATTACATCATTCAATAGCACATGGTTTATTGAAATCTTTAGCAGGTATATATTTTAATGACATCCATCAAAAAGTAATAATGCAATTTCTCCCTCCTAATACAACTATTTTACTTTTTACAGCATAGTATTGAAGCGTATTGCGAAAGGATTCCATTCGCGTTAAACGTAAACGGGTATCTCTAGGTAGTATTCACTATTTTCCTGTAATAAAGTGACTACATACGCACCTCATTAAAATACACACATCGGAATATATTTCACTATTTTACTCTCATATTATGGTGCTGTTATAAGAAGGGCGGGAATTCAAGCCCCCAGAACAACATTCTCTGTCTAGAAACGAATTTTAAATTAAAACATTTAGGTAGTTTCCATAAACGTGCAAGATGTCCACTATTGTGGTTTAGGTAGTTACATTTATTTGCCAAGTGAAAACAGAACATTGCTTTATATCCTTATTGGGACGATACATATATGAAATAAAAGACATACTCAAAACACAATGAAGAATGTGGATAAAAAATGAGGAATTGAGCAAAAATAAAGTATTTTACTCATGACTTAGTCTTCTATCATTACTAATAATAGGTGATAGGCTGGCTCGGAGGTTTTTCATTGGATTTGAAAGAAACTTCTAAAATCATAACGTTCTTATTTTGTGAACAATGTACAGAAATGTTTTAAATGCGTTCAGAATGTGAATTAATGAGGATGAAATAAGTTTGATCAATGGCTCAGTGCATGAGATATATCTTATATCACATAGTGGTAAGTGAGTTACAGAAAACAATGGCTACAGCTTGTTTTTTTAGGCTCATGTTTTTCTTATCGCTACAGTATTAGAGACCCAGAGTCGAATCCCAGTCTCTTATTTACGTGGAGTGCATGGATTAAGAACTATATTCCCATTAATGCATTTATTGCAACAAGAGACCGTCAAATTAGCTAGGGAAAATATTTGACGACCGGGAAAATGGTCTAAATCCATTGGCTTTCACTTTAATTCTGAACCCATTTCCTAATAATTGTTTTACTATTGCCGATAAAGATTTTGCATTTTTTTTATTAAAACCAAATCAGAGAAAGTAAAGATAGTATTTATTTCAGAAGATTATTGAAACATATAGGTAGTATAATGAGTGCCACTGCACTGCATCGTTCTAATAGTCCACGATTGTGACTAGGTAGTCAAATGTCATTGTTAGCTGGTGGTAAACAGCTTTGCACATTCGCACAGTTCAAGCTTTAGCCGGGCATTTCATTCCTGTTTTTCCTCGGTTGTTGTGCTAGAGCTGCCAGCTTTGGTTTCTTTTTTCCATTTCATCCTCCTGTTCTGGAACCAGATTTTGATCTGCCTCTCAGTGAGACACAGAGCGTGAGCAATTTCGATCCGTCGCCTGCGAGTCAGATAGCGGTTAAAGTGGAATTCTTTCTCCAATTCCAACGTTTGATAGCGGGTGTAGGTCTGCCGCCCTCGCTTTCTGTCCGGGCCTGAGGTAAAGAGCAGGAAATAAAACAAAACTACAATTAAACGCCCGTTTAAAATAAAGTTTAATAATATGTAAACACGTATGATCTAGCCACTTCATTATTGGTTTCTCCACCTTTCCTGTGTCTATTTCACAACTTTTTAAAATTGTCTATGGCTAACCAGAATTTTTAAATAGTGATGAATTGTTTTAAGATGCAAAAGAGCAATCTGGATCGAAGCGATTACTTCTTCCAACCATGTATTTAAAGAGCAAGATTATTTAACAAGGTTCAATAAGGCCTCTGTGGTCTTAAAGTATTATCATTGAATATTAGTGTTCTTTATCTTGAGTGAAATAAGGTTAGAGTTCTCCACATTTCACTCAGATGACAGCGATCGTAATAATCCCGACCAAGAAATTACAGGTAAATTAAGTCTAAAACTTCCAGATAAGATGCTTCGAGAGTTGACTTGTTCAATACAAACAGAATCACAGAAATCCACTTTACTGGCCAGACCACTTGCATTATAATACTAAATGATGCTATTCAATTACGAAAACATATATAAGAGATGAAGCTTTACAGAAGTCAATGGATCTTCCTTGAGACTATATATATATAGTCTCAAGGAAACTGAATATATATATATATTCAGTTTCCCGACGTTGTTTTAGGTGTTAAGTTACATTAGGCATGGAATATATCATCCCATTCACCCGAGTATATTGTTTCCCGCGTATCTGTTTAAAAAAACTTATTTGATGTTGATAAAAGTGAGTAAATAAGCAATATGTGCCTTGCTGTTAACTTTAAATGAGCGGATGTCGAGTGCTTTTACGAGGATTGTACTGATTAATTGTGCAATAAAAGTTTTATGATTGCTATCTGCATACAATGCCACATGCGTTTGAGGAACTGTTCCGTAGCTATCATTAAAACTCTTTAACTACTTTCAGGATGTACTGGCACTCATCTTTTTAACTGGCCGTTTGCACGTCTCCCATAGCCATGTTACATTTATGTCCCATACCTGCATTCCTCATCCAGGGGTAAATCCGGAAATTGCTCTCTGCTTGAGGGTGCACGTTTGTCTGATCCAATTTTTCGCAACCTTGTTTGCTCAGGTCGCTGCAAAGTACTGGAATGTTCTGGTCTAAGGCAGAGCAGCGCAGGTTGTAGGAATCTGAATTTAGGTTATAACCTGTGTTGTACATGGAAGGGCCGTGATAGATTGCACTGTTAACATTGTACAGCCCGGCCATCGGGGTTGGGAAGGCGCTCGCGCCCGCTCCATAGCTCGATCTTTGTGAGTTCGCAGCAAAGGCGCAAGAAGTTGCTTCTGTAAAGCCACTCGTGTTCTGGAAAACGGATGTCCCCGCCGTATATTTGGGAAAAAGAGCATTCACATAATACGACGAACTCATAATTTTGTCTGGTGATTTGTTGGCCGAGACTCTTCAGTGTCGGTTTTACGAGATAGCGTGATATATGGCAGCATTACACCCCCGATTTACACCAAACACCCATTTTCCTTCGGCCCGACTTATTTCTATTCACGTGACCCGACCATGTGATCCCGTCACCCAATAGCATCTCACATCACAGGTGGTAAATATCATGTTATTCGACTATTTTCAAAATAAATTATGCAAGAATCATATAAAACATTACATTATTAATAAGGATGGGTTGTGGAACTTTCCAAAAGTAAGTATCTTCTAACAAGTTCTTGACAAGTCAATCCCCCACACGCATGTGGAAATTTTCACAGCGCAGGTATGTTCCCAACGCTTTTGAATATGAGATGCACGATGAATTTGGAAATGTAATGAAAGGTTTTCTTTGATACAAAAAAAAGCAGACATGCTGGTTTGTCCATAGAAAGAAGCAAGATTCGTGCACAGAAAATTATCGATGGACACTTTGAATCAACATTAGCAAGTCCTTTCTGCAATTTGCTTTAAAAAAACGATTAAATGGTTTCAATTAAAAGACAAGCGCTCTTCCATTGTCCCTCACACCCCCTGCGCGAGTTTGCTGTTATTTCAGCAATATGAAATCCTGTACGAATCTGGAGGGTGGTGAGAATGAGGTAGGGACTGGGGACCTGTGGTACTGCAACCTTACTGAATTACTGATTAGGGTTCATCTAATCTCTAGATTACAGGATAATCTGCGTGGTTTTAGTGAGGACTAGAAATGGGAGAGGTATAAACCGCAGTATTGCTGCAAGGGGATTGGGCGGGGCATCACTGAGAAATCAGCTCCTGCTAGGAGCTCTCCATCTTTTTATAGATCCAGTCATGTTTGTATATTGATTTACTGAAATACATAACTTCATTTTGTAAACTACCGCACTTCCTCTGCCGTTTCAATGCTACCGCTATTCCGTGGAAACCTCTTGGAGTTGCTAGGTAATCTGACTAGATCCCCGCAGGGGATTGAACCCGGCATCATTTCCTCCTTTTGTTTTACAACTTTTTACTCTGTCTCCTTTCTCTCAGTAGATCATGGAAGGTGTCTCCGAAAACAGTTTCCTTGCAATTGCGACAGTTACTCTACTTTGGCTTTGGTCACTTCCTAGCGGAATTGTTGCCTTAATGCACAAGATTCAGAGTTATATTTGTTCGATGTTACACGTAGGCAAGGAAACCCAGGCCACTGTATTTACAGCAGATACACAACGATGCACCTGGTACGTTTAAAGTAAAGGCTTATTGCAAAAAAATATGTTTCTGCATTTACGTCTGAAACCCTTAAGGAAGTATAAGCTCATATTATTAACTGCGATTTTCTTTTGAACTCTGGGTCTCTTCGGCTAGAGGCAGTGGTAGTTTTATGCAGAAAGGCTTTCCACCAGCGATGATGTTTTGTCGGGAGATTATTGGACTGCATTCGTCCCTCGCTCGTTAAAAGAACAATCTTTAGTTAATATACCTCCAGCCTATAAAGCTGTCGGCAATCTCCATGTTTCCTGTACATACCTAAAACGAAACGGCGTGCTAATGTCAATATCTCCGAAACGCGTGAAGGAGGGCTTTGTCTTCTAAACTTTTCATACGTTACAAGTGATTTAAAATAAATCCGAAGTCGAGCTGTAAACGATTTTAGCAGTGCGACGGAATGCCAGTTGATTGTTTAAAAATTAAAAAAAATAAGTTTAATTAAAATTAGTTAGGGAAATACATAGCATGGGATTGTCGAGCATAGAATATATAACACATAACGTGTAAAACAGTCATATTTTCGAAGTTTAAACATTGCTCGCTGAAAATAGGTTACCGCTACCGATTTTGCTTAGATTGGAACTAACAGCTCTCCGACGAAAACACGAGTCAAAGGAAGGGGGTAATGGAATAAAAACTAATGGAATTCAACGGAATAAAATCAGCAATTCGTCCAAGTAATCCTACTTCAATAAAAACAAAAAAAAATACGCTCTTAACTTAAGTCAAAATGTGCAAAGGTCACCGACACTTCTCAAAGTTGCATACATCAATTTCCAAATAATATGCAGCAGGAAATTGCCAAAACTGTTTTTCCACTTACATTTGGTACTTTCTTTCCCCACTTCCCAGGAATTCTAGTTTCTCCGTACTGTTGCCCTTTGAACATTGCGACCGCGTTGCTCTAGATGCACGTTCATATATTTGACTAAAATTATAATACTCTGTCCTGCATATTAAGTCCGCTTGTATTGTAGTATCTAATAAAATTGTGTATTCGCTAATAAAACACTGATATTGTTTGTGTAGCAATAACGTTAAATTCTTATTTTCTTTTATTACCAGGAGTCAGTGGATGCATTTTACGCAGCATCGTTGTTTCACAGATCGAATTGGAGAAAGTACCGAAACAAAGAAAGCGAAATACATTTCAATGCGACTATACAAAAGTATCGTGGCAGTAACTCCATACATTACCGAATATTGTAGAAATAAAAATGTGGTTTATACATTTTTGCGTATAAGCAATGTTGTTGTTATATTCTCAGCAGAATCGGCATATTTAATTTTTCACGATGGAAAAATCGATAAATATTCAATTACTAACAACTTCTCAATTGTATAAGTAGATAGACAGACAGACAGACTGACAGACAGGCAAACCGACAGACAGACAGACAGACAGACAGACAGACAGACAGACAGACAGACAGACAGACAGTCAGACACACAGACAGACAGACAGACAGACAGACAGATAGATAGATAGATAGATAGATAGATAGATAGATAGATAGATAGATAGATAGATAGATAGATAGATAGATAGATAGATAGATAGATAGATAGATAGATAGATAGATAAACAGCGAGACAGATAGGCAGAGAGACAGACAAGCAACGAGACAGAAGGACAAATTCACTATGCTGATTGTCACATAATGTTTTGCAGAAAATCTGGCAAATGTCAGAACTCTGAAATTTATATTTTTTGGATATTCCAACCGGACAACGATGGGTATTTTTGCATCGTATTCTAACAGATTTTCATAATAGTTTTGGAATCTGCTTGCAAACACACGCAAAAGACTTTATGCAGCATTAAGATGTTGCGCAGCAACAGATCATACTGAAAGTGCAGCTGGGAACTTTACACTTCAATAGGCATAGTAGAAACGAGCACTTGATCACGCAGCATATATTGGAAATGCGATTGAATAATAATATAGATCATGCCTGTCAGCATATTTTGAAATACATACATATCAATTCCATTACAAGTCATTTGCTGTAGTTGGGAATCTATTATAAGGCTGTAAAAATACCACGTTCCTCCGTGCAGCTTATTAAAAGAATGGGGAGTCTAGTATTTACAAATTAGCATTGCTTTGTGGCAATAATGTGCAAACCCACGTATACACATATAAACATATGAAAAAGAATGAGTTTATTCAAAAAAACAAATAGTGAAATAATTAGCCTTCCTATGGTGATAATTATGGCATATTCGGCGAGATTTTAAATCAAATTAATCTGCTTTTCAGTGTGCTAAAAGACCTATATTTTGTTCGAAAGGTAAATACAAACATATTACCAATAAAGAGTTGCACGATGTTAACTTTGAAAATAAAATATTTAGTTATTCCGCATTCCGACAAGAAATCAACACTATTTGAAACTGACCACCCGTTCCTTCACTCATCCCAAGACCAATATGGGGGAGTTCCTACAGAGAATGCCCTTTAAATATTCTATGCTTAAATGCCGCAGTTTGACCCAACGATAAATATTATGTAGGTGACAGTATATTAAAAAATGTGCAACTTCCTAAATTACTTTTTTTTGTTACAGTTATTTGAGTTATTAATGATTTTATGAGAACTCTAAAACTAATTTAAATACATCTATCCTGCATTCAACTACGTACTTATTTGATAACTTTCTATATTTAAAATCCATTAACGTTTTCGCATTGAAATACCAATTTCGCTCTCTCAAGTTCTCTGTGTTTACATAATGCAAATTTATCATTTATTTTTATACATTTCTCCTTTGCATGCAGTTAAAGAGGAGTCATTTATATCCACATACTCGTGTATCATTACGATAATTTATTCTGCAGCTGGATGAATATATTTTTCTGGCACTAGGGTTGATTTTTTAAAAATGTGTTATAACAACATGAAGTCTAAGCTCAAAATATAAATAACTGAATTAATGATATAAGTTTGATTTCCCTGCAATGAGTTACATATCACAGATGCCTCCTGCTGCTCTTGAAATGGAAGGCATTAACAACGTAAATACATTCATTTGCATGTAACTGCTTGCGTGTATGTCTGAGTACATGCAATTGTGTTATATTTGTTTGCATGGATGTACATGCGTATTTGTGCTCTCAGTGAATATGCACAATTTCATGTGGGGTTATAAAATATTAATTCTCAAGTAACTTTTAATCGCAATCCATTGTTGCAAATAGCACAGTAGGGTTGAGGAATGGATTGGAAGATAATCAATTTAAATCGTCTCAGTATACATTAAAATAAAACGCTGAGATACAAATGGTTTTCTAAACCTTGTTTGAAGTGGAATTAATCTATTCACAAATTAGTTGATGGATACAAAATGAATATAGTCCGTCGACCACAGTCCGATTTTACAAGTGTCATTTGTCGTGCATGTTTTCATCCTATTTACAACCTACTGTATAAATAAATCCCAGGATATAGCAGTTATTGCACTTTTTGGCAGCTTGGCGGCACTCTTTTTAAACTCTTTTGTGGATTAATGCTGCCATCTTCTGGCTGTAAAGAGATCCTGCTACGAAGAAATTGCTGACAAGGAATGCCCAGAAAGCCTTTTCAATTCTGTGGCGAATTTAATAGCTGCATCGAGTTTAATCAGGCATTTTATTTTATTTAACAAATTTAATATCAAGTATTATTAACAAGGCTTAACATTAACTAAATGTTGGTTATTTGTCTACTAGACGCAATAAATTGGTAAAGAGATATGTGAGGGGCCCGTGTTAGAGACGAGACTAATAAAGGTCGTTATTTCCGCAGACCCTTTTGTCTAAGCAGCCAGACAAAACAAATGGATGGCCTTCCCTGGAAAAATACTGATTGTAGCTGGACAGTTGTAAACTCATTAAAACCTGAATTCCAGACGGCTTGCCAGACCCTTTATTTTATTGCAAGTCTCCCTGTTTAGTCTTTGAAGTTCCACATGCAACAACAGAGGGCGTCGCATCATTATAGCCCTCCAGACTGAACATTTAAAAATAAAATAATTTCAATTTACCGCCACTTTTAATATTATAATAAAAAATATTGCAATTACTGCAACGCTATTCACGCGTTTGCTCCAGACGCGGAGAATACTTCGATCGTCAGTGTCGTGTTTATGTACTTCGCCCCTTAACCTCCAGCGTTTTACACCCCATAAACGCTTACAGCAGTCATTTTCTTTTATTGCGGTACACCACTCTGAATTTTACTAACGACAGCCACTGCCAAGACTTGCAGCTACTCGGGCCTTTCCGTCCAAATTCCAAATCATTTGAATCTCACTAAATCCATCCAAACTGTCTTCGGGGTTTTAAAAAGTTACCAGGGATCTTACAGTTAGAAAGGAAGTTACATAAATGGTCAAATCGTGTACTTTTTGTTCGTGGTGAAATGCCTAAGATTATTTAACTTTGTTTGCTTTCAAAGGCTCCGACTCTCTTGTGCGATTTGTTTAAGAAATGGCGGCAAGGATTTGTGCCAGGCTTTTTAAAAAATGTATATATAATAATTCACTTCATTATAATATGGTGAAATCCCATAACGTTCTAGTTTTTTTTCACGGGCAACTGGATCAAGGTTATCCATTCCCACTTGGAGAAAAGTACTGCATTTCTTGCATAGGTAGCCCACAACAAATCTTATAAATAGCCAGCCACATTGGAGCATGGCCAAGCGACAAATACAAGTTGTTAGTGCACTTTTGCAGGGTCTCGGGTTAATTGGTGATAACTGGGCGTTAAGCTCAACTGTATTCAGACTCTGCGTCATCAAATCCGCTTCTAAAACAAAGTTACTACTTCATGGTTTATGAATCATTCCAGAAACCTCCAACGTTAGTTTTAGTTTTCAACTAAACATCCCATGTTTATTTGGAAAAATCCAAACAATGGATTACATTGCGGTACACCACATTTTATATGTCAGAATTTGAGAAAGGTATAGAATAGTTGTGTTGGCATTAGAGATTACATTTTAGTAATGAATGGGATTTTAAAAAAATGTATACGTATTATTATATTTATGTCGTTATCCGGCTGTTGCAAAACTTAGGGGTTGATCTTAAGAATTGAAATCGAAACCATCTGTAAAGAGGGCAATGAAGATCTTGAAAATATTAGTGTTGAGTATGGTGCGTTTCAAAATTCTGAAATTGTGGCGGAATTTATTAAACGTAGTCCTGGACGAAATACCGTGCAATGCATTTCCATAAATTGAATTGTGAGAAGCGAAATCACATGTTTTATGTAGTGAAACATATATTTTATTAGACAACAAATAAAATGACATTTCATTACAAACAGTATAGTTTGGTCAATATGACACGAGGTATTCATTTCAAACGTGTACACAAGTTTAAACGTGTTAGCTCGGCAGGTTTACAGAAACCCTATTTAAAACACATTAGTGGTATCGGTTCTTTCTATTGCACCCAGATATTTTCCTTGTATTGTACACATTACATTTATTGACAATATTGTTTTTTTTCCATAGCATAAATGCATCTAGACTGTTTTAAGAGTAACATTTACACACAAAACATAGGTAGTTACTAGTTATACATATAGGTAGTTTTTAAACCAAATCTTATACTTTTCTTTGCACCACAACACCGATAAATACAAAGTGTCTGAGAACTTTATTCGTGCTTTCATCACAATAGACAATAGTATCGTGTAGCAGTATGTTCAGCGCCGCTCTTTTAAATAAAACTTATATTAGCATTCTATGCAATTCAGTTTCATATATTTGCTGAAGAACAACACAAACGTCATGCACCCAGGCAAGGCCGTTACTCAGTCTCACAAAGACAGCATAAAGCCTGGCGATTTTACGTTAATTCACAGTGAAAATAATACAATATATGTCCCAAGTTCACCACGAAAATAACATTTCATATCCAACACATAGCCTGTTAGTTTTATATTAAACATCCTGAGTTGAATTGAGATTTTTCTTTTGTTTGTTTACACGATCTTTACTCAGACACCGCCTAAGCACAGAGGCCCAGTCACAGAGATAATCACAACAGACACATGGATTCAAGTATATAGGCAGCCTCGTTTGCTGCATGTAAAACAAGTAAATATTAAACGAATACAGTATTACTGAATTACTGTCCGCATAGAATATCGGTGGATTAAGAGAAGGTAGTTTTCATGTAAAGGTAGATTCCGTAGCCACAGACGTAACCTTGCCGTAGATGTCTCCCTCTTTGGTTCCCATCTAACAAGTGTGTGAGTCTTTCCCACCAAGTGTAATCCAGAACTGGCAAAGGAATAATTTGTGCTAATGGTATGATAAAATGTTCATAATGTCTTTCTAATCGGGGCCCGTTTCGATAGTAATGGTGAAATAGTCCTTTTCCTCCTCGAAGATATTTTAATCCATGTCACCGGTCATCTTTAGGTCGTTCCTTATTAATTTTTTTCATCTTCATTCTTCTATTCTGAAACCAGATTTTAACTTGCCGTTCGGTGAGATTGAGAACCCGGGCGACCTCGTATCTGCGGTCTCTTGTGAGGTACATGTTAAACAAGAATTCCTTTTCCAGCTCCAATGTCTGATGTTTGGTGTAAGGGCAGCGTTTTTTTCTGGTTGATCTTGCGTGCAGCCAGTTCGCGGAAGGGTTATCTGAAAGTATAAAGGAAACACATTTACGATATTTCCCTTTCCATGTTGGTTAAATATTGTAATATTCTCAGAATCAAAACACCTTTACACATAAAAGAGGGTGGGGATTTCTGGATGCATGAAATTGTTTACTGAAAATGCATGTATTTACACAGATTATTATACTCTTACACGCATGGCCCTGGCCAATGAATAAAGTCTATGAATCGAATTCAAATACTAGATTAAATGTCAATGTTGAGACAATTTATAAACAAGGTAAAACGTTGCATGTTTGCATTGTGCATTTTTCGATCCAGTGAACTTATCTCCATCACGTTTACTTGCATAGGATGCACTTGAATTACGGAGTCAGCAATTACTATCTCCCCTTCCTCTATTATAACGAATTAGTTCAGTATATTCATGGTTTCTGTCCTTGACAATGCCTAAAAGGTACAACATAAACCTGAATCAAATATTTATTTTTATTTTTATACAACCACATACAAAACGGCGAATTGAAACCAGATAAGTCATTTTTTAAACTAATTATTTACATAATGAAGATGTCAGTTTTATAAATTGGTTTTAATTTATATGCCTTAGGTAGAAAGGTAAAACTAATAAAAGTAGAGATCCGTACTTACTTGGATCCATGTGCAGCTTATCTGCGTTTGATTCAACCTCTCCATTATTTTCAGAAAAGGAAATCTCGGCCAGACGTTTATCACCAGGAGATGGTCCACAAGAATACTCTGAGAGGGCTAACGTGTGTGTATCAAACGTAGTGCAGTCATTTCTGCGGGCAGCTGCAGGCTCAGGTTTGATGCCGTAGTGTCTACTGGAAGGTAACCCGGGAAAGGACAAGGTCCCCGGCATGGGTTCTAGCCAGGAGCGCATGTACCTACCATCAGGCGTAGCGGTAATAGGTGCCTGGTGCATGTATGGGTGATAAACAGTGGGCATGTTGGCAGAGGTCTGAGCATGCACCGGGTTCCAGGACGTGCTGAACACAGTCGCTTTAGACTGGAAGTTACAGGGGGAAAAATCGGGGTGTTCAGTAAGGGCTGCCTGCCTGGAAGCCTGAGCCAGTGGACCCGACGCATATCTGGACGCCAGCAGATCATCGTTCTCATGCATTATGAGAGAGTCGACATAATAATTGCTGATAGTCCCCGATGTCGACATTCTCGGCAATGACACAGCAAGCGCCTCTGAAAATATGAAAGAGCAGAATTCAATATAACAACTTACCGCCGGGACAAGTACAGTCCGCTAATATGGTGCAAGCGCACTTCCACCCCATTGGATACATCACCCACGTGATTCAAAAAACAACAATAAAATATAAATCAGTCCGCAGCTTGTAGCAGGGTCAATCTTTTATAGTCATAATTTTATATAGCAACTCCATATGTTTTTTTATGCATAGGCATATAATCACTTCTATATAAGGAAGTTGATTTCTTTCTGCCAACTGAAATACAAGAAAAAAAACGGTTGGATTTCTTTTCTTGAGGGACTACTTTATATCATAATCAATCTTCCCATCAGATGCTCGTTTTTTTTAACGAACACCTTATAATCGTTAACCTTCTCATAAAACGTTATGGAAAGAGTGAAACTATAAACTGCAAAAAAAAAACAACGAAGAATAGAATAGGGCAGGTATTTATTATTCGAGCTCAGTAAAACCTAAAATTCATATCCAGTATTAACAAATCAATATCGTTAACGAAGTTTTAAAGGCTACCACTGAGAAGTGGCGAGTGTACCTGCAGCTGCTATGAATCTTTCATTTTAAAAATAAGGTACACATTAAACCCACTGTGTCAATCTCCGTTTTATAACAGTTTAAGCAATAAAACTACATGTTAGCAAACTATAGCCATTGCAAAAACGACTCTTTACCTACAATAAACCATAATTAATTACAACTTCCGCATTCAGCGTGCTATTTTGGTTGACAGATGCAGATTCACGGATGATATTAATTTGTTCGGAAATCCAATAGTTGCCACATCTTTCTCTTCGGATTCGTGGACGTTCTCCTTCATGCATTCACTGGCGAATTATGTGGGGAGGAAATTGCAAAGCTTTCCCTCACTGACGGTATTTGGAAATCTCATCGCTTATACGGTTAACACATATTCCTTTCAATGGTAAATAAAAGCAAACTGTTAGACATATCATATATTTAAAACGTGTGGGCATTCTGTGGATTTCGCCAGCATCCGTATTAATGGTTGCATTTATCACATGTTATGTCTTCTCGGCATATTAAATATTACAACGAAGCACTGTGCTTTAATACCTAAACAGGCCTAGTCTTCTATCTCTCTCTCTCTCTCTCTCTCTCCACTTTCTCTAACACACATACATAGACACACATACAGGCGCATATTCTACCGATATGTGTATTATGTGTGAATGTGCATGTTTAAAGCGGTGGACTATTTCACTTTAAAAGAGCAAAAATTACATAAACGATATTTCCGAAGGACGACATCATGGCCCGGTCCACTTTTTTAAGCAAATCAACATAATGTATTTAATATAAAATCGTTGAAATAACTTCAAATACATTTTGTAAAGTGATACTCGTTATCTCTATAATAATTTTCGCGTAGAATAACTTATCATCGCTAATCTCATATGAAATATTTTATTGTGTATCAAATAATCAGATGCCAATGCATTTGTTTTTATAGCTTCATGGCGCAACATTTCGCAGAGTAATATGGTAACGTTTCACTGTTTCATTTGGACACAATTTAAAAATATATTTATATGTAAGCAGCATTTCCAAACCTGTAAAATAATTAATAACAATCATTCCAGTTTTGTTTTATTTAAAATATCCTTGGATTTTTCAGGCCAAATATTTAGATTTCCCAGCTAAAGCTGCCGGTTCCTATCTGAGCCTTATTGGTCCAATTCTTAATTTTCTCTTAGTTTGTGGCGATTTGACCAAATATGTGGAATGCTTTATTTCTGCTGCATAAAACGTAGCAGGAAAAAACCTCGACAGTATAAACAGCGTAGAAATCCAACGTCTTTCCTCGCAATTAACGTGAAGCACTTGAACTGTTGCGTTATATCCGATTGCACAGAAATAGTGATGAAACAAAGGCAATTATCAGAATACACTTTAAACCATCGTGCTCCCGCCGCTGTGGTGAATAGCTTGCTCCCAAATACACCCTCCTCAACACAACTGCCCTCGACACAACAACTACCCGCTGATTGTACAAACCTTAAGGAGCAAATAACTGAAATGCAACGTCCTTTTCCTGTTATTTATTTTTTTAATCAAAAAAATATATTTTTGTTCATTCTTCTTTGATTTTTTCACCAGTTTGGACGATTTGGTCGGAAAAGAGGGTTGTGGTGGGTGGTTATGGTGGGTGGTGCGGGGGGGGGGGGGACTAAAGTGTGAGTTCTTGTGAATGTTGGCGGGGGGTGTCGGGGAGATTCAGCCGTCGCTGGCGTTCCGACACGAGAATCTGAGCAGCGGACTGTTACAATGAAACCGGTGGAGTGATGAGGTCCAGAGCAGAATCAAGAACCATTCAAGTCCAGTGTTGAACCTTAGGGAGAAAAAAAAAGACGCTTTGCGTTTCCTGTGCAGATGGCCTGAAATTGGGATTCAAATGTTGATTTTATATATATATATATATATGTATATGCAGAGAGAGAGAGAAGCCACGAGGCCCTGACTCTGCACTTCGCTAAAAAGAGCTGTTCATCTCATTAAAATTAAGGTTTTTATTTGAAGGAGATTTATGAAAACAACTAGCCATTAAAACAAAGTTGGAATGCGCCGCGTCTAGCTGTGATGCTAAAGATTTATTGTTTGTATGAAATTCTTGATTTCAAACTATATACTTGAATTCGTTAGAAAAGGTATAGTGATTACTTAATTCCTCTCATATCCAATCCATTCCCCACCCCCACCACCATATAAAAATCATAATATTTTTACATAGTTTGTCCGGGTGAGATTTTCAGTTTCGACTTTTGTTCGGGCGTTCAAAACGGGAAGAATATCTGTTATTTCCAAGTTACAGCTCTTAAGCAAGGGTATTTCAAAGCAGCAGAAAGAAATAAAATAATCTCGTTCTTGGATGTGATTCGCTATAGTTCTTCAATCAATTGTTATTATGCAGCATCGATACACATCATCCGCATTATAGAGGAATGCAGTGATGCACCTATTTCAAGTTTAAGATATATTTGATAGAGGGATCCATCATATCACATTATACAACAAGGCGAGGGGATCAAGGATAAAGCAACATTGCTCTTTTCGTGCAGTGCAGAGTTCGTCTGATTTGCTTTTACTTAGTAATTACGGTTGTTGCAAATAAATAGAACAATCTTTATTTATTCGTGCAAAATGATACCAATGAAAGGTCTGTCAAAAGTGTTGTATCATTGATTTCCTGTTTTATTTTTTATAAAGGTTTGTGGAATTACCCGGATAAATAAGATATTCATTGAATACACCTTGTAACCAGAAGTATTTGGCAAAAATATGATGATATAGCTGACTGATAACATTTTCAAGGATGACACAGTCAGAAATGTAGAGTTTATTTTGGCTTTTCGGTCCTATCATTTAAAATAACGCTGACGCCTTTATTTCCGTTCAGATAGCATCTGTGTGAAATTGCAATGCTCAATTTGTGCAGACACAATGTGCGAGGAGGACAGAGATCTTTCATCGCTTTCGCGTCTGATTTGCCATAAGCAAAATAATTTGACAAAGATTCACATGATAAATAAAAATAACAGAAAGGGGGAAATCAAATCCTGGAATATCTGCAAATAAGAATAATCAAAATTGGTCAGATCGCTTTGCAACTAAACATTCTCGACGCCATATAGTCTGAGAATCCAAACGTGATATTGGGCTGTTGCGTGTTTACGAATAATGAAACAATTTTTAGGCCATTCGCAGCAATCCAAAATTAAATGTTCAACTTAAAACTATAGAGATGGGCAGTGTGCATTGGTCTTTTTCTTTAATGTGAGTGAACATTCAATTGAAGGGAACTACAAAATTGTAGCGAATCCCTTTATATAAGATTATAAATCATATGAACCTTGGAGATGATTGCAAGCAACGCGCAAATAATAACATTTAAGGTGCAACCAGAATGAATTTCAAACAAAACATTATCTGTCCAGTTAAATTTGTCAAATAAGTCCTAGTTGAATGTAATTAAATTGGGGGGTGGGGGGAGTGTGCATTAATAATGTTACTTATATAAACAATATTCGTATTTATTCCGAAGCGCAATAGTTAAAGAAACATCCCCAATTACTTGGCAACGTATTTGGTCTATAAAACTCGGCAAATAAAAGCGAATGCGTTGAATCGAAGGGCTGGGTTGTACAGCGTTTTAAACAGGGCCTGGCTGTAACCAGAAGGGATGTTTTGACCAGTACAAACTTGACTTCCTTCGTGGGTCAATAAACCTTGCCGACGATATTTTAAGGTGGTACAGTGGCTTCGGGAGAATATGAACCTGCAATGGTATAACAACGCATATTTTTCGGAAGATGTTCATTTATATTTAACTGAAAAAAATAATCAAGATAAATATTTCTGCTTTGCGTAACACTTCCATCTATAACATGCCGCGTGATATAATTTTACATCACAGATCACAGACCACAAATTAGTTTTAGTTTTAATGTATCAGTAGGTTGCTTGAAATGCTTATTTTAAATCACTTACGCGAACTTCTGGGAAATAGTAGGTAAATACGTTTCCTTTGTACAATGTGCAAGTATTTCGCATTCTGTCGGTTAATTTGTTCGGCTTGTCTTTACCATGGAACGATATCATATATGAATGTTATATGCAATGCATTTAATTCTGAATTCATAAATTAGGACAAGAATCAATCTAGACATGATCCTTATTCTGCATAATGGCACTGAAGCATCAATTTTAAATAGTTTAATTCCAATGGTTGTTCAACTAACTTGACCAACAATATAAAGTGCCATTGTGCATGTTTACTTGCTTTGCTTCGATTAAAGCTTCTGTTTGTCTCGTCTAAAGAGCCCAATATAATGGGACAAGTCTGCTTTCTGTGTTTAGTCTAGTTTCTGCAGAGCATGAGACACCGACCAAGCAGCGTTTCCACTACGCTCCGCCGAGGTCGCTGTTTCCAAGAACAAAACAAAATTACGCGCCCAGGCGCCATGTAATGATCATAACCGAGGCCTTGTGCCTTTCAAGTAATTTCTTTGTCTTGCACATGGTAGAATACATAGGTTTAAATGCGTACCCTAAATCATTTTGCAAGGTTCCTTTTTATTTCCGATTTTCACCTCGAATTGTAGATGAGCCACGTAAAAATGTACAAAAACAATTATGTGACTTTTTAGCGATGTTAATATAACTATGGAATATTTATCACTAACAAAATCGAAATCTGCAATGCATCGATTATACCGCCATACGTATGTAACTGCAGCAATCTATAGTAGAATGCAGCTGATTAACACCGGTCCTTTCAACTAATGGCTCCACAGCGCATATATATTGAAGGGAAATCGAAATGGATCATATTTAATTTAAACATGAACTTGATCCTTATTAGAAAAAAAAACAGAAAATCTAAGGTAAATGATTATATTTAGGAAATGCCAGTTCGCCACATCGTTCGGAAAGCACAATCCATGGTTAGTTTGCAAATGAAAAAGATTATCTTCTGTTCTTTGAAAAAAATACACAATTCGATTAATTTCGGGAAGGAGGGGGGACTTACAGAAGAACTAACTACCACGTCTTTTTATTATACATTCTTAATCCGATTGCAGAACGTGCCACTTTGTGGCTAGCTGTGTCAAACCAAAAGCTTTTATGTTTTCGGAATTATTTGAGTATCTGTGGTTTCTTTCCAAACCAGCACAAGAACTCACTGGCGATGATGATAACTGCAGTAATTCAGACAGTCTCGTGTTGTAGAGTTAGACTTTAGCCCCAACAACATGAAACTACCTAAATCACACATCAGTTCTATCTCAGCTCTTTAGATTCCTATCACTGTACATTAGTAGTAGGGCAATCTATATCCACATTCAACAAGCTTACTCAAATAGAGGTCACAATCATTGCGCTTCTCGTCAACACCTCGCATGTATTTACCAAAATCGAAAAGCAATCCTTCCACATGCAAAGCTGTTTGTCCCTGAAATCATTTTCCAAATTATTGAGGGGATTTCGGGTTTCATACCGAATTCCAATTCAAATGAATAAATTGAATTGCAAATTCAGCACAATAATACATGTTAGTCCCCACTAAATATGGCGGGGTTCTTTATTATCTCTGAACATGATTTCACGCGATCTGAATACATGTCATTCATTCCAGTAATGATAAGCCATTGCAACTTGTGTGCACAGCAATAATCACGAGTTCAAGGTTTGCCCGAAGAAAAGAGCTAGTCAGATGACAGTCAATAGAGATATATATATATATTTCTTTTCCCCCACGTCCTCCATCCCCCAAAGAAAAATAAACAATGCAGTAGTTTTACGTTTTCTCTGCTAACGCCACCGATTGCATTAAAAAATATACTAAAAGCACAAGTTTATTAGAAATGATCCCTTACCTATTGGTCTAAACAGAGGAAAATGGATCTCGCTCTTCATATAGATCTCACCTTCAATGTGAATGCTTCCAGATGTTTTATCTGCTAAGATTTTTCGATTCTTCAAACTCTTCTGATTTTTGCAGATTAAAAGATTTGGTGCGTATTTTGTTCAAAGAAAATCAATTTCCTACATCCGAGCGGTGCTCTGCTTCCTCTGTCTTCGTGGCTGTTCGCTGAACTGAAACCACTCGTCCAAGACAGCAACAACCCAGATATACTAGCAAGTCATAAAACTCAACAAAAGCCGACAAACGTTACAGCACCATCGCTATATAGCCCAGACAAATTACGACCGTCTAGGTAATATTTAAATAGATTGCAACGGTAATTGCCAGTCTTTAAACCCACCATTCCTGCAGTAAACTTCCTCAACAGATAAGGTAAGAAAAAAACGAACACAAAATGAAGTAAAAACAATGTGCATATACCTATCTCATTGGACTCCGACGAAATACGTTTTATTCACCTTCCAGGAAACACAAGTTTTTGTTAACGTACAGAGTGCAGCAGCAATAGGTCTTAGCATGAGCTGAGTTTTCCAGTATGAGTATTTCATCTTTTCGAAACCAGAATGAATCAATTCTAATTGATTTTATTTTCTTTTGGAAGTGAATCGACGGCATTGAATAAAAGGTCCGACATTCTACTTAGTTATGTTTTCAACAAGGTTTCACATTTAAATGTGCTATGGTATTTCCATTCATGGCATGTGATATATCTATGTAACAACACACTTTACAGCATATTCACATTTAACTTTTTTTATCAACATGTCGGTATATGGTAGTAACATCATCCTGGAACTCTTTTAACAGCATTAAATGTATTTAAATATTACAATGTTCGATTTACGTAGCTGATAATTGGTAACTAGCACAATTAAATGATTGTTGACATGTTCACCACCCCCCCCCCCCCCCCCCCCCCAATCCTATCCCTCCGCAGTTTTGGAAAATCGTCATATAGGACGACAACTTCTGTGCATGCCTTGCTTATCATTGGCAACACTTATTATTATAGATACAGAAACAGACTAGCGCCACAAATAAAAACAAAAACACATAAATCGCATTTATCTACAATCAGCACAAGGCTGAGAAGTCAGAGGTAAGTGGAAAAGTTTTTAGTCTTTCAGTAACACTAGCACAACTTCCCGATGTCCGAGTAAATAGGCAAACCAGTGTCTGTATTTATCATGAAAAGCTGAAGTTAGCTGTGAGCTCCCGAATCCTGTTCTCACGGTTCATTTTCTTGAGTTTCATTCTGCGATTTTGAAACCAGATTTTGACCTGTCTGTCAGTCAGGTGGACACTGCGGCTAATCTCTAGGCGACGCTCTCGAGTCAGGTACATGTTGAAAAGAAACTCTTTCTCCAGCTCCAGGGTCTGATGTTTGGTGTAAGGGCATCGTTTTTTCCTGCCACTCTTTGCAGTCAGCCAGTTAGCCCCATTTTCAGCTTTCACTTCCCCTATTATGTAAAAAAATGATAGAAAAACAAAGGAAAGAAAAACAACAGACATGCAAAGGCAGAGAGGGAGAGGCAGAGAGGGAGAGAGAGGCGGTGAGGGAGAGGGAGGAGAGAGAGGGAGAGAGAGCGAGATAGAGAGAGAGACAGAGAGAGAGAGAGAGAGAGAGAGAGAGAGAGAGAGAGAGAGAGAGAGAGAGAGAGAGAGAGAGAGAGAGAGAGAGATCAAATGAGCAGAGAGAGAAAAGAAAATTTCGTCAAATAATTTTCAATAACTTAATAGTGGTAAAATGGACGTTTTACCTGTGTTCATGTCATTGTGCCAAGAAATAGGTATAATATCAACCATTAAAAATGCTACATTCTCCATTTATTTTACATTTTAACTTTTAATACAATGACAATATTGTTCCATTTTTGTCTATACATTGGGTACATACTCGCATGGAATGGAAACAATAACATTTTGAACGATATCAAGGTTTAATCTGATTTCTGAAATGGGGGGATGATATGGTATTGTAATGAACCATGAGGGCCATTAGGATGAAGATGGAATTAGTTTGAAATCTGTATGTTAATGGCATTAGATATATTTAAACAATTGTCAAGAATCCTTTGTACTTAGAGTAACACTGTCAGATTGATTTCACGTCATTCAAGGGTCTTATAATTCTTCGCTTTTAAGATGCTTGGTTAATACCAACGATATTAGTTGTTGGTTTAAGATGCTTGGTTAATAGCAAAATGAAACATTCTCCTGCAATTATCGCAATATTCAATATTTGGTTTGCACCAGTAAGCATGTCTTTCCCCCTGCTATCATGTCCAAAGATTATGTTTTCAGTCCTATTTCTCGCCATGTTCCACATCAAACAAATCCTACCTTCATCCATGACAATATCCAATGAGATTAAGCGGAGTTTTTCGTTTAAGAAAATAACTTTAAATGCAACAGATCGAAATGTATTCGTCTTCAATCTTTTAAGGCTCTAGCCTCTTCAACTCCTCAATTTTCTCACTTGAACTAACTCACTCAAATGTTTTCCTTGGAAGTTCGTTAGAGTTACAATTAAACTAATCGATGGACATTTTAATCATTTTATTGTGGTGCTCCCATGTTGTTAACTGGATGGATTTCAAATACAGTAAAATAAAAACTAGGCAACCCCTAAAACTGTCTTTTAACATCTAAGTTTAAACAAAATCATATGCAATAAATCGACATTGACCTAAAAGCACCAAATGTCTTAAAATATGGCAGTGATATATTATATTATTTTGAAAACTTTTCTTATTTTCATTTCCATCATTTTTTTCTGGAAAGACGCGCTAGATCATAAAACGTTCCTGGGTTCCTTTGAGTATTATTCATTGGCTCTCTTTTATTTACTTTGGACCCTGTGTGCAAATATGTCCTTCTATGCGGTACACTTACATAACTGCAATAAGGATTCGTGGTTTGTAACTTATTTGACAAGTTTAGAATGTGAGTACAATTGATTCCGGAGCGTGGGCTCATGCTATAAACTATAGTAGGCATTAATTTTTACAGCATAGCTCACGCCCAAAAATAAAAAGTTCACAAGGTCAAAATAAACCCCCCTTTGTTAGGCTTGTTGGCTGTACCTGCCACGTCTACTCTGATTGTTAGCTTCTGATTGTTCGCTCTGTAAATCGCCCACTGTCTATTTTGTACCTACCTTTTGTTTCTTTCTCAGGAGAGTTTTTGCTGCTTTCTGAATGGACTGGTGAAGATTCTTCGTTTGGTGAAGAAGCCGGAGCTTCTGCCTCTTCTCTTTCCGAGCCGCAGGTTAAATGGCCGGGGGATGTCCCCTCGCTTCCTTTTCTCCCCAATTCACTCGGGGTCGAAGCTGAAGAAGGGGGTGTTCCAAAACGGATCTGGGACTGAGGCACGAACGGAGAGGCCCCAACCTGTCCAGTGTTGGTATAAAGTGTCTGTTTGGTTGTCGGATAGGCTTGGGACAGACGGAAATAGCCGGGCACAGGAACCCCGCCGCTAGTAGTAGTGTCACTATTGGAGCACGATTCTGATGTTAGCCTTGGAAACGTGGAAAGATCTGTTGCTGCCGCGCTTTTTGGACATTTCTCAGAATCATATAAGCAATATGCATTTTCTTCTTTGATATTCTGGGGGAAGGAACATGCTGCTACTTGCTGGGTTGCAGGTTGCTCCATGCGACAGGACCTGGGAGGATCTGACCAGACCTCCATCCCGCTCATGTAGGGATGAGAAGTCAGGACCATACTCTGAGAGTTGTTCTCACTGCGTTTGCTCAGAGATGGGAAAAGTCCACAGTTTTGGATGCCGTATGATAGATCAGAGGCAGGCGGCAGGTATACGCTGTTGTTGGGGTAATAGGTCCCTTCCCCGCCACGGCCCACGCTGATCAGAGAATCTACTAAAAAGGAGTTTGCAGCCGGGCTGTCTGAGCATGACATTGTTGTGGGGTAATTTGGCGAAAGCAGAAGATATCCAGTTCAGGCTGACATTTCTTGTGCAAACACGTTGAATATGATTAGAGATACCTCCGCAGCACGACAGGCGGGACGAACCAATCAAATGGCACAGCTGGCCATAAGCCCCTCCTTCGTGGTGGGGCTACGTCACCAGAACGGCAATAAGGTCACCATATGTGTTCGGTAAACTGCAAAAACGTCTAAATGCATCTTTATTTATTCAGTTCTACTTTATTAGAATCACGTCCTTCAAATAAAATAAAAGAGGGGCAAAATTGTAATTCAATACTACAAGTTTCAGCAAAATGTGAAGCTACCTAACTGTTTCAAAGTAGCAATTATTTACATATTTCCAATTATTCGCACACGCAATTGATAAAAAGAACAAAGTTGTAGTTCTATCTTGTACACTTTTAATCACGCGTTAAGTTTTGCAGGCGGATACTTGCAAGAAAACAGAAGTAATCTTGACTTTCACGGGTCTGATTGTAATTACCCAGCCGCCTGCTGCAACAGTTTCACAGTGATCACTGTGATTCAGATCCACTATGAGCCTTTCCTTATTGTTACTTCTGTTGCCATTCCTTGTATGCGCAGGGTTGAAGAATCACTCTTGAAATACAAGTCCGTGATTGTATATCTGGCCTTTTTTTTGTAGTTTAGAGTTTAGTGAGTTAATGGGACATAATGCATCGCTGTAAGTTAAGTGTGGAAGGTCGGGCTCAACAAACTAATTCTACAACCACTTCCTTTTATCCATTCATCTATTTCCTCGGCGAGGCTGACTGGATTGTGGCAATTCTTGAAATTTCTTACCAAATACCAATTTCAAGAAATAGAAAACAGTTGGTTCGAAATACTTTATCATGTGTTCTTCAATTGGCTGGGCCAAGAACACACATCGTTTACCACATCTATAAAATCGACTTCATCATATCGTCTTAAAAATAGAATACACTGCAGTTAAACAAAATTTACAAGTATCTCAACTACAATCGGGTCGAGTTTTTTTTAAGCGCGCTATAGAAGCCTCCTCCAGAGTATGCCACTCCATCCCATCCAAAGATAACTTAGAAATGAAACCAGAGGGGTGAAAATGCTTTACCTTTTTCCATGGAAGAAAGCGGGGCCTTCGATTGGTGAACTTTTTAAATCCAGAATTTAAGGTGGAAGATAATTATACTCAATCTACAGCTATTATCATAATATCAGTGCAGAAAGAAAGTAACGCAACAACGATAAGAGCCCCCTCCAAATACACGCACACACAGACATACGCACACACATAAATCCCTTGTGATCCAAGTCAAGGGAGGCTTTAACAGTGTATTTGTGGCATATTTATTCAATATGTCTCAATGGGAATCTGAATACGAAACTATTCTGTGTGTCGGTCATGTTGTATGTATTTTGATCGGCCATCTCCGTAATAAAGTGCAGTAAGCAATGCCGCCGTAAATGTCGTCTTTAGATTTGGATGTAATATTACATCTCTAACATTACTGTGTTTTTCTGCGAGCCATCTTTTAGCCGCACTCAAAATGTTAACCGTGCCGCCCCACCCCCAACCACTTCCCCACCGCCACTCTGTACTATTATTCCATTTGCAGTTATTTTAACTTCTGGCGCTGGATTAAAGCTCAGAAAATGTTGTTAATCTAAAGCAGATTATTTAAAATATCGTTTCAGTTAAAGTCAGCGGGATATGAAGGCCGGCTTTACACGCACCGTGTTTGCTAAAGGGCCGTCTCGGAGGATTCCTTATGCATGCTTGTATTTAAGCACAAACGACTGTTTAGAATTATCACGGCCGTCCAAAAATCATATAAAAACCTGAATGTTCTTTATCGAAAATTTTGAAAATATTCCCGTTTGCAATCCCTCTGAGCCAATGACACGTATGATCATGGGAGCAGACAAAGATTTAATGGGTGAAAATAACAATTACCATCTCTGCCAGAGTCTCATATATAAAGGTTCAGGCTACTGTACAGCAATGCTAACAAGCGGCGCATTTATGTGTTGGAGGCATGATATTTATCTGGTTTTTTTTTGCAAATGTTTCATTGCTTAATAAATTGATACCATATTTGGATAATTTTATTGGTGCATTTTTGGAAAGGTTTAAACGTCTATAACCCAATTTCCCAGTAAAACTGTAATGGGGATGGTGGATTGATTTCTCCTGTTTCTAAGATACTGCAGGTCTTTCTCAACTTTATGGATAGGAATGGGTCGAGGAGCTGTGAGTCTCATGTGAAATGTTTAAAAGCCCACACCAGGAAGTAATTGAAGCAGCAAGGATTTGAGGGAAATAAGTTTGTTTTCTAGATTCTGGTGTGTACGTGACTGTTAATTGCGACATTGGTAACAGTTAAGAAATGTGTTTAATGCCGAGGAGGTTGGGGAGATTAAATAGCTTTATCGCCTATTTTAGAAATATGGTTGGGGGGAAAGTTAAATTAAAGAAATAGCTTTAGAAAGTGCATAGTTATACAATACTTGTAATGGCCATTAATGCGTTCCATTTGGCAAAAGAAAGAATAATGAGGACACATTTATTTGCGCCAAGCTATGTCGACCGTGGGTACTGCAAGATTTCTACATTTCTCCATCAACGCGTAAGCAATAAACACACGTCTTACAACGCTGCAACAAACGAGGTAAATAATAGATAGTCCAGTCTGTTATAAAAGGACGAGCATAGATTGCAATGGAGCAAGTAGTGCTTCTTAAGTAAATAAGCGATTTCAATGTCTAAACTGAGCAGGCTGTGCCCACTCAGAGCTCGGGCTCGTTGTTAGCCTAGATCGTGAACTTAAGACTGAAGGCCAGACTGAGTGCGTTTCACCCTGTTTTCCGGCTAAAGTTCCAAGAAGAAGACTCGTATGCTCGCCACCTACACCACCGAGTGAGATTGCTTATAATTATGTAGTTCTTGTTTGCAGTCACAAAATCTATCCAACACTTCGTGAACTTCGAACAAAAACTCCTCGCCCTTCAAGTGTATTGGCCATTGTATGTGCGCAGTGAAATCTTTTCGTAGAGGGGCCAGGGCAAATATTTGCCATCTACGGCGCTGATTTAACATACATAGCTTTTTCAAAAAGAAGTAATAACAATTCTCTGTAATTCGCTAAGATTGCTGGAGAAGTTGAAAATAGATCATTATTTTATATCTCCGAGATAAATCTGAAAAGAATGTTACCCTTTAACTGTATATGTATTCAATAATGTTGTAAGCAACCACTTCGGAATCACATTACTTTCAAAATGATTTCTATTTCTTACATTTTTAGGTAAAGATATTTAAAAATAAAATGCACCAACTGTAAAAAATGATGGTAAATGGATAAAACTGAAAATTCGCTGCATTAAAGGGCTTGATTTCTTTATATTGGACACTTAAAGAATAAAACACGTTGAAACAGAAACACTGTTCGGTAATATTAGAAAGCCATGCAACACTAACTTTTTGCACAGTGTATAATCAAAATGTAAACTAACGTCTATCAATCGCAGACAAGAAATCTAAAAATCAAGGATATCAAACCTCACCAAATTTTATCATCCTCTAAATCTACAAATTTAACTAATCTAGTTAATTGTCACCACGGAATTGCTATTGAAACACTGATATTTATTGCTGGATAGTTTGTGATATAATGCTTTATTTCTTTTTTTAAAAGATAGCGAGTCTAACACTTAAATTTAAAGACATCGTTTACACTCGCATTTGAATGAAAGAGAAACGGAAATCCAGCCAGAAAGCAAAGGATGTCAGCAGTGAACAATAAGTTTGAATGAAGTGCAGAGTAATAACAGAAATAGACGCATAACTGTTTTTAATGGTTGGAATGACAAAAATATTAATAACCATATTTTTCAATTGCCTGCTTAAATAGACTTCCGTAAGCATGTCTCGAACAATTTAAAACTGAGACAAAAGACTTGCATTGAAAAGAGCGTCTTTCACAACCTTGGGACGTCCCAAAGTGCTTTACAGCCAATGGAGTACTTTTTGATGTGCAGTCCCTGTTGTAACGTGGGAGACCTAATTCGTTTGTTCTATTTTCATTTCATTTCAGTCAGCTATTTTAGTGTTATATAGAATTATGTTCCAATATTCCCTCTAAAAACTAAAACAAAGAAAGCGCAATTGGATTATACGATTTCAAATGAATAATCGACATTGAACGTGAACAATGAGCAATATTCCGCAAGGTAAAGGGTTTTTACTAGTGAAATCAGGCGCTTGTATTTACAATGAAGATTAAAGCGATGTACACTTCAATTTAGGTCTTATCAACAGTTTATATCGACAAGCTTGATCAATTATAAACTAAAGCAATCTAACAATTCCAAAGAAGTCCAGATAAAAATAGGATGGGTTATCTTAAATTTATTTTGTGGATCGAATGGAGTAAATAGTTTATTGTGAATTGAGAGATTACTTTTAATATAAAGTGTCTTAAGTAATCCTAATGTTAATTTCGCTTTAAGGATTACAATAAAGAATGCTTAAATTATGCAGAAACTACGCGTGCAAAATAAGTGCAAATAATCACAGAATTGCGCAAAGTCATATTATGCTCTGTGTCTTTAAAATTAACGACATATTTACGAGGAATAGATTTTGTTAAAATAAGGAGCCAGATTTTATTCATATGAAATTGTGTTTTTGTTAACTTATATCGTTTTTCATAATCTGACGAATAGATTTTCATTTTACTAATCGTGATTCTAAGAAAACGACTGAAGAGTTTATGTTTTCACACTGAGAGAATAGCTCACTAGCTTTATAACAAAAAAGCGGCAATTCAGTTGCACAGGCCACGGTGAAGGTGACGCAGCGGGGGTCGAGTCAGAAACCAAAATGGTCCATGTTATGTACCACGTTGAAAATAAAGAGTTTGCGTAAAATGTACAATTACAACAAATTCCTCACATCAGTCCCATACTCTGACGAGAACGTTTCATTCAATAACTTGATACCTTTAAACAATGAAGGATTCGTGGTATTAATGTTGAATTTAATGCCGTTCCATTGCCTAACATTCATTTCATATTAAAACAAACACACTGTTCTTCAACTATGAAGTGCATACGCTAGTTCTGTTTTATGTACAGCTTCCACGTTCCAGAATAAATCGGTAAATTTCATTACTGTACCCCACCCATCTTGTCAAATAAAAATTAAAAAAAACTGACTGCCCAAACTCTTTCGTATTTTACAATTTGCGATCGCAGAAGTAAACTTTCTTTCGGTAATTTACTTTAAAATACGTTCGCATTTTGCTTGCAGCGGCTTCTTGGATACATAGCGAATGTTTTGATGCAAAAGGCTATGCAAAGGGAAATTTGTGCCCTGGTTCAATTAAGCAGCGAACTGCACACAATGAACATTATCGGAAAGTGTTTTGTTAGACATAGAAAAAGAAGAGATTGGCCTTTTTAAAACAATGATAAGCCCAACCGAGTTGTCTAGACTGTTTTATTGTCCGAAAAGTTGGGAAGTTGGAGTTCGAGCTCATGTTTATTTTTAGCTCACCCTAGCTTTATCTATTCACCCTTCACTGTCCCACATTACTGGCAATCTCACTCAGAAAATGCCTACTTCCCCACTTTATTTTTCGAGGTTTATCCAGTTACATATTATCAAATCATTTGATATTTAATCAAAGCGTTAATAGTTGATGATAATTGAAAGACAAGTATTTCAGTAATTAGAAACTGGTTTGCATTAGTTTCTGAAGCACAAATCCTGCCAAGATTAAAAAAAGAGGTTGTTGAAATTGTCTCTTTTTAAAACATATGCTCTTTAACAGATAGGCCAGCGTTGCCATTTTGCGTATATCGTTGCAGCAAATACTAAGATTTAAATTGCCTTTAGAAACTAAGATTTATTTTTAGGTTTTTTTTAATTCGGATCTGCCTATTAAATTTATTTAGTACTGCAATGCCCGAATACATTTTATACAGCAACCAAGAACAGAATGAATGACCATTGTACTGTGGTGCAAGTGCCAATCCTAGACCCAGAGGGCGCTATGGCCTAAGGTTGCTGGAGCTTTCAAATGGTATGCTTTAAATATTCACGTTGCACTGATTCTTGATAGGGATGCATTTCATGACATTCTTGATAACACGCCATTAAATAATGTGAAGATAATAATTGGGAGTAGCCATTTTAGTCAAATAATCTGAAACAAAGGAATGAAGTGAAAGGAATACTATTGATTGGCAGCATTATTCAAGTTATAGTAAGTAAGAAACATTTTCACAGAAATATTCCATTGCTAACAATTGATGAATATTGACGTTTTAACGAAACCCCTTACTAACTTATCACAATCCCATAATGCAATATATATATAATTTACATCACACACACACACACACACACACACACACACAACACACACACACACACACGCACACGCACGCACACACACACACACACACACACACACGCACACACACACGCACACACACACACGCACACACACACGCACGCACGCACACACACACACACACACACACACACACACACACACACACACACACACACACCAAAGCATGCAATGAACTACACTACAGTATTTTCATCCACTACGATAATTTAACGCAATAAAATTTGTCACAAATATCATGTTTATACATTGTTCAGTCAAACTAGTTTTATAGGACATCGTTACCGAACCGCAAGTCTGCACAAGACAATTTTAATCTCAGTATTCCCACAGGAACGATCAGCAAGTATGAACTTCATGTGAAATTTACTTCAAAATGCACACAAACGCGTACTTATTCTTAGTTTAGTTAATAAGCTCCGACATAAAAATAGGGTTTGGTAAATGTTACATAACTTGGCACAGTTGCTAATTAGCTTTCTAACCGTAAAAAAAATGGTCAACGGATATCAACAAATAAGAGGTATAATTTGGAACAATGGGTTAATTTAATTTCTGCGTTAACTGTCAAAATTAAGTAATGCGAAAAAGAATCAATCGCATATACTTTCGAAAAAATGCACCAACGTTTCAAAATCTTTAGTCATAATTTAAAAACGAACAGTTAATTGAAATTACACTATCCCGCTAAAAAAAAAGGAAAGCGGGCAAATGATTAAATCTCGTCAGTTATACTTTTCGGTTGAACTGTTAATGTTCGTTCAATATTTAAGAAATATAAACCCACCATAATTTGATTGTTACATTTCAACGAACTGTTCGATATTTCTGAAGCAGACATATATGCGCATTATTTCGTTAAATATGGGAAACGCATAAGAACAGAGAACAGGAAAACTGCAAAAGTGCTCCGAATCTTAAGTGCCAAACCAAAGATCCACAGTTCAGCACATTTAAGCCATGTTAATGTTCAGAATAATACATATGGTCATTGCGGGGATATATTTCCAAAAGCTGCATTATGCGTCGGTTGTTGAGGAAACAAATCAAATTTGACATTGCCGATCAAACGTCAAGATAAAATCACTTGGTGCCCCATGATAGTATTATGTTGATAAAATAAACCATGCAATATCAAGCAAAAACAGAAGGGATAAATTAAAGAACAAATATGAGCAACCCAGTTCCAGGAATAAACCTTTTCTTCCTAACCAGCAAATCGAATAGTGCACATATTGTATCTAAATATAAAATGTGGTCCGTGATTTATTCAAGAAGCAAATACATTGTATTTTCTAACCAATGTTCAATGACAATTAAAGTATACTGTTTCTGAAATTAATATCCTGCACTTTCCCTTTTCCGGAGGGTTTTTTTTCTTAATGAAACAAAAGCGGTTTAAAAAATAACTTTCACTCCATCCGAATTCAAATCTCACGTTAATTGTAACGTACACTGTCGAACCGCTCTTTGATAATTGTGAAGCCACATTTCTCAATTCAAGAATCCATGTCGTATATACATGGATCCAGATCACCTACCTTTTGTTAGAAAGATTAGATATTTTGGAGCTCTTTATGATATTCAATGAATATTGAATTTAAATTGTCAAACATAGAGGAACTATTTTATTTTGCCTCAAAAAAAATAACATACCTCTTTAACTCGTACTTTGGAAGAGCGACAAAGTATTTTTCATTATAATTATTTTGCTGCCCAAAAGCGGCTTTGACATTGATCTAAATGGCGCCACCATGTGGACTGAGTGTCCAACTGGAGGAATTCATTGTCATAGCTCCCTGGTGCAGCAGTGCAGAAACATTGAACGAACGCAAAACGACATTAAGAGGGAGAAGAACTAAACTCAAAAATATGTTTACGTTCATGACATTGGGACTATAAAATCTACTGCGGTGTATATTCAAAAAACAGATAGCTACAATTAAAAGTTTTTTTATGATTTGTCCCGCTGTTAGTAACCACAGCAACAGAGACGATCCCATGTCATTTGCCTTGAATGCCACAGCCCCTTAATATGCTACTTCACTGGTCTTAACTCCCTCTTCTGCAGATATAAAAGCTTCCACATATCTTTAACCACCTCCAGTATCACTCATTATTAAAACAACCTCACACGCAACATTAAACTTCCATGATACTAGAATATGTCTCGCTAGTTTCTCTGCCAATGTAGTTGATCAACCTCTTATAATCTGTTTTGGTCTCCCGTCACCTCCGGCGGGAGTCTAACCAGAGAATGTAAGCTTCAGGGCTGATTATCCCTTCACCCCCAAGGTTAGAGGTGACGTCCACGGCGCAACAGAAGTTCAAAGCCAGGAAACAAACAGGAAAACAGAATGAAAATCGGCATTAAAGATATTATAATACAACTGCAATGTAATGCAATTGTTTCTAATGTACGCCCCTATGTACCCAAACAAATGTTGTCGGTTATTGGCCAAACCGAGAGTTTTGATTCACAAAATTTCCCAAAGAGAGTTATTTTTGCTGAATAAAGTACTAACCAATACAATTTTTGACATATTGGCTAATTGTTCCCATTTGAGCATGCGATTATCAATGTGAAATGACTATAGCCCGTGCCAAGGGAAAGATAATTGTAATTGTATTGTCCGAAATTTGATAATGAATGCCTTGGCTTCCAGAAAACAAACTAAAGAAAAACGTACCAATGTATGTAGACAGATATGAATGTTATCCAGCTTTAATGGTTGCTTATTACGTACATGAAACGAACAATATTACAATACTTTGCAGGTGTTTTAGTTTTCGGCTTGAATACCCAACGAAGTTCGCCCTCAAGAGAAAGCACCTTCATTACTTTTTCAACATGATTTCCAATTGTGCGCTCTCTCAACATGGACATGCATATTTACCCCACTTTAGTCAAATTGATAAATATAAATTATATACAAATGTTAAGCAAATGTCGATTTCACATTTAATAAAACAGCATCCGATTGCTCGTAAAAGAATTGGTGCTACATTTCAAAATCTAAATGCTTAATGTAAAAAAACACCACATCTGTGGTGCATATTCCAGCCTTTTAATACATTTCAGTGTTTTGCAAAATAAACTAGAATTACAAAAAATAAAGATAACGGCGAGCAGCCAACCGCTGTCATATGTCATTTTATGAGAATGAACAATAAAATAAGCTATTTTGATGATGTTAATGACAAAGGCCACAACGAAACATTGAATTTAAACTGATAAAATAAACAAAAGTGATTTTGAAGGCTGGTATATGTTGTTAGGTAAAGTGTGGGTGATTTTTGTACAATATGGCCTATAGGTATATCGGCCTATAAAAAAGCTTAAATTGTGAATGTACAGGAAATGTTACCATTGTGCAATAAACACACTTATGTGTTTAATGAAAATACTTTTCTGTCTTTGGTTCACACGGATAAAGATGGCTTCAAAATGGTGAATACTGCAGACTTGTCACCCTTTGGAGGAATCCGTGAAAAGGATAGATGCATGAGCAGCAGCTTTCAAACCCAATTCCTATACACATTCACAATGTACCAAAAGAGCGACATATTTACAATACTTTGTGCTCAAGTATGCCATCACGGGTAGCATCTCTTCCTTTTGAAAATTGAAAAGTAAAAACCGCATTTGAAAATTACGAAGCACAATGGGTCAAGTACAAATAAACACACACGGATTGCTTCAGCGAGCATAAAATAGCCGGTTTTCAAATATCTTATTATTCCAAGCTATGTATTAAATGGTAAGGTGTTTATATATCGAGGCCAACGGCTAAAATATACAGATTTGTACATGTTAAACAGAATTTAACCACACTTGCTTATTTTAATGACTAGTATAAATTCCACACTCATTAGAAACGGTGTTTCTTTTTGCTATGAATTTCAAATTGGATATTTGCATGCATGTCATCTTTTGGGGTAATAATGGAGGTGGGGGTGGGGAGTACTGATTGATATGTATGGAAATAAATGTGGATCTATTGTGGAGATGGAAGTTGTCATCTGCCTTTCCTAGAGACGAGTTTTAGTATGCTGTACAGCGATAAGCAGGCATTATTTGTAGAACTGCTGCGCTACGTTCCCTCCTTTCAGAAGGCTCCGTTGCAAAAGAACGAGACTGCTTGCTACTAGTTGTAACCAAAGATAACAAATATATATCCAATGAGGGCCACTGTAATGTTCCTAATCTAAAGCATGCGCTTCTTATCGCCTTATTTTTAAAAATACGTTTATATTGCTGCTGGTCCACAACAGTCCACTCCTTCTCCCAGACCTTTAGTACACATGTCCGTTCATGGATAGAAGCTGCCTTGAATTTAAAAAAAAAATCGGTTTCGCTTAACTAAGTCCAAACGTTCACCTTGACATCTCAAAAGTTAATCTCAAGAGATACTCTGTGTACGATATATATAGAAGCCGCCTGTGTATTAATAAGTGTGTGCGTGCGTGCGTCTGTGTGTGGCTGTGTGTGAAGTCAACGATGAGCATTAATTCCAGTTACTTTTTAAAGTTGAAACTAGACGTCCCCATTAGTTTTGAAAAGTTGTCTGGCCCGTCAGAGTTGTATTAAAGTGTCTGCTCACAAACTCGAACTTGAGCTTTTTTTTACCTCTGCCTTCTGGCCTGGCCGATTTCATCGTAGAAGTTAGGAAGGTGGAATGCCTCTTTGTAAACTCAGTCTAATCTCAGAGCAATGGATTCGTAGTGTAATATTGAAGGCGGTCCCTGTTTAACTTCTTTTCCTTCATCCTCCTGTTCTGAAACCAAATTTTAACTTGCCGGTCGGTTAAATTGAGCATGCGGGAAAGTTGCAGGCGCTTCTCCTTGTTGATGTAGACACTGAAAAAAAATTCTCTCTCCAGCTCCCTGATCTGGTACTTGGTATAGGGGCATCTTTTTTTACGTGTACGCTGGCCACCTGTAACAGGTAAACAGTACGTTAAAACATTGATAAGTAAGAATATCCAATGTTTTTCTAAGGAGCAACATATACTTTGCTGTAATTCGGAGCACCTCGACATAATTCATACATTTTACACAGCAATATCTACCACCAATGACGATATACAGAAGACTTCGCTAAGCTTTAAAGCGCATTTTAACATGTTGAATGGGTCTTGAAACATAAGATGGCTGCCTCGGTTACCATAATGGTTGTGGAACTTCTTAAGTTAAAGCTGTGATACTCCCCTTCCAAAGAGTACTTGAAATTACAAAAATTTCCATACCCAGGAACTACCCACATTGGGAAGCTAAATGATTTTTACAGATGAAACGCCCGAGTATAAGAGCATTAAAGACAGAAAATAAGCGAAGAGCACGACGTTTTATTTAATTTAGAGTGTTAAATCTAAAAGGATTTGAAGCATGACACAATCGCCCTGTCATTATAAAGGTGCTGGGAACATGAATTGGTTTTCTTAAGGGAGGGGGTCTTGTTGTGTAGATATTCCGTTTTGTAAAAGTCGACATAGGCATGCTCCAGAAGTACTACTGTTAAAGCTGTGCTTATCGCTCGTCCAGCTATAAAATGTGATTATTAAATAAAATATGGTCACTCAATCTGAAATAAGTTTTTATGATAGAAACCTCTGTGCTAAAGGTACTGTACTATTTATGTTGCTGTTAAAAATGTCATTTTACCCTGTTATGTTTTAAAGCGGTTACTTATGGAACTGAATACAACCTATAAATAGAGTTTTTGTGTCAACACGTGTTTTATAGAATTCGTGTGCTGTATTCATACACGCGTAGATCACAACGGCCAAATTGCTATGTTTTTATGAATGCACACCTAATAATTTAAATGACCATATTTTTAATCCAAATTTCACATTTAGAGGTGCTAGATGAGCTATTTTAATGCAGGGATTGGCCGGTGTTATTTCACGGCCAATTTCAGAGCGGAACACGTGATCCTGTCATTTATTTAAAAAAAAAGTTTTGTTGGGAAATCTACAGGCCATCCATAAACCCCCTTATATGCTTATAAAACAGCACATAAAATTTTTAACAGCAGCGCGCGAGATCGCAAAACTTTCCTTCATAAGTAG
Organism: Okamejei kenojei; assembly: GCA_035221665.1. Taxonomy (NCBI): domain Eukaryota; kingdom Metazoa; phylum Chordata; class Chondrichthyes; order Rajiformes; family Rajidae; genus Okamejei; species Okamejei kenojei. The sequence continues at coordinate 61,873,083 of CM069132.1, read as the reverse complement.
GCACTGATTCTACCTACTAGAGTTGCTGCTTTTTTCCTCATTGTTGCCGGAAGAAGATTCCGGGCTGCTGCTCCCGGGACTCGTCTCCTTCTCCACCGACACCCTGGAAGTCTCCGAACTTGAAGTTGCCGCAGACGGCACTTTACCTGGGCTCTTCTCCCCGCAATACTCCGACTGCTGATTCTCATTAGAACCGTAGGCAGTCTCGAAGAACTGATCAAATCCTTGCGGCAGGACACCGTTCCTACCCACCGGGTTGTAGAAGCTGGAAGTCGCGTTGGAACTGGGGTGGTAAACGCTGGCGCTATTTTTCATTAACATCTCGCCCATGGTGCTGGCAGGCAGGCATTCTCTGTGCATCAGCTCCTCTGCGGAATAACAGTGGGGGAGATTGCTTCTGTGATGCCACTTATTGGAAGGATCGATGGCATAGTCTCTGAAGGTAACTTCTCGCACAGGTTGAACCTGGGGGATATTAGACGAGTAAGAATATGTCATGGGACGAGTAGCCGGTGTTTGGGGTAAAAATGAAGGCAGGCTGGAGAAATCCGGACCGGAGACATAATAGGTACAGCTAGGCAAATAAAGATTAGAGCCACAAGAAACCCGCTCATCAAAATCCATCATCGCTTTCTTGGGGTCCCCTAGCGCAAGAATAGCTTGCATTCGCACAGCTAAACATGGTCCTTAGATGCTGCTGCCTCTTTGAAGCTGATCCGCGGAGTAAAAATTTGGAAACGTAAGCTGACGTGGAAATGTATCTCCATACATCGCAGGAACCAGCCGGTCATGTGACCAGATGCCTGGAGAAATTGACATGCATCACTTTGGATTCCCCCCTCGCACCAGGAGCGCAAAGCTCTTTACAACTGAGCTCTGCACATTTCTAAACGGGGAAAGGAAAGCTCGAATAATACTGTGAAGGTGTTCAAGCTTCACACCAGAGACGCATTTGGCACATTTACTCCATGCCGCTCCAACAAGCTGACTTGAATCAAGAGTAGACATGGAAAGAACTTATAACCATTTCCGCAGCAAAAATGTCAAACACAGAATTTTTTTTTAAGGGCGATTTTTGAATTATTACGCACACAGATCTATTAGGAGGAAAACCCCAGAAAATTACATTATGTTGGAAAATACTCCCCTTATCTTTTTGTCTTGTCATTTTAATGAAAAATAACGTACACAATATTTATTTCACCAGCAGAGAATGTGTGTATCTATAGACGAATAATCGCAAACTATGTAAGAATCTTCCCGAGACGTGAAGTGGGAGCGGATTTTTTTAAATGAATAAATCATGATTTATCTACCTATATCTTCTCTGTTTTCAACCCGAATACCCTCACTTCCACTTCCCCACTCAACAGAAATAAACCACGGAAGCATACAGTCATTTGTAGACCCCCATAAAAGCCGTGGGGAAGATGAGTTAGACTGACTACAGGTCCGGAATTGAATATTGGCTTGTTTGTGTCTTAGTGAGTGTAGCCGAATAGCTTTTAGGTGATTTTCCTCATAAAAATTGAATCCGCACGAAACTGCCACATTGTGTTTCATAAATGTGTGTCGGTGCTTCTAATTTGAGGACAAATGGGCATGGTCACGTTCAACACCACATACAAAACCATCGCCCTCTCGATACAATTCTCTAAGCTAGATGCCATTTAGCTGGATTTCAGGAAATATTTTCGAAAACAGTCTATTGTTGAATCAGCTTTATATTTCAGGCGGAGTTCTTATTCACGACAGAACACTGGTAATTATATATTTGAAAATGTTTAGGTGAAACAGGCGTGAACAAAACGGAATAAAATCCATTTGACATTGGCCGTGGGCACATTGTTCTGTATGTCAATGAAATCTCAACAAAGTCCTATGAATATGAAGCGGACTTGTATTTACTGTGGTTAGGATTAAATAACAATAGTTTAGTTTGGCCAGGGAAAGATTAATTAAAGAACAACCAATAAAAGTGCATTTTATTTAGATATATTAGCGCCATCTAACAAACTATATGGTTTAAATGCACACTAGGAGTTTGAAAGTCACGCAATGAATTCCGATGCTGTTGAAAAGAATGGTGCCATAGATAAGAGTTGAAGTTAAACTTTGCTTTAAGAATTTGTCACATATTAGCTTATTGCTGTTCCAAAAACAATTGCGCAGTGCCAAAACAAACAGGTTTCCTGGGGATAAGGACCTTTGCCATAAACATTTGCCAGAAAGACCTTACACTGAATTGTTTCACGTACAAAAATACTCTTAACGAGCAACCGTGTTAGTTGCAAGTTAATAAAGTTAATATTTTTTTCTAATTGTTTCTTTGATATAAGCATACAGCAATGATATGAAAAGGTCTACAAAATACTCGAAATATAGATTTTATTTGTTTTTCTGGCCCGCGCAACCGAATAAATCACTCGTTGTAAAAATAAGGCCATCTTATAAATGAATAACAGTAGATTCCGGAAACACTAAGGATATTAATAGGATTTTCGATGCCATAATTTGCAATAAGGACCAGCAATACTCGGTGTAAATATTCTTTGTGGCATTCAACCGTTCGGCAATCCGGCTATCTTTATATTACACTATAGAACATATCTATATTTTATTTAACGTATATGTACATACAAATATTGAAAAAATTATATGCACCGAATACAACGAAACTGCGAAGCCATACTGTGAAATCGCAATTCTAAATTAAGATCCAAATTAATTCATGTTCAGTCGTTTAAAAAAAAACGATTCGCATTGGGACGTTTAGTAACTGTGGTCAAAACTGCAAATGTAAAATCTGAAATTTTACAGTGTTAAAATAAAACCAAAGTGAAGTCCAGGAGGATATTGACACGATTTGTCCCTGTACGGATGGACAAATTCCGATACAGCGCTTTCCATAAAATAATTAAATATAATACGCCTACGAGAACCGAGAGCGGTTTAGCTTGACCTGTGGTTTTAATAGCAGTTTTGACAACCAGCTTCACCAGACGCCCGCATAGACATTGTAGCCGACCAGGGGTTAGCTAAAGACGCCACCTACATGGAATCCCTGACATTCCCAGCTAACGTGAGCAATCAGGCGTTCCCAAAAGCGACAAGGACGCGCTCTTTGTCTGATAAAAATCGGGCTGAAATTTGAAGGAGTAAGCTTTTTAGCCGGACATTGCACGTTTTAACCACCAGTGGCACAGAATCTACTTTCTTGTATTTTTTCTTTCTTACCGAAAGGTTGAATTATACGTGAATGAATTGCTATGCAATTTCCCAAACAACGCAATCTGCTATAACAGTGTTAGAAGAACAAGATAAACAAAATAACAACTATTTAATATACCTCCAAATTAAAAAAGGAAGCTGGCGATGGCATTTCCGTTTAAATAAAAGCCGAAAATGATCTTAGATACAGTCACTATTTTATCGCTGCGCCATTTTCTAATCGTATGTATTTCTCACCTATCATACTATCTTTGCAGCAAGTATCGCCCTTTCTCATAGCTGATTTTCAATTATAGATTTAGGATCAATTTGACTTTTTAATTTCGTTTTAGTTGTATTGCAGCCTTTGGGAACACATTTAAATAATGCCCAAGAGCTAATACTAAAAAATAAAAGTACCTACCTTGTTTATCTTTTATTTAACGCAAACTCTGGCCATTTGGTGGATATTTGATGTGAATGAAATCTAATGTAAATACCGAAGTTTAAGAAGATCGGTGAATTATTGCGGCGCAGGCTATTTTCCTGCAGGAATCCAACTCCGTGGGAGAGCTGAGACCCGGATGAAGTTAATTTTTCTTCACACTGATGTGTATTTTAAAGCTTTGTTGAAGATATTGTCAAAAACGAAATCGGGTTAAAACTGTTCATGTGAAGGTTTGAACACAAAAACAAGTACTCAAATAAGACAAGGGTTAGGGAAAGTTTACATCTGAATTTTGTGAGGAATTTACGCTTAAGAGCTCGCAGCCGACTTAACATTGAACTTCAACTTTGGAAAAGGCTGCGCACGCGAAATGTACATACTTGACAAAAACAAGATTTGTATCATGCGAAGTTAAAGGTTTAATGAAAGGAAAATATCTTAAATATATTGGTCGTCTTGTAAAAAAAAACGATCATGGCCTTCCGCCACTTGCGGTGTCGACTGTGTCATTAAAAGAGACGGCCTGGAAAAGTAAAGGGAAATACACTGTGTCGCGCTTAGATTCATTCATTTTGATGTCTCACTATCCACGGGTTAAAAGCTGAAAATTGTACTTCCAGCTGGCATACTTATATTGTCACTGTAAACCAGTGTGGGATGAAAACGGCCAGCCATATTGTTCTCTGCAGGTTTTATAAGGGATAGTATCCGCATTACTTCTTAATTTCTCCCACGAATTACATTAGACCCTAATTTTATCGTTGGCAAATGAAGCAACATAGGTTTTAATTGCGTGTAACAACAAAGTATGTTGCTATATTACGCCCCAAGCCATTTCTCTAACATGGGATGATTCCGCTCATTTCTGCAATATCTCCCCTTGCCCTCCTGGATGATAAATGAAAATAGCATCTTCGTGCTTAAAGGGAAACGGACAGTTTCTGCTGTAATATGAAGTTACAATCTGGATTTTTTTTTTTAAAGAACCACCGTCTTTAACGGTATTCGTCTATTCAATGCAATATCTGCCTTCATTAACTTGGTCAAAAATAAACTGATTTTGGACTTAGTTCGATAAACTGTGAAACTTAAAAACTCCCCCCAAAAAATCTACATTCTAGGCCAAATCAAATAAAAACAAATTCCTTCTTGGTCGTGGGGTTTGGGAGACATGCAATGTCTTTATTTTCCTTTTTTTTTCAACCACAGACATTACGAATCTCAAAATATAAAGTGAAAAATCACTGGTTTCAAATGAGTGCGTTACTTTTCAACGAAAATCGTGTTGTTTTTTTGTGTGCAGGGTTGTTTTGTCCTCTAGTTCAGTGGCACTGACAGTGACAAGACAACGGGAACCGGCGGCCATTTTTATGCCTGATGTCTCCGAAATTTTGTAAAGTTCAGTTAAATACTTGCAGAAACTTGTACCTTAGTCGAACGAAGAGTTGAATTGCTAAAAAGTCAGTCTTTTAAGATGTGAAAATACGTCGAGAATTAATAGGGTTGAGATCCCAAGCGGATTGTTGTACTTGAATTTGAAAACAATGCTAGATCTGTATCGATTTGGTTTATTCAGATTTTGTTGACCCGCAGTGGGGTTATTGAAATTAACTATCAAATATCATGCACATTGAATATTATGGCCCTACTTAAGCGAAAAATTTGCTCTTCTATTATACCTTTTTTTTGCCCTATGAAAACCAGTGAAACACCGCAATGGACGTATATTTAGTCAAGTTCGGCAATAAAAGAAAAACGCACTCCGCACCATTCGCCGAAAATTAACATTTTATATCTTTTAACCATTTCCGTTAAACTTTGTTTTATTCTCCGAAATCGTTTTTTTTTTTGTGTAATGAAGGGTTTTTTTTTAATGTTTCTGTCATATTTACTATCCGGAATATAATACTTCAATTTTGATAAATACTAGATTAGCTAGATTCCAATTTCTAACCTACCGATGGTCCCAATAAAATTACAGAAAATGAATGGTAAGTTTCATTGTGACCATTTTGTGCCTTTTTTAACACTAAATCCCACAACGTGGAGCTCAACGGTATGAAGTTGTTCAGTGATGCAGGGCGAAAAAGCCATCAGCGGTGGTTTTTCAGCACACCTCGGCATAATAAATGACTCGTTAATTAATATTGAGGCTTCTCTTTTTGCGCAATTATAAATGGCCATGGAAAAAATTAGCATTCTATTTACAAATAAGCACTTCGTTTCGCTTCCGAGCATTTTTTTAGTCTATTATCTGCGAATTTATTTAGAACTAATCCATTATCGTTTTCAAAGACATGCGTATTTGAAATGTACTGCTGAGTTCACGGGATAGATTGAATCCTGGCACACACAATTTGACAAGTTGAAGAACTACCCTTTAGACACAATAGCGTTTCAGGTCTATGTTAAGGATTTCAAAGGCAAGAGTCCTCGACTATAAAGATAAAGATAATTCAGCAAACCCATCACTAGTTCTGTAGTGATTTTCGGTAATATATTTTTCACGAATTTACACAAAAATGTGATGTTCCATGCTAATCGGCCCACTATTTGATTTCAATATATTAGCCGTTATATATTCTTATGTATTAATGAATACTGAAATATCTACAGGTATGGGAAATTGTATCCGAACTGTCGAATTTGAACTTGAAAGCTTACGTTGAACTTGGCTTGTTGTCACAGACCGGAATTTCAGAACTTATTTCGTTAAATGCACTCCATTCGCCTGTAACGATTCCTTCTGTTTTACGATGGATTCTTCCAGCTTTCTTATGCTTTGCCTTTCAATAAATAGCCGCCGCCTCAGATATGCTGGGCTCAGAACATTTCCCGCAGTCTCATGCTATAAGTATGCCCATTTGGCATACTTAGATAAACAGAGACGAGGCAACAGTCTATTTGCATCGAGTCTTTGGGAAATTAGAATATAGAAAGTCGCGATGCAATTGTCTCCCAGATGAACATTCGGGACGCACACTCGTCCCGCATATGCCCACTAACCCTGCGGTGCGGCAAAATGTCTTAATCCTTTCACCGTGGAGTAAATAAAATCAAAGTGAAATGCTGAAAATACGTGAAGTGTCAACATCAGGGCAGGCCCGCGACTGCGTGCGTGAAGGATGGAGTCAGCAATGTTATATCATGAAAGCTAAAATTAACGAATTTCAACTGCATTCATTGCTTTGTTGATTAGTTGTGTAAATTAATTTGAATGATTGTAGTTCTGAATGCATATTATTTTCTACCCCCAATTGCAGAACGTAATAAATGTTTGAAGCATAATGGGCACTATATGCTATTTCAGTTTTTTGAAGAACACTTGCTCACAGAGCTGTGAACTCAGCGACCATTGGAACTTTTATTTGATCTGTTTACACCCAGCTATCTATCCCATTTGGATAAGGGAAGTGAACATTTCCTTGCTAATTCATGAACTATTTTAAAACAACGAATGAAGCTTTTCCACATTCCGAATTGGGTTTCAACAACATAACACTTCACAACAATAAATATGTAGACTAAGCTTCCAAGTTGAATACTAGGAGGAGCATTGCTATCTATTATATTTTGTAAAACATCAAAGAACACCACTACCCTACTAGACAACTGATTTGCAAGACGATATATAAAAATGTATAATGTAAAAACATCCAATATTTCGTAATCTTTACTGGAAATTAGATTTACTTCCAGAAACACTGTGCACGTATATTTTAATAAATTATGTTTCCTTAGGTATCATCCAGATTATTCAGGGCATGCATTTGGCGTTGGAATTAACAATATTGTAATTGAAACTAACCATTATTGTTCAGCAAAGAAAATCTCGTACATTGAATAGTTAGGTTTAATTTCAAAGAAATTCAAAATTAGAATATAAAATACACTTTAAACATTGTGGCTGTGAAAATTTATATTGTTAATGCGATTACACTGATATAATTGAAGAAGGGTCTCGACCCGAAACGTCACCCGTTCCTTCTCTCCAGAGACGCTGCCTGTCCCGCTGAGTTACTCCAGCATTTTGTGTCTATCTTCCGTTTATATGTATACTTTGTTTTAATTTAATATCGGACACTATGTTAGTGAAGTGAAATATGAACATGAAGTAAAATTATATTTTGTATATGAATATTATATAATATATACAATATATTCCTTCTGAATACCTCATAATATATAAGACGCATGTAATCTTAATCGTTCCAAATGTTATTTGGAAATTGTAAAAAATTGCACCAGTTGGTCGTACAAGAACGAACACATTCTACACACGAAATTCCCTTTGACCTTATTTGCCAAAAATAATAATGTAACCGTTATTAATTCAAATGCCGCAACTTTGTGGGTGCATATGAATAAACAAATATTTTATGTTAATCTATAAAATGTTTGTCTACTTGTTGATATGTATCTATTACAAAGCAGAGAGTCATTGTTTTCAACTATTATGCTGCGGTACCTCATAAACCGCAAACTCAAATGTCTAGGTTTGTATGTGATATAATGTTCTGTTTTATGAAGATGTTTCGTTGTTTGCACCAAACATTAGTTACGTAGCTGATTTAGCATTGGAATGCCATTACATATTATTTACAAATAGTTCCATATTACGATCTATAATGTCAGTAATGTCAAACCAAATATATGTTATCTTTGTACTTATGAATAGTCCATTATAAATCCCTAACCTAGGCAGTCGCAGGCGTGCCCTGCTGTTGACATTCAACGTGATTTCAGCATTTCAGTTTGGTTTTATTTATTCTAAAACAACGAACAATTTGCTCATGTGCATTGAAGTACCGTTGATCCAATTATAATATAAAACGACCACTTGAATAATACATTTAGTTTCAAATTGGAGTGGCGCAATAGTATTTAATATTGTTTTTAAAGTTAATTCAACAATTTTGAAGTCAATTTGGCGTGATTTGCAAAGAGCCACATAAGCAAGTTAGGTACAGCGTACATTTATTTAAAATCCAATTCATTTAATTCTGAATTCATGTTTGAATTCGGTATGGATTTGGCATTACACATTCGATTGGAGTAATTCTCAATAAATATTAAAAGTACATTTTGGGGACTATTATTGCGAAAAGTAATAGTTTTGTATACACATTAATTTCATGATGGGAAGTTATGCTTAACAGTGAGCGCAAAGAAAAACGGGCTTTGCGGGATTCATACAAATGTATGCAAGTGTAGCCACTTCCTGCAGTGCATATTGCTTCCCCTTAGAATTGTTAATACGGCTTCACTCGATTGAAGAGAAGGAACAATTCAAGTAAACAATTTTACCAAGACAAATGAGCGTGCCGACTGCAGGCAGAACATACAAAATCTGTGATGTGAATGGATAAATCCTTCTAAAAAGTGGAATTCAGCGAAATTAAATCCAAATCTCTGCCTTAATACGGCTTTGGTTTTCGGAAATGGCTTATAGATTTAATCGTGTAACGAGATGCTCTGTTACAATTGTAGATTATACAGCGTATAAATGTCTTTAAACATGATTCCTGGCGTTTAGCTTCGTGCATTAAATTATCATAATATTTTTTTACTGACAGTCTGCAGTAACGCATGCGAAATTATCCCTAAGAACTAACCCAAGGTTGCTGGCGTTATTCCTTAAGGCAATTTTTTTTTTTTTGGGGGGGGGGGGGGGGGGATGCATTCTCGTTTTCCCAATAAATTATTTTATTCGCTCGGGGCTGCGCTGAATCCACTAGAAGTACATTAAATTACGATAATTTACGCAAAAGATGCACGGTTCACGGCGAATCATATGCACCAACAGAAGAACGGAAGAGCCGAAGCTAAATTAACATTATGGAACGCCAATTCTATGTTGTAGCAATGTTTTATGTTTGGTTATGCTGGTGTTAATGTTGACTGTATGGTAAATTTTGCTTGAATATATATTTTGCCATAAATAACAAGAAATGGCGAGTCAAATCTGAGAGTCTGACGAGATAAATCTGATTGTTTGAAGACGCACTATTGTTCTTGCATTTGAGATACTTAAGACTGGAGCAAAACGGATAATAACCGAAGTAAAAATTTGCCCTGAATTTATTTATTTGGAGATACTGATAACTGTTGGTTATACCTGCTTAGTCTGCATCAATGATTACTGTTAGCTAATAACACAGTGTTTGGTTCTCATTTCCTCGTAAACAAAAAAAAATCGCCTTTTTTACACAAGATGCAGTAGAAAAGTAGAATCTAATAATTAGACCAGCCTTGATCAGAGACAATGTGGGTGGTTCTCCTCGAGTATTTCCCAACCAGCGCACGGATGAATGTTGCAATAGGATGCCGTGATTGGTTCGCTGCGTCATGTGATGAATGTAGTATTTTATAATCCCACGACATTTTGACAAATCAGCTTGCATGTTGCAAACAGCAGCCCCCGAGTTGTTGATTCGCGTGCATTAGGAAAAAGGCACTAGAAAAATAAAGTATGGTTTAAGGTTCACTTTTAGAAGTGCAACATTATTTAGATGTATATGCAACAAAATAGATCGGAGACTTCAATAAATTTGCTTACCTCTCAAATAATAATTTCAAGGTAGACCACTTTCAAGAGACCACTTTCTGTAATATCCAAGATAAATCAGAGTACTCTGCATGACTGTGGAATTTATCTGTAATTCTATATTTTGAAATGAAAAATTGAGGAAATTAATATTTTTAGTGCAGATCAAGTTTTAGCTTTACACGTCCACAGCCCTCAGCGAAAGACGAATTATGCAATACCACACACAATTTCCTGTGCTTCCTATTTATAACGTATATAGACTATATGATATAAAATTCTAAAAATGCAGCGTAAAATTCCTTACTCAAATATTGTGTAGAACAGCTCGGTAATTCCTTTAGTTTTGCAAGATTAGAAGCGAAATTTCGCAAATATTTGACCAGATACAGTGTACAGAATATAAGTGAATAACCATTATATCCAGAGCAGTTACATACAGCTGTAGATAAAAGTAAAATGCTGGTTACATCATAACAAACACGTAAGAGATCGGCTGATCATATGATCATATGATCGGCTGATCATAGATAACATAAAGTTGACTAAATGCCTTTTATACGGTTCATGAATGCTACAATTTACTTGATCAACTTATCTACTCTTTTATTGGTTGCACAGTTTAAAATTTAGATGCAGCTAAAAGTTAATTTACAAAATTGCAGCCATATACCAATATTCACATTTGGATTATAAATTTAAGCTTTGGTGATGTTAGTAAATTACTAAAGCTTGGCTGGGCAATTCATGATTAGTCATTGAAATTCAAACATTTAAAATAATTTAGCTGAACCTTTCCACAATTTCGACAATACGTAATACTCGGTACAGTTACTGACCTATATTTGATAGTCCTTGTTCAACTTTACATGCTCATTATTGAAACACCCACGTTCGGTTGGTTGTGTGTTCAAAGCACTTATGAATGATTCTCCGCAGATGTAACAGTAGATGGCGTACTTGTTCTACATATACACCTCATGACTATTCATGAGCTGTTAATCGTCAAGGTCAAAGACTATCTGTTTTCGTCAAGGTCAAGGTTTAAACTTCCCTCACCCCCGTCGCTCTGCAACCATAGCCAAGCAATGGCAGAGAATGTATTTTTATTCTGAATATTTAAACGCGTTTAGTTTACTACACTAAAACATTCAGTATTTTAATACATGCTTAGATATAACCTAAAATATTTTCATCAACGTCCCGAATCTTTATCGGGTGGTGATGTTTTCCTTGAAAAAAAGGCAGGATATATTTACTAACACTTCTTATTTTTTTGTAAGTTCCTTGGTTGTTTCTTAGAATGAAAGCTCTGTTTTCACACATCTTGAATAACTTGCCACACAACAGGAAGAAATCTAATTAGCCCATTTAAAAATACTTTTTTTTTGTTTTGAAGTTCTTAGCCGGTCTCATGTTTCTTCATAAAAATATGCGACGCTGTAGTTTATGAAGACTTTTATTCGTGAAATAATTTGTTTTAATGCAAATAATTCAGAAGATGATAAAAAAGACAATAGGCTATACAGATTAAAAGCTGCATAATAGCAATGCAAGACATTACTTAAATCTTTGATTATCATTCTTGATTTAACGTTGCAACTATAATTGGTTTATATATACCAAGCAAGAGGGGGGCATGCAGGTATAACAATGCGGTATTTAAAAAAAAATACAATTGCACGCAAATGCTGTCATCTTTAAGAAGGAGGCTGTATGCCTTAAGACTTCATGGAGATTATTGCAATGTGTGATGTGTAATATAAGTAGCCGGCAAAAAAAAGGCTTCATATTGAGTTCATTTTCACGGAATTGGGTCTTCCACGTTTGCAATCAGATATTTTTTTCCGCTCTGTAGAAACTGCATTTTAATTACGAAAGGCAAGGATGCTCCTAGGTATGTACATAAGACGAAACGTAGTGCTGAAATTGTACGCATTCACGTTCCCATATACACTGCTATTTAGAATATATTCTCCCTTCTACCTGTACATTAATATCTTTAGAGATAGCGTATCCCTTCCAAAGAAACATTAGTGCGTAAACATTCTTATTATACATTTCACGGTATGTCCCATAGCTTACCTGAGGAAACAAAAAAAAGCATGCACTCTAGTAGCGTTTTTATCAACTAAAACCCTTTCAGCAAGTTTTCTTTAGGTGCTTTGATTGCATTTATGCGAAGGAACAGTATGAATCAAAGTTATATGATTATTCTTTTTGAGTGTTTCTGTCTATATGCACTCGACAATGTTTTTGCCTCAATTGAAAATAGAAACCCTTTAGATTATTCCATAATGGGGTTGATTTATTTCTGGCGAATCTTAAACGATTTTAACAAGACAGTTGCACCATATCTCTCTTGAAATTTTATCTGTGAGTTGTTTTGGATTGTTTTAAGAAAAATAACCTGCAGACAGAAATGTAAAAAAAATCTAGCATCAAGAAAATGAGCTGAGATGGATTATTTTTTCTCCAGGCTGAGATTAAATATGTTCTAAACATTTGCAAAGTAAGTCCGAGTGTTTCTGGAATTGTCGCACTAGCTGTTACTTTTCAGTTTGGTGATGACTTTCTTTTCTTTGACTCGTCTGTTTTGAAACCAAATAGTGACTTGTCTTTCTGAGAGGTTTGTTGATGCCGATATCCTCCTTCGCTTGTCCTTGGTGATGAATTTATTGGTAGCATATTCCCGTTCAAGTTCTTTTAATTGCACCTTGGTATAAGGCACCCTTTTCTTTCTTCCACGCCGAAAAGAGCTCGCATCCGAAGGATGAGAAACGACGTCTATAAAGAAAATAAAACACACCTTTACTCTCCTTTGCAGTTTAACGCCCGTCGACAGGAAAAAAAAACAGAGAATGTCGCTGGTGTCAAGTTCAACATCAGTGCGTGGAGAAACTACTGGAATTTATTTACTGAACTAAATGACATACCAGCAAATGTAATTTTAATGCGTAGTAAGTTGAATGAATGATATTTTAAAAAGAAATATGTTTAGGCAGTACATTAAAAACGTGAAAGGCACATTTATGTTGGGCACATCCGGAATATTATTTCTTAACTGTGGTTTAATGTATATATCATTCAGTTACCCGTACGCATTTGCAAGTCAGACAGAATGCTTTCCCCCTTCATTGGGCGGGTTTCGGTTATGGGGACTAGATTACGTTTTATCTATATTTACCTGGCAGACTCGACTTCCAGAGGTGGGTGGCTTGAGGTTGCTCTTTTGAACAGCAGACTTGACCGTTCCACCCGTTGGTAATTGCCCAGGGCTGGTAGCTGTCCATGGGTAATAATGTTTCGTGTCTCGGTTCTCCCGGGGCGCTGATCGTGGGGACAACAGGTACATCCAAATAGCTGGGCATTGGTTGGTATGGCCCCGCGTAGCCTTGGTAGAAAGCAAACTCCTTAGCTCGGTTGGTGAATTCTTCGCCGGCGGACGTGTCCATATACTTGTCGGCAGGATAGCCAGACAAGGTGGAGGGCTGCGCACAGGACTTAATGCTGCTATGGTGGCTCATTCGGCAAGGATAGTAACTGCTCCCAAAGTATCCATAAGGAAGAGAAGCACTGGAGGAAGTTTGAGCAGCTGGACAAGGACTACATTGTTTGACAGGTTCAACAATGCCAGAGGCTGGTAGTTCACTCGACGAGTAGGCAGAACTGGGGGCTAAGGATGCTGGATGGGCCATCAAATTCCTGCATTGGTTTGCTGTGAAGTTCCCTCCTGAAAATCCATCCATGCTTTTATTAATTTCATCCAAATTATTGTCGTAGACGAACATCACCGTGTCGATCCAGCGGGGATGAAGTATCACTGACGCTGTCATATCACGTCCAACATTGAGACTAGTGGCCGTTTTAAAAGCCCCCAAGACTGAAAAGAGATACTGAATCTCTCAGACTTACCAGCATTGACGCGCCAGTGTCGCTGAAAACCGCCTCCTCATTGGCTGCTACTTTTCCACGTGATATGCAAAGTAGACGATAAACATCTGAAGAATTAAAAAGGTAGATGCTACACTCGTCTAATATAGTAACGTTGGGGCATTTAGGAGAAACAGTAATTGGAATTAAATACGTATATCAAAATATTGAAATGCCATCGGTGCACAAAATAAACCAGTTTATGGGATTGATAGAGGTGGGTTTACATGAAAATGCCTGACCATGCTGGAAATAGCAATATTTTGCACACACATACAAATGCTCGATGTTAAATATGTTGTTGCTGCGTTTAGCAAAATAAATTAATCATATTTATTGACTTTACGCTGTAAAATGTTTAAAATATCGGCTTTCTGTGTTTGCGCCCGATTATCAGGCGAAGTTTAGTTTCTCTTTGGTTAGATGATTTTACGGTTCATCCTTGTTATCGAACGTATCTCCTATCAATTAAATTCGGCCTTCTTTGTCAAACAGGCTCTCAGTTAACCAAAGCGGGGCGTTAGGATGGGTTAGCGCCACACCTTACAATGTATAAATAAAATTACGAAGTGTTTTTAACTAATAGGAAAATAACGTTTGGAGAAATAGGTAGCTGCAGCAATTTTATAGTGAAAAGGAAACATCTGTATGACCTTTATATTGCTTCATGACATAACTCGTTAAAGCAAATAGTAATAATGCCCAAGCAAAGTCCAAATTTATACTGAAGTGGATGTTTGCTAAAAAGTGATAATCATTTGAAAAAAAAAATCCATCTGATCACCCTCGCTATAATATGTGTGAATAAAATAAACCCCGGAGTAGTGTATGATGAAATCAATCATTTTCAATTTTTGAAATATTGCAGAACAAGTCACTTTGTATTTCCATACGCCCGAACAATTGAGATATTTACCTGGAGCAGTAATGGTGAAATTTCCAACTAGTTTAAAAATACATTTAACATCAAAGGACATTTATAACACAGATAGGAATATTGACGAAATATTTTCTTGTCATTTTAATATAAATATCTGAATTCTTTCTTCCCCCGCTATTGCAATCTGTTCGTGGTAGCTCGCTTGCTACAAAATGTAGATTCTCTGAACATTCTGAACAATAGCATTCGCATAATTGGATTTCACATTAAAATATCAATGAATGTATTTTACGAGTAACTGGCACATTCAAGTACACGGTGAAGCGATGGAATTGCGAATTATTTAATATCTGCCACATCTGTGAATTTACTAAAACTATAAATATTATTTATTTTATAACATCTATCGCGTTATTAAAAGCATTATTGGATAAATATACGCCTAAATAGGCGATGCATTTAGAATTAACGGTGAAATTTGGCGGAAAGCATGGCCATAATCCATCCTACTAAACGCAGATATCACATGATGAAGAAGAGCGGCTGATAAAATGGAAACAACGGTAACCAATACTATTCGACTGTAATAGGTCGTCTAAAGAGTGATTTTAAATTCAATTTTAGCCATTTAATGGGACCTTACGGTAAGTGGAATCAAACCCATATCGTGATGAGTGACCTCATCAACCCTGTTTCAGAGTCGTTGGTCTTAGGTCTCTGGCTGAAGACCTAGTTCCTTAAGTGATGCAGCTGTCTCGAACAATCTTTTTACTATTGAAATGCTTTTTATTCTTTATATTCACCACCTTACCCTCCCCCGCGGTCACTATCCCTCTATCGCTCTCTTTCCTGTTTTACTTGCTCTTCTCTTTATTTTCTCTCTCTGTCTTGTTATCGTACGCTTCTTATACAGGGGTCAGGCAATCGCCAAAGGAGTAGCTAATGGCGTTCATTTAATCCTATTTTAGAAAGTGGAAGTAATACGAAGCCTAAGTATTTGTGGACGCTTTCAGATGCAGACAATCGTTATTTCGGCAGAGAGGCTGATATTCCAATTATAGGCAGTAAATACTCTCCGTCGGTTCCCGTTGCATCAAATCATATAATTAAAACATAGTCTTTCAACCGTCCAGAGATATTATGAATTAGCTTTCCTTTCGGTATCCAAAGTGTTCAACAGTTTTCCAGTTTATAATTGCCGAAAATGGATTGAAATTAATTCAAAAGATACAGTGCTGCAGGCAAGTTAAATTAGGACTTTCTCACAAGGTCTTGGGCGATTATTCTTTCACATCCTTGACCAGAGAACTCGGTGGGGGATCGTTTAATTTATACCCCAGTGATTATTATGTGATAAGGCGATTGGTACTCGTGTGTATCTGTCATTGACTGACAAAGATTCGCTTCCTTCCATAATTATTACTCGGTCGATCTCATTAGTATCAGCATTGATTACATTTTCCCATACATTGTCAAAAAATATTATTTTTAAACTTTGTTCTAATTTTGCAATATTTTTAAAAAAACATGTTGATTCCACGATAATTCTTAATAACACCGTATCTGTTCAGTTAATCTCATCATTTATACCGAAGATGGATTACATTTAATTATGTAGTATTTGTTCCACTGGAATATACATTTATCTGATAAATAGGTAAGTTTGTGAAAGACTGGTTTGTTTTGGAATATGTTTCAACCTGAATTCATTAAAAAAAATAAAAAGTTTTATACGGCGACAATGTTCAATTGAGCATTAATTAATCGTGTTGACTGCTCCCCCCCCCCCCCCCCCCCCCCCCCCCCCCCCCCCCAAATGCACGTTGAATTCAACCACATTCTGCCCTCTTCTGTGTAGGTTGGATCTTCAGCGTCTTCCGCTTTCAAATAGTATTATTTTAAGGAAAGGGTGCGAAATAAGTACATTCTGCACTATATACAAACTGGCACATTGCAGATTATGCTACAAAATGGCAGCAATCAAATGGGCAGCTCTTTTACATACGGGTTAGACACGGCTAAAGGCCAAGGTCAAGTTGAAAGTTGCCGTCTAGCCAAAGTGAGTGCTGTCATTCACGCGTTGACGACCATGTCTGAATTCTTATAAAGGCACGCCGTGAGAATTGACTTTTTCATTACCGTTTTGTTTGTTTTCTTTTGTTTTCACTCACAACCCTCTAAATGAAAAAAAGTCCACTGACCATACCGTCATCATTTCCAGGCTGTTTCTGCATGGTTGGTAAAGGATGTGAAATGGATGCAGTCGCTTTGAGATACATTGCAAATTATACAACATTACATCCGGTTTAAATGCACTGTTTACGAAAGCTCTTGTTTTGAACTGAGTGCACTATAGGCACGTCTATGTCACTTGGAAAGGTAGGGGCAATCGGAACACGCTTAACTATACTGATGAACACTGCGCCAAGTATTGAGGGCCATGCTGCGGTGCCAGGAGTTATCTCCGGGCACGGTTTCAAGCTATTATTGGATCCGTACATCAACAATGAAAAGCTTACATTCTGACAATGTGCAATATCGACATGTCTAAAAGGTAACCGTGTCTAAGAGGTAAATGCTTACGTCTCGTAGGAAAGGTATCTTTAGAACCAGGCAAAATATCAATTTAGTCGTATAATCGTTGTCTACTGTTTTGCTTTCCAGTATTTAACAGTCTTTCATGCGTAAGCACACAACCTCGATATTTGCAATGTGTTAACCAATTTTTTGGTTTGTCTTTTCGGAATGATGTTGTGAATAATAGCTTAATTGCTCAGAATGTGTGTCTGCAAACCAAACTATCGTAGAAGCAAAACTTAAAGAAATCAAGTTGTGAGAATGTAATACTAATTAATGGGTTAATAAATCGCTACCGCTAAAACACGTCAACAACTGTTTTCCAATAAGAATATTAGTTTGAAGACTCGATTCGTAGCATTAACTTGTCAGTTTCATTTCCAACATTTTTTGGGGGTGGTTGGGTTCATTGGTAAATTGATTTTCCATTTTCGAATAATAAAAATGTTTACGTGATCCAGTAATTATTAAATCTCCAAATTGCATTAGTCAAATATCTCTGGGCACTTATCTGTCATAGCTCTTTGAATCAATACTACGTGGCAGTTAGAACTTAGTTTTCCTACATTTTAAATCATCTATCCAAAGTCTGCAGAGTTAAAACTAATTGCAGCATGCCATAAAAATATGCTTAGACCATGCGTTCTCAAAATTACTGCTTAGTTTGTTCTTTAGGGAAAATCTGCCTGGTTTATGCCTTTAAAGGGGAAATATCACTCACTTCTTCTCTGGACTAAAGGGGTAATCGACATGCATGCTTTTTTTCTCCCACCTTTATTGTTAATTAATGCTGCAAATTACATATGACCAATCTAATAGTTGTTTGATAAATAATTTACTGGGCAACAATTCGATATCAGATTTTCTGTCACAAATGTCATATGGTAAGATATTCTATTTATAAATTACAATCATAATGTATTCACTGCTCCTAGAAATAACTCATATCGTTTTATACTCCTGTTTATAAAAGTAAGGCGATGTGTTAAATCCACCAAAAACAACGTTGTGCTGCTCAATTATGCATGTACTACATTTAATAAAGTCATTTCTCCATTTTGGCCGAATTAATTGCAGTAGCATATGTGGTGGTATTTCCTAAATCAGTTAACTTGCAATACTTTTTATATGTCTGTGTGTGCATCGTACGAGTCATATTTGGGATATCTATACGATTGTTTATTCAGCACTGCACATTGATAACTCAAAAGACCCTGCACATGATTCCTTTCTGAAATATTTTGAAATATCCTGGAGACTAAGTGAGATCAAAGAAAATGATTAATTTGTTTTGCTGCCCATGAACAATTTTTGCAAAATGGTAACATTTGTATCAATAATTGTATGTACAATACAGATTGAACATGGTTCCTTTTTCATCGCTTAATACATAGATATAAGAAACATGCATTCATCGTTATATTGAAACATGTCGTCAAGATAGACGTTATAGATATATTGGATATCACTGAGAGAATCACCATCACTTGTGAAACTCAGATTTGGCAAGGAATACGTATATGTCATAAACGTTTGCATTGCTGGAATTGTCAATCTTATTGTACAGCAATACACACATATTTTACATGGGAATTTGTATCGTATTGGTCACTGTGAAGCATTGACAAGTTTCAAACTAACAATTCCCATTTAATCCACATTTATTAATGTCAGTCCAATATTCAACACAAAATGTCATTCACCTACATTGGTAAATATAGCTTAAGGATACAACTTATTGAATTAGAATGAATGTAATAATTACATTTGTATATGTACTTTACTTGTTTTTTCGCGCGGGTATGTGCGTGAGGAGGGAGCTGTTTACATATGGTATTACCCTATTTATGCATAGTGTGTGTATTTGCCTATGTTGCCATCTGAAATGGGTGAACATTTAGAAAAAAATGTAGTTGTCGCACATTGCCAACTTCTTCATAATAACCATTACCTATCATTGATATTATTACATGTAAATTAGCCCTTTAATTAAACAACGCAATTTGCAAAGAAAACACATCGTCTTTTCTGCAAATGTATTATAACGAAGTACAACAGGAATCCTATTTATCAAACAACTTGCTATGCGTAATAAGAAACCCAGTTGTGCACATGTTTTGTTTTATTCGAAATTTGCCGCTAATTTAAACGTTTAGCCATCTGTTTATACCTTTTGGGGCGGGGGGGGGGGTGCACATTTTATACTTTAAACCTAACTATAATGTCATTTTTTTCGTCTTGAGGACGCTCTTCGTAAACATTCATCAAAGGTACATAAAAGGACATTTTCTGTGTAACGATAGACACAAAAAGCTGGACTAACTCAGCGGGACAGGCAGCATCTCTGGAGAGAAGGAATGGTTGACGTTTCGAGTCGACACCTTTCTTCGGATTTTGTTTTGGAACTGCAGTCATAACTGCATTATTAGTTCCAGTTAGTTGGAAGCTAACGAGCCTTTTCTTCTCTGGCGCAGATCTTCCCGAAATCGGAATTCGGTCTGCCATTACAAAATGTTACTCCCATTTAACAAAAAAGTTTGGACCCCTTTAAGACATATTTTCGCTTTTGCTCCTTATTCTAATTGCAACCCTCCCTGGTTTGTTCGTCTGCTGTCCTGCCCAAACGTCACCATTACCACTGCCACACCCTCGCCCATACCCCAGGAAACAGAGACAAACGCACCATAATCGCTACTAATTTTGCATGTTCGTTTTGTCGTTGTACTTCAGGGGTCAGAAAACAGGTTTCCTCGACAGAACTGTTGGGTTTTGCCATCTGGAAATTGATATTATGGATTCCCTACTTTTAACCGAGTTCTTGGGTGGCCAGGCCAGGGAGAATCATTGCTTCGAGCTGCGAATGAATAAGACTTAATTATTTGTTTTAATTGGTCTACTGTCTTATAGACTTTTGCTTAGCATGATTGTGCCTAATGTATAATAGGATCGTCACTGAATTGAATGGGAAATGCATTTCACTGCACTTAGGTGTACATGACAATAAAGTACAATTAAGCCATTGTTATATTCACTATGACTTTTGTAAAGCTTTATTCTTACCTAAAAAATCACAACCAGCGATTAAAAGTACATGGTAATATTTAATGCATTATTTTGCTTCAATGGGCCAAAATGTACAATATGTGCACTTTTGATAGACAAAGAAGGTTTATCAGAGTTGTAACTATCAGCTTTGAGGTACCGAATCTCGTCTCAATTGTCTGTAAACTATAAACTAATAGCTAAAACTCCTTAGGTAGTTTTACATACATATATGTGGAGTTCTGTCTTCCTGTCTACACTCATAATAAACTCAAGGAAAACGATTCAAGTATTATGGAAATTTAAAAAATCATCCCTAGGTTAAGACCCATAAATAGATTTAAGTATATATGAATTACCATTAAAAATGAAAATAGGTTTTTTTGTGATGTAATGTAACTGGTACCCGCACTATATTAAATCAACATTTTATGCATTGTATACATGTATTAAGTGTGAAGGTAGATTAAACGCCAAAGGTACTTTGGTATAATTCATTGTAAATGTCTAGGACGATATTAGGACACGTCATTCATTTGGTACTGTTGCATTAGCATTGATTTTAGTACAACATGTACCTTAATTGCAAATATTTAATATATTGATAACTATGGTTCTTAACTTTACTTACTGTCGCTTTTTTTCCTATACACTATATTGGTAAGCTGAAAATATGAACTAGTTCTGGACATTAATATATCTTGAAAATGTCATATCTAATATTTAACTCCCGGTTATTGGAACGCATATTTGTGATTGCAAAATCGAGAATGGACATCTGCGATATATATATAGATATATAAAATTTCCAGAGATGCTGTCTGTGCCGCTGAGTTACTCCAGCCTTTTGTGTCTATCTTCGGTTTAGAGCAGTTCCTTCTTATGTGTGTGTGTGTGTGTGTGTGTGTGTGTGTGTGTGTGTGTGTGTGTGTGTGTGTGTGTGTGTGTGTGTGTGCGTGTGTGTGTGTGTGTGTGTGTATATATATATATATATATATATATACACCTGAATCTTTTTATTTTGTTTTTCCGTGCTAATAAATCATTAATTCTTGGAGAATCGTCGCATTGTATACTATCCAGCAATTGTTTACGGTGCACCTCCATTAGGTAATAGCTAAATGAATTCCCAAACGAATACTTATTCAAAACCAATTAATCGTTGCTCCTGTAATTTGTACGGGCTTGGTCTTTGAATTCATGTGGAAACATTTCGAAACAAACATCTGCAAATCCTTGTTTACAGTTGCCTCCGATAAAGGTTGCACAAAAGGATGGTCCGATTATTTCCTCTTTCTCCAACAAAGATGTTTCCTGGGTAGTAAGCTGTAGCTAGTCAGCTTACCTACAGGCTGTTGAAAAACTGTCATAACATAATGATAACATGTTACTATTACATTGTACGGTCGCTTTTAGACCAAATCCCTTCTTTATGTCAGTTTATGTACCCCAAATGTAAAACACGATCGACTTGGTACTAAACTCGGTCCTATAGTCGTAGACTGGCGCTCTTTCTGCTGCATGGAGGCAGCGTGAAACTACAATAATCAGAGGATCCAAATGAAGTCTTCCATGTCGAAAATTAATTGAGTGTTTGCGCGAGGTAGCTGGTATCAGCCAGCGGAGTCCAATAGCATGTGAGGTATTATATTTGATAATATTTAAGGAAAAGATGAGACTGCTATGATTCGCAAATGTATTGCATATTTTCCGACTATTTAATAGATGGCAAATTATTTTAATTAACACAAAACACTGCATTTATTTCTACAAAAACGCAACACAGATGATTTTATTTGGCTTTTGTTTTTGGTTGATCGACAATTTACTGAATCTTTCTAAATTAATATAGCCTGAAAATGTTTGATTGAAAATGTTTTAAATCGACCGTAAACTGTCTCCAGTGACTAACTCGTTCTATGTGCATCCCCACCATACCGACAGAAGGCAGGTTATGAATTATTTTCCGTTGGATTAAAGAATCAGGGATGCCACCAGGATGTCGTCAGTTTCTTCATCGGGATATCTCTTAATCTGACCAGTCAGATGAGAAAACCGATGAGTCTCTATATGTCCACAGATACCCTGTCTGACCCTTGCATGTTCAGCCAAGTTCCAGGCCAGTCAAGGAGCTCTCGGGAATGACTGCAACTCAACTATTTAGATACTCAAGAGCAGGGTCTATACAAACTCTTGACTCGAAAATTCGATCACAACCGTAGGGAGTCACATCAAATCTTTGAGATGCCGGAGAAGTGACCAATAAAAATAGTCACTGTCACTTTGGGAAGAAGTAAAAGCTATATACGTACAGCTCATATTTCTGAGCCAAATTATCCCTGTAACTGCATTGTAGTGACACAACTTTGCCGCTAGATGTCTTCAAAGTTAAATGGGAGACTTTCAAGAATGCCGTTCTTTCCCGAATTAGGAGTTTCGCCCACAAGCATCGTTGCTGTTAGCTGATTGTTGGTTTTGTGTTTACCTGGACCTGGCTGAACAGCACACATGAATGCAGAATTCAATCTTTTTAACGCGCTGCACAAAGTTGTCGATGTTGAAACAGGACGCATCCTTCGCTTATACAATTGCATCATTATGTTACACTAACTGTGTTGAAATAGAAAGGTAAAACTGCAAACAGGCCTCCAGTATTCGAAGCAAGAACAGCGAGGTAGTCGCCAGATTTACATTGCCAGATGCAGAATATGAGCCAACGTCAGAAATGTTATTTCCATCGAACTCAAGATTTACATTTACTTTGCAGTAGATTTGCGCAGTTTACCTGCAGAGGGACATTCTTTGCTGAAACTGAATATATGAAATATGGTTGGACAAATGGCTCTGCTCCAGCTAATTTAGCAAAAGGACACGGGAAGTTTGAGATGTATTGACCATTACATCTGGCAGAGCACCTAGGCTTTCATCAAAGGCACCTAAATTACTTTTAAACAAATATTTAGTCCCGAAGCAATAAAATGCTTAGTGCCGAACAAAAGGAGTGTCCTTGGTGTCCTGAGCTAGTTAAAACTATCCAAAGTAGTAATCCCCCCCCCCCTCCCGTTCTCGTACTTTTTAGTTGGCATTGCCGATTTTTTTGCACGACGTTCTTTCACCAAAATCCCCACCCCAAATATCTCTAATAAAACAGAGCGAGCATTTCCTTCTACCGAAACTATATTGTGCCTTTCAATTTTACATCGTTTTCATCTGTCGATGTTTTCATCAGTGCTCTTCGCTCTATAAATATTACTGCATCATTACTTAACTTAAGCTTTGGTGTTCGATTTCATTGATCGCGGTGAAATAAATCATTCCAAATGTTCGAAGGGAATAGGAAAGTGAAACGAATCCAGAAATTGCTGAACGTGTATTTCACCTTAAATATTTTCTTTAAACAATAATTTATTTTTATAAGGACTGCGTTTCAAGTTTTTGATATCCTGAAACGTTTAGCTGGATCTCTGAATTATTTTAAATCATATCGTTTTCAACGAATCATTGTCGGAAACAGGAACGAGCTAAGCGGGTGTGGTCTCTCAACATATAATCGCCCGGGCTGGGGGTCGAGGTGGTGGTAAGGGGGGAAGATATCTGGGAACAATGATCAGCTCACTCTAAAATTAACCAAGCCTCAACTTGGTTTGGTCGGCTGGGGCAATTTTTTTTTTTCTGAGCGCATCTGATCATTGCATGCATAAACTCATGTTCCCGTTGATTTCGTTAGATCCAAAGGATGCATTGCTTGAAATAAACCCGAAAACAACTCGATCGAAATATGGGTGCTGGCAAGTCAACTGGCAGCTGATTGGTTTAAAAGCATTCGACCACTTCCCGGAGGTGTTTCATTGCTTGAGTGTGTTGTGGGCAGATTGGAGTAAAGGCCACGGTATAAAGCATATTGCTCCTTTCATCCTCTCCAATGCTTCTTATCAGCTGCACTCCAACCTCTCAAAACCTAATAATGTTTGACTGGTCTCGTGTCACAAAACTAATAAGCTTATGCCCATTAATTGACATACTTTAGTGCGCAATTATTATTGCCAAATACGTGTTTTAGTTGGCTCTACCTTGCCTCCACTTTTCGAGAATTTGTTAATTATACCATTTCAGATAATGCAGGTAAATTATTTGAACAAATAGTATTTGTAGTTCAAAGGCACGGTCACAGTCACACTGCTTTCCATTCCAGGAAGTCAAAAATATCCCCAGTGACAATTATAGACCATAAAAATGCACTAAAAACCATGAGTTATTACCAAGATTAATGTCAGTGTGTAGTGCAAATGAAATTGGACTATTTTAACGTTGGTTTAATCATTGTGGGTGTGTTGTTTTTAAACTGAACATGTTAAATAATGCTAAAGCTGTAAGGTACCGATTAAAAAAATCCCGTGGATTTTGCTCTATGTCTTTTGAAAATCGTGTTAACGTTACGCTTGTATCCATGTACATTGGTTCGAAATGGTAATGTTAGAAATCTTAAGACTCTTTCGACATAACACAGTCGAACGCATCCTCATTTTTCAATTAACTACAGATTTAAGGCACTTGTGAAAATGCTGCCGCGACAAGCGCAAGGCCCCCCAGCGAGAAGTCTAACATTTTCTATAAGGTAAGTCACCGTTTTTTTCTTAAACTCCTAGCTCACAACGCAAGTACCTAAACCTGTAGATTTTACAAGGCAAGCAAACTTGCGTAAATACGCGTGCTTTAATTAGTTTAAACGAAGATGAAAACCAGTTTAAAAATGACACAGTCTAGCCTATTTCACACTGCAAGTCAATCGTTTTATATTTAGATCACTTACTCGTTCAGTTGGAGAAGCAAATGTAATTATATAAAAATCTTTAATATCCATTAAATTTATTCCCGAAATAGTCAACAATCAAATCACAACCCACCTCTACCATTGCTTCTATGCTATTCCAGTGGTTCTTAAATAAATTGCGAAATTCCTTTATTTCCGTTTTGAGTTCGGTTGCTTAACGTCACGATCATTTTATGTTCCCGAAAAAAAACGAACCATCAGAGTTATATCAATACCAAGTATATTTTCATTGTTTTTGTATCTTACCGCAAAAATATAGAATGGAATGATAGTAGTCTAAAAATTAAGGAAAAGGTTAATACATTGCTTTGTCAACCACAATGACGTGCAAAAACTCGGGAAAAAAAGCAATAAATTATTTTTCGTGACAGAAAAAGGAAATGTTTATGAGAAAAAAAAACCCAGTTCAATTTGTGCGAGGGAAAGGTGCAATACGGGGCACGTAGCCTCTGCCAACTGGGGTTCGGTACCATTATGGGGTAGTAATGTGAAACAACAGGAGGGGGAGCAAGAGGACAGCGAGTGGCAACTAGAGCACCCGTGGAGCTCTGCGAGGCGTGAAACACAGATGCAGCCAGAGCTTCTGGAGTTTTCTGAAACAGCAGGCAATCAACGGTTGGCGTGTTGCTCGCCTCATTCTAATTCTTCCACAGTATATTCAGAGATCTTACTTCACCTCGAAACATATATACGCATCGCCTTTTGTTGTACATATTTTATTCGCTGCTTCAGATATAATTTAACACGGTGGCTATTATAGAAATGTTGTTTATAGTCACATTTGACTAATGTGATTTCGTTTTTTACTGCTTTGTGAAGTCTACTATGCAATGTGCGGTTTTGCACATATATTTCTGAATGATTATATATAACATGACAGCTTTGCAACTACACGCAAAATATGTTTTTTTTCTCCAACCATAAACATGTGATTTAGATAAAGCATACATGCATTTCTTTCAATTACAAAGATCTTCCCTGTTGGAGGGAATCTGAAAATGACACTCTCGGCGGTGTGTTGTGTCCATTTGACTGTTTCCTTGTCACCAGCTGTTACCACGGGGAACTAATTAAGCGTGTACAATTAGAATCGATCCAGAGGGAAGATGACTAATATCCAACCAACCCTACAGACCATGTACTGGATGAGTAGTCGGGAATACAACTAATATGCGCCAAGACCCATCCACAGTTATTGGATGAGAACCAGCTAGGGTGCTTGTCCAATCTCATGCCTGCTTGTTACAACTGCTTGCATTTCCTTATTACAATTAAATTATTCAAATGTCCTAAACTGCTTTATAGGAGCATTGTTGGATAAAACGACAGACACAGAGACAATGAAGGTGATGGGCTGCTTGGTCAAAGTAGGAGATTATTAGATTCTAATGAAAGGAAATAGAAAGGCCAAGCTGCTGAGGGAGGAAGAGTCAAAGCTTGAGCCCTTTGGGCTAAAGGTGCAATTTCCAAATGACTAATAAATGAACAGGAAGCCAGAATTGATCAAAGGTGGAGCTTGGAATGTTGTAGAACCTGATGAGGTTGCAGAGACAGAAAGGAGAGAGTCTTGCATTCTGAATAGGACCAGCCTGGGTGCCAACGGTGAGCATGGATAAGATGGGTTGAATGACATGTTTCTTTGCTGTATCGTAGCTGAACAATTCCACAGAAGAATTGAAACTGAAAGATTACGTGATCTACGCACTGTAAACAGCTCGATTGTAATCATGTTTTTGTCTTTCTGCTGACTGGTTAGCACACAACAAAAGCTTTTCACTGTACCTGCACTACACACGTGACAATTGAACTGAACTGAACTTCAAATGTGATGCATTGAGGGGAAACCCCTTGATCGTGCAAACGCACTCACCCTGTCCAGATTTGGTGTCCACTGTCCCTGCCTGTAATTATCTGGTGCAAATGCAGAGGATCTATGTGGGTTGCTGTCCACAGCCTGGAGTCCAACTGCTTAGCGCACGTGGTGACAGGGCCTTGGGTGGTGCTGTGAGGAGGTCCCTACTCCAAAACTCCTTTGACAGCCCCTGACATTCAGTGGCTGTAAATGGGTTCAGTAATTTTAACACCTTTAAAATGTCAGATATTCAGACTAATTTAAATAAATATTATTAAAATTGAAATAAATAATTTAAATGTACATATTTTAAAATAAAAAGTAAGTTAATTAAAATGCAAAATGTGCATAAATAATTAAAATCTTAAAAATAATGCACAATAATTTTGTTTTAAACTTACCCTCTCTCTTGCCACCCAAATGTTTCCTCTGCAATTCCCACTGAAACAATTGAGATAATTGATCTGAATAACCATTTCCCTGTGCAGTGCAAGGATATCCCAGCAAAAATTGGATCTGTGGTTGAATTCTAAGGAGATCACTTCTATGGAGTAAACGGACACATTTAGCCATTCACTGCAGAGATATCAGACACCAGTACTGAGTTTCCTTTCAAAGTTTGACCATCTGCTGGCAAAAGTATGTGTAATCTGGCCCAATATCATTTGATCATTGTATTTAGCGAAAGAAACACTGGCTTAATGTCTCCTCCAAAGGATGCTAAGAATGCTCTGTGCTACACTGAAATGTCAGCCGAGATTATTTGTTAAAATCTGTAACGGATGTTGAGGCTGCAACCTACTGACTCAAAGGGGAAAATGCTAAAAATTCAGCCAATCTGACACATAGTAAACGAGCTTAAGGATTTAAGAGCTGATTCCATGCTCACTATTCCTAGCAGGGAACAACATCCACAGGGACAGCAATGTGGGAAATTGTGTACATGGGGCCTGTGGTTTTTCATCCATTCATCTTAATAGATGGAAAATCACCGACTGTGCACCTACAATTTCCTGCATTGTGCTTCCTGTGACTGCTGCTCCCTGCTGGGAGTGCAGGATCAGCCTTTAGGGTACAGGTACAGAAATCATTAAAAACTAGCTTGCAGGTGCAAAGAGAACCATTTAAAGTTGAAGGAATGCTGGATCAACGCAGAAAGCATCAAATTTAAACGTCTGAATGTAGTAGAATTGGACTTCAAATGTTTTGTTTTGCTTTATGCATTTTTAATTCACCAGGAGGAATGTGTGTGTGCATCTTGTTGCTACTGCTGCTGCTGTGCATAATTCATTTTGCTTTAGCTATTATTGTTGTCATTGTTAGTTTTACTGCTGTCATTATCATCTTGCCCTTTCTGAGCCAGAATCTGAAGAATACGAATAATTGATTCAATTTCAGAATGGAAGATGTACAATGCTTGAGCTGCAGAATATTCTGCTTGACATTTCCATTTATATTTAATCATGTCAATTCTTTTGTGCAATAATGAGCCACATTTCAAAATTAAATGTAAACAATTGCATTGATTAATTTCAAAATATCTGAATTGAATTTGACTTTCTACTTTTAATTGATATGACCTGGGATGTGGGTGAGATAGTGTCATCTGCAATAGTACAATTGAGTAAAAGGTGTATATAAAATAATTCATTAATATTTTATCATTATTTGCCAATCATGCAGGATTATTTAAATTAATCAATTGCATTTACTAAGGGAAGATTCAATGTCATGAAAATCAATAGTAAATATAAATGAAAAAGAAGCATTCTATGTAATGTTAACGGGAATTGCTATCAATGTGAATTGTATTCACATTGATAGCAATTCAATATGAATGACAATTAAACACATGACAGTGTACCATGCAGCTAGCTTATGTCACAGTATTTTTTTATCTGTGAGACCTTACCATATTTACCCTATGGGTAACTATGTTTGCAATGTTTGTATGAGATTATGGCCAGCAGGAAAATGTTAAATATGCTGCTGGACCTGATTCTGAGGCATTAATTGAGCTAAAATGAGTTCATAGTATTCTGCTGAGTTGGTATGTATGAATGATTATGTTCTACACAAGGCAACCCATGTCCCTTTGCATTTCATCACATTAGAATATCCAAGTATTTCCAAGAAAATGTATTATTTTCAGTGAGCATATGTTTGCCTCAAAAAATATAATGTGGTTTGAATTTTACTTCCATTACATAGAAACATAGAAAATAGGTGCAGGAGTAGGCCATTCGGCCCTTCGAGCCTGCACCGCCATTCAATATGATCATGGCTGATCATCCAACAGTATCCCTTACCTGCCTTCTCTCCATACCTCCTGATCCCTTTAGCCACAAGGGCCACATCTATCTAACTCCCTCTTAAATATAGCCAGCGAACTGACCTCACCTACCTTCTGTGGCAGATAATAACACCCTCATTTAGTCGAAGGGAAAGTTAATACTGTTTATTGTGTGTTCATATTTCCCTCTATCCTAGCAGAAATACATTTTCCTTGACCATACCCTCAAGTTCATGGCTTCCCAGGCTGCAGTGATCTCCAACCCACCTGTGTGTATTGGAAAAATGAACAACTTGCCATAGACATCTTAATGTGCTATGGAGGTACCAACAACATTAGCTCTGAAAAAAACTTCCAAATCCATCGATCGGATAGATAAACAATGTCTATATCTTCTCCCAGGCTAACATCCCCAGCTACAAGTTTCTAATTGCATTCAAGCAGTTTTGTAGAATGAGGCACATTGTTTGGATTTCTAACAGCGGACTCCTGAAGTAAACCATCACCTCTGAGATCTGAAGAATTAGCTATTTGTAAGAAATTGCTTCAAATATTTTTTCAACGTCTCCTTCAAAATAAGTAATATCCTCCTGCACTCATTGAAATTCTTTGCAGAAGTCAGCTGACACAGACAACGAAGCAACTGGGAAGGTTTTCAGCACTCCGACTTAGTGGGAATGCCATGAAATTGGAACTTAGGATATCTGTTGCAGACTGAGTACAGGTGCTCTGCAAAATAGTCACTTAGTCTCCACTTAGTCTTGCCGATGTAGAGGAAGCCACATTGAGAAGACCAAGTGTAATAGACAGGGTAGAAGGAGGGATTACGTGAATCTCTCACCTCACCAGGAAAGGCTTTTTAGTTCCTGGATAATGATAAGGGAGGAGGTGTAATGACAAGTTTCACATCTCCTATGTTTGCAGGGAAAGTGCCATAGGATGGGGAGTAGTAGCTGTGGAGGGATGAGCAAACCAGAAATTCATGGAGAGATAGGTCCTATGGAAATCAGAAATAAAATGGTGTGGGGGGGGGGGGGGGGGGGGTGGGGGGGGGGGGGGTGCGGGTGGGGGAAGGAAAATATTTCTGATAGCAGGATTCCATTTGAGCTGATGCAGTGGTGAAGAATGATATGCTAGATGCAGCGGCTAGTGTGGTGAAAGGCTGAAACTCCCATTCCCATTCACACACTGACCAGTCTGTCCTTGGCCTCCACTCAGGTAGCTTATTGCCCAATATTTTGAATATTATCTTTTCTAGTTTCAGCTAAGCCACTCTTCCTGTGTTGCTCTCTCACTCCTACCAGTTAATCTAGGCTCACATTCCATTTTATCACCTTTCTGATGTCCAATTGCCCATCTGCATAGACCTATCCATGTTTTTTTTCTCCCTTGACCTACCTTTCCTATGCCCTTCCTTCATCTGGATCACACTGCTCAATTTTTCTTTCCTTATCTCTATCTACTTATCACCTCAAGCCTCTGTTACAACCCCTCCCTCTCCCCACCTAGCTCCATCTGCCTGTCACCCCCAAATCCACCTGATTCTACTTGCCACATGCTGACCTCTTTCTCATTCCCTCTCACATATTTAGAAACTTAGAAAAAGAAAATAGGTGCAGTAGTAGACCATTCAGCCCTTCGAGCCAGCACTGCTATTCAATATGACCATGGCTGATCATCCAGAATCAGTACCCCATTCCTTTATAGAGATATCATCCCTTTACACTCTCAGTCCTGTTGCATGATCTCAAACTGAAATGTCAATGACCATCCCTTTGCCCATCATGTGCTGCTTGACCAGCTGAGTTTCTCCAGCTGTTTGTATTTTCTTCCAGATTCCAGCATCTGCAATCACTGTATCTCGAGTTCACATTGCCATAATTGGAGACCCTCGGACTATCTTTGATAGGACTTTACTGGACCTTTTCATGCACTAAACATTATTCCCTATATCATGTATCTGTACACTGTGGCTGGCACGGTTGTAAGCATGTATTGTCTTTCCGCTGACTGGTTAACATGCAACAGAAGCGTTTCATTGTACCTCCGTGCACGTGACAATAAACTAAAGTCAAACTCAAAGTCACGTGACTGGAAGAATGCCCCAGAGGCAGTAAATAGGTGAAATCAAGTGGCAAGGCTTATAGCGACATTCCTTAGCTGACCTTTTCTGTACTTTGTTCCTTAAAATAAAACTGAATAGATTATTTCAACAATGTCTATTTAATGTTAGTCCTTTACATTTTTATATGATTGCCATTTATCTGAGAAGTGTATATTTTCATGCGGAAGTTGTCAAAATTAATTGTATCAAATAGATGATAACATGATAAATTATATAAAATACTTGTATTTACAGTATGACTTTTTAAGTTCAGGTTAACTTAAAGTGCTTTGAAATAAATGAATTCATTTTGAAAGTGCAGTCACAGGTGCAAAGTAGGGAGTACAATAAATGATTTGCACACAACAAAGACAAATAAATAAAACTAATGACCAGTTAATCTCTGTTATTGATTGGTCAGGATACTGGGGATAACTGCCAAAAAAATACAATCTTTAACATCTTACCCAAAAGACAACACCTTCAACAATGCAGCATTTCCATGCTCGTACTTAGGACTGTCATGCTAGATTCTGAAAAGTCACTGGGAAGGAATTGAATCCACATCTTTCTGAATCTGTGGTAAAAGTGGATGTGAATTCAGATGCATAGGAATCGAGTAATAAGTAAATGCTATGTATTCTGAATGCCAGTTGGAGACCAGTTTATTTCTTGTGTGGTGAAAATTATTTAATTGGTTAAGCATGCTAAATTTATAAATTTTAAAGTAGAGAAAGGTATTTTTAGTTGCCAAGTATCTTGCATTAATCCATGAAAATTATTTGACAGTGAACGTCTGTAGTATACTAATGTGAAAAAGATAGATGACATTTACACTAAATATATTAACATTTCATTATGTGAATGCTGTTGATACTGCATGCTCATGTATACAATTATTATTTTTTTACAAAGAGAGTAAAACGGGGCATCTGAATGAACAGAAGGAACTATGCAATATTTTGTTGGCGTATTATGTTTAATATCTTGGTCAAGTCAACTGGGGAATATATGTTTTCTCAGGAACAGGGCCAAATTGTGCTTCAGTTTATGCTACACTGAATAACCAGACACAATAACTCTTAAGATAGATACAGTGCCCTCCATAGTGTTTGGGACAAAGACCCATCATTTATTTATTTGCCTCTCTACTCCACAATTTGAAATTTGTAATAGAAAAAATCACGTGTGGTTAAAGTGCACATTGTCAGATTTTATTAAAGGCCATTTTTATACATTTTGGTTTCACCATGTATAAATTACAGCTGTGTATATATATAGTCCCCACAATTCAGGGAACCATAATGTTTGGGACACATGGCTTCACAGGTGTTTGTAATTGCACAGCCTCCTTAATGCAGGTGGCAGACAGCTCTCAGCTCTGAGTCCTCATCCAGTCTGTCCATCACCTTTGGAAACTTTTATTGTTGTTTATCAACATAAGGACCAAAGTTGTGCCAATGAAAGTCAAAGAAGCCATTATGAGACTGAGAAACATAGAAACATAGAAAATAGGTGCAGGAGTAGGCCATTCGGCCCTTCGAGCCTGCACCGCCATTCAATATGATCATGGCTGATCATCCAACTCAGTATCCCTTACCTGCCTTATCTCCATACCCCCTGATCCCTTTAGCCACAAGGGCCACATCTAACTCCCTCTTAAATACAGCCATTGAACTGGCCTCAACTACCTTCTGTGGCAGAGAATTCCAGAGATTCACCACTCTCTGTGTAAAAAATGGTTTTCTCATCTCGGTCCTAAAAGATTTCCCCCTTATCCTTAAACTGTGACCCCGTGTCCTGGACTTCCCCAACATCGGGAACAATCTTCCTGCATCTAGCCTGTCCAATCCCTTAAGAATTTTGTAAGTTTCTATAAGATCTCCCCTCAATCTTCTAAATTCTAGCGAGTACAAGCCGAGTCTATCCAGTCTTTCTTCATATGAAAGTCCTGACATCCCAGGAATCAATCTGGTGAATCTTCTCTGTACTCCTTCTATGGCAAGAATGTCTTTCCTCAGATTTGGAGACCGAAACTGTACACAATACTCCAGAAACAAGAATAAAACTGTTAGAGACATCAGACAAACCTTCGGCTTAACAAAATCAACTGTTTGGAACATCATTAAGAAGAAAGAGAGCACTGGTGTGCTTACTTATCGCAAAGGGACTGCCAGGCCAAGGAAGACCTCCATAGCTGATGACAGAAGAATTCTCTCTATAGACACCCAGCAACTGGTGAAGTCCATGAATCATAGACTTCAAGCAGTCATTGCATGCAAAGAATATGCAACAAAATACTAAACATGACCACTTTCATTTACATGACATTGCTGTGTCCCAAACATTATGGTGCCCTGAAGTGGGGGGGGGGGGGGGGGGGGGGGGGGACGATCTATGTATAAACACTGCTGTAATTTCTATATGGTGAAACCAAAATGTATAAAAATAGGCTTAATTCAAATCTGATAGTGTGCACTTTAACACATGTGATTTTTTCTATTACAAATCTCAAATTGTGGAGTACAGAGGAAAATAAATAAATGATGAGTCCTTGTCCCAAGCATTATGGAGGGCACTGTACAAAATGCTGGAGTAACTTAGCGGGATAGGCAGCATCTCTGGGAAGAAGGAATGGGTGATGTTTCGGGTCAAGACCTTTCTTCTGAAGAAGTGTCTCTCCAGAGATACTGCCTGCCCTGCTGAGTTACTCCTGCATTTTGTGTCTATCTTCTGTGTATAACCAGCATCTGCAGTTACGTCCTAGACAATAGCACTTACCTGTGGCTTGCCCAATCATCAGCTAAGAATGCTATCACACAGGTTTCAGTTAAACAAACCTATTCCACCCACAGTGCATATATTTAGAGTAACTCTGTCATGTTTTGAGTTTAGCTTTATAGCCTTTCTCCATAAAATATTGCTCAATATCAATTGAAAATGGAGTTTGTTTGGAGTAAAACATGATCACAACCATGAATGGGTTGAATTAAAAATTGGACTGGCATATCTGTCTTCATCACATCCTTGTGCAAATGATGCAATTTGCCAGCTGCACTCAGGAACCTATCCTTGTCTCGAATGGTGGGAGACAAATAGGATGCACAAGTGATGGTCCTGGGAATGGCCATCACTGGTCATTACACTCATGCTGCAGAGGCAGACATGTGACTTAGAAAGGCCTCAGGGAGATTACCCCACCCAACACTGTGAACCCATCACATTGCCTAAAGGGCCTGTCCCAATTAGGCGAATATTTGGTGACTACAGGTGACTAAGCTGTTTTCACATGGTCGCGGGGTGACGCCTGTATGGTCATGAGTAGTCTCCTCAAGTCGCCTAAAGAGTTGTAACGTTTTTCTGGTCGCTGCTGGATTTTGAAATGTTCAAAAATTTTCGGCGACTGTGGGCTGGACGTAGCACTTCTTCTCCTGTCGTAGGTGCTGTTGTAGGTTGTTGCCAGGATGACGCGGGTTGTCGCCAGGTGACGTTGGTTGTCGCCGGGTGCTGACTTCGGTGAATGCCATTGGAGACTACCTACGTCAACCTACGTCAATTAGTGACAGGTACCGGCAACGGAATTGTCTTCAGTTGTCTTCAGTTGTCGCCGACAGGATTGTTGCTTGTCGTAGCTTGTTGCGGGTGGACGTAGGTTGACTTTGGTTGTCGTAGGTTGTCGCCTGTGTAGTCGTAGGTTGTCGTATGTGTGGTTGTAGGTGGACGTCCTAAGTCACGATGATTGGGTTGTTAGTACCTTGCCGTAGCTTGACGCCGAACAGGTGATAGGTTGTCGTAGACATTGTCATAAGGGGGATCCAATCGCCGCTGTTTCGGTGACCTGCTACGACTGTGACAGTCACCGGCAGTCGCCGGCAGTCGCCGAAAAAGTCCCCTATGTGGGACAGACCCTTAACTCTTTTCAGTTTCCTTTCCCCTAAGTTAACCTGCCTTAATCTCCTCATGTTCTCCACTTTCACAACTCTGCAGACCCTCCCAATCTCACCTCATCTCCACTATCTTCCAAATACCCACCTCACTCTGAAATAGCCTGAACTCAGTGTTTGATCTCTTGTCACATAATTACCCACCCCACATCCTAGCCCCAAAACATCAGCCACTAAACCTCCATCCAGGTACACAGTTTTTGCCAGGCCCTATTCTCCTGATATCCAGCTCCCACAGCGCCCCGATTACAAGAGCTCTGACTCTCCTAGGCCAGTGCAGGCCTGGCCACTCTGTATTTTACATTGCCTTGGAGCTAGTGCATTTTGCAGCAGCAAACCTATAACCACATCGATCCCTGGCATGCAGTGCCCCTTCAGCAGCCTTTTAATTACAATGATGAATTACTTGGCTTATTCCTCTGATCAAAGTTTTAAACAATAAACTCTGAAAGATTTCAAAGCCTTATGAGAGAGACACCACATGCCTCACCCAGGTCCATTTAGCCATTTAGCCATTTCTGTCTTATTTACATTATGAAGCTTTCTGCTGTTTATAAATGTATATCTGTGTGCTTAAGTCATTAAATCATAAGCAGCTAAGAATAGCACACCTTACAATTGCATAGCCTATACTGTCCGGGTGAGAGAACGCAGGGCATACTTTAGTGCTCAACCTTGAAAAGAATCCTTCAGCTCAATCATCTCTGCTCCATTTATGGTGATTTGTTAACACTTCGAAGGTTCGTATAAAATCAGGGGTGCTCTCTACCTCTATGAACCTTGGTATTATTGAATGTTGTGAAATTATTCCCTTCAAAATTAGATGCAGAATCAACTTACTCCCACTGACCCTCATCCTTATATATGTTTAAGAAAGAACTACAGGTACTGGAAAAATCGAAAGTCAACAAAAATGCTGGAGAAAGTCAGTGGGTGCGGCAGCATCTATGGAGAGTATTCATTTACATGGATCAAGAGCATAGTGAAATTGGATTAACAGTTCCTTTTGCCCTGCATTTGAAAAATAATTGTTGTCATTCTTGTTATTTACCCTGTCGGGTTTTTATAAATCTGGCTGAAGACTACAAATGCACAATATGCCAGTGTGAGAGGCTTTAGTTTGGAGCAGAGACATAAAAAAATGGCAATTATTTCACTCGAGCATCTATCTGTTTGTCTGCCTATCTCTAAAACTCTCATCTTGACCACTTCTGATCTACATTGTAAATATATTTGCGCAAAAACGCTACCCTATATCGCTATGGTTTTTTTGCTCTCTTACTCACTGTTCTCTAATCCAAGACACCAAATTTTGTTCCGATCAGCGAAATAAAAGAAAAGTTATGAAGGTTTAAAAAATCGTGAGATCAGCAGATTGGTCTTCTTGCCTGTCAGTCATGATGGGGGGCAGGAAAATAAAGCCCCGGAGGCCGGTCGTGAGTCAGAGTTGAGTCCAGGACTGTGAGTCTACGCTGAGTGAATTGTGAGTCTACGCCATGAGTGACTGAAGAGTCTACGCCTTGCTGAGTGAACTGTTAATCTACGTGTGCTGAGTGAACTGTGAGCCCACCAGCCGCGGCTGAGTCCAGAGGTCGCATTCATTCTGAAAGTCTCGCTCAGTCCAGAGGTCACGCTGTGTGTGTGTGTGTGTGTGTGTGTGTGTGTTAGGGTGTGTGAGTGTGTGTGTGTGTGTGTGTGTGTGTGAGTGTGAGTGTGATGGAGGGTGTGTGAGTGTGTGAGATGGAGGGTGTGTGAGTGTGTGTGTTTGATGGAGTATGTGTGTGTGTGAAGGAGGGTGTGGGTGTGATGGAGGGTGTGTGGCTGGATGTGGGTGTGAGTGTGCGCGTGGGTGTGACTGTGTGTGATGGAGATTATATGTGGGTGTGAATGTGTGTGTGAGAGAGAGATGGAGGGTGTGTGTGTGAGATGGAGGGTGTGTGTGTGTGTGAGCTGGATGGAGGGTGTGTGCGTATGTGGGTGTAGGTGTGTGTGTGTGTCATGGAGGGTGTGTTTGTGCGTGTGATGGATGTGTACAGATCCAGCCTCCATAGTTTCAGGAAGGATATGATTCATTCGGTTGATTCCTGGGATGGAGGAATAAATGTCTGAAGAAATATTGAGCATGTTGAACCTACACTTTAGGCTATGCAGGAATAAAAGATACTTTTATTGAAATACTAGACTAAGTGGGACCCATAGGCCTGGTCCCCCAATGCAACCCATTCCCCCAAAGCAATATTCCACCACTCACCTATAGCCCATAACTGCGCAGGCGTGGCTCATTTCCCCTCATCCCCAGCACTCTCTCCCCCTCCCTTTCACCATCCCCCTTCTTTCTCCTCGCCTCCTCCCCTCCCCCCCCCTCCCCAATCCCTCCCTCATCCCTCCCTCCCTCCCTTTCCCCTACCCTCAGTCACTTCCTCCCTCCCTCCATAACTCCTCTCCCCTCCCTACCCCCTCCTATCCCTCTATCCCCCACCTCCCCATTCCTCACCTCCCTTATCCCCCCACACCTCCCCCCATTGCTCTCCTCGCCCTCTATTTCCCACTCCCTACCTCTCCCACTTCCCCTCCTCCCCCTCTATTCCCTCCTCCCCCACTCTCCCTCCTCACCTCCTCCCTCTTCTTTCCCATCTCCTCCTACCCCCCCCCCCCCAATCCCTCCCTCACCTCTCCTTTCCCCTACCCTCCGTCACTCCCTCCTCACCGATCAGAACAAAACTTGGTGCACTTGCAGCACAGGGGAATGGTGAGTAAGGTGGTAAAAAATTGTAAAGCTACCATGTACCAATATTGCGCAAATAAAAAAAAAAACAACGCAAATTGGGAGCTAACAAGATGAGAGAGTTAGTTATGTACTAGACAAAATGGGACCCATTTGGTCCCAGTCACATGGAAGGCCTGATCCCCCCCAACGCAACCCATTCCCCAATGCAATATTCCACCACTCACCGGTTCCCCATTGCAACCCTTTCCCTCAAAGCAATATTCCATCACTCACCCATAGCCCCTAACTGCACAGGCGTGGCTGATTTCCCCTCATCTGCCAGCACTCCCCCGCCCCTTCCTCTTCATGTGTGGGAGGGGAGGCCGGTGTACGGGAGTGGGTGTGTGTGTGGGCAAGGGGTGGAGGTGGGGCGGGAGAGAGTGGTGTGGGGGGAGGGGGAGGGAAGGGAGGTGTGTATGTGTTGCGTCTCTTGTTGCGTTCTTCAGGTGGGGTTGACGGGGGCTGGTGGGGGAGGGGGAGCATCCTGCACCTGGGGGAGGTGGGCAGCTTCAGGCGGGGCCTGTCTGGGGCTGAAGAAGTGTCTAGACCCGAATCGTCGCCTATTCCTCCTCTCCATAGATGCTGTCTCTCCCACTGAATTTCTGCAGCATTTTTTTATACCGATTTTTCCAGCATCTGCAGTTCTTTCAGGAAGTTATTATTTTCAAAGCTTGCTTTTTTAAATCTTTAAACATCAATAACTTGTGAAATATAACAGCAAATGTGAAGAAACTTGATAGTAACGACCACAGTAAAAAGCTGAGTAAGATTCTGCAAATGTTTTGCGGTATTGTCTACCACTTTGGCATAGTTCCTTGATCTCACGGACAGAGACAAACAAGACGAGACTTTTAACAATATATAGATAGATGTTG
Organism: Okamejei kenojei; assembly: GCA_035221665.1. Classification (NCBI taxonomy): domain Eukaryota; kingdom Metazoa; phylum Chordata; class Chondrichthyes; order Rajiformes; family Rajidae; genus Okamejei; species Okamejei kenojei. The sequence goes on along the minus strand of CM069132.1, from coordinate 61,833,780 downwards.
GATTCCAGGAAGAGATGAACAGACATTTGTACCACAAAGTCAGTAAGATATGAGGGGAGCAGTCGGAAGTACCTCTGATGCCAAGATTGGATCAGCTATGATCCTATCAAATGGCAGAGCAGGTTCAAGGGGCTTCTTCTTCTTCTTGCGTATGGCGCACACAGCCTAAAGTTGTAAGACAACTTGTTCTGTTTGATCTTCTGTTTGTGCACGCCAAGTTGATTGCATTCGTCGAAACAGGGTGGACAGTGTGAAGGTTGCAATCTCCCACTCCAAGGGGCTAAAGGGACCTTAAGAAACAATTTTAAAATGTTAAAGTTGAAATTTAAAAAATTGTAAATTCTTTAAATGTTTCAAAAAAGAGAACATGAAATGGTCTCAAAATACTTGCAAGTAATTGCAAAATATTATATTGAAGCAATGTAACTGAAAAAAATAACAGCTTCTGATATCTTGCCTTATAAACCTTAATGAACAGTGGGGTCTTGAACGTGCATTAGGTATAGCTTGTGCAGAGAGGCATCAAGTTGCATTGGACATCCATGCAAGCTAATAGTTTTTAATGTGCCCGTGTGCCGTATTTTTTTAAATGTTTGACAGTGTGTTCAAGGCAGTTTCTAACTTACCGCTGTTTTTGTAGCAAGACAGCAGCTGCACACAAACAGTTCTGTTCAGCAACATCCAGAGATCTGAAATCTGCCCCATTAAGCACAATAACTGCATCTATCCCCATCCTCGATTTGCACAGTGATTGGTGGGGATGGGAAAGAGCGTTGGCCTGCCTTCTCTTGTGTACATTCTTGCTGATCCTCAAGTATTTGCAAATGCATATATGTGTACAGGTCTTTCAGGAGAATCAATCCACAGGGTGACCATTTGAATAAACAGTCTCCTATTTACTTTTTTGTCGTAATTCTGTGCCTTTAAATAATTTTCCGAAGAAATGTGTTGATTTTGGTAAAATAAAAAGGAGTTAGCCAGGAAATTCACCATACCTCGAATTCACCATTTGTATTTCTTGTACTGTGACTGTGATAACTGACCAAACATTGAGACGTACATCTTGTCAGCCTAATGCTTTTACAAGCAATGACATCACCCAGCAAATGTCAGCTGAGTGACACCAAACACCAATTATTCTTATTAAGTTTAAACTTGATTCTTGTGGAAAATGTATCTTTCAATCTCTGCCATTGTGTTCCTCTTTCAACAAAACCACAACACTATATCATTCATCAATGTCAATTTTCTCAAATGTTTATATATCATACGGATGGTTTAGTCATATAATTCTGATGCTGCTGTAGCATTAAATGGGCACCTTAAGAATCAATGGCTCTTTAAAGGTACTGGGTTTGCATAATATAGGATTTGCTTAATCTCGTTTCAATTGCCTGAAGATTTTGTACGCAGTTGAATTGTTAAAATATTTTTTAATGTTAAATATTTCTACATTTCTGCAGGGATGGTTGAAATATATGGGATACAATTTTAGAGAAGGAGGCCACTTAGCCCCTTACACCTGCTCCATCCACCAATAGGATCATAGCTGATCTGATTAAAACCTCAAATACACATATTTGTCTATTCCCTATAACTATTCCCAACCACCCTCCGCCACCCATCCCCTGCTGCCAAAAATTGAGGGAAAGTTAATGTAGATGTCTTGGGGGTAGCCCACATTACAGTAGAGGAATATGTCTTAACACAGTCAGAATTATTTTCCTAGAATGGAGAAATCAAATACTAGAGGGCATACTGTAGCTTTCTGTTGAGAGACGCAGAGTTTAAACGAGATGTGCGGGGCAAATGTTTTACACAGAGGGTGGAGAGTGCCTGGAACACACTGCCATGGGTGCTGATTGAGGCAAATATGTTAGTGGCATTTTAAAGACTTTTTGGATAGACACATAGATGTACAGGGAATGGAGGGAAATGGGTCATGTATAGTTAGATAAGAGGTGATCTTATCATCATGTTTGGCACAGATGTTGTAAGCCTAGGAACCCGTTCTTATGTTGTACTGTTCTATGTGCTATGTATGAGGTAACAACATCTCCAGGGCCTGATCAGGCATCGCCAAGATCATTGTGAGATGCTTGAGAAGAAATTGTAGGCGATAGTGATATAATCGCTGCCACATGTAAGGTTCTGGTGGGTAATTTTGTGCCTTTATTTAAGAACGGCTGCAAAGAAATCTGTAAATTATAGATCAATAGACAATGGGTGCAGGAGTAGGCTGTTCGGCCCTTCGAGCCAGCACCGCCATTCAATGTGATCATGGCTGATCATCCCCAATCAGTACCCTGTTCCTGCCTTCTCCCCATATCTCCTGAATCCACTATTTCTAAGAGCCCTATCTAGCTCTCTCTTGAAAGCATCCAGAGAACCTGCCTCCACCACCCTCTGAGGCAGAGAATTCCACAGAATCAGTAAGCCTAATATCTGCAGTAGGTAAATTGTTGGAGGGAAATCTGAAAGATAAGTTATACATGGATTTGGAAAGTTAGGGTTGATTCGGGATAGTCAGCATGGTTTCATTCGATTCATGTACCTCATGAATTTGATCGCATTTTTTTGAAGAAATAACCAGGAATGTCAATGAGGATAGAGCAATAGATGTAGACTCTCTGGACCAGCAAGACCTTTGTTAAGGTTCCACATAGTAGGCTGCTCTGAATGGTTAGATTGCATGTGATCCAGTGAGAGCTGACTATATAGGAAATAGGTGCAGGAGTAAGCCATTCAGCCCTTTAAGCCAGCACTGCCATTCAACATGATCATGGCTGATCATATGATCATGGCTGATCTTCTTCATTGGATAAATTGGATAAATAATTGGCTTGACAGTAGGAAGCAGGGTGATGGTGGATGGTTGTTTTTCGGATTGGAGGTCAGTGATTAGTGGTGTGCATCAGGGGTCTGTGTTGGACTTGCTGTTTGTCAAATATATCACCTGTTTGGATGAGAATGTACAAGGCATGATTAGTAACTTTGCTGATGACATCAAAACAGGTGATCATGGACAATGAAGAAGATTATCAATAATTCCAGCAGGATCTTGATCAGCTGCGTAAGTGAGCCAAGGAATGGCAAATGGAATTTAATTCAGATAAGTGTAATGTGTTGAATTTTAGAAGTGAAGCAAGGGCAGGGCATTCACAGTGAATGGTTGGGCTCTGGGGACTGTTGTAGAGCAGAGGCATCTAGGAGTATAAGTACATAGTTCCCTGAAAGTGGTGTCACAAATGGACAGGGTGGGAAGGAAGGTTTTTGGCACAATGTGCTCTCACCTATTTAACTGTAACATAACCTACAGTTTTGTCCAAGCCCCTCTCAATGAATAACATTCTATTAGCTATCATAATTATTTGCTATAATGTCATATTAGCCTTTTGCTACTCATAAATTAGCACATACACGACAACCAGCTGCCTCTGCACCTCAGAACTGCAATTTTTCACCATTTAAATAATTTCCTTATTAATACATTAAAAATACATTTTCACACATTAACCACTTGCCAAATTATTATCCATTTACTCAACCGATCTACGTCAATTTGTCCTCTTCGCAACTCACTTCCCTATATATTTTCGTGTCATTGGCAAATTTAGCAAGCCATAGCTTTGCGGACTCCATCTTTTGAAGTCAATTTTTAAAAATACTAAAACATTGAAAATTCAACAACGATCCCAATGGCACATCTTGTATCTGTCCAGAAGGAGAACCATTTACATCACAGGCAAGCTTTTCTCCTCTCCTGTGTTACCTCTTTCGCTACTTCGATATAATAGAACAATCCCCAAAATTTAGAGAGGCTTGAAGAGAGGAATATTGCTCTCCTATATTTATATCCAGGATAAGAATGTTTTCAATGTGTCCATGTGATGTAATTTTATAAATAGCGCTTGAATATGATCTAGATCTATGCACATCTCTGACAAATGTGTTTTTTTTTAAATATTGGTGATAATCACAGGAAAGTGCATATACTTTGGGTCCACATTTCCAAACTGATGAAATGGCATTTGAAAATAACCAAAAATAATAACAAGCTGAAAAAGATTATCAACCGGTGAAAGATAAAACAAAACCATCTGGAGGAGCAATTGTGTTCCATGTTTAGGTGGAATTTGGCTCAGAGATGTAGAATTCTCGGAACGGAGCACACCTCAATTTACGGGACACCCATCTTTCACTTAGGCATGCTATGCCAGGACATCAACTTCCTCAACAATGACCAGACCAGAATGAGCGAGCATTGAATTCATACATACTGGTGAACTGTATGTACTCCATGTACCATTAATGAACCAAGATTATTCGTCAGAAGAAAGGTTTTTCTTTCCATCAAAGTGTGATTGCTGGCAAATACATGAACTTCACAATCCTTTACATCTTCCTTGAGTTTTAGTTTGAGTTTAGTTTATTGAACCCTGTATCGATGTACGGTGAAAAGTTTTTGTTGCTGCAAACCTGTCAGCAGAAAGACAATACATGATTACAATCGAGCCATCCACAGTGTACTAATACATGATAAAGGAAATAATATGAAGAATGCTTAGTACAAGATTAAGTCCAGTAAAATCCGATCAAAGATAGTGTGAGGTCTCCAAGGAGGTAAATAGTAACTGAAGACTCTCTTGTTGTTGATGGGATGGTTCGGTTGCCATCGTACACCATCTCATCAAAACAAAGTCACTCTTGTAGTTGCTGGTTCTCCATTGACTTCAGTCATATGATTCCACTTCTCATTCTTCCTTCATGTCCATTTCCACCTACCGTGACTCTCTCTCTTCCTATCTTATCTCCTTTAAGGATGCCATCACCTTCTCTCAGAAGTGTCTGCCACATCTCTTAAGATGAGAATTTCTATACCTGGACCTCTGATATGTCCTCCTTTTTCCAGAAACATAGTTTCCCCTCTACATAGTTAATGGAAACCTCACTCACATTTCCTCCATTTCCCACACACCCAGTCTCTCAGTCAAAGACAGAACAGCAGTAGAGGTCTCAAGTTTCACCCCACTAGTGCCCACAAGCAGCATATCACAATTTGTGACTTCTGGCAGCTACAACCGGATGCCACTACCAACTAACAACACCTCTCTCCTACATCCTTCAGTGGTAAACAGGGACCATTTTCCCTGTAACTCAATGATCCACTGATCCCTTCTCACTCATCCTGTCCCGTCCTCAAACACTTTTGCCTGCAACTGTACGCAGTGCACCACCTGTCCTTCACTTCCTCCTTACCACCATCCTGGGACCTAAACAGCTCATCCAGGTGAGGCAGATCTTTACCTGCGGCTCCTCCAACCTGGTGTATAGTATTCTGTGCTCACAATGTGGCCTCTACATCGGTGAGACCAAGCATAGATTAGGCAGCCATTTTAAAAAGCATTTGCACTTTATCTGCAATGGTCTTCTTGAGCATCCAGTTGCACGTCATATCAACACCCTTTCCCATTCCTACACCTCCTCAGCCTTCATCATTGTCACAGTGAGGCCAAACACAAACTGGAAGAATAATACCTCACATTGCTTGTGTAGTATATTCAGGTCACTTACAGCTCAATGATATGAACACTGAACTTTCCAATTTCAGTTCATCCACTTCCTCTTTGTTCCTTTCCCACTGCTGCAGTCCACCTCCATTCTCAATCCCTCTTGCCTCATTACGCAACTCATCACCGTCTCCCACCTAGTACTATCTGCTCATCACCCACGTACGATTCTATCTGTTTCATCTCCCTTGGTTCACCTTTCTTATCCCCTTCCGCATTGGTCCCATCTGTCTCTCATCCCTTCCTTATATGGTTCCACTTATCACCTACCAGCCTCTATCTCTGTCCTTCCCTCTCCCCTCTTTCACCCGGTTCCATCTGTATAAAATATTCTATTTTGTATCTTATGTTTTCACCTTGCACCTTCTAGCCTCTTTTTCAACACTTACCCCTCCTCTTCCCAACCCAGCTCCATCTGCTCATTACACTCTTCTCATTTGATTCCACCTACCACTTTTCAACCTCTGTCTCACCCCAGTGACTACATCCTTACCAACATAGATGCTGCTTTACCTGCTGAGTTCTTCCAGCAGTTTAATATTTTTCTCCAGTTTCCAGATTCTGCAGTCTCCTCTTGTGTCTGCATATCGCTCTGTCTTATTTTCCATCTTCCCCCTCATCTTGTCCCTGCTACTGCCATTGGAGTAAATTATTTTTCCATGTATTCCAACATCCCCATCCTCAGAAATGGTGGGCCCAGCATATGGCTACTAGAACAAGGTATTGGGAACCATACACAGTCAAAACATCTCTGTGTATATTACATTTGACCTTCATTCTGATGGGAGGAAGATCCTCACTATTACAGAAACAAATCTTCACCCAATTTGATTATTTAAAGTGATAGAAACAAAAAATTAAGCCGATATATCTAATGCTTTGGGACCGGGCATTATTCTGTCTGTAGTACTGAATAACCTTGTCCTGGAATGAATTGTCCATGTAACTAAGTTCTTTAAAGTACAGTTATGACACAGCTATCTACCTGACACTGTGGAGAATTGTTTAGATATACCATGTTTAGAAAAAGCTAGACAAATTCAATTTGGTTATATATTGCCCAAATCAGTCCACTCCCTCAATCATCAGCAACATGATGGAAGATGTGACCCATATTACAATCATGTGGAACTTAATTATCAATAATTTAATTACCACTAATTCCCAGTTTGGGTTTTACCAAGATCACTTGACTCCAGACATTATTGCTTAGTGCAAACATGGACCAAAGATCTGAATGACAGAGAGGAATTGAAAGTGATTGCATTTGTATTTATAGCAGCATTTGACTAAGTGCAGCATTAAGGAAACCTAGTAAAATTTATATGTTTATATACGTTTTTATGTTTATATAAATCCAGGGAAAGAGTCCAATGGTTGGATAATCCATTGGTTGGAGCCCTCCCTCATACAAAGGAAGATAATTATAGTTGTTGGAAGTTAATCATCCTAGCCCCAGGACATCACTGCAGGAGTTCATCAATCTTCAGTACACAAAAAGCTGGAGAAACTCAGCGGGTGCAGCAGCATTTAAGGAGCGAAGGAGATGGGCAATGTTTCGGGCTGAAACCCTTCTTCAGACTGATGGGAGGTGGGGGGGGGGGGGGGGCAGGGAGAAAAAAGGAAAAAGGAGGAGGAGGAGCCCGAGGGCTGAGGGAGAGGTGGGAAGGGGAGGAGACAGCAAGGGTTAACAGAATTGACAAAATTCAATGTTCAAACCAAGTGGATGCAGACTCCCCAAGCGGAATATCAGGTGCTGTTCCTCCAATTTGCGGTGTTGCTCACTCTGGCCGTGGAGGACGCCCAGGACAGAGAGGTCGGATACGGAATGGGAGGGGGAGTTGAAGTGCTGAGCCACCGGGAGGTCGGCTTGGTTATTGCAGACCGAGCGGAGGTGTTCGGCGAAACGATCGCCAAGCCTCCGCTTGGTCTCACCGATATAGATCAGCTGGCATCTAGAGCAGCGGATGCAGTAGATGAGGTTGGAGGAGGTGCAGGTGAACCTCTGTCGGACCTGGAAGGACTGCTTGGGTCCCTGAAAGGAGTGGAGGGGGGAGGTAAAGGGACAAGTGTAGCATCTCTAGCGGTTGCAAGGGAAAGTGCCCGGGGAAGGGGTGGAGCGGGAGGGAAGGGAAGAATTGACAAGGGAGTTGCGGAGGGAGCGGTCTTTGCAGAAGGCGGACAGGGGGGGAGATGGGAAGATGTGGTGAGTGGTGGGGTCACATTGGAGGTGGCGAAACTGGCGGAGGACTATGTGTTGTATGTGCCGGCTGGTAGGATGAAAGGTGAGGGCCAGGGGGACTCTGCCCTTGTTGCGAATGGGGGAATGGGGAGAGAGGGCGGTGTTGCGGGTATGGAGGAGACCCTGGTGTGAGCCTCATCTATAGTGGGGGAGGGGAATTCCCGTTCTCTGAAGAATGAGGACATTTGTGATGACCTGGTGTGGAACACCTCATCCTGGGAGCAGATGCGGCGTAGACAGAGGAATTGGGAATAGGGGATGGAGTCCTTACAGGAAGCAGGGTGGGAGGAAGAGTAGTCCAGGTAGCTGTGGGAGTCAGTGGGTTTATAGTGGATGGCGGTCAGGAGTGTATCCCCTGCAATGGAGATGGCGAGGTCAAGGAATGGTAGGGAAGTGCTTTTTCAATCTTCATCAATCTTCAACAGCTTAGTCAATCACTTTCCTTCTATCATGTCAGAAGTGGGAATATTCACTGATGATCTATAATGATCTACAAATGAAGCAGCCCAAGTTCTGGGACACAATTAGGCAAAGAGTAATACGTGGGTAATGATACAAATATTACAAAAATACCAAAAATTGACCATCTCAACAAATTGAACCACCTACTCTTGACATTGAATGATATTACTGTCATCGAGCTCCCATCAACATTCTGAGAGAGTCAATGAATCATACTGCACAGAAACTGCCCCTTCAGCCCAACAAATCTGCACTGTTCACAAAGCACCTATTTACACAAATCCTGCACAAGCTCCATTTTATTCTCTCTGCATTCTCATCAACTCTCCCCAGCTTCCACCACTCTGCTACTTACAAGACATAATTTACAGTGGTCATTTAATTACAAACTCACTGTCTTTAGCCTGTGGGAAGAAACCAGACGACACCATGTAGTCACAGCGGGAACATGCAAACTTCCCTGAAGATCAGGATCAAACTTGGATTACAGAAACTGTGAGGTGGCTGCTCTACCTGCCAAACAGAGAGCAACATGACCAAAAACTCAAATGGGCCAACCACAAAAATACTACATCTACAAGAAGGCTGGGTATGGTGCAGCAAGTGATTTGTCTCCTCAAAGTCTTTCCACCACTTACATTGCTTATGTCAGGAGTTTGTTGAAATACCATCAATGCTAACCAGAATAAAATATTCTGCTTGTTTGTGCTCCATCAAACACCCTTAAAATTATTTCCCTCCACCATGAATGCAGTGTGTATCATTTATAAAATATACCTCACTTCCAGCTACAAAAAGGACAAGGTCTTCAGATGCATGGGAATATTACAGAATGCAAGTTATGCACCATTTGAGTTGGAAATACATTGCAATTCATTTGTCGTCACTAGATCTAAATCCTGGAACTCCCTTCTCAATAGTATTGTGGAGGCTACCTTCATCAGGACTGTAATGCTTCACAAAGGTGCCTCACCATCATGGTCTCAAGGACAATCAGAGGGCCAATAATTGCTGACATTGTCAAAGATGCAAAGATCGTGATAGCTCAATTAAAACAATCTTCCAGGTTTATTCAATAATGAAATAAAGTCAGCAAGATAACAATTATATTTTAAAATCTGTGACAAAGTATATGTGTGTTGTCTACGTTTGTGCATGATGGTGGGGCAAACTCCCAAGAAAGACTGCAGGGAGGATGGAGATCCATATATATACAAATTAATGCGCTATTCCTGCTCTGCCAGTTACCTGCCTGCGTTCAGGATACAGTTAGAATATTTCTGCTGCTCACCTCCTCTGCTACTTTCCATTATTTTGATGAGAACGCAAATTTCGTCCTCCCAATTCTGGAGAAAATTGTCTTCCCCCGCAGTAAGTCAAGGTAAGTCGAGGACAATGGGGATGAGAGGGAAAGTGGAAAAATAGATGATTGAATGGCAGAGTGGATGGTGGGCTGAAGGGCTTAATTCTGCGCCTGTGTCTTCTGGTCATGGGAAATATTATTAAATCTTGATACGTAGGAAACTGCAGATGCTGGTTTACACTGAAGATAGACACAAAATGTTGGAATAACTCAGCAGGTCAGGCAGCATCTCTGGAGAAAAGGAATGGGTGACGTTTTGAATCGAGACACTTCTTCAGACTATTAAATCTGGATATTGGTTTTGATCATCCTGTATCAATGATAAATACCTCTCATTCTCTCTTATTAAATCTTTTCCTTTTGTTTTGCCTATATAAAGAGACAATTTGGTTGTATTAAGTTGATGTTCATTGTCCCAACTTCCATATCAGGTGAAGAATCGACTTAAATTCAAAGATTCGAATCTACAATTCATGCACCAGCCCAACCCTCTCCCAGCCACTAACCATCGCTCTTTGGAACCCCATACCTAATATCAGGGCCAATCAGTGGTTAAATTAGCCTTAAAGGAATTGCTTTTTCAGAATGAATAGAAATATCAGCATTTCTATCCATGAGATTTGTATTAAATGTTCTCTTGAGCTCTTTTCACAGCTAGTTTTCATTACAAATGTCGCAAGAGATTTGATACAATTTTGATCTTTGAGTATAAAATAAGGTAGCACAAATGAACCATAATACAAACTGTGAAAAGTATATGGCCTTATCACTTGACAGTGCTGGAGGATGAAACTGCCTCCATCTACATTCATTATTTCAAGATTATGCTTCATGCAATTCAATACTTCCAATTTTGTCTGTACCTCCAACTGAATTTCAAAAGAAATCCACTTCCGTAGCAAAGCTGATGACAGACACAAAAAGCTGGAATGCGGGTCATGCGGCATTCCTGGAAAAAAGGAAGAGGTGATGTTTCGGATCTGAAGAAGGGTCTTGTCTCGAAACATTACCTATTCCTTTCCTCCAGAGATACTGTCTGACCCGCCGAAGTACTCCAGCTTTTTGTATCTGTCCTGGTCTTTCTGTTCCATATCCTGTTGTGAAACCCGGTGCGTCACCATATGCAGTTTGTGTGCCAGGAATTCCTATCTTTGTGGAGCAAGCACAATAAAAACATGCATTTTCCACCCATTTGCTAAAATATCCACATTGATGTGCACATTGATCATTGCAGTGGTTGAACCCCTGCTGGACTTGTCTCGCACTGCACTGTAAAGACTGGATGGTCAATAGCTGAGCTAGAACTGGTGACCATTAGATCAAGTGATGACATCTTTAATTGTGGGTATATTCTGCTTAACTTGTTGAGGGAGGGAGAGAGGAAGAAAGAAGCTGGGGTTGAAAGCATCAGCAGGTTATTGTGAGGAGCATGTGGGCTGAGGCAGATGTTGGAAAAGGAAATGGAGTAAAGCAATCCAGAGCAGCATCCCCTGTAGAAGCACCAGACATCATCCCAGCCACCAGTGTGGCTGGGATGATGTATGATTATTGGATGTTTTCCATGGTTCATTTGTAGAAACCTTAGTCTTCTGCGGAAGTAGGTGGCAATGGGCTTTCTTGGTCATAGCATCAATATGGTTGAACCAGGACAAATTGGTGGTGATCTTTACATCCAGGAAATGAAGCTTTGACCATCTCCACTTTAGCACCATTGATGCTCACTGAATTGTGTACTCTACCTCATTTCCTGAAATCAATGACTAATTCCTCCCTTTTGCTGACATTGAGGGAGAGGCCCCTTTTCAGCTTAATGACTTGACCCGAAACATCACCTATTCTTTATCTCCAGAGATGTTGCTTGACCCATTGAATTAATCTAGCTTTTTGTGTCTGCCTTCGGATTAAACCAGCACCTGCAGTTCCTCCCAACATTCCACATCAAAGCCACTTTCCAACCAACCTACTTGGAAGGAAACAATGATATGTTAACAGAGTAGTAAACAGAGACCTCGGTTATTAATTAGATCTTCTTTTGAAAGGTCATCAACAAAAATCATTTATTCTGTTGATAATCAAAACAAAATTGCTGCGAACCAAGGAGATAAGTATAGAAAATAATGTAAATACTCAGCAAGATTAGATTAGATTAGATTAGATTACCTTTATTGTCATTCAGACCTTTCGGTCTGAACGAAATTTCGTGCCTGCAGTCATACATATAATAAAAGTAACAAAAACACACAATAAACACAAAATTAACATCCACCACAGTGAGTTCACCAAACACCTCCTCACTGTGATGGAAGGCAAAAGTCTTAGTCTTTGTCTCTTCCCTCCTTGTTCTCCCTCTGCGCTGAGCAAGTCAGGTAGATTGTGTAGAAAGAGGAATAGTGTAGAGTTAATGTTTGAGACTAACTGTTTATCTGTTGATCTTTCTACAGATGTTGCATGGCCTGCTAAGTGCTTCTTTGGAGCTTCTATTTTAAATTCATTAATGCTGTTTCCCTCCACACTGATTCTACCTGAACTGCATAATTTGTTTCAGTCCTTCAGGGAAAGAAAATTGCTTTCCTTGCCTGTTTAACTTGCATGCATAATGTACCAGAAAGTACTTGGAAAATAATTGGGGAGAGTGGGCTCTGAATAGAACTGAAACAATATTGTCCTACATAACCCATGATCATGCCTAGATGTATTCTTTTGAACTGGAAAAGATGAGCGGAATAATAGGAAAAGCTGTGCTGGTGAAGTAACCATGGAAGACCTGAACATTTCGGCAGAAAAATTCCAATGGTTTCTTGTCCACATTCCAATGCTGGACTCCTCCATCAAAGGACAAGGTTGACACAATTCTCTGGCATTTATGCTGGGTGAACAATTTGTGCCGAACCTGAGCAGCACTGGTTTCAGAACAGCACCTCATCTTCCTCCTGTGTACTTTATAAGTCAGCAGTATGAAAATTGAATTCTCCATTTTCAAGTAACAATCTCTCCTCCACACTCGCTAATCTCCTCCAATTTCCCTCCCCCCCCCCCCCCCCCACCTTCATGTGCATCTATTTCTCCCACCCCATCATCCTGGTCACCCTGCTCCTTTCTTCTCCTCTGTACTCCGCTTCTATCTCTGAGTCCCACATTTCTTATCCCCTCCCTTTACCCTCCCCACCTCTTCCTCCCTTAATCTTTCCCACAGCTTTACATTGCATCCCTTCTCTTCTTTCTATACCTGACACATTTTTGTCTCCTTTTCATCTCTTGCTTTTGTCATTTACTCCACCCATCTGCCAATCAATCCTGCTCACCTGTATTATCCTGAAAATGGGCCGACCCAAATTGTGACCTGATCATTCCTTCCACAGATGCTGCCTGGTCCTCCGAGTTACTCCAACACTTTGTGTATTGCTCATTATGCTAGCAACTGCAGCTCCTTTTATCTCTGCCTCGCACTTGCCAGGCTTTGTTGAACCTCCACTGCTCTTTTCCAGCTTTCTCCCTCCTGCTGAAGAAGGGTCTAAACCTGACACATCATCGGTAGGTTCTCTCCATGGATGCTGCCTGACCTGCTGAGTTCCTCCAGCACTCGAATCCACAGTCTGCACTTTCTTGTGTCTCTGTTTTTTTTAAATTTCTTAATTGTCCAATTGTGTTAATTGTATGATTTTGACCATTTTAGTTGTTTTCATTTTTTGAACAAATGGTAAGATCGTGGTACCCTGCAGGTAAAAGTTACTGAGACTAGGGCCAGCATTGCATGTTTTCAATGGGACATGAAAATAATGACAGAATATATATTTTCTTGCATGTCAGTGATGAACACTAGCAACTTGCAAACTTAAGGCCAATTTTATGTAATGTCATTATCTAAAATATAGCTTGTAAATTGTTGGTGCTTTGACTGGATCAATAATTGTTTTGCTTCTCTAAGACACTTCAAACTGTGTCTCAAATGGGGTATATAATTATGCATTAAGATGGGAGACCATATAGGCTCTAGTATGGGAATCGTCTGATGCATCACCTGGAATATGATCAGGAAAATCACCTGGAGTACATCAGTAATAATGTGATAGAGTGATTGCCAGAAATAAAAATGAGCATGGCTTCAGGTACAGTGTTGGGAGATAAAAATCAACAGCAGTCTGCAGTCATAAACTGCATTCCGAAATGTTACATGGTCTTTCACAGATGAATAGCTATTCAAAGTTTTTCATTGAATTGCAAATGAAGATATTAAAGCATATGACCAAAATCCAGGTAAGTGATATGAATATTAGAAAGCATGGAAGAAAGTGGAGATGTGAAGAGTTTTGGGGAGGACTGAACACTGGCAATGAAAGCAAAATTACCTATTGTGATTAAATTAAAATGAGAATTTGCAAGAGGAATTTTGGAGGAGCACAGATATCTTGAATGGGTCTAGGAATGATCTTCAGGGATAGAGAGGGATGAGGCTATGAAGAGAATGGAACGTGGAATGAGAAGTTTAAAAAGACTAATGTAAATCAGAGAGTAGTGGAATGATGGGTGTGTGTCAGGACATAAAATATAGAATCTCAGTTGTGCCTAAAATTATGGATATGTCATGGAGAAGACCAACAAGAATGTATTGGAGTAGTCAATTCTTGAAGTGGCAAAGGACACGATGAATATTTCAGCAGCAGTGAAAATTGGATAAGCGTGGGAACGTGCGATGTAGCAAAGGTGAAAATATGCATTCCAAGCGACTGCATGGAAGTTTGGTACTCATCGTGAAATCAAACATGGCACAAATGTTGTATTTTACTTTGGAGTCACAATAGTGACTTCGTGAAGACCCCGCCAGCACGCATGCGCGACATATCGTCGCGCGCATTAGCACCGACAAGCTGGGGGGGGGGCAGTGCGCTCTCTCCACCAGCTCCTTCATAAGGACCGTCAGGTAAGTAGAAACTTACTCCTACAGGATGGAGAAAGGGAAACGGAAGGCAACGCTCTCCAGGAGCCGCGGGGCATCGACCAGCCAGCGGCCTTTGTCACCGGAGCTGCAAGCACCACCGGCAGCTTCGGGACGTGTGGGGGTAAGAATGCGGAAGTCAGGAGCTCCCGTTACACCAGCGCCCGACTCATCACCTGAATGGTTCACCGCACCGGAGCTGGAGCCTGCTGACCCAGACTTCGAGCCCCCATCCCCCAGGAAGAGGGGGGGCAAACAGGTACGTGGGAAGGAGCCTCGCTTGTCACCAGCAACCTCACCCCGAGTTCCAGCAGACCCACGGGGACTGGGCCGGGGGACAGCTGCGCTGCAGGGGAGTCCTGCAGCTGCACGCCGCCACGTACAACTGCCAGAGATATCTGTCATAGGGCAGTCTGGCAGAACTACTGCTGCGTCGAGCAGGCCTGCAGGTGCAGGTGCTGCCGGCAAAACTTCTCGTCAGGCTGTGGTCAAGGGCGTTGGTGGCAGCAGTAGACGGTCGGTCAGCTTAGCTCTGGGAGCGGCCGACCATGCGCCTCCATGCCGATTATTGGGCGACAGTGGAGGTAAGCCTGCACGGACTCCGGGGAGCCAGGTTCCGGGGGCCGGCGCCGATACAACTCACCCGCCTTCGTACCAGACAGGTGGGCCGCCACAGTCTGCGAGAAGACAGACTAGCGGAGAGTCCGTGCGGGAGTCGTATGAGCCTACTTGGGCGGTTGTAGGCTCAAACGACGACCTGCCAGCGGACCCTAGTCAGCACCTTACGGAGGTGTGGTCCGATGGTGGAAGCCCCAGTGAAATCGCATGACCTGGGGAAGTCGGCTTGTCCGCTGCACATAGCAGGGACGGTCGCATAGAGCGGTTGGAGCTCTTAGTGGAACAACTCCTCCAGCGGGACAGGGACCGGGATGAACGGGACTCGCGGGCATTCACAAGCCGCACCAGGAGTCCACTCAGTCTCTCGTCTTCACCAGCCAGAAGTGCCGGCAGTTGCCCGGCCGCTGTTTTCGAAGACGGTCCGGGACTGCCGGAGACCGCAGAACCAGAGCACGAGGAGGATATGCTGGACGTGGTGGGCAAGTTTGCCACGACCACACAAACAGGGGAACCCCTGCACCACAAACTGGCGGGCACCATTGATTACCTGACCACTCACCAACTTCAGGGTCAGGTACTCAATGAGGCAATGGAGAAAATAAAACCACCTGAGAACTGCATCAACCTCAGTGTTCCCCTGGTCAATGCTCAGATCTGGGGACATTTGAGCACGGCCACCAAGATGCAGGATGTCCGCCTCCAGCGTATCCTGAAGGTCCTCTCCACGGGCATAACGGCGTATGCTAGGCCCCTTGATGGGGACATTGTGTCCAGCGAGCAACAGGATGCTCTGTCACTCTTATGCAACGCCTAGTACGAAATCAACTGCCTGCGCAAGAGCTCCATAAAGCCCACTCTCAACCCCAAATTTGCAGGGTTGTGCCGTCCATCTACCGCTCCACCGCCTCATCAACTGTTTGGAACAGATCTATCCAAACAAGTGAAGGAACTAGACGAGGAGGCCAAAACAGCGGGCCTTATGAAACCTCCTACGACTAGACCCCAGCCATACCACCGGCAACAACCATACACCAACTGGAAACCACGTCAGACGGATAGGACGCTGTGGCACGGATAGAACCTATCCCCCTCCACTTCCCCAACCACAGCGGCCGTTTTTAGGGCAAGGCCAACAGCGGCCTGCATGGAAGATGCGGCCGCCATCCCGACAACCTCCACAACGTCCTCCCAAAGCGCCATACGCCAGGACCCGCCGTTAACCATGGAGGTAAAGGGGCCTGGTTCATCTCGGACAGTAGCATCCCTTCCTGCACAAATTGGTGGACGGTTGCAGGCCTTTTGGGAAATTTGGGACACTATCACCACTGACGAGTTTATTTTACAAAGTGTTCAAGGTTATGTCATAGAATTCATTGTTGGTCAAAATTCCCCTACCCAGCATTCGCCTCATCGAAAATTTACACTCTCTCAAAAAGAGGTTGAAGCAGGACATGCCAAAATTTTACGGCTTGCCGAAAAAGGGGTGATTGGGAAAGCAACGCATGAACCCCTTGAGTTTGTGTCCAACATCTTCACCAAAACCAAAAATGATGAGGGGTGCCGAGTTATTATAGACCTAACTGAGCTGAACACTTTTGTACAATATACCCACTTTAAAATGGATACCTTTGAAACAGCCATGCAGATGCTTTACCCGGGGTACTTTATGGCCTGCATCGATTTAAAAGGTGCATACTATACAATGCCCATCACTGAATCTCACAGAAAGTTTCTGAAATTTGTCTGGAAGGAACAGTTGTGGGAATACAAAGCATTGCCAATGGTCTCACCACAGCCCCCAGACTATTTACTAAATTAGTGAAACCTATATTGGCCCTCCTCCGACAACAAAATTACATTGTCATGGCATATTTAAATGATATCCTTATTGTGGGTCAGAACCTCCAATTGGCCACGCGGGCGGTTACAGCGACTAAACCTTTATTCGAGAAGCTAGGATTTGTAATCCATCCAGACAAGTCTAAACTGCACCCCTCTCCAATTATGGATTATTTGGGGTTCACCCTAGACACAACCTTAATGATGATCACCATCCCAACCAACAAAGCTATAGCTATAAAAGAAGCGTGCCACAGCCTTGTTTGCGCCAGGGTACCGACCATCCGGCAAACGGCAAAAGTAATAGGGAAACTGGTAGCTACATTCTCAGCTGTGCAATTCGGCCCATTACGTTACCAAAATTTACAAAGAACGAAGATCGCAGCATTAAAAGCAAATGCTGGGCACTTTGATCGACCACTCCGATTACCACCAAAGGCTAGCCAAGCTACAAAGGTGGATTGACAATATTAGCGAGTGTCACAGACCCATCATAGTAAGCAACCCATCCGTCGTGCTACAGACTGACGCAAGCGCACAAGGCTGGAGTGCACCTGACACCATGTCCAGTTGTGGTGGCAGATGGGACTCTTAAGAATCTATCCACCTTCAGTCACAAGGGATCAATTATATTGAGATCTTAGGGGCTTTTCATGGACTGCGGGCTAACTGTACTAACTCACGGGACTTACATGTCCGCCTCCAAATAGATAACACAACGGTGGTGGCTTATATCAATCATATGGGTGGTATCAGGTCGCTATCTTGTGATGAATTGGCAAACACAATTTGGCACTGGTGCATCGAGAGAAATATTTGGGTTACAGCGACCTATTTGCCAGGGAAGCTTAATACAGTGGCGGACACCAGGTCACGAGTATTCAATGACAACATCGAGTGGATGTTGAACCCCCAAATTTTTGGAGACATGATAGCTCACTATGGGACACCAGATATTGACCTCTTTGCATCCAGGTTGAACCATCAGATACCAACGTATGTGTCTTGGGAACCAGACCCTGGGGCAATAGCAATGGATGCGTTTTCTATCCATTGGGGGAAATGGTTTTGCTACACATTTCCCCCATTTTGCCTCATCAGTCGGGTATTGCAGAAAATTAAACTGGACTCTGCAACTGGCATATTGATCATTCCCGACTGGCCTACACAGCTATGGTACCCGATGGTCCTTAAAATTTTGAAATGACCATGGCTTCCGATTGGGAAACACCCCAAATTAATTACACACCCCATTACGGTGGACAGTCACCCATGCCATGGTCACCTAAACTTGTTGGCCTGCAGGTTCTAAAAAGACCACTCATCAAGGCGGGCATCTCACCACGAGCCATGGAACTCATCTCAGCATCATGCCGAGAATCAACCCGGAGGCAGTACCTCACACAGATCAGGAAGTGGGAGGCATTCTGCTCTCGTACCAACATGACTACCAACACGGCAACAATCCCTGATGTCCTGGAATTCCTAGCTGGCCTTCATTTTGATGCTGGCCTTAGCTACAGTGCCATCAACAGCGCCAGGAGTGCACTATCCTCATACCTGGACATAGGTATAGGCTCAAACCACCTGGTGGCTAAATTCATGAGGGGAGTGTTTAACACCAACCCTCCACGGCCCAGATACACCTTCAGCTGGGATGTAGGGATTGTTCTGACCCTACTGAGGAGCTGGTCTCCAATGAACGAGTTACCACTCAAACAGCTCACCCTCAAAGTGGTGATGCTGATGGCTCAATAAGTCCAGGCATTACAAAAGCTGCAGCTGGATAGCATGGTCTCCACCCCTACACAGGTGAATTTTTTTGTCCAGGACTTACTGAAGCAGCACAGGCCTGGGGCTCATGGGCTGCAGTTGGAGTCTCGGGCATACCCTACTGATGCGACCCTCTGCATAGTCACCCATCTCCACCACTACATCCGAATTACAAGAACCATCAGGAAGAAGGAGCAGGGGCTCCTCATCAGCCACAAACCTCCGCATCACCGGGTGACTGTACAGACTATCGCCAGGTGGCTCAGGGCGGTGTTGGGTGCAGCAGGAGTCGCTACTAACATTTTAAAATCTCATTCCACTAGGGCTGCATCCACATCAGCGGCGAGGGCCATGGAGATGCCCATGGACCACATCCTCACCACCGCGAGCTGGGCCAGTGAAGCAACCTTCCAAAGGTTCTACAATAAACCACTGGTCACCCCCGCGACATTCGCAGATGCTGTGCTGGGAGCCGCTCAGTGAATGTTTGTCCCCGAATTAGGGGTTATTTGTTTATTATTATTTGGTTAATAAATATGCATTATTTTTCAGCCTGTTTCGACAGAACTGCATTAACAGCCTTCCTCCATCAGGATTGCGGCAGTGTGATTGCATGGACGTTGTCCAGGGCGTGAAATCACAGAGCTTTGAAATCTTCACAAAGTCACTCGCGTGACTCCGAAGTAAAATAGTAAGATTAAGGTTAGGCCCTCCGCTCCCACCCTCTATCATAAGGTCAACTGGGAAGTTCTACGTTCTTCATCTTACTATTTTCAGTCATGGTGCGTTCTGTGATTCCACACCGCTGCTTTGAAGGATGTCGCGCATGCGTGCTGGCGGGATCTTCACGAAATCCCTCACCGCAACTCCTCATAAAATAAAGATCAACCTTTGAACTTGGTAAGTTCTCATTTAATCTTACTATTAAATCAGATCAAAGTTTGCATCAGAGATTAGATGGAATTTCAGAAGAGGTTTAGAGAGATACTCTTTCCAATTTGTTCCGGGAAATGAGCAAAGCTTCATTTTCCATTTATTGCCTACGCTGATACACGCGAAAAAACGGTGATAGATCAATTTCTTGAACCAATCTGGTGGCAGTAATGATGATGGTATTGCAATGTTGAATGTAATAAGTTTTATGATTTGACCCAACAGGAACGGTGGAAGGGTGATATATGCCATAGTCAGGATGGTGCAAAATCCAGAGTTAACGGTGTCCTGTATCTTGCTGCTGTTATCATTCTCAGCGTAGATGCTATAGAGATAAAATATGCTGTGAGAGTTCCAATAATGAGTTGCTGGTGTACTAAAAATAAAACATTTCATACTACAACAAAATACATTGCAGTATGACATTAAAATGAGGTCTAGAAATAGAAATATGATTGTTCTATGACACATGGCCAATCACACGTCTCAAACTAGTTTGGTCCAGCAACAGAGAATAATCTGGCCAACAGTCACATAACTTGTAAATCCCCAAATCTTAGGCTTGTTTATGAGCTACAACCCCCACCCCAAGAGGATTTGAATAAATGTGTAATGGAGTAGCCTAATACTAGTCAACGAACTTAGTTTGAAAACATTTATTCTGAATATTTTCAGTTTCATTCTCTGCAGAGTTGGTAACGTAGATTTCTGCTTTGTTAATTTAACAAATAATAAGACTCAGCCAACTGTTGCGGACGCTATGCTGTGCTGATGCTATGCAGTTCTTATGAATGTGAATATATTGTTGCTTCATAACGGCAGTAAAAATAAAATTGTAAGCATCACCGTTTTTGATCAACAGCCATTTCAGATGACCAAAAGCAACACTATTAATTCAGTAGGAAAGGAGGAAACATTCTGGCTGTTACAAATGTGAGAAGTGCATCCAGGTACAGCTCCTGAAGGACCGTGTTGGGGAACTGGAGAAGCAAGTGGATGACCTCAGGTTCGTCCGAGAAACGGAGTCGTTCCTCGACAAGTCCTACAGTGAGATTGTTACACCTAAGGTGCTGGAAGAGAGAAAGTGGGTGACGGTGAGAAAGGGAGGGAAAATTGGAATGCAAAGGTCCCCGGGTGTTGTACCTCTTGTGAACAGGTTCACCCACTTAGAAGCTGTAGGGACAGAAGACGTTAAAATACTGAGCGGCGGACTGGCTTGTGAAGCAAAAAGGGCTGCTGAGCCAAAACCAAAGAGGCCAACATCGGGCAACGCCATTGTAATTGGAGACTCCATTGTGAGAGGTAGGGACAGGGATTTCTGCGGCAACAGACAGGATTCGAGGATGGTGTGCTGCCTTCCTGGTGCCAGGATCTAGGATGTCACGGACAGAGTGCAGAAAATCCTCAAGGGTGAAGGTGAATAGCCGGAAGTGGTAGTGCATGTCGGCACAAACGATGTTGGAAAGAAGGGGATGAATATTCTGCAGCGTGACTTTAGAGAGCTCGGAAAAATGCTGAAAAGCAGGACCTCCAGGGTTGTTATCTCCAGTTTGCTTCCAGTTCCTCATGCTGGCGAGAGCAGGAACAGGGAGATATGGGACCTGAATGTGTGGGTGAGGAACTGGTGCAGGGGGGAAGGGATTTAGGTTCTTAGATCACTGGGAACTGTTTTGGAGTAAGGGGGAACTGTACAAAAGGGACGGATTGCATCTTAACTGGTGGGGGACTGGCATTCTGGCAGGCAGGTTTGCCACTGCTACACGGGTGGTTTTAAACTGAATAAGGGTGTCAAATGGGATAGTCGTGGACGGAGTTAAAGGGAAAGAGAGTAAAGGGATAGTTAATGACCCCAGAATTAACGGCAAAGGAATCTCACCAAGGGATAGGAGAGTATGGCCAAGTGTAATAGGGATCGATGTGAAAGGTGAGATGCTTAAGGAATTAAAAGTATTGTATATGAATGCGCGAAGTATAAGAAGAAAAGTAGATGAGCTTGAGGCTCAGTTAGCGGTTGGTAGATATGACATTGTGGGGATTACTGAGACGTGGCTGCAGGAGGATCGGGCCTGGGAACTTAATATTCAGGGTTATACATCCTATAGAAAGGACAGGCAGGTGGGCAGAGGAGGAGGGGTAGCTCTGCTGGTGAGGGATGGAATTCAGTCCCTTGCAAGGGAAGACATACAGACTGACGAGGTAGAGTCACTGTAGATTGAGTTGAGGAATTGTAAAGGCAAGAAGACACTAATTGGTGTTATTTACAGACCCCCAAATAGTAGCCCGGATGTAGGGTGTAAGTTGCAACTGGCATGTAACAAAGGTAATGCCACTGTGGTGATGGGGGATTTCAATATGCAGGTAGACTGGGAAAATCAGGTTGGTTCAGGACCCCAAGAAAGAGAGTTTGTAGAATGCCTCCGAGATGGATTCTTAGAGCAGCTTGAAATGGAGCCGACCAGAGAAAAGGCAATTCTGGATTTAGTGTTGTCCAATGAACCAGATATGATAAGAGAACTCGAGGTAAAGGAACCGTTTGGAGGTAGTGATCATAATATGATTAATTTTAATCTGCAATTTGAGAAGGAGAACGTTAAATCGGAAGTGGCAGTGATGCAGTTGAACAAAGGGGACTATGAAGGCATGAGAGGGGAGCTGGCCAAAGTAGACTGGAAAGGGATCCTAGCAGGAATGACAGTGGAACAGCAATGGCAGGAATTTCTGGGCATAATCCGGAAGACGCAGGATCATTTCATTCCAAAAAAGAAGAAAGATTCCAAGGGGAGTAGGAGGCAACCGTGGCTGACAAGAGAAGTTAGGGATGGAATAAAACTAAAAGAAAAGATGTATAACACAGCAAAGAGTAGCCGGAAGCCAGAGGATTAGGAAACTTTCATAGGACGACAGAAGGAAATAAAACGGGCAATACGGGCTGAAAAGATGAAGTATGAGGGGAAACTGGCCAGGAATATAAAGAAAGCCAGTAAAAACTTCTTTAGATATGTTAAGGGAAAAAATGTAGCAAAGTCAAATGTGGGTCCCTTGAAGGCAGACACGGGTGAAATATTTATGGGCAACAAGGAAATGGCAGAAGATTTGAATAGGTACTTCGGGTCTTCACTAAGGAGGACACAAACAATCTCTCAGATGTACTGGAGGACAGAAGATCTAAGGGGGTAGAGGAACTGAAAGAATTTTTCATTAGGTGAGAAATAGTATTGGGTAGGCTAATGGGACTGAAGGATGATAAATCCCCTGGGCCTGATGGTCTGCATCCCAGATCCTCAGGGAGGTGGCTCTAGAAATAGTGGACACATTGGTGATCATTTTCCAATGTTCAATAGATTCAGGATCAGTTCCTGTGGATTGGAGGATAGCTAATGTTATTCCACTTTTCAAGAAAGGAGCGAGAGAGAAAATGGGGAATTACAGACCAGTTAGCCTGACTTCGGTGGTGGGAAAGATGCTGGAGTCAATTATTAAAGAGGTAATAACGCAGCATTTGGATAGCAATAAAAGGATTAGTCCAAGTCAACATGGATTTATGAAAGGGAAGTCATGCTTGACTAATCTTCTGGAATTTTTTGAGGATGTGACAAGTAAAATGGATGAAGGGGTGCCAGTGGATGTAGTGTATCAAGACTCAGAAAAGTCTTGATACACTACCAGTCTCCCGTGCGAGACCTTTGATAAGGTCTCGCACGGGAGACTGGTGACTAAAATTAGAGCACATGGTATTGGGGGTAGGGTGTTGACATTGGATAGAAAATTGGTTGGCAGACCGGAAGCAAAGAGTAGGAGTGAACGGGTCCTTTTCAGAATGGCAGGCAGTGGCGAGTGGAGTGCCGCAAGGCTCAGTGTTTGGGCCGCAACTGTTTACCATATATATTAATTATTTGGAAGAGGGAATTAGGAGCAACACTAGCAAGATTGCGGATGACACAAAGCTGGGTGGCAGTGTGAACTGTGAAGAGGATGTTAGGAGGTTGCAGGGGGGCCTGGACAGGTTGAGTGAGTGGGCAGATGCGTAGCAGATGCAGTATACTATAGATAAATGTGAGGTTATGCACTTTGGCGGCAAAAACAAGGGGGCAGATTATTATCTCAATGGGGTTAGGTTAGGTAAGGGGGAGGTACAGTGAGACCCGGGTGTCCTTGTACACCAGTCACTGAATGTTGGCGTGCAGGTACAGCAGGCAGTGAAGAAAGCTGATGGAATGTTGTCCTTCATAACAAGAGGATTTCAGTACAGGAGTAAAGAGGTTCTTCTGCAGTTGTATAGGGCTCTGGTGAGACCACATCTGGAGTATTGTGTATAGTTTTGGTCTCCTAATTTGAGGAAGGACATCCAGTGCAGCGTAGGTTCACGAGATTGATCCCTGGGATGGCGGCACTGTCATATGAGGAAAGATTGAAAAGACTACGCTTGTATTCACTGGAGTTTAGAAGGATGAGGGGAATCTTATAAAAACATATAAAATTATAAAAGGACTGGACAAGCTAGATGCAGGAAAAATGTTCCCAATGTTGGGTGAGTCCAGAACCAGGGGCCACAGCCTTAGAATAAAGGGGGGGTCATTTAAGACTGAGGTGAGAAAAAACTTTTTTACCCAGAGAGTTGTGAATTTATGGAATTCCCTGCCACAGAGGGCAGTGGAGGCCAAATCACTGAATGGATTTAAGAGAGAGTTGGATAGAGCTCTAGGGGCTAGTGGAGTCAAGGGATATGGGGAGAAGGCAGGCACGGGTTATTGATAGCGGACGATCAGCCATGATCACAATGAATGGCGGTGCTGGCACGAAGGGCCGAATGGCCTCCTCCTGCACCTATTTTCTATGTTTCTATGTTTCTATATCTATTCTCTATAATTACAAAATAGGTCCAAAGGTGACTTGCCAATTTGCATTTATATAACTCCTCATCTCTCAGGCCTCTTAGAAAGGTCTCAATGCACTTAACATTCATTGTTCAAAACTTTTTTTATTATTTTGTTAGCAAAACACATTTATTCACAGAGGAAAAATAATAAAGTTAGTTTAAAGCATTTTATCTTTGAATGCAAAATTAAATGGATTTAACATAATAGATTTTAAATGTATTTTATTTAATATATTTTAAATTAACATTGTTCACCAAATATGGCTACAGGTTTTGCTTGCACACATTTTTGGAGTAAAATGGAACTAGAAAAAGTTGACACAAAATGCTGGAGTAATTCAACGGGTCAGGCAGCATCTCTGGAGAGAAGGAACGGGTGACGTTTCGGGTTGAGACCCTTCTTCAGACTGATGTCAGGGGAAGGGGCGGGACTAAAAGAGAATGTAGTCTGACACAGTAAGACTAGTGGGAGAACTGGGAAGGGGGAGGGGATGGAGAGAGAAAGCAAGGGGTATCTGAAGTTAGACAAGTCAATGTTCATACCGCTTGGGTGTAAACTACCCAAGCGAAATAAGAGGTGCTGTTCCTTCAATTTGCGCTGGGCCTCACTCTGACAATGGAGGGGGCTCAGGACAGAAAGTGAATGGGAGTGGGAGTTGAAGTGCTGAGTCACCGCGAGATCAGATGGGTTAAGAAGGACTGAGCAGAGGTGTGCAGCGAAAAACACTCGCCGAGCTT
Organism: Okamejei kenojei; assembly: GCA_035221665.1. NCBI lineage: Eukaryota > Metazoa > Chordata > Chondrichthyes > Rajiformes > Rajidae > Okamejei > Okamejei kenojei. Next base: position 61,808,433 of record CM069132.1, on the reverse strand, counting down.
GCACTTGGTCTCGCCGATGTTGCGAAGTTGACAACTGGAACAGCGCATACAGTAGATGAGGTTGGATGAGGTGCCTCACCTGGAAAGACTGTTTGGGTCCTTGGATGGAGTCGAGGGGGAGGTAAAGGGACAGGTGTTGCATCTCCTGCGGTTGCAGGAGGAAGTACCTGGGGAGGGGGTGTTTTGGGTGGGAAGGGACAGGTTGACCAGGGAGTTTCGGAGGGAACGGTCTCTGCGGGAATCAGAAAGGGGTGGGATAGGAAGATGTGGCCAGTAGTAGGATCCCTTTGGAGGTGGCGAAAATGTTGGAGGATTATATGCTGTGTGCGACTGGTGATGGGGTGGAAGGTGAGGACAAGGGGGACTCTGTCCTTGTTATGAATGAGGAGTAGGGGGAGCAAGAGTGGAGCTGCGGGATATCGAGGAGACCCTAGTGAGAGCCACATCTGACAAGCTCAATGCGTTTTGCGCACGCTTTGATAGGGAGAACACTGATGTGCCTTCTAGAGCCCCCATTCGCTGTGATGGAATTTCAGTCACAGTCACAGAGGCCGACGTCAGAAAATCCTTCAGAGGGGTGAGCCCTCGAAAAGCTCCTGGACCTGATGGTATACCCGGTCGTGTTCTAAAAACCTGTGCGGCCCAACTTGCTGGAATTTTTACGGACATTTTCAACCTCTCGCTTCTGAGGTCTGAGTTTCCCACCTGCTTTAAAAGGGCATCAATTATACCGGTGCCCAAGAAGAGCAAGGTGACATGCCTCAATGACTATCGATCAGTGGCACTAACATCGGTGGTGATGAAGTGTTTTGAGAGGTTGATCATGGCGCAAATCAACTCCTACCTCGACAAAAACCTGGACCCACTGGACTTCGCCTACCGCCACAACAGATCAATGGTGGATGCAATTTCGCTGGCTCTCCACTCCGCTCTGGACACTTGGACAACAAAAACTCATATGTCAGGCTTTATTCAATGATTACAGCTCGGCATTTAATACAATCATCCCCTCCAAGCTGGTTACCAAACTCGCAGAACTGGGTCTCTGCGCATCCCTCTGCAATTGGATCCTTGCCTTCCTCATTCACAGACCACAGACTGTTCGAATTGGTGGAAAGGTGTCAGCCTCGATAACAATCACCACGGGAACACCTCAAGGCTGCGTGCTCAGCCCCCTGCTGTACTCACTCTATACTCATGACTGCGTAGCCAGTCATAGTGCGAACACCATCATCAAGTTCGCTGACGACACCACTGTTGAGGGATGTATCACTGATGGGGATGAGTCAGAGTACAGAAGAGAGATCAACCAACTGACCAAATGGTGCCAGCACAATAACCTGGCCCTCAACACCAGCAAAACCAAGGAACTGATTGTGGACTTTGGAAGTGGTAGGATGGAGACCCACAGTCCCATTTATATCAATGGGTCGATGGTGGAAACGGTCAAGAGCATCAAATTCCTGGGCGTGCACATCTCTGAAGATCTCTCCTGGTCCGAGAACACTGATGCAATTATAAAGAAAGCACATCAGCGCCTCTACTTCCTGAGAAGATTACGGAGAGTCGGTATGTCAAGGAGGACTCTCTCCAACTTCCACAGGTGCACAGTAGAGAACATGCTGATCAGTTGCATTGTGGCTTGGTTCGGCAACTTGAGTGCCCAGGAACGGAAAAGACTACAAAAAGTAGTAAACGCTGCCCAGTCCATCATCGGCTCTGACCTCCTTACCATCGAGGGGATCTATCACAGTCGCTGCCTCAAAAAGGCTGATAGCATCATCAAGGATCCACACCATCCTGGCCACACACTCATCTCCCCACTACCTTCAGTTAGAAGGTACAGGAGCCTGAAGACTGCAACGTCCAGGTTCAGGAATAGCTTTTTCCCCACAGCCATCAGGCTATTAAACTAAACTCAAACAAAACTCTGAACATTAATAGCCCATTATCTGCTTATTTGCACTTTATCTGTTTATTTATTCATGTGTGTATATATTTATATAATGGTATATGGACACACTGATCTGTTCTGTATTCATGCCTACCATATTCTGTTGTGCTGAAGCAAAGCAAGAATTTCATTGTCTTGTCTGGGACACATGACAATAAACTGTCTTGAATCTTCAATCTTTAGAGCCAGAATGTTTAGGCACTAAAAAAGTCTGAAATAGGCATGCGAAAAGGCATAATAAAATTACAAAAAAGGCACGAAAAAGGCATTTATTGACAAAAAAACCCATAAAAAGACATGTATTTCCACCACCAAAATATGGTTAAAAATGAAAATATAAAGGTATACTACATTAAATGACGAAAGTTGCCTGGTCGCACTTAATTACCAGCAATTTTATCAAATGATCTGGTGTTAAACTATGCCGTCTGTCAGACAGAATATGCTTCAGTGGCGAAAAACTACTTTCTACCTCAGCTGAGGTCACTGGTGCATACCAGAAACAAGCTACAGACTCTATATTCATGTTGATATATTGTGTATTACAAGTACCTTTGAGAACTTTAGCTATGTTTTATATTTCTTCAAGATCTTTGTTAGCTAAAATCACACTCTCACATTTTCCTTGTATGTCTTTACCTACTTCGCCAGGAACTTTACGAATATCTTCAGTTACTTTGTTGAAAACCTGCAAGTTATTCACTGATGTTTCGCCACGTTTCGCAAGGCAAGTGATAGCTTATGGGAAGTTTGCAAAATTGGAAGCAATAAATAGATTTTGGAGAAGACTGAACCAGCGGGCAGCGGCATGAATGAATGAGCGACCGACGGTGGCACCCCCGGTTTCGCCCCGGTGGTGGAGATTTTCTTGTAAGTTATTCTATGTTAACACGTTAATAATAACATTAATATTAACATAGAAAATGTCATTGTAACCACAGTACAATTGGAGAAAATAGCACGACCGTTTAGCAAAACGGCAAAAAAAGGCTGATTTAGGCACTCGATCGTGAAAAAGGCATTATCTTGGTGAAATCATCAAAAAAGGCATGGAAAGGCACATGGCATTTATGGCAAAATCCTGGCTCATCTCTAATGGAAGAGGGGAACCCCCATTTCCTAAAGAATGAGGACATCTCCGATGCCCTGGTGTGGATCACCTCATTCTGGGCGCAGATGCAGCGGAGACGAAGGAATTGTGAGTAGGGGATAGAGTCATTACAGGAAGCAGGGTGGGAAGAAATATAGTCAAGATAGGTATGGGAGTCAGTAGGTTTGTAGTAGATGTCAGTCAATAGTCTGTCTCCTGTGATGGAGACGGTGAAATCTAGAAACGGTAGGGAGATGTCAGAGATGGTCCAAGTGAATTTGAGTGCAGGATGGAAATTAGTGGTGAAGGTGATGAAGTCAGTGAGTTCTGCATGGGTGCAGGAGGTAGCACCGATGCAGTCGTCAATGTAGCAGAGGTAGAGTTCAGGGATAGGGCCAGTGTACGCCTGGAACAGGGATTGTTCGACGTACCCTATTAAGAGGCAGGCATAGCTAGGGTCCGTGCGAGTGCCCATAGCTACGCCTTGAATTTGGAGGAAACTGGGAGTAGTCGAAGGAGAAGTTGTTGAGGGTAAGGACCAGCTCTGCTAGGTGGAGGAGAGTATTGGTAGATTCAGGGATAGGGCCAGTGTACGCCTGGAACAGGAATTGATGCATGAGATAAAAATCGGGGCCACAAAAATACCTGTTCGTTTGATATTAGATAAAGGAGGATTTGGGTTTTAGAAAAACCTGAGGAGTACTCAATTCTCCAACAGCATAAATTGGGAAATTAAATATTTTAAAGCTGTAATTCAATTTTACCAAATTTATAGTACTTTGGTGTATGGTGAATAGATTAAAGTGTGTGACAGTCAAGGGATTTGTTAGTCTCAACCACAACAGTTTTTGACATCTTCAGTTGAACAATTTTTTTAATTTAATCCTCAAAGGCATACCAAGGTGCGCTGATCATTAACGTGTAATCCAGTGATTTACTGTGAAGTACTGATGTTATAAATAATTATATGTATAACAGTGCAAATATTTAAAATAAAGAAACACAAATGATTGATAACGTAATGGATTCAAATTACATTATTGTCCATGGCAAAATGAGTGATGAATGAAATTCGGCGTGATATGCTACACCCTGGCAGGAACAATTGTTACAGTTATTCTATTAATAGTATTGAAACACATCAAGGTGAAGGAGAAAAATATTTGTATGTGATAGATTTCTTATGATAACAGATTTATGCCCCTACCAACTGAGTTTAAAGCATTGCTTCTGGGAAAGGAGTAGACACGTTCTGATGGTTTTCTAGCTGTGATTCACTAATCCACTGCCATTAAATGTATCAAAATATAATAACAACAACAAATAGAGTGATTAATTATCCTTGGATGTCAATTGAGATATATCCCACAGTTTTATGAAAAACGTGTCCCGTGCTCAGGCTAGATGGTACCTATAATGAGTTTGGTTACATAACTATGAGGCATCCATTCAACACATGGAAGTCTTGCTACAAGAATATATCCATGTACAACAAGGGACAGAGTTGCAATTGTTGAAATTCTTTAGTGCTGATCGAAATCCACAGAGGAGTTAGTAGATGCATGCAAGTCATTATGTGACATCATTGATCAGATTGATTCGAATCAAAAATGTACGGCATCCAAGAATAAGAGATAAGTAAGTAAGAAAGTTTATTGGCCAATTATTCACATACAAGGAATTTGCCTTGGTGCTCTGTCCACAAGTAACAACATGACATACAGTGACAGTGACGAATGACTCAGAAAACACTAAACATTAATAATAATAAAACATTAATGATAAAACACCATTGATCAAGCATGTGAACCAACAAAATACCTGATCAAAGGGAAGCTACAGATTTTTGGCAGTTGAGTAGAGCAACTACTCGTGGATAAAAAACTGTTTTTATGTCTGGCTGCGGCAGCTTTGACAGTCCAGGGTCACCTTCCAGAGGGAAGTGATTCAAAGAGGTTGTGGCCAGGGTGAGAGGGGTCACAGATGATCTTGCCTGCTCGCTTCCTGGGCCTGGGAGCATACAGTTCATCAATGGAGGGAAAGTTGCAGCAAATAATCTCTGCTGATCGGAAGATTCGCTGCAGCCTCCAGGTGTCGAGCTTGGTGGCTGAGCCAAACCAGACCATGATGGAGAAGGTGAGAACAGACTCTACGATGGCTGTGTAGAATTGGACCATCATTGCCTGTGGCAGATTGTGCTTCCTCAGCTGCCGCAGGAAGTACATCCTCTGTTGTGCCTTTTTGACTGTGGAGTCGATGGTCGCCCCCCACTTAAGGTCCTTGGAGATGATGGTTCCCAGGAACTTAAAAGACTCCACAGATGTGACTGTGGTGTTGTTGATGGTGAGTGGGGTGAGGGGGTTAGGAGCTCTCCTAAAGTCTACAATCAATTCCACTGTCTTAAGAGCATTGAGCTCTAGGTTGTTGCTACGGCACCAGGACGCCAGCTGTGACACTTCCTGTCTGTAGGCAGATTCATCCCCATCCTGGATCAGTCCAATCAGGGTTGTGTCGTCCGCAAACTTGAGAAGCTTGACAGAGGTGTCTGTGGAGGTGCAGTCGTTGGTGTAGAGAGAGTAGAGGAGAGGAGAGAGTACGCAGCCTTGCGGTGCTCCTATACTGTGTTTGCGGGTCCGAGATGTGCTTTCCCAGCCTCACATGCTTAAACGGAAACTAATGAAAGAAAATTTTGGAGGATATTTCAGGAAGAATACATTTTTGACCAACAGTTAGTTTTGTGTCAGTGAAAAAAGAAAATTCTGTAAAATTCTGTAAAAGCAGGTCAAGCAGCAGGAAAGGAAAAAACGTAAGATTTTAGTTCACAGACACAGAGTCATAGCATCTTAGAGGAGCACAGAACGGAAACAGTCCTTTGCCCATCCTGTCCATGCTGATCAAGTTGGTATTTTGGGCTAGTCCCATTTCCATGAATTTGGCCAAAAGCACTCTAAACACTTCCTATTCATGTATCTATCCAAGTGTCTTTTATATTTGTAATTCTATCCATTTGAACGGCTTCCTCTTGCAGCTCATTCCAAATACAGAGCTGAAAAAGTTGTTCCTGAGGTCATTCACAAATATCCCCCCTCTTATTTTAAGCCCATGCCGTCTAGTTTTAGAATTCTCTACCCTGGGTAAAAAACTGAGCGTTCACTTTATCTGGGCCTCTTATTTTCTTGTGTACTTCAATAAGGTCATGACTCAGAAGAAAAATGTTCCTATAACTATAAGCCTCTCCCTATAACTCAAGCCCACAGCCCAGGGAACATCCTGGTGAATTTCTTCTGCATCTTTTGCAATGGCACCCTCTTGTAGCTGGGCAACCAGAACTGCAGTCAGTGTGGTCTCATGAATGACTTATACAGCTGCTTCATGATGTGCCAACTTTTGTACTCAATACTCTTCCCCATTAAGGCAAGGGTGCCAAACACCTTCACCATATTGTCCACCTGACGCACCACTTACAGAAATCCATGTACTTGTTCTCTCAGATGTCTCTACTATCAATCCATGCAAACTGAGGTAAATCGGTTTTCCTTTACATTAGTATTTGTATCTTCAACTATCCAAACCCAATGGTATTGAATTAGCTCCCTAATCCTTTCCATCTCTCTATCTTACCCCTCCTATGGTGCTGTTAAAGTTTAACTATTTGTCCAACTTGTCCTATATATCTTGACTTAGTTCACATTTATCTGACAGTAACTGAATCATTGTACAATGTTAAATACATGTATATAAAAACTCATTCTTATTTTGTTATTGTTGACCATCTTTTAGGTACAATATGGAAAAGGAGGGCAGGTTGAGATGGAGAGAATCAGAATATTAGGTTCGTTGAAGATTCCTCAAAATAAATCATATATTTTGTTTACTGTTTGATGCAGCTCAAACACTCAACTGGGATAAGTGCAGAAAAAATACAAACAGTGACCAGCTGTCAAGTGTTCAATTAACCTGACTAAGAAGTACATGAATGCTGTCATGTGATTGATTGCCATGAGATTAAATGTTACACGATCAGATCTACAAAAATACATCAGAATAAAGTTGTGAGCCCTTGTTCCCAGAGATGAGGCCTGCATAATAGGATGTGAAAATGACTGGGGAAATAGATTTTGACATCTGAAGAATAACAATCTTTTGAGTTTGGAGAATGCAATCTCCTTTTGATTTTGAGTTAATTTATCCATGGCTATCTTTTCATGGGTGCACAAGTATTATGCATAGTATACTTGGATAATACATGTTTGGGTTCACTAAGTCAGCTGGAACAAATACTGGATTTGCAGGTTTATGCCTGTATTGGTTTGTCAAGGGTTTGGCCTTAGCCTGCTATTCCAGTCCTGCAAATAATTACAAATAATAAATCATGCAAGCGTAAGGTCACAAGAAACAGAAGTCGTTGTTCAGTAACATGATGGTTTATCCTTTACTTGAAGGGCACTTTTTTGCCTGTTCCACATATTTCTAGGTGTACAAAAAATGATTAATCTCAGCCTTGAATATGTTCATCACATGAGCACCCACAATTCTCCGGGAATTCAAAAATGGCCCAGTTATAATGTTAATCCTTCTCAGAATTCCTTGCGATTATGTAATTTCTCATTGTTCTAAACTCCAATGAGTACAAAACTAGTGCTACTTAATCTCCCCTCAAGGACAATGGTTTAATTTGAGGAATCTTTGCTGCCTGGCTCCAAGCTAAGTAATCTCTACATTAGTTCAGAGAGCAAATCCGCTGACAGTACTGCAGTTGTGGCCTTGCCAAAGCAGCAGTTGCAGCAAGGTTTTTATTTCCCAAGCTGTTTGCAAAGCAGGCCATCGTAGCCTTGGCCTTCCTTATTGCTTGCTATGCTGGTCGGATGACTTTCCGTGATCCATGAACTGACACATACAGATTCTTTCACACTCCCACATTTACTGGTTTCTCGTTGTCCATATCCCACTTGAGGGAGGAAGTTAAAGTGAACAGTGTCTATAATTAGTGTCTATAATTAGGTTAACGCAATGCTGAACTTATCATGTTCAGAATGTTATTTTTCCCTGTGCAAAAATGTCAGATTTGGACTTTTGAGTGGGATTCACTACGTTTAAGAGGGAAGAAATGACCAAAAACATGACCTTTGGTGAGGACCACGTCCGTCACACACCACTTGTGATCTCACTGACCTTAAACTGCTGCCTTTTTTCAAGTAGGCTCACTCCCTGCACCTTAGCAAGTAAGGCTTTTTTTTCCTAGTTACAATGGCCTGCCATCTATTTAAATGTTCCTTCCTTCACAGGTATCCGTCAGAATTCCATATCTATTTACAGCATTGAGACACCTTATAAAAGTGGCTGTGATGGGTTTTTTTTGGATCATACAGATGTTACTGATGATGGCAAAATGTAGTCTCACTTCATTGCCTCTTCAAAAATGTAGATCCTTACAAAAGCCTGAGCGAGGTCCAGTTTGTGATCAGTGAGTGAGTTCCAAGTGAACTTGAGAGTGTTATGATTCTATAATTCTATGAGAATGTAACATGCTTATTTCAGCGAGCACATAACCCAAAGCACCTTATTGTTGCCACAGGACTCACAAACAGTTTTATAACAGTTCACACCTACTTTTCACCTCCTGATGAGCCCATTAAATATTTTACAACACTGCACCCATATCCTGGGCACAAAGCGGCAGCTGCTGATGGCCTCGGCCACTTTCTGTTGCATCTTATTTGATGGTGAACAGGACCTCTCTCCCTTATTCTGCTTCCTGTCCCTGCAGTACAATGACCTAGCCATCAAACAAGGTGCGTTAATGTCAACAGCTTTCACTAATGCTATGCCTTTGAATGGCAGTGTTTGAATTTTATTCCCTGCTTAACAAACATTATGAATTAATTTCAAAATCATCTTCTGGAATAAATCATTTCTCAAAGGTTGCCTGGAATATTGACCTAAACATTGCAAGCTCCCACACTTTTCCCAAGTTCAAGCTCCCTCGTTTTTGACAGTTTTCCCAAGGGCTTAAGGTACTTAAACTCCTTTAAACAGCTGCAACCCTTTATGGCTTTCTACAGTGGTTAGAGTTCTTGTCTTCTCGTGGTATCATTCAACCAGTAACCTCATTTCTCACCCACTTGAAACCACAGTATATAAAGAACTCTTTAAAGGAAAATGGACTAAAGGAAAATAATATTAGCCACCTTGGTCAAACTGTGAATTTTATTTGACCCTAAAATATTTGGCCATGACTTGATCCAGTCAATTCACAGCAGCAATCAATGAAGCATGGGGCTATATTTTGTTATCGAATCACAAAAGTACAAATACCAAAACAGAATCTGGAGACTGTACAATAGCACATTTAGGTATTAAACGTTCATCCTTGCTCTATGCCATCGTGGTTTCCCAAACCTCCTGTGTGCTATTTTTCTCATGATTGAATCTTTTTGAAAAGGATGCAGCATTGCAGATTACAGAAGGTCAGGTGGTTTGATATGAAGAGTTCCTCTGCACATTGGTTGCAAAAAGGTGGCAGTGCCATATTTCCAACTTTGTTCTTTGATTAGATGTGCTGCAGATGGCTCGGATAACATGTGGAGGCGAGATTGAACGCTGGCGCGATTGGCTGCCGCTGCTCTCTCTCCGAATTGTGTATTGTTGCTGTATATGTTGTTTTTGTTTTATGCTTGTGTTGATTGTAAGGTGTCCTTGAAAGTCTTGAAAGGCGCCCTATAAATAAAATGTATTATTATTTATTATTATTGAGTACTGTATCTGTTGAAGGACGGCTAGCTTATATTTATTATGTAAAAGAAAGTCGGCATTTCTACCCCATGTAAAATACTTGGATCATGCAACAGATTTGGAGTTTAATCATTCTGTCGGTAAATCATTAAAAGAGGGTTAATCTGCAGAAACTGCATAGTTCCCAAAATTCATTCTGACTTTAAGGAAGGGGGAAATCTTTTAGGACCGAGATGAGAAAATCATTTTTCACACAGAGAGTGGTGAATCTGTGGAATTCTCTGCCACAGAAGGTAGTTGAGGCTAATTAATTGGCTATATTTAAGAGAGAGTTAGATGTGGCCCTTGTGGCTAAAGGGATCAGGGGGTATGGAGAGAAGGCAGGTACAGGATACTGAGTTGGATGATCAGCCATGATCATATTGAATGGCGGTGCAGGCTCGAAGGGTCGAATGGCCTACTCCTGCACCTATGTTCTATGTTTCTATGTTTCTACCCAGTTGCCACAGTCAGTAATGCATATCAGGTGTTTGATACAGACTATGCTCATTTTGAACATTGGCAGCTGAAAGCAGGTCACAGTTTTTTGCTCCAGAATATATCTTCAACCATGTTTCCATCATGATCTGCACACTACAGTTGCTACTTAATAGGCTACATAGCCATTTGACACTTATGTCTGCCTTCTGTCACTGAACATTCTGTACGTGCCTGTGCATGCTTGTTCAAGGTCTTTGAGTGGTGCATTTGTGTCATTTCCAATCCTACATTTGTGACTTAGTTCCAAATGTTCTAGCAATAACCTAGGCACTTTAAAAAAAAGTCTTGATTTTTGAGTAGTTGGGAAATCTCCTCAAGGTATGTCTACTTTGAAGAAATTCTCACATTCTCTCCGACAAGAGTTCAGCAACATCCTCTCTCGCTGCACCCCCTCTGTGATTCCTCCTGCTCTCAGATCTTCTCCCAGCTAACAATGATCTATTCGACATTTTCCTTTAACTGCATTCTCTTTGTCCTATTTTCACACCATATACTTCCCTATCTATGTATCTCCTCCTCCCCTGACATCAGACTGAAGAAGGCTCGTGACCCAAAACATCACCCATTCCTTCTCTCCAGTGATGCTGCCTGTCCAGTTGAGTCACTCTGGCATCTTGTGTCAATCTGGCTTGACATCACTGGCTTGCCTATTATTTATTACCAACCTCTCATTGTATATTGTAAATAGCTGGGGTCCCAGCACTGAGCCTTACGGCACCCCACTAGTCACTGCCTGCCATCCTGAAAAGGACCCGTTCACTCCTACTCGTTGTAGGAGTGAACGGGTCTGACCCATTGAGTTACTCAGGCACTTAATTTCTTTTTTTGTTTACCAACATCTGTGTTCTTTGCATCTATATGTCCAACTCAGAATGATGTACAACTTGGAGAGGTATGAGCAGCAATGCCATTCTCATTCACTTGCTGCGAGTTAGGAGGTGCTTTTGGATTGCATTGGCCAGTTACTGCAGTGCATTGTGTACATGATGTACTCTGTAGCTACTGCAGAGGAGGAACGAATGCTGATGGATAGGGTACTGAACAAGTGGATTATTTATCTGGATATTGCCCTGTTTATTGAGTACTATTGGAGCTACACCATTCCAAGTGAGTGGACATTACTTTCATGTTGTTGCCTTCTACCTTGTAGATAGTGGAAAGGTTTTGAGTGTTGGGGGGTGAATTAAACCCCTGTCTCACGGTGCGAGTTGGCCCACAAGTAACCCCGAGTTTTCACTCATGGTGATCACATACCAGGAACGTCGCGGCAACGTTGGAACTCGCGCGATCAACTTGTCCACTCGTGGCGCTAACGGCAGGTACCCGTGAAACTTGATAACTCATGAAAAAAATCAAACGTTTGATTTTTTTCCACGAGTCAAATTCACTGTTCAAGATAAAAATTGAAACATTTGAATTCGTTGTAATAACGTAGGGCCCGTGCGTTGACCTTAGTGTCTCATGGGTCTAACGTGTTAACCCGTGGGCACTCTTAAATCGGCAGCTGGACAGAGTAAAAAACGGCTGAACCGCAGAATGCTTCATATTTCCTTATGACACGGGACCTGTTCGGCGCATCGGGTCTATGGTGGCCTGGGCCGGCCTTAGGAGGTGCGGGGCCCGATTGGGAAACATTTTCGGAGATATATAAATAAATAATTATAAATGAGTCACGTGTCGTGAGTAACATGACAATTGGCGGGAGAGTTCCTTTCACAGCGTGTTCTTCACTAAGGAAGACATCTTCACTAAGGAAGACATTCTTCACTAAGGAAGACATAAATAATCTGCCTGAAATAGCAGGGGACTGTGGGTCAAAGGAGGAATTGAGTGAAATCCAGGTCAGTCGGGCAGTGGTGTTGGGTAAATTGAATAGATTAAAGGCCGATAAATCCCCAGGGCCAGATAGGCTGCATCCCAGAGTACTTAAGGAAGTAGCTCAGGAAATAGTGGGATGCATTAGTGATAATCTTTCAAAACTCTTTAGATTCTGGAGTAGTTCCTGAGGATTGGCGGGTAGCAAATGTAATCCCTCTTTTTAAGATGGGAGGGAGAGAGAAAACGGGGAATTACAGACCAGTTAGTCTAACATCGGTAGTGGGGAAACTGCTAGAGTCAGTTATTAAAGATGGGATAGCAGCACATTTGGAAAGTGGTGAAATCATTGGACAAAGTCAGCATGGATTTACAAAAGGTAAATCATGTCTGACGAATCTTGTGGAATTTTTCGAGGATGTAACTAGTAGCGTGGATAAGGGAGAACCAGTGGATGTGGTATATCTGGACTTCCAGAAGGCTTTCGACAAGGTCCCACATAAGAGATTAGTATACAAACTTAAAGCATACGGTATTAGGGGTTCAGTATTGATGTGGATAGAGAACTGGCTGGCAAACAGGAAGCAAAGAGTAGGGGTAAACGGGTCCTTTTCACAATGGCAGGCAGTAACTAGTGGGGTACCGCAGGGCTCAGTGCTGGGACCCCAGCTATTTACAATATATATTAATGATCTGGATGAGGGAATTGAAGGCAATATCTCCAAGTTTGCGGATGACACTAAGCTGGGGGGCAGTGTTCGCTGTGAGGAGGATGCTAGGAGACTGCAAGGTGACTTGGATAGGCTGGGTGAGTGGGCAAATGTTTGGCAGATGCAGTATAATGTGGATAAATGTGAGGTTATCCACTTTGGTGGCAAAAAACAGGAAAGCAGACTATTATTTAAATGGTGGCCGATTAGGAAAAGGGGAGATGCAGCGAGACCTGGGTGTCATGGTACACCAGTCATTGAAAGTAGGCATGCAGGTGCAGCAGGCAGTGAAAAAAGCGAATGGTATGTTAGCTTTCATAGCAAAAGGATTTGAGTACAGGAGCAGGGAGGTTCTACTTCAGTTGTACAGGGTCTTGGTGAGACCACACCTGGAGTATTGCGTACAGTTTTGGTCTCCAAATCTGAGGAAGGACATTATTGCCATAGAGGGAGTGCAGAGAAGGTTCACCAGACTGATTCCTGGGATGTCAGGACTGTCTTATGAAGAAAGACTGGATAGACTCGGTTTATACTCTCTGGAATTTAGGAGATTGAGAGGGGATCTTATAGAAACTTACAAAATTCTTAAGGGGTTGGACAGGCTAGATGCAGGAAGATTGTTCCCGATGTTGGGGAAGTCCAGGACAAGGGGTCACAGCTTAAGGATAAGGGGGAAATCCTTTAAGACCGAGATGAGAAAGACTTTTTTCACACAGAGAGTGGTGGGTCTCTGGAACTCTCTGCCACAGAGGGTAGTTGAGGCCAGTTCATTGGCGGTGCAGGCTCGAAGGGCTGAATGGCCTACTCCTGCACCTAATTTCTATGTTTCTATGTGTGGGAGTCTAGCCAGGGGTAACGTTGCGAGGAGGGAAGGAGCGTTGAGAAGGAGAGGGTCGGGTTCATGCCTGTAACTAACTCACTGCTGCCGCGGCCCTCCGGGCATGGAGCTACTGCATTGTGGCCGGGGAGGGAAGCAGCTCGCGTGGCTATGAGCGGCCTCCATCACCGGACAGCGGAACCGACTGCCATCTCAGCGGCTTCTGCCGGCCCGCTCACCTCTGGCAGTGCTCTCCGTCTGAACAGTGAGGGGACCAGCTCAAGAGCAAAGATCATAGAGCGGAGTGGGTCAGCGGGTGATGGATAACATCACAGCGGGCGGTGGAGCTTACTCCTGTGTCAGCGCGAACAAGGGATCAATTGAGGTTACTCGCACTGACATATGGAGTAAGCTCCACCGCCCGCTGTCCTGTTACCCATCGCCCGCTGATCTGTTCTTGAGCTGGATGACCCTCTCCCCAGAGCCCCTGCCCGTCCCACTGAGCCACCACAGACAGGGAGCTGAACGTAGACACAGGGGGGGCCACCTTCAACTTCAGAGCCAAACAAAAAACACAGAGTGCTGGAGGAACTCAGCGGGCAAGCAGCACCTGAGGGGGGAACATATCACTTATCAGGAGCCGCCACGGGCCAGGACTCTTCCCCCCAACAGAAAGGAAGCGCAGAAGCAGCCATCACTGTAGCATCTCTGTCCCTATCTTCCAATTCCCACTTTGAAATAAAATAAAACTTTCGACAAAAATTTCGCAATTGTAATGTACTGTATCTTTAAAAAAAACGACATCAACCAGGTGTGAAAATTACACCGAATCGAACGATGATTGAAAATGCGTGGGAATCGAAAAATCGCGATCCTGCTGCGAAATGTTTAAGTCGAAAACTGTATTTTATTCCAAAATGGGAATTTGAAGATAGGAACAGAGATGCTACACAGAGATTTTAAGCTCTTGGGTGAAGTCGCACAGTGGGGCAGGGCTTTAGGCAGCATCTATGGAGCGCTGGAAATAGCCGGGTCTGAAGAAGGGTTTCGACCCGAAACGTTGCATATTTCCATTGCTCCATAGAAGCTGCCTCACCCGCTAAGTTTCTCCAGCTTTTTTGTGTACCGCAAAAAGTCAATGATTCCGGGAATGCCGAGAGAGCTAGAGAGAGAGGTGGGGAACGGGCGAGAGAGAGCGCGCGCGAGAGAGGGAGGGAGAGAGCGAAAGACGGAGAGACACAATGTGGGTCGGTAGGTAAATTGAATGACTAACCTGCACATTTACTGAGGAATGTGGATCGATGCATTGTTGACGCATTGGATAACTACTTGTTAACTACTAGCTGTTAACACAACTGGCTGTTAACACCACAGTGGTTAACACATCGTTTGTGTCTGATGACCGTACAGCGCTTGTATTCCTTGTAAAAAAATCTGTATGGGGAATGTTTAAAAAAAATCTTTATTTGACAAAGCGAATTGGTATTTCCATATGAAATATGGAAAATTAATGCGGGGCCCCCCTTGGGCGCGGGGCCCAATTTGGAAAAATCGGTCCAATCAGCCTAGGACCGGCCCTGAAGGTGGCTATCAGAGCAATCCCACCAATTTCACTCAAAACCCAAAATGTTGGAGGAACTCAGTGGGCCCGGCGACAATATGGGCAGGAGACGTTTCGGACAATTCTTCAAATCTCTGATTTTTTTCTGTAGAAGGCTAATTGGCTTTGGTTGTAACTTGTCTAAAAATGTAACTAAAAATGAAAATTTTAGTAAATGTAAATGTAACTAAAAATGTAAATTGACCCTCATGTGTAGGATGGTGCTAGTGTCGCTGGTCGGCGCGGACTTGGTGGGCCGAAGGGTCCGTTAGAAACACTGTGTCACTTTTCAGGAGAAGTTGTCAGCTCAAGAGACGAACTTGGTTAACTCTGGAGACGAACTTGGAACATCGCAGTAAACGGCAAAATACCATACCTGTGGGAACTCGGTTCAAACGCTTGAACATCAACTTGGGATCTCGTGCACAACCACGAGTCTGTCACTCGGGGTCACTCGTGGGTCAACTCGCACCGTGAGACAGGGCCATTACTGACTGCAGCATACCCAGCCTCTGAGTTTTTCATGTGGCCACAGTATTTATGCAGCAACATTATGCTGGAGGAACTCAACGGTTCCAGCAGCATCTGTGCAGGTGAAAGGAATTATCAATGTTTCAGGTGCAAACCTTCCATTAGGCTATTCTTGGACCGAATGCAGTGTTTCAACTCAAAACACTGACAATTCCTTACCCCAACAAAATTTGCTGGACCAACTAAGTTCTTCCAGCAGTTTGTTTGTAGCTTCAGATTCCAGAATCTGCAGACTCTTGAGTCTCCACAGCATCTACGGAGCTGTTCCAGTTATTCATCTTTGGCAATAAGTACTCCTGTTTGAGTACTGTTGGGGGAGACAGCCTACCTGGGGGTAGTGGCAGCGGCCGGGCCTCCAGCACAGAGACCAGCCCTGTTGCTCAGAAGGGTTGGGAAAAGAAGAGGGCAGTAGTAATAGGGGACTCCATAGTTAGGGTGTCAGATAGGCGATTCTGTGGATGCAGTCAGGAGACCCGGATGGTAGTTTGCCTCACTGGTGCCAGGGTCTGGGATGTGTCTGAACGTGTCCAAGATATCCTGAAAGGGGAGGGAAAGGAGCCTGAGGTCGTGGTACATATAGGTACCGATGACATAGGTAGAAAAAGAGAAGAGGTCCTGAAAGGAGAATTTAGGGAGTTAGGAGGAGAGTTAAGGAGAAGGACCGCGAAGATAACAATCTCAGGATTACTTCCTGTGCCACACGACAGTGAGAGTAGGAATGAAGCGAGGTGGAGGATAAATGCATGGCTGAAGGACTGGTGCAGTGGGCAGGGATTCAAGTTTCTGGATCATTGGGACCTCTTTTGGGGAAGGTGTGACCTGTACAAAAAGGACGGGTTGCACTTGAACCCGAGGGGGACCTATATCCTGGCGGGGAGATTTGCCAAGGCTACTTGGAAGACTTTACCCACCCGACCTCCCGGTGGCTCAGCACTTCAACTCCCCCTCCCATTCCACATCCGACCTCTCGGTCCTGGGCCTCCTCCACGGCCAGAGTGAGCAACACCGCAAGCTGGAGGAACAGCACCTCATATTCCGCTTGGGGAGTCTGCATCCTTTGGGCTTGAATATTGAATTTTCTCAATTCTGTTAACCCTTGCTGTCTCCTCCCCTCCCACCTCTCCCTCAGCCCTCGGGCCCTGGCATTCCCTCCATCTCCATCTCCATCTCCCTCCCCCACCCCAGTCGCACCAGCTTCTCATTTTCACACCACAAACAGCTTACAATGGCTTGTTCCCTTTATCACCGATACTTCTTTGCATATCTTTCACTCATTGTTCCTTATCTCTCCACATCACCGTCTATATCTCTCGTTTCCCTGATCCCTGACCAGTCTGAAGAAGGGTCTCGACCCGAAACGTCGCCTATCTCCTTCGCTCCTTAGATGCTGCTGCACCCGCTGAGTTTCTCCAGCTTTTTGTGTACCCTCGATTCTCCAGCATCTGCAGTTCCTTCTTTAAAAATTTAAACTAGAACGGTTGGGGGGAGGGACTCAAATAGAGAAAGCTAGTAGACAGTGTCTGAGGCAGGAGGCAGAGAAGGGAAGCACTCAGACCCAACATGTAGGGGAGAAAAGAAGAAAAATATAATAAAACAGAGAATAAGAGGTGGTGGCTTTCTTAAATGTGTGAGCATAGAAACATAGAGAGAGAAACATAGAGATTAGGTGCAGGAGTAGGCCATTCAGCCCTTCGAGCCTGCACCGCCATTCAATATGATCATGGCTGATCATCCAACTCAGTATCCCGTACCTGCCTTCTCTCCATACCCTCTGATCCCCTTAGCCCACAAGGGCCACATCCTACTCACTCTTAAATATAGCCAATGAACTGGCCTCAACTACCCCTCTGTGGCAGTGAGTTTCCAGAGATCACCACTCTCTGTGTGAAGAAAGTCTTTCTCATCTCGGTCTTAAAGGATTTCCCCCTTATCCTTAAGCTGTGACCCCTTGTCCTGGACTTCCCCAACATCGGGAACAATCTTCTGCATCTAGCCTGTCCAACCCCTTAAGAATTTTGTAAGTTTCTATAAGATCCCCCTCTTAATCTCCTAAATTCCAGAGAGTATAAACCGAGTCTATCCAGTCTTTCTTCATAAGACAGTCCTGACATCCCAGGAATCAGTCTGGTGAACCTTCTCTGCACTCCCATCTATGGCAATAATGTCCTTCCTCAGATTTGGAGACCAAAACTGCACGCAATACTCCAGGTGTGGTCTCACCAAGACCCTGTACAAACTGAAGTAGAACCTCCCTGCTCCTGTACTCAAATCCTTTTGCTATGAAAGCTAACATACCATTTCGCTTTTTTCACTGCCTGCTGCACCTGCATGCCTACTTTCAATGACTGGTGTACCATGACACCCAGGTCTCGCTGCATCTCCCCTTTTCCTAATCGGACCATTTAAATAATAGTCGCTTTCCTGTTTTTGCCACCAAAGAGTGGATACCTCACATTTATCCACATTATACTGCATTCTGCCAAACATTTTGCCCACTCACCCAGCCTATCCAAGTCACCTTGCAGTCTCCTAGCATCCCTCCTCACGGCGAACACTGCCCCCCCAGCTTAGTGTCATCCGCAAACTTGGAGATATTGCCTTTCAATTCCCTCATCCAGATCATTAATATATATTGTAAATAGCTGGGGTCCCAGCACTGAAGCCCTGCGGTACCCCACTAGTTACTGCCTGCCATTGTGAAAAGGACCCTTTTGTTTACTCCTACTCTTTGCTTCCTGTTTGCCAGCCAGTTCTCTATCCACATCAATACTGAACCCCTAATACCGTATGCTTTAAGTTTGTATACTAATCTCTTATGTGGGAACCTTGTCGAAAGCCTTCTGGAAGTCCAGATATACCACATCCACTGGTTCTCCCTTATCCACGCTACTAGTTACATCCTCGAAAATTCCACAAGATTCGTCAGACATGATTTACCTTTTGTAAATCCATGCTGACTTTTGTCCATGATTTCACCACTTTCCAAATGTGCTGCTATCCCATCTTTAATAACTGACTCTAGCAGTTTCCCCACTACCGATGTTTAGACTAACTGGTCTGTAATTCCCCGTTTTCTCTCTCCCTCCCTTTCTTAAAAAGAGGGGTTTACATTTGCTACCCGCCAATCCTCAGGAACTACTCCAGAATCTTAAAGAGTTTTGAAAGATTATCACTAAGCAGAGAGACAGAGGGGTATAAAATGATGGTGGAAGCAACAGGTAGCAAGGTGAAAAGTAAAAGTGGCAGGCAGACAAATCCAGGGCAAAAATCAAAAAGAGCCACTTTTCAACATAATTTTATAAGGGGTAAGAGTGTTGTAAAAACAAGCCTGAAGCCTTTATGTCTCAATGCAAGGAGCATTCGTAATAAGGTGGATGAGTTAAATGTGCAGATAGTTATTAATTAATATAATATAGTTGGGATCACGGAGACATGGCTCCAGGGTGACCAAGGCTGGGAGATGAACATCCAGGGATATTAAATATTCAGGAGGGATAGACAGAAAGGAAAAGGAGGTGGGGTAGCATTGCTGGTTAGAGAGGAGGTTAACGCAATAGAAAGGAAGGACATTAGCTTGGAGAATGTGGAATCGATATGGGTAGAGCTGCGAAACACTAAGGGGCTGAAAACGCTAGTTGGAGTTTGTACAGGCCACCTAACAGTAAACATAGAAACATAGAAATTAGGTGCAGGAGTAGGCCATTCGGCTCTTCAAGCCTGCACCGCCATTCAATATGATCATGGCTGATCATCCAACTCAGTATCCCGTACCTGCCTTCTCTCCATACCCTCTGATCGCCTTAGCCACAAGGGCCACATCTAACTCCCTCTTAAATATAGCCAATGAACTGGCCTCAGCTACCCTCTGTGGCAGAGAGTTCCAGAGGCCCACCACTTTCTGTGTGAAAAAAAGTCTTTCTCATCTCGGTCTTAAAGGATTTCAAGGGTTTCAAGAAACAAGGGTTCTGAACTTAAAGAAAGGTAACTTTGAGGGTATGAGGACGTGAAATGGTCAAGATAGACTGGCAATTGATTCTTAAAGGGTTGACGGTGGATAGGCAATGGAAGCCATTTAAAGACTGCATGGATGAACTACAAAAATTGTTCATCCCAGTTTTGCAAAAGAACAAATCAGGGAAGGTAGTACATCCGTGGATAACAAGGGAAATCAGGAATAGTATCAAAACAAAAGATGAAGCATACACATTAGCCAGAAAAAGCAGCCTACCAGAGGACTGGGAGAAATTCAGTCCAGCAGAGGAGGACAAAGGGCTTAATTAGGAAAGCGAAAATATATTATGAAAGAAAACTGGCAGGGAACATAAAAACTGACTGCAAAAGTTTTTTTAGATATGGGAAGAGAAAAAGATTAGTTAAAACAAATGTAGGTCCCTTGCAGTCAGAAACAGGCAAATTGATCATGGGGAACAAGGACATGGCAGACCAATTGAATAAATACTTTGGTTCTGTCTTCACTAAGGAAGACATAAATAATCTGCCGGAAATAGCGGGGGACCGGGGGTCAAATGAGATGGAACTGAGTGAAATCCAGGTTAGCTGGGAAGTGCTGTTAGGTAAATTGAATAGATTAAAGGCAGATAAATCCCCGGACCAGATAGGCTGCATCTCAAAGTACTTAAGGAAGTAGCCCCAGAAATAGTGGATGCATTAGTGATAATTTTTCAAAACTCTTTAGATTCTGGAGTAGTTCCTGGGGATTGGAGGGTAGCTAATGTAACCCCACTTTTTAAAAAGGGAGGGAGAGAGAAAGCGGGGAATTACAGACCAGTTAGTCTAACATCGGTAGTGGGGAAACTGCTAGAGTCAGTTATTAAAGGGAATAGCAGCACATTTGGAAAGTGGTGAAATCATTGGACAAAGTCAGCATGGATTTATGAAAGGTAAATCACGTCTGACGAATCTTATAGAATTTTTCGAGGATGAAACTAGTAGAGTGGATAAGGGAGAATCAGTGGATGTGTTATATCTGGACTTTCAGAAGGCTTTCGACAAGGTCCCACATAAGAGATTAGTATGCAAAACATATAGCACATGGTATTGGTGGTTCAGTATTGATGTGGATAGAGAACTGGCTGGCAGACAGGAAGCAAAGAGTAGGAGTGAACGGGTCCTTTTCAGAATGGCAGGCAGTGACTAGTGGGGTACGGCAAGGCTCGGTGCTGGGACCCCAGCTATTTACAATATATATTAATGATTTGGACGAGGGAATTGAATGCAACATCTCCAAGTTTGCGGATGACACGAAGCTGGGGGGCATTGTTAGCTGTGAGGAGGATGCTAGGAGGCTGCAGGATGACTTGGATATGTTGGGTGAGTGGACAAATGAATGGCAGATGCAGTATCATGTGGATAAATGTGAGGTATCCATTTTGGTAGCAAAACAGGAAAGTAGACTATTATTTGAATGGTGGCCGATTAGGAAAAGGGGAGATGCAACGAGACCTGGGTGTCATGGTACACCAGTCATTGAAAATAGGCATGCAGGTGCAGCAGGCTGTGAAGAAAGCGAATGGTATGTTGGCATTCATAGCAAAAGGATTTGAGCACAAGAGCAGGGAGGTTCTACTGCAGTTGTACAGGGTCATGGTGAGGCCACACCTGGAGTATTGCGTACAATTTTGGTCTCCTAATCTGAGGAAAGATATTCTTGCCATGTAAAGGGAGTACAGAGAAGGTTCACCAGACTGATTCCTGGGATGGCACGGACTTCCATATGAAGAAAGACTGGAGAGACTTGGCTTGTACTCGCTGGAATATAGAAGATTGAGGGGGGATCTCATAGAGACTTACAACATTTCTTAAGGGGTTGGACAGGCTAGATGCAGGAAGATTGTTCCCGATGTTGGGGAAGCCCAGGACAAGTGGGTCACTGTTTAAGGATAAGGGGAAGTCTTTTAGGACCGAGATGAGATGATCATTTTTCACACAGAGGGAGGTGAATCTGTGGATTCTCTGCCACAGAAGGTAGTTGAGGCCAGTTCATTGGCCATATTTAAGAGGGAGTTGGATGTGGCTCCTTGTGGCTGAAGGGATCAGGGGGTATGGAGAGAAGGCAGGTACAGGGATACTGAGTTGGATGATCAACCATGATCATATTGAATGGCGGGTGCAGGCTCGAAGGGCCGAATGGCCTGCTCCTGCATCTAATTTCTATGTTTCTATGATTTATTAGTGGTACTGTAAGTTACTCAGTGTACATCTCTTGTAATTACAGTCATTTTAACCCCTTAATTTTTTTTAACAAGGCTTTAGAAAAGAGAGACAAATACCCAGCATTTGAAAGTAGCCCAATATACTGAAGAGATGTTGAAAGTGCAAACGTGACAGAGGGAAAGGAAACCCTTGAAGAGTTAGAAACGGGAATTAACTTAGAGATAGAACCTGGTTGAGAAAGGGAAAAAAAAGGGAAAAATAGAGAAAGAAAAAAGAAAAGCCATTTACTTATTAGCTAAAACATCTCTAGGAGACAAAAGGAATCTACCAACTCGACAAGTTTTTCTTCCCCCTTTACGTGACCCAACACTGGTGACTTTTTGAGGTATTCTTGCACCTTATCCTTGTAATAGATTTATAAATGCAGACCACGTCTTATAGAAACAGCCTGATTTTCCTGCTAGTCGGAGTCTAATATCTTCCAAGTGTAGTGTTTCGAACATAGTTGAAATCCACATAAGGGTGTGGGTATTGGAGAATTTTTCCAGAATTTTAAGATTACTTTTTTTCCAGTTATAAATCCCATATTCAAATAGAGTCTTTTGAAACACATTTAATTCTGGGCAATCTTCCGATATCCTGAAGATTATCCAGTCTGCTTCCGGGGTCAGTTTTATTTTAAATATTTTGTGAAAAATTTCGAAAAATTTTCAGTCCAAAATGTTTGAATTTTTGTACAAAAGACAAATGAGTGTGCTATATTAGCTTCTTGACATTGACATTTATCACATATAGGTGAAGACGTGGGAAAAAGTTTACTTATTTTAGTTTTTAAATTAGTATAATCTTGTGTAAGATTTTTTAAATTGTATTAAGGTGTGTCAATGGTGGGGGGTGGGGGGGGGGGGGGGGGGGGGTGGGGGGGGCGGAGAAAGGGTTATAGTCTCTCCTCGGGGGGGTGCGACTTTTCTTGGTCGTGTCTCCCGTCAACCGTCTTCCGTCTTTCTGAGGCCTATTGCGGAGCTTACGGCCGGGAAGCTATGGCGGCATTCCATCTTCCAGCAGCGGCAGCGGCCCAGCTTCAAAGCTTGCAGTGCTCCAGCGGCGGCCCAACTTCAGGCTGGGTGCTCAGCGGCGACCCCGGCTTCAGAGCTGCTGGTGCTACCAGCGGCGACCCGGCTTCAGAGCGCGGTGCCTCCAGCGGCCCAACCGATTTCAGAGCTGCGGTGTCAGCGGCGTCCCGGCTTCAGAGCTGCGGTGCGCAGCGGCGACCCGGCTTCAGAGCGCGGTGCCCCACGGCGTTCCAGCCGGCGACCTGGCTTCAGAGCTGTGGTTCTCCAGCGGTTGGCAGTACAGCGGCGGACCCGGTTCAAGACTGTGTTTCTCTCGTGGCGTTCTAGTGGTGGCGTTCCAGCGGCGAACCCCAGCGCTTCAGAGCTGCGGAGGCTCCAGCGTTCGTGGCGGACACCGGCTTCAGAGCTGTGGCGCGGTGTTTTCATGCGTTCCGGCGGATCGGCTGGGTGGCGGCAGCCCTGCTTCGGTAGGCTCGGCCACGGCTGGGCCTAGTGGATCGATAACATGGAAGGCCTGGATCGCATCAGAGCAGAGGGAGATCAAGGAGGAAGAGAAAAAGACCTTAAGACTTTTGCCTCCACCAGTGAGGATGGCTCTTGGAGAAACTCACAGTGGTGGATGTTAAATATGTGTTTATTGTGTGTTTTGTAGTTTTAATATGCTGTTATGACTGCAAGTTAATGAAATTTTCGGTCACGAGAAAGGTCTGGAATGACAGTAAAGGATGGCTCTTACTTTACTTTACTTTACGTGTAACCTACACGGCAATAGTTTGAAAGTATCCGAGTTTCTAGGCTAGGTCTGAAACACCATAACATCTCTTAACATAAGGAGACTAATGGCTTTATGAATCTCTGCATTTCTTCATGATTATCCCTGTCTAGTACATTTGTACTGGTAGTCCTGTGTTATAGACTGTTGGGCCAAGGTGCTTTTTTTTCGTTTCATTTCGTGACCCACATCCCATATCTACCTGTATTTATAACATATTGTGTAAAAATATTACATAAATCATATCTGAAACTCATCAAGAAATAAACCTGCACATATTTTTAAAATATGGTAAAAACCTCCAATTTTCTGAGTAGTAAATGTTCAATCAAAGCACGTTTGACATTGAGTTGGACGCCTATTGGTCAATCACGCGCTTTGTTTCAGGCTAGCTCGGCAAAGAGTACACTGGGATCATGGTGACGGGAGATTACGAGGAAGGTTAGTGCAAGAGGTTTTACCTGTCAAAACAATAGTACAAATAACCTCACAAGATTATCATACACCATAATAAACCACAACAGTATGATTGATGATTACTGTGAACTTTCAGCAAGTTGTCATCTAGTTTTTGCAAGAGAGTGAACAGCAGATTACTGTGCAAGCATATGTTTGAAAGAATTCAACTTTGAGGTAGACTCTGGATAAGAATACTTTGAATACCCAACTGTACTGAAGTAACGATTGTAGATCAAAATTGCTGATTTGATCGGTGTCTGGTTTTGCTGCTGATGGCCTGATCCATAATCCACGTCAGGTTTTCCACACCACCACCACCTCGTGGCATGCGGGCAGCCATGTTGTTTTTTAGTTTTAACTTACCATTCGGAGCCTGCAGTACTCATCTCGATGGTCTCTGTATGTATACAAATTAAAGTACTTGTTATGATATACAATGACTCTGTATCATAAGTACTTTGCACATGGTGTCGGAGGTGGGATTTAGGTTTGACTTTGGCTGTTATTTACAAGGCATTTCATATGCTCAAACATGGCTGAAGGTTTCAGAAAACCTGACTCACTCGTTTTCTTTTTTTTAAATATCTTTATTTAAAGAGAGGCCCGGGGAGCCGTTGGTGCGAGAGGGTGGAGTTCCCTGCGCTGCGAGTATAAATCTAGCGCGGGGCTTGCTTTTCACACAGGCCCGGGGAGCCACTGGTGAGAGAGGGTGGAGTTACCGGCGCTGTGAGTATAAATCTAGCGCGGGGAGCCGTTGGTGCGAGAGGGTGGAGTTCCCTGCGCTGTGAGACTGAAATCGGCAACGTTCCATCTATGGTTCCATCTTCCAGAGAGGGAATCTGGTGGAAGCCTCTGATTGGTTGAAGAGGACCAGAGGAAGCAGCTGATTGGGTGCAACCCGGGGTTTACATTTTTACATTTCATTAATACATTAACTGGGAGTTAAGGATTCTGGGAGATAAGGATTCAGTATTTAGTAGTAAAGTTTAAAGGATAACGTTTTGTGTTTAATAAAAATAAAAAATAAAATATATATATATATAATACAGATTATATATAGACAGAGGCCCAGGAGCGGTTGCAGTGGGAGGAGCCAAATCCATAACGTTCCATTCGCAGCTCGCAGTTGAGGAAGCCGCTGATTGGTGGAAGACGACTCGAGGGAGCAGCTGATTGGCAGTCAGATCCCTGCTGATTTCTTTCAGCTAAAATCCTTTTATATCCTACTGATATCTGCAGATTTCTTTAAGCTAAAATCCTTGCTTTGTATTGTATTGTATTGTATTGTATCCAGGGTAAGGGGCAGGATGACTGCCAGGACAGTTTACTGTTCTGGATGTCAGATGTGGGAGGTCATGCAGTCAGATAGCTCTCCAGATGTCCACATCTGCGCCAGATGCCTCAAGATGGTGCTCCAAATGGACCGTATTCGGTACCTGGAGCAGCAGCTCGATGACCTCCGTCTGGTCAGGGAGAGTTAGGAAAGCCATAGAGAGGTAGCTACAGACAAGGTGGTCACTCCAAAACCACAGGAGGCAGAAAAAGTGGGTCACGGTTAGGAGAGGCAAGGGGCAGAGGCTTGGAGGGAGAGGGACTAGAGAGTACCCCGGTGGCTGTACACCTTGGCAATAAGTACTCTTGTTTGAGTACTGTTGGGGGGGCACAGCCTACCTGGGGGTAGCAACAGCGACCGGGCCTCCGGTACAAAGACCGGCCCTGTTGCTCAGAAGGGTAAGGAAAAGAAGAGGAGGGCATTAGTAATAGGGGACTCTATAGTTAGGGGGTCAGATAGGTGATTCTGTGGACGCAGTCAGGAGACCCGGATGGTAGTTTGCCTCCCTGGTGCCAGGGTCCGGGATGTGACTGAACGTGTCCAAGATATCTTGAAATGGGAGGGAGAGGAGCCAGATACATATAGGTACAAATGACATAGGTAGAAAAAGAGAGGAGGTCCTGAAAGGAGAATTTAGGGAGTTAGGAAGAGTGTTCAGGAGAAGGACCGCAAAGGTAACAATCTCAGGATTACTGCCTGTGCCACGCGACAGTGAGAGTAGGAATGGAGCAAGGTGGAGGATAAATGCGTGGCTAAAGGACTGGTGCAGAGCACAGAGATTCAAGTTTCTGGATCCTTGGGACCTCTTTTGGGGAAGGTGTGACCTGTACAAAAAGGACGGGTTGCACTTGAACCCAAGGGGAACCAATATCCTGGCGGAGAGATTGGCAAAGACTACTGGGAGACTTTAAACTAGATCGGTTGGGGGGGGAGGGACTCAAATAGAGAAGGCAAGTAGTCCGTTTGTGAGGCAGGGAGGCAGAGAAGAGAAGCAGTCAGACGCAACACGTAGGGAGGGAAAGAAGAAAAAAATAACAAGCGGAGAATAAGAAGTGGAGGGTTTTCTTAAATGTGTGAGCAGAGAGACAGAGGGGTGTAAAATTAGGATAGGAGCAATAGGTAGCGAGGTGAAAAGTGGCAGGAAACAAATCCAGGGCAAAAATCTAAAAGGGCCACTTTTCAACATAATTGTAAAAGGGCCAAGAGTGTTGTAAAAACAAGGCTTTGTGTCTCAATGCGAGGAGCATTCGTAATAAGGGGATGAGTTGAATGTGCAGATTAGCTATTAATTATGATATAGTTGGGATCATGGAGACATGGCTCCAGGGTGACCAAGGCTGGGAGCTGAACATCCAGGGATATTCAATATTCAGGAAGGATAGACAGAGAGGAAAAGGGAGGTGGGGTAGCGTTGCTGGTTAGAGAGGAGATTAACGCAATAGAAAGGAATGACATTAGCTTGGAGGATGTGGAATCGATATGGGTGGAGCTGCGAAACACTAAGGGGCAGAAAAACGCTAGTGGGTGTTGTGTACAGGCCACCTAACAGTAGTAGTGGAGTTGGGGATGGCATCAAACAGGAAATTAGAATTGCGTGCAACGAAGGTAAAACCGTTATAATTGGGTGACTTCAATCTACATATAGATTGGGTGAATCAATTGGCAGGGGTGCTGAGGAAGAGGATTTCTTGGAATGTATGCGGGATAGTTTTCTAAATCAAACATGTGGAGGAACCAAACGAGAGAGCAGGCTATTCTAGACTGGATATTGAGTAATGAGGAAGGGTTAGTTAGTTAGCAGCCTTGTTGTACGTGGCCCCTTGGGCAAGAGTGGCCATAATATGGTTGAGTTCTTCATTAGGATGGAGAGTGACATTGTTAATTCAGAAACACGGGTCCTGAACTTAAAGAAAGGTAACTTTGAGGGTATGAGACGTGAATTGGCCAAGATGAACTGGCAATTGATTCTTGAAGGGTTGACTGTGGGATATGCAATGGAAGGCATTTAAAGACTGCATGGATGAACTACAACAATTGTTCATCCCAGTATGGCAAAAGAATAAATCAGGGAAGGTGGCGCATCCGTGGATAACGAGGGAAATCAGGGATAGTATCAAAGAAAAAGATGAAGCGTAACAAATTAGCCAGAAAAAGCAGCCTACCAGGGAACTGGGAGAAATTCAGAGACCCAACAGAGGAGGGACAAAAGGGCTTAATTTAGGAAAGGGAAAATGGAGTATGAAATATAAACTGGCAGGAAACATAACAACTGACTGCAAAAGTATTTATCGATATGTGAAGCGCAAAAGATTAGTTAAAACAAATGTAGGTCCCTTGCAGTCAGAAACGGGTGAAATTGATTATGGGGAACAAGGGGACATGGCAGACCAATTGAATAACTACTTTGGTTCTGTCTTCACTAAGGAAGACATTAAATAATATTGCCGGATATAGCAGGGGATCGCGGGTTCAAATGAGGTGGAGGAAATGAGGTGAAATCCAGGTTTAGCCGGAAAGTGGTATTGGGTAAATTGAATGGATTAAAGGCCGATAAATCCCCAGGGCCAGATATGCAGCATCCCAGGGTACTTAAGGAAGTAGCCCCAGAAATAGCAGATGCCTTAGTGATCATTTTTTCAAAACTCTTTAGATTCTGGAGTAGTTCCTGAGGATTGGAGGGTAGCTAATGGTAACCCCACTTTTTAAAAAGGGAGGGAGAGAGAAAACGGGGAATTACAGACCAGTTTAGAACTAACAACGGTAGTGGGGAAACTGCTAGAGTCAATTATTAAAGATGGGATAGCTGCGCATTTGGAAAGTGGTGAAATCATTGCACAAAGTCAGCATGTGATTTATGGAGGGTAATCATGTCTGATGAATCTTATTGAATTTTTTTGAGGATTGATAAGTGGATAAGGGAGAAGCAGTGGATGTGTTGTATCTGGACTCTCAGAAGGCTTTCGACAAGGTCCCACCCCAAGAGATTGGTATACAAACTTAAAGCACATGGTATTGGTGGTTCAGTATTGATGTGGATAGAGAAATGTCTGGCAGACAGGAAGCAAAGAGTAGGATGTGAACGGGGTCCTTTTCAGGATGGCAGACAGTGACTAGGGTGCCGCAAGGCTCAGTGCTGGGACCCCAGCTATTTACAATATACATTAATGATTTGGACGAGGGAATTAAATGCAACATCTCGAAGTTTGTGGATGGACACGAAGCTGGGGGGCAGTGGTTAGCTGTGAGGAGAATGCAGGAGGCTGCAGGATGACTTGGATAGACTGGGTGAGTGGGCAAATGCATGGCAGATGCAGTATAATGTGGATAAATGTGAGGTTATCCACTTTGGTGGCAAAAAAAACAGGAAAGTAGACTATTATTTGAATGGTGACCGATTAGGAAAAGAGGAGATGCAGCGAGACCTGGGTGTCATGGTACACTAGTCATTGAAAATAGGCATGCAGGTGGCAGCAGGTTGTGAAGAAAGCGAATGGTATGTTGGCATTCATAGCAAAAGGATTGAGCACAAGAGCAGGGAGGTTCTACTGCAGTTGTACAGGGTCTTGGTGAGATTGTTCCCGATGTTGGGGAAGTCCAGGACAACGGGTCACAGTTTTAAGGATAAGGGGGGAAGTCTTTTAGGACCGAGATGAGAAGATAATTTTTCACACAGAGGGAGGTGAATCTGTGGAATTCTCTGCCACAGAAGGTAGTTGAGGCCAGTTCGTTGGCCATGTTTAAGAGGGAGTTGGATGTGGCCCTTGTGGCTGAAGGGATCAGGGGGTATGGAGAGAAGGCAGGTACAGGATACTGAGTTGGATGATCAGCCATGATCATATTGAATGGCGGTGAAGGCTCGAAGGGCCGAATGGCCTGCTCCTGCACCTAATTTCTATGTTTCTATGTTTCTATTTATTAGTGGTACTGTAAGTTATATCAGTGTACATCTCTTGTATTGTATTACAGTCATTTTACCCCTTTTTTTTTTTTAAAGGCTTTAGAAAAGAAAGAAAAATACCAGCATAGAAAGTAGAATAGTGAAAAAGAGATGAGAAAGTGCAAAAGTGTGACAGAGGGAAAGGAAACCCTTGAAGAGTTAGAAACGGGAATTAAGAGATAGACCCTGGAGAAAGAAAAAAAAAAGGGAAAAATAGAGAAAGAAAAAAGAAAAGCCATTTACTTTATTATAAACATCTCGCAAAAGGAATCTACCAACTCGACAGTTTTTCTTCCCCCTTTACGAAGACCCAACACTGGTACTTTTTGAGGTATTCTTGCACCTTATCCTTGTAATAGCTTTATAAATGCAGACCACGTCTTATAGAAACAGTGTGATTTTCCTGCTAGTCGGAGTCTAATATCTTCCAAGTGTAGTGTTTCGAACATAGTTGAAATCCACATATTGGCTGTGGGTATTGGAGAATTTTTCCAGAATTTTAAGATTAGCTTTTTTCCAGTTATTAATCCATATTCAAATAGAGTCTTTTGAAACACATTTAATTCAGGGCAATCTTCCGATATCCTGAAGATTATCCAGTCTGCTTCCGGGGTCAGTTTTATTTTAAATATTTTTGTGAAAATTTCGAAAATTTCAGTCCAAAATGTTTGAATTTTTGTACAAAAGACAAATGAGTGTGCTATATTAGCTTCTTGACATTGACATTTATCACATATAGGTGAGACGTTGGGAAAAAGTTTACTTATTTTAGTTTTTGAATAGTATAATCTAAGATTTTAAATTGTATTAAGGTGTGTCTTACATTAATTGAACATTTATGCACGTTTAATAAATATTCTTCCCACCTTTCTTTGGGAATTTTTGTACTTAATTCTTTTTCCCAGTCTCTCCTGATACTATCTGTTGTTGGTATTTCTGAATTTAGAATAATATATATATATGATTCTGCCTTTGTATTCATTACTTCTTCCAGTAAGTCTGGAGGCATATTGTGATAATCTAGTGCGTATTTTTTCAGATAGTCACAGATTTGGAAATATTTAAAATACTGATTGTTTCCCAAATTGTATTTTAGTTGTATTTGTTTAAATGATAATAGTTTTCTGATTCATACACATCTCCGAAGATTTTAATTCCAGCTCTTTCCCATTGTATAAATGCTTTATCTATAGTTGAAGGTTTAAATGAGGGGGTTTTACCGATAGGAGATAAGAGAGATGAATTTCTTAATTTTAGATTGTGTTTTATTTGTTTCCAAATTCTGATTGTACTGTATATAATTGGATTATTGTTGTAATTTATATTATTCATCGATATTGGGGAGAGAAGGATTGCTCCAATATCATAAGGAGAGCAATCCTCTCTCTCATAATCGTCCAATCCGGTTGTTGGGGAGAGTTATCCAGCAATTGAATCATGTTTCTGATATTTACAGACCAGTAGTAATACATAAAGTTGGGGATTGCTAATCCCCCAACTACTATTGGTTTATTCAGATGAGTTTGTATTCTGTGGGATTTATAATCCCAAATAAAATTTGTGATAGCTGAGTCCAGTTTTTTTTTTAACTTTTTGGGTAAATATATTGGGATAGATTGGAACAGGTATAACATTTGTGGTAGAAAAATCATTTTAATGGCATTTATTCGGCCTATTAAGGACGTCGGAAGCGTTTTCCAAAATTTAATCAAGTTACATAGTTTCTTAAGTAGAGGGTTATAATTTTCGTCAAACATATCTTGATATCTTCTAGTAATTTCGATGCCAAAGTATTTAAATTTTTTCGTAGCTATTTTGAAAAGAAACTGTAAAAGATGCGTAGAGTCTTTCAGTTTTATTGACATGATTTCACTTTTATTCCAATTTATTCTATATCCTGAGAATGATCCGAAGTCCTCTATTAATTTTAAAATATTTGGTATAGTAATATGAGGTTTTGTGATGTACAATAGTACGTTGTCAGCTTATAGTGATATTTTATTATTAGAATATTTCGTTTTATATCCATGGATATTCGGATGTGTTCTGATTCTTTACGCTAGGGGTTCAATTATGAAGGCAAATAACAATGGTGATAATGAACATCATTGTCTATTTCCTCTTGACAAATGAAATTTCATAGAT
The DNA here is from genome assembly GCA_035221665.1 of Okamejei kenojei. Taxonomy (NCBI): domain Eukaryota; kingdom Metazoa; phylum Chordata; class Chondrichthyes; order Rajiformes; family Rajidae; genus Okamejei; species Okamejei kenojei. Next base: position 61,776,751 of record CM069132.1, on the reverse strand, counting down.
AAATTATTGTTCGTTAATATTCTGCCCGTTGGCTTATTATATAGTAATTTAATCCATAGAAAAAAAATCTCTCCCAGTTGAAATTCTTGCAATACCCTGAGCATATAATCCCATTCGACCTGATCGAATGCTTTCTCTGCATCCAACGATATGATTGATAGTTTTTGATCTTCAGTTTGGTGTTAGTGCATTATATTCAACAGACGTCTCAAATTATTAAATGATTCTCTTAGGAATAAACCCCGTTTGATCTGGATGTATTAATTTACTAGCATATTTACTTAGTCTTCTAGCTAGTATTTTCGCTAATATTTTTTGATCTGCATTTAACAATGCAATAGCTCTGTATGATCCAGATTCTTCCACGTCTTTATCTTTCTTAAGTATTAGTGTGATTGTGGATTCTGCTAGTGTTTCAAGTAGTATTTGTGCTTTGAAGGCATAAGTATACATTTTCTGTAGGCGGGGGGTAAATATGTCATAAGACCTTTTATAGAATTCGTTACTAAACCCGTCGGGACCTGGTGTTTTTCCATTTTTTAATGAGATTATTGTTTTTTCTATTTCCTTATTTGAGATTTGTGCTCCCAATTCCTCTTGTTCCAGCAACTCTAATTTAGGAAGGTTACAATTATCCAAGAACTCTGTAACTTTGTTGGTGTCCATTATCGTTTTAGATGTATACAGATTCTCGTAAAATTGTGCAAACCTTTTATTAATTTCACTCGTTTTCGATAGCAGAATCGGACAGCGGTGGTGTACCTTTGAGCAACAGTATGATTTGTTCTTCGCTGCAACTTCTCATGACAAGCCTGCAGTGGTCCGCGCAAGCATGCGCCTTCTACTCGCAGGCGATGAAGCTTATGAACAAGCACAACAGTTTGTGTATGCTGGGGCAATAACTCATCAACCTGTCGATGATGGAGCGCCAATTGTGACCTCAGCTGAGTCGCCGGACAACCCAGAGTGTCTCAAGAGAAAGTTTTGACAGTTTTGTGACCCTCAAGCTAATCCACTCATCGAACATGTGAACATTTTCTCAAGATACCAGAATGAGAACAAAGCTATTGAATCTTTTGTTTGTGCTATCAAGAAGGCTGCAGGTTTGGCGATCTCAAAGACGAATTTATTAGAGACCGGTTGGTATGCGGTCTTTTTAATGACAAGCTGAGAAGGAAGCTTGTCCACTATCCTGCAATAACTCTGGATAGAGCTATCGCAGTCTGTGAAACTTATGAGCTGTCGATTTGTAATGCCCAAATACTCACTCAGGCACAACATTCCAATGTGGTAGTTGATTGTATACATTCCACTGTAGGAGTTGATAATGTTCTAGGTCCGTTTCCAAGGCAACGAAGGCAGCAGCAGATGGCACTCCAAGGATAGCTTAGGAACACTCACTTCTTATCTCCCAGTCAACCCAGGCATGAATTAACAAGGCAGAGACAGCTTTTTTATCCAGCAGTTCATTTTATCCAAGAATATAGCAATTGTGGTGGGGAGCACTTGGCTAAGAGAGAGAAGTGCCCCACCTTTGGTCAAGTTTGCCATGGGTGTAAAAGGCAAAACCATTTCTGGAGATGTTGCAGATCCCGATCTAACAGAGAGTAGATAAAGCAGCCAATAAATTTGCTTCAAGCTGAGCTACTGTCAGATTTGTCCAATAGCAGCATGGACAGGAGGCCAAAGGTCGATTGAATCGTTCTGCAGGCACATTCTATTATCACACAAAATGTGCCAAACTGTGAGCAAATGGCCACTGTAACAGTAAACAATAAAGTAATCGAGATGAAAATCGACACTGGAGCGAAATGCAACGTGCTCTCGGGAACTGTTCAATCGTCTGTGGAACGCAGAGCAATTAAAGCACACCAATGTTACTCTTCTCACATATGGGGGAAGTGAGGTCAATACGGTCGGTATTGTGAAGTTGCAGTACCACTTAGGGGATTAACCTTACAGTTTGTGATTCTATGTCATCGACGGCAATGTTATTCCACTTTTAGGCTATGATGCCTGCAAAAACGTGGATACGTTTTTCCCATTGAGGGTAGGGAAGATTTCAAACAAGAGGGCATGACATGAGAATTAAGGGACCGATGTTTCGGGGTAACGTGAGGGGGAACTTCTTTACTCAGAGGGTGGTGGCTGTGTGGAATGAGCTTCCAGCAGAAGTGGTGGAGGCAGGATCGATTTTAACATTTAAGAGTGAAGTGGATAGGTATATGGATGTGAAGGGAATGGAGGGGTATGGTCTGAGTGCAGGTAGATGGGACTAGGGGAAAACAAATGGTCGGCACGGACTGGAAGGGCCGAGAGGGCCTGTTTCCGTGCTGTAATTGTTATATGGTTATATGGTTACCTTCAACAAGGCTGTGCATCAACGAACTCCAGTTCTGGATTCACACAGCGTATTCTCATGGATTACCACGATCTTTTCACTGAAGAACTTGGCAAGCAACCAATAACTTACTCTGTGTCTTTAGACCCGGAGGTAGCTGCTCACGTGGGTAAGCCAATGGTATTCTCTGTATTAGACGCCAAGAGCTCCTTCTGGCAGATTCCCCTGGATGATGCATCATCTATGCGTACCACCTTCGGCACTGCTTTCGGTCGCTATAGATTTTTGCGCACGCTGTTTGGCATCAGTTCAGCCAGTGAGGTGTTTCAGCACTCCATGGAGCAATTGTTTGACGGATACCCCTGTGCTATCATCGTGGATGATATAATTGTTAGTGGCAAAGACATGGAACAACATGATGCCAACTTGAAGAAGGTACTCGAGTGTGCCAGGGAAGTGAACTTCAAACTAAATCCCCAAAAATGTCGGTTCTGTGTTAACCAGGTGAGCTACGTGGGGCATATTTTCATGGCTGATGGTCTCAAGGCCCACACCCAAATGTCCACACCCACTGATGTTGCAGGCCTGAAGAGATTTCTGGACATGGTTAATTACTTCGGAACATTTGTTCCCAACCGCCGAGATCTCGGCTCCCTTGAGGCAACATTCACAAGGACACTGCCTGGACATGGCATGAACAGCAGCAACATGCTTTTGACACTCTAAAATGTCAGATGTCATGCCCACCTACCCTGGGTGTCAATAAACCTGTTACTTTAACCTGTGATGCATCCCAATACGGCCTCGGTGCAGCAGGTCTGCAGGATGAACGGCCTGTTGCTTATGCCTCCAGGACGATGATGACACAGAGACGAGGTATGCTCAGACCGAGAAAGAATTACTGGCAGTGGTCTTTGCATGTGTCAAATTCAACGATTATATTTTTGGCAAGGCTGCTACAGTGGAGACCGACCACCAACCTTTGGTTACCTTTTTAAACAAGCCTATACAGTGGCTTGCAAAAGTATTCATACCCCTTGAACTTTTCCAAATTCTGTCACGTTCCAACCACAAACGTAAATGTATTTTATTGGGATTTTATGTGATAGATCAACACAAAGTGGTGCATAATTATGAAGTGGAAGGAAAATGATACGTGGTTTCCAAATTTTATTAAAAATAAAAAACTGAAAAGCGTGGCTTGCAAAAGTATTCAGCCCCCCTGAGTCAATACTTTGTAGAACCATCTTTCGCTGCAATTACAGCTGCAAGTCTTTTGAGGAAATTCCATTTCAAGCAGGGTACAAGACCACCAAATTCAAATGCAGTTTCCTACCATTTCAAGCAGGGTGCAAGGCCACCAAATTCAAGTGCAGTTTCTGACCTCTTCAAGCAGGATACAAGGCCACCAAATTCAAGTGCAGTTTCTGACCTCTTCAAGCAGGATACAAGGCCACCGAATTCAAGAGCAATTTCATACCACTTCAAGCAGGGTGCAAGGCCAACGAATTCAAGTGCAGTTTCATCTATATTACTAAATGTCTGATCTTGACCACTTCCTGTTTTTTTGTATATTGATTTTAGAAAAAGCGCTGCCACTCACGGCTGTGATTTTTGGCCATCCTACTCAGAGTCCCCCTCCGCTGTGCAGGACAAGAGGATTTTTCCCATCGAAGAAAAATAAAAGAGTTATGTTGAAAAATGTTGTGATTCTCTCTCCTGAAGGCCACGCCCCTTCCAGAGAGACTGTAAAACCCGGAAGTGTTGAGTGCCTCAGTCAGGCTCTGCAAGATGGGGGAGCGAGAGGGTCACGTCTCTCAGTCTGAGCTGTGAATAACACTGAACACATGCCTGCTAAACTGTGAGTGTGGTTTTACTGACCTTGAGTGCCCTTAATGTGGTTCAAAAATGAAATGTGGTTGGTTTGAAATAAAGCACAGCAAATGGTTGGTGGTGGTTGTTTGAAATAAAGCACAGCAAATGGTTGGTGGTGGTTGGTTTGAAATAAAGCACAGCAGTTTCATACGACCAAGCAGGGTGCAAGGCCACCAAATTCAAATGCATTCATACCATTTCAAGCAGGGTGAAACCACCATAAAACCACCATAAAACCACACTCACAGTTCAGTAGACATTCAGTGTGTTCAGTTGATTCACAGCTCAGACAGATTTGTGACCTCTCCCTCCCCATCTTGCAGAGACTGAGCCACACCCACACTTCCGGGTTTTATAATCCCTCCCCCCTCCCACCAGAAGGGGCGTGGCCTTCATGGCGTGATTGACAGGAGAGAGATTCTCAAAAGATTTTAAACACTAATAACACTTTTATTTTCCATTGATGGGAAGAATCCACTGCACCTGATGAGAGGAGGGGGACTGAGTAAGATGGCCAAAAATCACAGTCGTAAGTGGTAGCGTTTTATCTAAATTCAATATACAGTGCAAACAGGAAGTTGTCAAGATTAGACTTTTAATGATTTGCCATTTCAAAACTAACCACCACCAACCATTTGCTGTGCTTTATTTCAAACCAACCACCACCAACCATTTGCTGTGCTTTATTCAGGGCCGGATTTAAACGAAGAGAGGCCCTAAGCTGTTCCACTTGTGAGGGCCCTCCCAATCCCCCACCCCCACGACAAGAGGAAGATGGTCCACCAGATTCACACCGATTTGCAGCCGAGCGTGGCCAATGAGATAAGGGGCTGGAAATGTGTGCTTATTTATTTATTTATTTATAGCCAGTGCTAGTGTCGAGTTATTGGTTTAAACACAATGACAGTGTCAAAAATATTATTATTGGCCTATGACAGTGTCAAAAATATTAAACACCTCGCAGGGCTCTCACTTAATTTATTTTCTCTGTTATCAGCCGGGCAACCTTGGCAGCTTTTTAAGTTGCTAAATGACAGTTTAGGTGATCATTTAAGACGGCTTGCATGACGCATGCGATAATGTGCTTGGACGAAGTGTGTAGTTACCAGTCGGAATTATGCTCAAAGAAGCATTCACATATTATTTCTGCTTCAAATAAAGTCGCAAACTAAACATATTCACCAATCAAGACATGATATGTACCACAATGACATTCAGCAAATTATAATAGAGTATCTCAACTCTTTTTACACATTGCAATGAATGCAATTTCTATTATTTCTTTCCACTTCCAAACAAAAATGTGATTGGATTATTCAGCGTATGATCAACTTCGGTAAGACCAAGCACAGGCTTGGCAATCGCTTCGCACAACACCCCCACTCAGTTCGCAATAACCAACCTAATCTCCCGGTGGATCAACACTTCAACTCCCCTCCCCATTCCGAATCCGACCTTTCTGTACTGGGCCTCCTCCATGGCCAGAGTGAGGCCCACCGCATATTGGAAGAGTAGCACCTCATGTTTGCTTGGGTAGTTTACACCCCAGCGGTATGAACATTGGCTTCTCTAATTTCTGGTAGTCTTTGCTTTCTCCCTCCTTCCCCTCCCATTCCAAGCTCTCCCACAGCCTACTGTCTCTGCCTCTTCCTTTCTTTTTCGTGTGTTTCCCCCGACATCAATCTGAAGAAGGGTCTCGGCCCGGACACCATCTATTCCTTCGCTCCATAGATGCTGCCTTACCCGCTGATTTTGTGTCTACCAATGGGATCCTTCCCATCTCCTCCCCTGTTGACTTTCTGCAGAGACCGCACCCTCCGTAAGTCCCTGGTCAATTCGTCCATTCCCAACCAAACCACCCTCTCTCCTCGCACTTTCCCTTGCAACTGCAGGAAATGCTACACTTGTCGCTTTACCTCCCCCCTTGACTCCATTCAAGGACACAAGCAGTGTTTCCAGGTGCGGCAGAGGTTCACCTGCACCTCCTCCAATCTCATCTATTGAATCCACTGCTCTAGGTGTCAGCTGCTCTACATCGGTGAGACCAAGCGTAGGATTGGCGATCGCTTCGCCCAACACCTCAGCTCGGTCCGCAATAACCATCCTGATCTCCCGGTGGCTCAGCACTTCAGCTCCCCCTCCCATTCCGAATCCGACCTTTCTGTCCTGGGCCTCTTCCATGGCCAGAGTGAAGCCCACCGTAAATTGGAGGAGCAGCACCTCATATTTTGCTTGGGCAGTTTACACCCCAACGGTATGAACATTTCTTCAATTTCAGGTTTCTCCTCCCCTTCCCAGCTCTCCATCAGCCCACTGTCTCTGCCTCTTCCTTTCTTCTTCCGTCCCCCCCACCCTTACATCAGTCTGAAGAAGGGTTTCGACCCGAAACGTCGCCTATTTCATGCGCTTCATAGATGCTGCCTCACCCTCTGAGTTTCTCCAGCATTTTTGTCTACCCATTCACACAAGTTCTGTTATCCCACTTTCCTCACCCACTCCCTACACATTAGGGGCAATTTTACAGAGACAAGTTAACCTACAAAGCCAATGCGTCTTTGGGATGTGGGAGGAAACCCGCACGCTTGCAGGGAGAATGTGCAAATTCAACACAATGCCCAAGGACAGGACCAAACACAGATCTCTAGCGTGTGAGGCAGCAAGTCTACCAGCTGTGCCACTATATTTTGGTTTCCAACACACAAAAAATTATACGTTGATAACTTTGGTTACTAAAAAAATGAAAATATCAACTTTCAGTTTTAAATCTCCAAGTGACTTTATGTTCCCCCTTTATAGCTACTGTATGTTTTAATTAAGTTCAAGACTATGGGGCAGTACATTGGCCATAAAGTTGCTGCCTAAAAGTGCCAGAGACTCGGAATTGATCCCGAATATGGGTGCTGTCAGTATAGAGTTTGCTCCTTTTCCATTTGATGGCATGGGTTTTCTCCGGGTGCTCTTGTTTCCTTCCACATTCCAAAGGTGTGCAGGAACCTTTTTCAGACCCAACCCAAAACGTAATATTTTCCTTTTGTCCAGAGATTCTGTCTGACCTGTTGAGTTACTCCAGCTTTCTGTGTCTATCTTCAGTTTGAACCAGTATCTGCAGTTCCTTCCTGCACACACGATACTATACGATAGAACTTTATTAATCCCAGGAGGGAAATTGTGTGTGTGGGTATATATATTATACACACACACACACATATATATATATATATATTTATATATCTATATATTCATAAATAATTATACACTTTTTTTTCTCGTTTATAACATTGTTTACAGAGTACTATGTTTACATATTCTGTTGTGCTGCTGCACGTAAGGATTTCATTGTTCTAACTGGGACGTGAGAGAATAAAACACTCTTGACTCTTGACCTACTCCACTAATGTGTGGGATAGAACTAGTGTATGGGCGATCGGTGGTCGGCGTGGACTTGGTGGGCCTGTTTCCATGGTGTATCTTAAACTAAAAACACTAAAACCAGAGGGAGTCTAAAGAAGGTTCTCTACCCGAAACGTCACCCAATTTCTTCTATCCAGTTGCTAGCTGCTCCATGGATTTCCCCCGCACAATTAAAGCATGGAATAGTCTTCACCCTACCATAGTTACACAACCAGACGCAACTAATTTTAAGGTTTCTCCCCAAGAACCCTTTTTTGCTTAAGTCCAAGTCAAGAGTCAAGAGAGTTTTATTGTCATGTGTCCCAGATAGGACAATGAAATTCTTGCTTGCTGCAGCACAACAGAATATGTAAACATAATACAGAACAGGAGATAAACGTTCATTGTGTTTATACACCATAGACCATATATATATATATACAATAAATAAACAGATTAAATGCCATAGGCGGTTATTGTTCAGCCCTCCACCACCTCCAGTTTAAATTCCATTTAGAATATTTATGGAGGACCAGGAAACCAGAAGCAAGAGTTACTCCAGGGAGTTACTCCAGATCCAGGGTCAGGGAATGATTCTGCGTTGGTTTTCAGCGGTCGTGGTCACCGTGGCAGTGCGCATGTGCAGGGTGGCTGATGATGTGCTGGCTGTGGTTGTGCGCATGTGCAGGGGGGGAGGATGTGCTGGCCGTAGCAGTGCGCATGTGCAAGGCAGCCGGCCGTGCCGGCGGATGAGGAGCGAGCGGAGAGTGGAGCCCGGCGGCCCGGACACGGATACGGATGGCGGGCGAAGACGGAGAGAGAGATAGAGAGGGGGGCCCACCCAGAGTTCAACGGCAGGTGTCCTGCCTTGGCCGGAGGCCGCCTAGATTTCGAGGCCCTAGGCTTCAGCCTATGAAGCCCAGTGGTAAATCCGGCTCTGCGAGGCCCCCCTAGGTCTTGAGGCCCTAAGCTTAAGCTTGTCAAGCTTATAAATCCAACCCTGACTTTATTTCAAACCAACCACCACCAACCATTTGCTGTGCTTTATTTCAAACCAACCACATTTTCATTTTCAAACCACATTAAGGGCATTCAATGTCAGCAAAACCACACTCACGTGTTAGTAGACACGTGTTCAGTGTTATTCACAGCTCAGACTGAGAGACATGACCCTCTCGCTCCCCCATCTTGCAGAGACTGACTGAGACACTCAGCACTTCTGGGTTTTTTAGTGGCCTTCAGGAGAGAGAATCTCAACATTTTGTAAACACTAACAACTCTTTTATTTTTGATCAATGGAAAAAATCCTCTTGTCCTGCACAGCGGAGGGGGACTCTGAGTAAGTTAGCCAAAAATCACAGCCGTAAGTGGCAGCGTTTAAAAAAAAAATCAATATACAGAACAACAGGAAGTGGTCAAGATCAGACTTTTAGTAATTATAGATATTTTGTATGAATTCTCCTACTCAAGTTGTGATAGCTGCTGCATTTGGGTAGTTTGTAGAATACCACGCGACAACTCATACATTTTTTTCAGCCTCACTTGCCCGAATGGTTTGCACTTCATGTGCATCAGCAACTAAGAAAGAGTAATCATATGGTTGTGGGTAACTGCCTTCCTAGCCCTTAAATTCGCGATTATGGATCATTGGTTAAAAACTGGGTGTATAAAACGCACAAAAAAAAGAGCAATAAGGAAGATAGTAGCCGCAGAGAACAAGAAAATGTTGATATATCTGGACCAAATGAATGTAATGAAATTGAGAAGGGTGTGACCTCTGACATCTCTAAAGGACCAGTTAAGAAGATGGTGAAGAAACTTCGTAAGTACGATGTAAATTACTTGAAATATGGATCTTGATGGATGGGAGATGAAATGAACCGGCTCCATTATGTGTCATTTGTCATGAAATTTTAACAAATGAGAGTATGAAACCCTCCAACTTGTAGAGCCATTTTTGAATCAAAACATATCGAATACAAAGACAAACCTGTGGAATTTTTCGAGAATAAATTTAAAGATTTAAAAACTCAGAAAATAATGAGGGGCCTGAAAGGAAGTGAGAATAAAAAAGCCTTATTAGCCTCATATATGGTGTCACTCTTAATAGCGAAAAATGTCGCACCCAAGACAATTGGCGAAACTTTGGTCAAGCCTGCAGCAATGATAATGGCAGAAGTAATTATCAAAGATGACGCAAAAAGGTATTTTGATCGTATTTGTCTCTCAAATAATGATGTTCATCGAAGAACCACCTAAATGGCTGAAAATATAAAACAAATATTATTGTCCGTCATCCGTCAGAATCGTTAATATGCATTACAGGCGGACGAATCCACTGACATTGCGAATTTTGCAAATGTTTTGGTGTTCGTTTGGTATGAAAAAGAGGAAAAACTTCATGACGACCTTTTATTTTGCCAACCTTTGCCAGAACATACAACTGGAGAAGAAATCTTTAAGATTATGGATGAATTTACGCAACAAAACAAACTCGGTGGAATAAGCACAGACAGAGCAAAGGCTATGGTCGGATCTAAAAAAAGGGATAAACCTATTGTACCAGATGCAAAATCGACACATTGTTGCATACACAGAGAGGCTTTGGCTACACATCTGATGTCTGCAGACCTAACAAAAGTTCTAGACGAAGCAGGGAAAATCATAAATTATATAAAAGGATGTTCGTTAAATGACTGACTTTTCTCACAACTGTGCGAAGAAATGGGTAGTAATCACACCCAACTTCTTTTCCATACCGAGGTTCGTTGGCTTTCTTGTGGAAAAGTGTTGACTCATTTATTTAAACTACTGTTTTTTCTTAATGAGCTCTGAATTGAAAGAATGTTTACAAGACCGGAGATGGCTCTGTCAATTAGCATATCTGGCAGACATATTTTCTGTTTTAAATAATCTTAATTTGTCCTTACAAGGCAAGGAAGTTTCTATATTTCATGTTCAAGAAAAGGTGAGCGCCACAGTGGCTAAACTGAAGTTGTGGCAAAAGCGAGTTGTTAATGGAGAAGTGGACCTTTTTCCATTTCTTCATGAATTACAGACAAGTTTGAGCGAACAAATTGAAGACGGTGAGATGATTATTATAATGCAGCATTTACAGAGTTTACAGATGAATCTAGAAAAGTATTTCCCTGAAATGGACATAGATATTGAGTGGATAAGATGCCCATTCAACATCAATCAATCAGTGTCAAAAGGTCTGTCACAAACAGAAGAACAACGTTTGGAACTAGCTTCTGATGGATTCTTAAAAAACAAATCTAAAGAGAACACATTATCTTCATTTTGGTTACAAACACAAAATGAATTTCTAGAATTGTCAGATAAAGCACTAAAGTTTACTTTTCCATTTCCAAGCTCATACCTGTGTGGTTGGATTTTCAGCCTTTGTGGACATTAAGACGAAGAAGAGGAACCGCATATTAGATGTCAAATCGCAACTGAAGTTGAACTACAGAGCCAAATTTTGCCTAAATATTTTCCCAACATAAGCAATTTCATCCTTCATATTGTTGATAAGTTATTTTAATTAAAAAGGTATTTAATGGATACTTTATTGATTTTATTCTAGTAATTATACAGTATATTATAGAAAACATTTGTTTACATGCATACCTTAATCCAAAATAAAATGCATGACTTTTTATCGACTTTTACGATGAAATACGGTGGTTTTTAACAAGGGGTACAAGATGCTTATGAAAATTTATGAAGAGGTACACCGGTATAAAAACTTTGGGAATCACTGGGTTAGGGCATTGAGTACAGGAGTTAAGTCATATTATGATTGTACAAGTGGCTTGTGAGATCACATTTTGAGTATTGTATGCAGTTCTTTTCACCTAGTTTTAGAAATGCTCATTAAGCTGAAAAGGGGCCTCTCCCTCAATGTCAGCAAGATGAAGGAATTGGTCATTGACCAAAAACGGGGTAGTGTACACGTTTAAGTGAGCATCAACGGGTGCTAAAGTGGAGATGGTCAAAGCTTCATTTCCTGGGTGTAAAGATCACCAACAATTTGTCCTGGTTCAACCATATTAATGCTGTGACCAAGAAAGCCCATTGCCGCCTACTTCCCCCGAAGACAAAGGTTTCTACAAATGAACTTTGGAAAACATCCACCATACCAATAATCATACATCTTCCCAGCCACACTGAGTCTGTTGCCCTGGTGCTTCTACAGGGGATGCTGCTCTAGATTGCTTTACTCCATTTCCTTTTCCAACATCTGCCTCAGCCCACATGCTCCTCACAATAACCTGCTGATGCTTTCAACCCCAGCTTCTTTCTTCCTCTCTCCCTCCCTCAGCAAGCTAAGTAGAATATCAACATGCTGCATGCAGTGAAGGACGTGACCCACAATGTTCCTAAAGGCAAGACATCACTTGATCTGATGGTCACCAGTTACCAGCTCAGCTATTGACCATCCAGTCTTTAGAGGCTGGACTACACGATCCTGATGTGAGCGCAGGATGAAGCAAGTCCAGCAGGGGCTCAAACCCCCCTGATGATCAATGTGCACAGCAAGGCCAAGCAGATTTTTGCAAATGGGTAGAGCGAGCATATTTTTTGCATTTGGGTAGTTTGTAGAATACAAACTGTGCCTCCTCCACAAAGATAGGAATTCCTGGCACACAAACTGCATATGGTGACTTACTGGGAATACCAACAGGATATAGAACAGAGAAACCAGGAGTTGGCTCAATGGAAAAAAAACTAATGCTACTTGTTCGCTGTGGACAACTGGCTGACGAACCATGAGGGCTCAGGCTACTGAGTGCATTGGGTATCTATCTGAAAAGTGCACAGTGAATTTCCATTATAATGTGAAATGTGGGATTCAGCTCAAATGCTTCCTGCAGAGAATAGACCATATTTGTATCTACAAAAGCAAAATTGAAACATATCATTATCGCAGCTCTGTCAGTTTCATGGGCAGCACGTAGGTTCAGCTTACTGTTTTTTCTGTGAAATAACTGCTCCAGTGAAAGCTCAGCAAACCACTTTCGTGGCTGAGGAGGCCCCTGTGGTATGTGGTTTCCAGAGTGTGACCTAACTCTCGCACTCTGTCCCCTGAAAGTACCTGAGGAGTGCTGATGTGCTGCCCATGAGGGTGGTCTTGATTCCATGCTGTCATCGCTCGAATGAAAGACTGCCTGGAAAACAAGCGTTGCTACCAGAATTTATATCCCACTAGGTTCTATAAGGTGTACAGAGATAAAGTAAGGCTGTTAAATTACTGTTGAAAATATTAATTGAACAATGCATAAAATATTCATGCAACACCATATTCTGACACAATTTAAAAAAAGATATGTTCACCTATTTATTTTAAATGGGCTGGTAGTTCTCTTTAAAGAGGATAAAAAGATATTATATGAATATCACATGCATTTATCTGCTGATGGTATTAACACTACATTCTAGGGTAAAGTGTCAATAGGGCACCTGAACCAGATGGTACATGTTAGAATCCTCAAGGAAATGATTAAAGGCAATTATTTTTAGAAATCCCATAAGTGCAAGATTTCTATCCAAGTACAGGAGGATAAAACATGTTATGCAAGTGTATAAATTAGAACTAAAACTTATAGTTACTACAATTAATTAGGTGTCAGCTTAGACTTGCAGAAAAATAATATGATCTGACTAAATGCATTCTTAAGCATTATCAGGAAATGCAGGATCAGAAATTATTGACTACAGCATCCAACGTGATCATTCCTGAAATATTAGAACAATATAACTATAATGCCAATGAACAACGGACCGTCGGCAACGGCAGGTGTGGAGGGTTCAGCCTCGACCACGAGTGAACAAAGAAGGAAGACGACTGAACTTTATTGCCTTCCATCGCAGTGAGGAATGTGGATTCCACTGTGGTTGTTGTTTATGTTAAATTTTATTTTATCTGGCTGAATTGTGTATTGTTGTTTTTCTCACTTGGTATGGCTGTACGGTAACTCAAATTTCACTGTACCTTAATTAGTACATGTGACAATTAAATTGAATCTTGAATCTTGAATCTTGAATTAGTTAAGCATAAATAATGCAGGACATATGATTAGACAAACATTATGGTTTCACTTGGGTTACTTTTCAAACTTCAGAAGAATTTTCATCATTGGTGGCAAAGTGGCACAGTTGGTAGAGATGCTGCTTCAAGCACCAGTGTCACAAACCCAGGTTCAATCCTGACCTTGGTGCTCTGTGTGTGGAGTTTGCATGTTCTCCCTGTGACTGCGTGGGTTTCCTCCAGGTGCTCCAGTTTCATCCCACACTACAAAGACATGTGGGTTTGTAGGTTAATTGGCCTTTGTGAATTGCCCCAAGTGTGTATGGAGTGGATGGGAAAGTGGGATAACATTGAACTAGTGTGAATGGGTGGTTGTCGTGGACTTGTTGGGCTGAAGGGCCTTTTGCCATGCTGTATTCCTAAACTAAACAGTAAATGATTGGGTAAAAGAAGGAAAAGGGACAGTTGTTATTTTTCCAGCAGTGGTGGGCTTCCATTAGTCAGGAGGGAATCTTTTAATAGTTATCCAGGCACAGCTCTTCAAAAACCCTAAAACATGCCCACTCTGCAGTAGTCATATTCAGATTTCTCCCATGGTGCAAGGTGGAATATAAGAGGTGATGATAACATTCTTGAGAAAAAAATTACTGCTTAAAAGGAAAGAAGAGTCAAGTCAAGTCAACTTTATTTGTCACATACACATACAAGATGTGCAGAGAATAGAATAGAATCAGTATTTACATATTAGAGAAAAAAGCAGCAATTTTAAAAAGACACAACACAACAGTAAATTGGTACAGTAAATTAGTCCCTGGTGAGATAAGAGTTTACAGTCCTAATGGCCTGAGGGAAGAAACTCCGTCTCATCCTCTCTGTTTTCACAGCATGACAGCGGAGGCGTTTGCCTGACCATAACAGCTGGAACAGTCCGTAGCTGGGGTGGTAGGGGTCCTTCATTGTGTTGCTGGCTCTGGATCTGCACCTCCTGGTGTACAGGTCCAGCAGGGGGGCGAGTGTAGTTCCCATACTCTCTACTCGTACTACTCTCTGCAGAGCCTTCTTGTCCTGGGCAGAGTTGTTCCCAAACCAGATTGTGATGTTGCTGGACAAGTTGCTTTCTACAGCCCCTGAGTAGAAGCACTGAAGGATCCTTGGAGAGACTCTGAATTTCCTCAGCTGCCTGAGGTGGTAAAGGCGCTGCCTTGCCTTACTCACCAGTGCGGCAGCGTATGATGTCCATGTCAGATCCTTCAGGTATTTAAAGCAGCTCACCCTGTCCACAGTAGCTTCATTTTTCTCCAGTGGCATATACGTCCTCGGATGTTGTGCCCTTCTAAAGTCCACAATCAGCTCCTTAGTTTTTATGACATTCAAGAGGAGGCTGTTGTCCTGACACCAGAGTGCCAGATCAGCCGCCTCCGCCCGGTAGGCCTTCTCATTGTTATCGGAGATCAGGCCCACCACCACAGTGTCATCAGCAAACTTGATTGTAGAGTTGGAGCTGAACCTGGTCACACAGTCATGTGTGTACAGAGAGTACAGTAGGGGGTTGAGGACGAAACTCTGGGGGGATCCTGTGTTCAGGATGAGGATGTCGATGTATTTTATCCCATCTTGAATACTTGGGGCCTGGCGGTGAGAAAGTCCAGGACCCAGGCACACAGGGGAGTGTTAAGCCCCAGTTCCAGCAGCTTCTCAGCAGGTCTGGTGGTGACTATCGTATTGAAGGCTGAACTGAAGTCAATGAACAGCATCCTCACATAACCCCCCTTCTGGCTGTCAAGGTGAGAGAGAGCGGTGTGCGGAACCTGGGAGACCGCATTGTCCGTGGATCTGTTCGGACAGTATGCAAACTGTAGCGGGTCCATGTTGCGAGGGAGGAGCCTTTGCATCTGCTACAATAATCTTCATTGAATCATTTAGGATGCATTCCTGCATTTTGGAAAGAATCAGTATGCAATTATTGGCCATAGACAACTCCTTGCACTGGAAAACTGACAAGTATCAGACTGAGTTCATAATCTGTTAGCAGCATCTATGTTTGTGTGAGTATGGGTTCTTGGGAACACCCTGCTGGACATCGACTCCCTGTTTACAGGTTTTGTAGATGGGTTTATTTGGGTTATGACAAAGACCACAGCTACTCTTTCCAGAGTGTGGCAAAAGCGCATCTCAGAAGGACACAAAGTGCTAAACTAACAACAGGTCAGGCAGCATCTCTGAAGAACATGGATAGGTGATATTTTGCGTTGGGGCCCGTCTTCAGATTCTGGAAGTGGACAATCATCTCATTCCTGCCATAAACACCTCAAAATCAATGTTCGTCAGTCCTGAGACTCCAACTGTGCACAGAGGATCTGACAGGCGAACTCTTCTCACCAGCAGGTCTGGATGCTTGTTTGAGCGCTCTAGTAATGAAACATTCTGCAAAATGATTTTACCAGTCTGTTCAGGGAGCCATTCATAACTTTGTTTCCCACAGGAGCTTGAGAATATTTAGCACAGATCATTGCCTTACTGTCATTGCCTGAGCATGAGAATAGAATGATTGAGTGATTGACTGCACCGATAATGAGCACAAGTATTTGTTACACAAGGTACAATAACTATTAGTACTTAGTACAGATGTTTGAGAACGTTTTCATTTCAGAAGGTATAGACAGCAGAAAGAGGCACAGAAGTCTAAGATATATCGGAGACATTTTTTGTACAACTGCAAATTTTTCCCGGGTGTAGAATTCCCACAGCAAAGCTTTCTTAGTATTGTAAATCAGGGAGGGTTTTTTTTATAAAGCACCACAAATGACGTCTCAAGGGACTCTGACATCAATGAATTTCTAGAAAAGTAATGTTGCAATTAAATACCATTACAACAAAATCCAGATGTTCACTGTGAGGAAATTTTAGAATCATTGTTCTTATTGAATAAATGGAGAATGCTCCTTCAATTTGTGCTGATGAGCCTTGTTAATGAGTTCCATAATAACCATCTATTAACATGTAGGATTCCAGAACACAGTGTCCACTGTCAAACTTGTTGCTGAAATGAAAGAAATAAACAGATTCATTTTCATACTGCACTGGAAAATGTAATACTCTGATGCTAGATTCCACCAAACAACAGTCGCTTACTTTTTGTTATGTAATAAATGGAACAATAGGTTTTCTAACAAGGCTGAGTATAAATATAATGCAAAATTCTTGAATGATGTTGCCAAGTGCTGCTGTTTCAGAAGATTGATGTTCTATTATGTTGCCCCACAAACAATAAACTAGGGGCTTAGATGGACTAATTTGAATGTTGCCACCCGCACAGGTAATTTTATTTAATTTTTCACGTGCATGAGATAAATATTCGTTAAAATACTCTTCCTGGGTAGGTGTTAAATTAATATATTCGCCTATAATAAGATATTTGCTTCAAATGTTTGCTTTGTTACAGTTTTTTCCCCCAATAATCAGAAATTGAGGCCAAGTCAACATACAGGATGTATTTAAGGTGGGCTGTAGGATTTCAATTGTTTCTAGGAATGTTGTTAGGTCCCGGTAGATCTGCATTAGATTTTATCAATATTTTTCATTTGGCTACATTAATCCTGGTTTAAGGTGAAAAAGTATTTGAAAGATCTGGCATCCAAAGTGTCTGTGTTGGTTTAGAAATTTAAGGCAGTTTGAGAATTTGCATAGTTCAGCTCTTTTGATTGTCATGAAGTTTCTGTCACTATAATGTACCCTCTTGGTAGGATAATACTCAAAGTTCCACCATTGTATTATGAATTGTATGAACATTGGTTGCGTGATATCAGCCATCTAAATGAAACTTCTAGTGGTTATGGTGAGACAATGCAGTCCAAAGCCAGCATTCTAGACCCACATATGCTCAAGGCTATCGTTCCTAGATGTCTGCAACCTCTACCACTCTAGCAAAGACATCTGGAGACACAAGGGACTGCAGATGCTGGATTCTTGAGCAAAATACAAACTGCTGGGGGAACCCAAAGGGTCAGGCAGCATCTGTGAGAGAATGGTCAGGCAACATTTCAGGTTGGGATCCTTCTTCTGACTGATTGAAGTGGGGGAAGAAAGCTGGAATAGAAAGGTATGGGTGGGACAAAATCTGGCATGTGATAGGTGGATACAATGAGGGGGGTTGATTGGCAGATGGGCGGAGAAAGTGACAAAGGCCTGAGATAAAAAGAAGATAAAACAGACAGATATCGCCATCCCCTGTAAGTATATTAAGGGGAAAATGGTAACCAGGAGGAAAATAAGGCCGCTCCAATACAATAGTGGTCTTCAAAGTGTGGAACCACAGAAGATGGGCAAAATCCTTAATGAATATTTCTCCTCTCTTTTATCACCATAAAAGAATGAACATTAAGCAGCTTGGGAAAGTTTGTGTTGATGTCTTGAGGACATTCTGTATTGAAGTTGAGACTTTGCATGCATGTTATAAAACGTATGAAGGAAGATAAATCTCCCAGGCTGGATCAGATATGGACACTGTGGGAAGCTCCAAAAGAAATTGCAGGGGTCCTGGCTGAGATATATGAATCATCATTACTCAAGTGTGTGGTGCCAGAAGACTGGAGGTAGTTAATAGAAAATATATAGAAAAATACAGTAAGGGAACAGGTCCTTCGACCCAAAATGTCTATATCAAGACCAACCCCTATTTTGCCCCTTTCACCTATGCCCTCTAGTATTTGATATTTCCATCTGCAAAATATGTTCTGACTGTTTGCCCTATTAATCCCTCACATAATTTTATATATTTCTATCGGGTCCCAATGCAACCTTCAACATTCCAGATAAAACTATCTAAATCTGTCCACACTCTCTCTCTACAGCTCATACACTCTCATCCAGGCTCCTCTGCACCTTTCCTGTCATGTTGCGACCAGTCTGCACACAATACTCCAAATGCGGCCGAACTAAACTCCTATAAAGCTGCATCAAATCATCAAATGTTGTGGCTCTATTAAAGAAGGGCTGAAAAGATAACCCTTGGAACCATAGATGAGTAATCCCAATCTCTTTGATAGGAAAGGTACTGGAGAAGATTCCGAGGAATAAGATATACATGCATTTGGAAACACAGGAGTTGATTCGGATAGACACAAAGTGCTGGAATAACTCAGTGAGACAGGCAGCATCACTGGAGAGAAGGAATAGGTGATGTTTCGGGTCGAGTCCCTTCTTCAGACTGATTAGAATAGTCAGTTTGGTTTTGTATGTGGGAGACTGTGTTCCATGAATTTGAATAAAGTTTTTGAACAAGTAACCAAGAAGGTTGATGATGGCAGGGACATAGACATAGTTCATGTGGACATCATCAAGGCTTCCGAGGGTTCCAGACCCGAAACTGCATCTATTTATTTTCTCCAGAGATGCTGCCTGACCCACTGAGTTACTCCAGAATTTTGGGTCTTCCAATTAAAATTGCATTTTACTTCGGCGTCACATGAGTGATTCCGTGAAGAAGTCCCGCCAGAGCGCACGCGTGTCATTATGCCTCAGCGCACGGCGCGATGACTGACTGGCAGGCGCGCTGCTCCTTCCAGCGGTAAGTTTAAACCTGAAAGTAAGTGTTAAACTTATTCCCAGGTTATGTGTTTTCTTGTAGGAATCTCTCCTTACAGAGTTTTCCTGTTGGATTTCGGGGCGAAGTCCGAACGGGCCACGGGGAAACCTTTATGGACCACGGGGAATCCCAGTCACGGACCGCAGGGAATCCCGGTCATGACCTCGGGGAATCCCAGCCACGGACCGCGGGGAACCCGCTACGGAGACCGCGGAAGTGTGGGTAGTGGGCGCCGGTTGAATTCACCTTCCGAGTCACTGGCGGTGGAGTCAGCAGGCTTCAGACTGGTGCCGGTAGCACCTAGGCAACCCCGCTTGGAGGGTAAGCCACGATATTATATCTTCCTCTCTGAGGAGGGGAGCGTAGGGAAGAGCAAAGTCCCTACGGCCCGTTGACTCAAACGAGTCGGGCCAGGAGGATTCCTGATGGAGAGGACCCCCTCCTTCAATGGGTGACGTCTTTGAACATTTTAACCCACATGGAGCACCTGAAGGAGAGGTGCTCCACAATGATATGCTCCAAAGGAGGGAGTTATATCACCGTGGGTCTCCTCGGGGGCCCACGACAATGGCACCTGTTACAAGGCTGCACAATGTCTTCCTCTCTGAGGAGGGGAGCATTCGGGGTCAGTTCCTGTCTGACTCAAGGCAAAAATCCTGATATAGGTCCGCAGGAGGGGCCATGTCAGCACAGGTATCCTCAGGGGCCTGCGGCAGCACCTGTTTTCAGGGCTGCTTACGAATCTCCCTCTCTGTGGAGGGGAGTGCGAGTGGTCAGTGTTTAACTGACTTCAAATTCGAAGTATGTCTGTGGAACATACTGGAGCACATGCATATGGCTCCAAGGAAATACTCGCAAACAAAAGGGTTACTGCCGTGGGCAGAAAATCCGTAAGGGGTCAAAGTTCCCCTCACGGCCGGCAGTGAACAGCGCTATCGGGGTGACATTGGAGAAATGAAACCAGCCACCGAAGCTTCTCTTCAGGTAAGACTTACCAACAGGTATATCTCTGGATGAGGAAGCAAAAGCTGTCGGGCTAATCAAGGTACCAACGATGAACAAAGCTTCATCGTTTCGGCAACAACACACCCCCCGCCTCATCGGCAGTAAGCAGTTCACTGAAGCAGGAGGCAACTTGAAAGCTTGGCAGCGGTCTTTCAGGCCAAGGTCCGAGCTGGTCTCAAGAAATATGGAATCCACACACCCTACCAGTCCTACTCTCCAATCAAGGATGGGAATAGAATCCACATCAGGGACCTTTTGGCTTACCGTAAGACCACCGGTAGCCATAGAGGTAGGTGGGTCTGGTTCTTCCGAAACATGGGGTATGTGGACCATTTACAAGTTGGTAATATTTACACTTGTGTTCTGTGCAAATGACAATGATAACATGAGATTCAGATCTGTTTATAAACTAAAATGATAACATGTGATTGGTTTATTTTGCGCAGTATACAAAGTTTCCAAGCATGGCTTGGAATTGAGGCCAGAGTTGTCTTTCGAGGCAGGCTCAGTATTACGGCCAGGATTGCCTTCCGAGACAAGCTCGGAAATATGGCCAGAGTTGTCTTTCGAGGCAGGCTCAGAATTATGGCCGGAGTTGTCTTTCAAGGCAGGCCCAGTATTATGGCCAGAGTTGTCTTCAAGGCAGGCTCAATATTATGGCCAGAATTACCTTCCGAGACAGATTCAGGAATCTGGTCAGAGTTGCCGTTCGAGATAGGCACGGAATTATGGCAGGTGTGGCGTGTTCATTGTGAACAGTGGAGGATGTTGGTTCATCTTTGATTTAACTCGCATGTGCAACAGAGACTTTTCAGAATATGGAATTTTGTTACTGTTAAATAACTGATTTCCATTCTCAGGGATCACCGGAGACATTTCAAATTTATTTGAATGGGACGATGATAAAAGTTAAAGCGTTGCAAAATGGGCTAACTTCAGCTCCCAGGTTATATACCAAATTATAAAACCGGTGCTTGGACTGCCAAAAGCTCAAAAACACTTGTTCTGGCTTATCTGGATGGTATTCTAAATGCTGTATTTTGCTAAAATCAACTGTTTCAGCTGCAAACTATAATTGAGAAATTGAGGTTCCTCATCCATCCAGTTAAATTTAGGTTGATACCAACTAGCATTATTGATTATTGGGGTTTACCTTTAATAATTAATTTGTCTGTGACTCCGCTCTAGGCAAGAGATTGGAAACAATTGAAGCCTGTAACAACCTTGTTGTTATGAAGCAGCCTTCTATTCATTAAGTGTAATTGGCAACATAGCAGCTTTGTTTCAGCTGTGCAAATTGGACCTTTGCATTATCAGAACTTACAACGTGCAAAGTAGTAGCCCCTCAGGTGCCATATAGGTAATTGTTAACAGACCTATGCTATTACCAGCTATAGCTACCAAAGGCACAATGGTGGACGAACTATATTCAGCATTGCTCCAGTAGGTTTTGGTCACTAAATCTTCAATTATATTACAAAACTGATGCTAGTACTTAAAGATGAAAAATTACGAAGCCATCTCTAGTCACAGAGGCAGAAGGGATTTGCATGAGTTACCAATTCTCCAGTTATTGGTATCAACTATCTATAGACACTATGTGCATTCTATGGGTTAAAGAGTTATTGTACGAATATGCATAATTTGTATGCTCAATTCCAAATTGATACACTGTGGTGGTGGCATATGTTAGTCACATGGGTGCAATCCAGTCAAAAAGTTCTGGTCATATTTACCTAACCTCATTTGGCGCTGGTGTGTCATCACATAAAATCAATGACAACACAGAATGGTTGTTGGATCATAAAGTCTTTTATGACATTATGGTTCAATGGAACACCAAATATGTGTCCAGGCTCATTCACCGGTTGCAAAAATATGAGGTTCACAGTAGCGAGAGATACATCCTCGCTACACGGGGGAGGAATGTTCTTTTATGTCTTTTCTCTTTTTTGCCTCATCAGTCGGGTCTTGCAATAAATTCAGCAAGATCCCGCTTCAGCGGTTTTTGTACTGTCTGACTGGCTTGTGCAGCCATGGTTCCCGCTTATGTTGGGAATATAATATAACCTTATATGGTTATTCTAAACATACAATTGCTGGTTCAGTATGTGCCTCGGGAAACCAGCCCCTGCATGATAAAATCAATTCATTGACTTGCAGACTCTAAGAAGACTGCTCCTGTGGCTCGGGTTGTCAGACCGATCCATGTATGTGCTCACTGTAGAATGCAGGGGTAGCACTGAAAAATCAGTACATTTCCTCTTCAGGAGATGGGAAGCGTTTTGTTTAAATACTATGTTACATATAATATGGCACGGATTGCTGACGTCTTGGAGTTCATTTCAAATGGGTCCTTGACAATAAATTAAGTTATAAAACCATTAACTGAACCAAATGGGCCTTCTCATCATATTTCCTGCAGCGAGCGGGACCCACTCTGTCGGGTCTCACCCTCTGATATCCAGTTTATAAAGGATATCTTTAACACAAGTTCTTCCAGGCCCAAGCACACGGAGGTATAGGATATTGACATTGTGTTAACACTACTTCACCAGGGGGCTCCAGCTACATCCTTATCTTTGGCCCAGCTCTCATAAGGTAGTTATCCTCACGGCGCTGGGTTCACTACGTAAATTGCGACTGGACAGGACGGTTACACCTGCAAATAATATAATATTTTGCATTTATGATTTAGTTAAGTAGAACAGGCCAGGGGCATCAGGTTTCAAACTAGTTCTCAGGGCATACCCCATGAACCTTTGGTTATGTGTGGTCACACATTTACAACAATACGTCAAGGTCAACTAGAGCCTCAGAGGCTCTGATACTAGCAATGTTTGTTAGTTAAGAAAAACCTCATAAGAAGGTATCAGTTCAGACCATCTTCAGGTGGTTAAAACGGGGTTTTGGCTTATGCAGGAGTAGATACTAATATTTTTCATCTCACTCCATCAGGGCTGCTATAACATCAGCAGCAAGGGTATGTACGCTCCGCTGGACCACATCCTAGCGACTGCAGGATGGGCTAACGAATGAGCTTTCCAAACATTTATAATAACCCATAGCCAGACCGGGGGTATTTGCCAACTCTATTTTAGGTTTTATTTTATAGTTCCTCCCAGATGAGAGGGGTTATTATTATTATTATTATTATTATTATTATTATTATTATTATTATTATTATTATTATTATTATTATTATTTGTTCATTAAATAGCATCAGCATGTTTTAAATCCATGTCATGTCTGTATGCATTATCAATGATTCTCTTAAAAGAATTTGTGGTCAATTGATGCAGTTGTGTTTGTGTGGACTTATTCATGGCATGAAATCACAGAGCTTTGAAATCTTCATGGAATCACTCACATGACTCCATAGTAAAATAGCAAGATTAAACGAGAACTTACCAGACTTCCGGTGGCACTTATGATGGAGTAGGGTGAGTGCCAACTAGCTCCACGCGAAAAGACCTAAAAAAAAAAACCGGGAACTAAATATAGAACTGACCTGCATAAATCGCTCCGGCAGCCTGTGTGACGTCATCAGACCGCGACTGAAGTCCTAATGTCGGTAAAGCACTCCCCCACAAAGGAACCGACTAGAAAAACTCCAAAGAGGAAAACAAGCAAAGGAGGAAGTAGGCCGGTCTGAAGCCTCGGGCTCAGTTTTAACATCGTCCCAGGAGGACGTTTCAGTGGCCCAGAAGATATACATAAAGAAAAGAGAAATGGATGAACTTCGCAACACCATTACAATGGATATTGCAAGTATAAAAGAAGAATTGATAAGTTTTAAAAATGAATTGAATATTAAAGAAATTTTGAAAAGTCTTAAAACAGAGATTAAAGAAGATTTCTTAGAGTTTGAAAATAAAATGACTAATCTTGTGCGTACGAAAGTGACTAACATGAAGGAGGAAATGTCAGCAAATTTTGACTTACAAATTAATGAAGTATACGAGAAAATGAAGTCGAATGAAACCAACACTCATGATAATCTGGAAGCGACCTTCACAACAATGCAGCAACAACTGGAGAAACAGGCTGACGCCATAACTCATCTGGAAATAACAACAGAGACACCCCTTGACGAGAACAAGCGTTTATCAGATTTACTGCTTAAAGTAACTGCAAAATGCATTGACTTGGAGGGCCGGCAGAGAAGACAGAATCTGAGAATTGTGGGCGTTCATAAGGGTAAAGAATGAAATAAAGATCTCCGTGACTTTGCTGCAGACTTATTAAAAACAGTCTTGAATTTAGACCAAAAGCCTTATTAGGGCGGGCACACAGAGTTCTTGACATCACTTGGACCCGAACGACCCCCCAGGCAGCTGATAGTGAAGGTCCAATATGATCACGTGTTGGAGGATATCATGAAAAAAATTGCTGGCACAAGAAATCTTATGTTTGATGGAGACAAAATAAGCATATTTCGAGATTACCCTGCAGAGGTGGTCAGAAGGAGAGCGTTATTCAACGAAACAAGAGGGATTCTAAAGAAGATAGACAACTTGAAATATGGATTGCTGTGATGTTCACCCTTTATCTACATTAGACTAACACTTGATTACTAACTAACTAAGAGAGTAATAGTCTCTCACTATATGATTACCAATACTCTGGTCCAAAATAGTTTTAATATAATCCCGTAAATTACTCATATTCAAATTTTTTTTTGTAAGCATGGAGCTAGGAAAGATTTTTTTTTTAAATCTACGGAAGTCTTTAGATGGACAGCCACGTTAGTGTGGCTAGCACTAACTACACTAAATTTAGATGTAGTTTCTTCTTTCTTTTCACATTTTATTAATTTTCTATTTTTTTACTTTTTGTATTTCTTACCTAATTATGATATTAAGCTTGAATTTATTTACAAATATTATTTGTGGAGATGTGTCCATGAGGAGGATTTATATGAATTAGATTTACAAATCGTCTGTCCAGTGTTCGTGGGGAAGGTCGGGACTACGGTGCTGACCTATCTGCTCTTTTATAGACCACCCTAAAAAGCAAGATGCAAGACGTAAATGGAAAAATCGGGGGTCAAGGAATTACGTTTTGTAGTTGGAATGTCAAGGGAGTCAATGAGCCAATCAAGAGAGGTAAGGTATTAGCACACTTAAAATCACTCAAAGCAGATATAACGTTCCTTCAAGAGACTCACCTTAAAAAAGACGCACAACATAGATTGAAAGCAAAATGGATCGCTGAAATATATCACTCTTCATTTTCCCATAAGGCCAGAGGTGTTGCAATTTTAATTCGTAAAGGTATATCTTTTAAACACACATCAACTATAGCGGACATCAATGGTAGATATATTATACTAGTGGGTGAATTATGTAAAAAAAGTGATTTTTCTCAATGTCTATGGACCAAATTTTGATAATCCAATGTTTTTTAAGAATATACTTAATACTATTCCGGAGCTCACACAACATAATTTGATAATTGGTGGAGATTTAAATTGTACATTAGATTCCTATTGCGATAGATCAACAAGACAAAGAAAAGCAAAATCCAAATCAAGTGAATTATTAAACTCATATATTAATACCACCAATATCAAGGATGTTTGGAGAATTGAAAATCCATCCGGAAGGGAATACTCATTTTACTCTTCAGTACATAAAACTTATTCAAGGATAGACTACTTTTTAGTAGATTCTAAACTCATCCCATTTACTTATAATTCGAAATATCAGAATATTATAATTTCAGATCATGCTCCTTTAACATTCATGATCAAACTAAGTGGTATGACTGATAAGCAGACACAATGGAGACTTAATCCTCTGATTTTAAATGATAAAGCATGCTATGAATATCTTATCAAACAGATAAATATGTTTTTTGAGACAAATGACTGCCCTGAAATTTCTGCTTCCCTTCTTTGGGAAACATTTAAAGCATTTGAATAAATTTCTTTAAAATTTTCATAAAATTTTATCAAAAGACTAAACAGGTACACTTTGAATTTGGAGATAAACCACAAAAATTACTGGCATGCCAACTCCGGAAACAGGAAGGGGAAAAAAACAATATATAAAATTAAATCAGATACGGGAGAAATATTAACACTACCCAAGGATATTAATGGCAGATTCTCTCAATACTATCAAACACTTTATTCAACCAAAACGGCAGGGGGTTCTGTAGGAACGGAATTATTCTTACAGAATTGTAACCTTACTGGTTTAGATTTGAAAGAGAGGGAATTATTAGGGGCTGAAATATCAGTAAAAGATATTGAGGAATCTATTAATTCTTTAAAAAATGGAAAGGCCGCTGGACCAGATGGTTTAAATAGTGAATTTTATTAAAAATTTCATGACTTGATCTCGCCATGCCTACAGACATTATATACTCAAGCATTCATGCAACAGAAACTCCCAGAAACTTTAAATGAATCAACTATAATACTTATTCCAAAAACAGACAAGGACCTTGAAGATCCAGGTTCATATAGAGCAATTGCTCTATTAAACATCGATCAGAAAATTTAAACCAAAATTTTAGCACAGATTAAGCTTAGTGATTTATAAATTAATACACCCCGATCAAACTGGCTTTATTCCAAAACGTTATTCATATTATAATCTGAGACGATTATTCAACATTATATACTCAAATAGAATAGCTAATGAAGACTTAGCAGTCATCTCGCTAGACGCTGAGAAAGCATTCGATCAAATTGAATGGCCCTATTTATTTTCGGTGATGGAAAAATTTCAATTAGGTGAGAAGTTTTGTACATGGGTTAAGCTTTTACTATACCAACAGCCAGAATAATGACAAATCAAATGTTATCAAAAAAATTTGATTTATCTAAAGGTTGTAGACAAGGATGCCCGTTATCACCATTACTATTCGCCCTTGTTATAGAACCACTAGCAGAAAGAATTCGAGCTCATGCAGAAATATATGGGTATAATACTAAAAATACAGTTAATAAAATTTCTCTATATGCATATGATATATTACTATATATTACAAATCCAGAAATTAGTATCCCTAATCTTATAACTCAATTTGGTTTATTCTCGGGATATAGAATCAACTGGAAGAAGAGTGAGATTATGCCAATAATGGAACCTAATTTATATATATTGCAACAATCACCTTTTAAAATAGTGAATGAAAAAATTAAATACTTAGGAATCTATGTGACCAAGAAATATACTTCTTTATTTAAATCAAATTTTGTGCCTTTACTTAATAAATTGGATAAGAATATTCAATATTGGAAAACACTTCCTATTTCAATGCTCGGTAAAATTAATGCAAATAAAATGATTTTCCTTCCTCAACTTCTATATCTCTTCCAATCAATTCCAATATACCTCCCTAAAAAAATATTTTTAAAAATTGACTCTATTGTAACAAGTTTTATTTGGAATTATAAGAATCACAGAATAAGTAAAAAACACTTATGTAAATCTAAGACGAATGGAGGATTAGTCTTACCAAATTTCTTATTTTGTTTCTGGGCAGTCAATGTCAAAAACTTAAATTTCTGGTTGGAAGATATGGATCAACAACCAGACTGGTTAAATATGGAAAAGGAGGACTGTCTGCCATTTGAAATTGGTCTGATTTTCTTATTCCCTACAAAATTGAATAAAAAGATCTATAGTGAAAATCCAGTAATACATAGTGGTATTCGAATTTGGAAACAAATAAAAAAGACATTAAAAGTGGATAATTTATCACTTTCGCTCCCTATTGCAAATAACCCTTCATTTAAGCCTTCGGTATTGGATAAAGGCTTTACACAATGGAAAAACTATGGAATTAAAAAGATGGGACATCTTTATAGAAAAGGTGTGATCCTCTCGTTTCTGGAGGTACATCAGAATTATGGATTACATTCAAATAATTTTTTTAGATATTTACAATTGAAAGATTATGTTAAATCACATACACAAGAATACAGAATTAGAGACCCAGAGATTCTAGATGAATGTTTGAATAAACATCCCAACACAATGAAATTAATATCATGTATTTATAATATTCTGTTAGATAGCGAGAATCCGTCGACGGAATCACATAGACAAGCATGGGAAAATGAATTAGTTCAACCCATAACGAAAGATATTTGGGATGAAAGTCTACAACATATACATCAATGTTCGTTAAATGCCAGACATTCTTTAATACAATTTAAAATATTACACAGATTGCATTATTCTAAAACAAAATTAAATAGAATTTTTCCTAATATCTCTCCTATCTGTGATAAATGTCAATACTCTGAGGCTAATTTAACCCATACCTTTGTAAATTGCATAAAAATTAAAACATTCTGGGTGGATATTTTTAAAATTATTTCCGTAGTGGTTAATATTCAACTGGATCCCGATCCTAAATTAATAATATTGGGCATATCTGAACAATACCTAAAACTGACAATAAACCAAAGAAATTTCCAGGATTAAAGTGTAATAACTGGGAAAAAACTAATATTAACATTTTGGAAAAACCCTGCATCCCTACAATTAAAATGTGGATTATGGAGATATCAGGGACCTTAAATCTGGAAAAAAATAGATTTGTCTTAATTGACAAACCTGAATTATTTATTAGAATATGGTCGCCGTTCATAGATTATTTGAAGGGGTAGAATGGGCCAGCGCTGAGGCTTGACGGAAGCTTGAACCCAGGACTAGACGAATAGTTTTGTTTTCTTACCTACGGACCTATCTCCTAAGTTGTATTATGGACAGTTTATTTTATGTTTTCAAGTGTCTTTTTTTATTTCTCTTTATTATTTCTATCTACTAAAAAAAATAAAAATAAATAATAATTAGAGTCAATGTTAATATGTAACCGATAAATGTAGACTCCTACTACATTGGTAGTGGAGTCCTTGGAATCCTGAATATTTAATATGTAACCATTTAACAAAGTTTGTAATGGTTTGGACTAGGATATGTACATGCCTCGAATAAAAGTTAACTATAAAAAAAATTTAAAAAAAATAAATGAGAACTTACCAGTTTGAAGTTTGATCTTTATTTTATGAGGAGTTACGATGAGCGATTACGTGCCAACCGCTCCCAACCATCATATCATGAAGGTTATCTGGTAGTTCTAGTTCTCTAATCTTACTATGTCACTTCAATTACTGATTTCACACCACTGCTTTGAAGATTGACACGCGTGCGCTCTGGCGGGGCTTCTTCACGTAATCGCTCATCGTATCTCCTCATAAAATAAAGATCAAAATTCAAACTGGTAAGTTCTCGTTTAATCTTACTATTATCTGCTACAAACACTGTGCGGTTGCAATTGCATTTTGTTATTGATTTTACTCTATGATTCAGTCATGCAGTACTTTAAAAACATGCTTTAAGCCATTATACTTTTCCGTCAATAACTTTGGGATTAAGTCTTTAAATTGAATCCAGTGACCTTTGGTTTTAAATCCTCCATGCAACTAAACCATTCTTTTTTTTCAAATCCCATTACATGTAAAAGGATGAGCAAAGGAGAAGATAGTGAAAAACGTACAATTATGAAATACACGAGAAGATTGCTTTTATTGCAGATACGGGAAATGTTAAGAGGTGACCCTTAAAAAAGAAGAATTATGACAAGATAAATAGTGACAGACAGGTCCTCATTGTATCTCTATAGTCTAAAGTTTGAAAAGTCTAAATCTTCTTTGTTACTGAAAGCAACGTGTTAAAATTAAATATTTAAGATTAAAGGGTTTAGAGGAACTTCTTCACACTTAATATGATTTCTATATAGATGTCTCTGCCATAATCCATTTTCATACATGGAATTAGCAGTGCACCACAAGAGTGTTCAGGCCATAATTTCCACAAAACTGTATGTGTGCATAAACTTTAATACATGCTACACTTTCTTCCTCCTCAAATGGTAAACCAGAAAATCTAGCACAGGAACAGGCCATTCAGTTCACTGAGTGCTGACCAAAATCCCATTGGCAATCTACATTTTAAAAAGTTGTCTCCTTTTCAATATTCACCTTCACAGCCAAGTAAGGCTGTAAAACACTTTATATTTTCCAATGT
Source organism: Okamejei kenojei (assembly GCA_035221665.1). Taxonomy (NCBI): domain Eukaryota; kingdom Metazoa; phylum Chordata; class Chondrichthyes; order Rajiformes; family Rajidae; genus Okamejei; species Okamejei kenojei. The sequence goes on along the minus strand of CM069132.1, from coordinate 61,746,470 downwards.
ATATAGATTTTAACATGGTTGAATTGAAATAATTCTATTCTCAATGTAATTTAACATATGCATTAGCTAAACCATGCAATGAACACATTATCATTTGCAAGGGGTGGATGTTGAAAATTATTGGCCTTGCATTGTTTAAGTTAGCATAATTTCTGTAACTCAAATCCACCTTTCAGGGTTGAGATACAATTGTCAGTGCTTCATTAGGCCACTAGATGGAGTGTTTGATGTCTGTAACTAATTCAACTAAAATGGTGTCGGGAGGTGGTGTGGTGGTGGGTGGGGCTTGGTGGAGGAATACTGTCTTATCATTCGAATCTACCATAAAATTCTTTACATTGTAGCAATTGGATAAATTATGAAACAGTCCCAGACCTACACATGTAGTCCATTTGTTTGAAAGACTAGAAATTAGATATAAATTAACAGTAATAATGCAATAATTAATAATATTGAACTAGGAAAACTGGTAAAAATATTAAATTTAAAGATACTTTTACCTCAATCCACAATGACTGAGTTGCGTGTGAATGGGTTAAATATGTTTGGTCGTTACAGAGACTTAGGTTGTGAGCCTTTTTTGAGGTACCTCATAAATTGAAATTCAACAAAATAAAAAAGAATGCTGATGGTTGAGAGAGAATAGAAAATCGAATATGTTTCAAATAATGATAAACTATTAACTTTTGGCGTCCGGGGGGATTAAGGACTTTTATACCCCAAAAAAGATATTTGAAGGTACCAGCATGTAATTAGAAAGGCAAATAGTACATGGCCTTTATTGCAAGAGGGATATATTACAAGACACTTTATTGCACTTCTAGTTTTCTTATCTGAGGAAGGATATACTTACCTGAACATTTATATAAAAAAGTTTAATTGAATTGACTACTGAGAAAAGTGACTTGTTTTATTTGGAGAAAATTGGAAAAGAGAGGTAGGGGTTGGGCAAAGGCTGACAAGTGATAGGTAGATACAGGTGGGTGGAAGGGTGGTTGGCAGATGAATGCTCTCTTAGTGGTAGTCACTCTCACTCACCTCATCACTTTGATATCATGTGGAGTGATTCAAATTGGCTGGAAACTGGTTTCTGTGATGGTAGGGATCGCAAGAAACAGATGAGATGGATCATCTGTCATTTCTAGGTGGACATGGACTGAAAACATTATGAGTGTTTTCCTTTGCACTCGTGCTTGCCCCAAATATTATCTAAATGGTGGCCGATTAGGAAAAGAGGAGATGCAGCGAGACCAGGGTGTCATGGTACACCAGTCATTGAAAGTAGGCATGCAGGTGCAGCAGGCAGTGAAAAAAGCGAATGGTATGTTAGCTTTCATAGCAAAAGGATTTGAGTTTTGGAGCAGGGAGGTTCTACTTCAGTTGTACAGGGTCTTGGTGAGACCACACCTGGAGTATTGTGTACAGTTTTGGTCTCCAAATCTGAGGAAGGACATTATTGCCATAGAGGGAGTGCAAAGAAGGTTCACCAGACTGATTCCTGGGATTCCTGGATAGACTCAGTTAATACTCTCTAGAATTTAGGAGATTGAGAGGGGATCTTATAGAAACTTACAAAATTCTTAAGGGGTTGGACAGGCTAGATGCAGGAAGATTGTTCCCGATGTTGGGGAAGTCCAGGACAAGGGGTCACAGCTTAAGGATAAGGGGGAAATCCTTTAAGACCGAGATGAGAAAGACTTTTTTCACACAGAGTGGTGAGTCTCTGGAACTCTCTGCCACAGAGGGTAGTTGAGGCCAGTTCATTGGCTATATTTAAGAGGGAGTTAGATGTGGCCCTTGTGGCTAAGGGGATCAGAGGGTATGGAGAGAAGGCAGGTACGGGATACTGAGTTGGATGATTAGCCATGATCATATTGAATGGCGGTGCAGGCTCGAATGGCCTACTCCTGCACCTAATTTCTATGTTTCTATGTAACTAGAATGTAAATAATTGTAGAACTTCCTCCAATTAACTGTTTAATAGACCACTAGCCTTTACAATCAGATATGGTAGGACATGTAATAGGATATATATAAGCAGAACTTTCTACTGGTAGACGAGGTGCTGTTCACAATTCCTGCAGTTATAGTTTCAACTATATCCAAAGAGTACTTGCAGACAAAATACTTATTCTACTGCCACACCCTCTTATTGTTCATAATTTGAATCTATATTTTGTGAGTTATATGGTGTTTGGAGCAAAGAAATAGCCTATTCGTCCAACAAGTGTATGATTCAGTTTAAGCTTCATATGAGCCTCCTCTAAATCTATCAAATCTTCCTTGAAATTTTCATCTAACCTTCCTAATGCTTATCTATTATTTGTCCCAACAACTTTTGCTAAGAACGTCCTTATTGAAACTACTCTCTCATTTAAATAGGTTTACCTGAATTTTCTGTTGAACATACTACAAATATATATTATTGAAACTACTCTCTCATTTAAATAGGTTTACCTGAATTTTCTGTTGAACATACTACAAATATATATTATAATATGGAAGGCTGCAAAAAGTAGTGGATATTGCCCAGTCCATCATGTGTATTGACCTCTCCACCATCAGAGGGATCTATGGGAAATGTGCCTCAATAAGGCATCTATGTAATATAATCAAAGACACACACAACCCTGGTCACATTCTCATCTTCCTGTTACGATCAGGAAGAAGGTATAGGAACCTGAGAACCAGTAATTTCAGGTTCAATAATAGCTTGTTTCTATCAACCTGCAGGCTCTTGAACACTGCTCAACACTAAACACAACATGATCTCAGCACCAAACTACTGAAGATGCTGTATAAAGTTGCACTGAATACTTTGGGTAAGATTATTATGTTTGTGAAGCTACATCATCAAAATTTCATTGTTTGGTCCTGGTGTATATAATAATTATTAAACTCTGTCTTGACACTAACTTTCTAACCCATAAGCACCAATGTTTCTACCCTGTCACTGTCAAACTCTTTTACAAATGTAAAAACCTCTTTCAGCTCACAGTTTAATTTGTTTTTCCTGGAAAACTGAGACCCAATCTGTTTAATGGACATCAAATTCACCATGGGTAGCTTACAAGCTAACAGAATGTACATTGAATTCTCCAATTTTAACCAACTAATCTACAAACAACCCCCCTTTATTCCATTCAGTTCGGTTTAGTTTATAGACAATAGACAATAGACAATAGGTGCAGGAGTAGGCCATTCGGCCCTTCGAGCCAGCACTGCCATTCAATGTGATCATGGCTGATTGTCCCCAATCAGTACTCCGTTCCTGCCTTTCCCCATATCCCCTGACTCCGCTATTTTTAAGAGCCCTATCTAGCTCTCTCTTGAAAGCAGTGGCGCGACTCACGTTGCAGCGGCCCCTACAACCTGTCTGTCTTTTTATTTTTATTTATTTATTTTTTTGTCTAGTTAAATGTAGTTGTTCATGTTTTTTTCTTATACTGTTTCTAACTGTGTATATGTGGGGGGTGGGGGGGGGGGAGGAGGAAACTTTTAAAATCTCTTCCCTATACGGGAGACCCGACTTTTTCCCTGTCGGGTCTCCGTTGTCGTTGGGGCCTAGCACCATGGAGCGGCCTCCGACCGGGGCGACCTGGGGGCTCCAGTCATGGAGCCTGCGGAGCTGCGGACTTACCATCGTGGGGCTGGCTGGCCTCGGAGCGTGGGGAGCGGTGGTGGCTCACCGCTGCGACCCGACTCCCAGGGCTCCAGCTCCAGCTGCGGCTCGACTCCGGAACTCCTGCTCCAGCTGCGGCCCGACTCCGGAGCTCCAGCTCCAGCTGCGGCCCGACTCCGGAGCTCCAGCTCCAGCTCCAGCTGCAGATTACTACCGGTGGACTGTCGGGATATCTGGAGCTCGTGGGTCCGGGTGAGAGACCGTTCTCCGGATCTCCCGCAACACAACTTCTCCAGCCGGTGTCGTGGGGTTGGAATGACCCGGAGCGGGGTCGTACATCGTCCGGCGCGGCTTTAATGGCCGCGGGATATTGCAGCGCCCGCCGGCGGCTCCAACCTTGTGACTTTTGGGCCTAGAGCGGGGCCGTACATCGCCCGGCGCGGCCTCAATGGCCGTGGGACTTAACACCGCCTGCCTGGGGCTTCGACATCGGGAGAGAAATGGTGCGGGGGAGAGAGAAGAACTTTGCCTTCCATCACAGTGAGAAGGAGATTCACTGTGATGGATGTTTGTGTGAATTGAATTGTTTGTGTGTTTTTTTATGAATTGTTCTGTTTGTATGGCTAGTAGAAACGGAATTTCGTTCGAGCCTCTCTGAGGTTTGAATGATAAGTAATAAAATCTAATCTAATCTAATCTAATCCAGAGAACCTACCTCCACCGCCCCCGGAGGCAGAGAATTCCACAGACTCACCACTCTCTGTGAGAAAAAATGTTTCCTCGTCTCCGTTCTAAATGGTTTACTCCTTATTCTTAAACTGTGGCCACTGGTTCTGGTCTCCCCCAAACTCTTAAAGTGTGCAACATCTTTTAATGATAGCACAGGGTATTACATACATCTTCAAGCACTAGCTACATTCTTCTACTGCTGCGCCCAGGAAAGGGAAGGCGTTATGCTTGATGTTAACTAGGCGGGGTTAATGGGACTGAGGTAACTATATTATTGGTTGCATATAAACCATCTACATCCTTCCCCTTAGAAAATCAAAAAACAGATTGTTGTCACGACAACAGAATTAAACAGCAGAATTAAACAAAATCGCCGTAGCGAACGGGTGGCTTGCTGATCCGGCCCGAGCGCGTACGGATGTCGCGAGGCAGCTGGGGAACTAGGGAAGGGCATTGGGGTGGGAGAAATAGGAGAGGGAGAACCGCGACCGGCAACAGGGGACCCGCGCAGAGGGGAACTACGCGCTCGAGATGGGGACCGAGGCATGCAGGGAACACCAGCTGGGACGGCAGCCGGCTGCTGGTAGGAGAGTGGCGGGGCATAGGGCCCCGGGGACTGCGGCTTTGGCTCATTAACCGCAAGCAGGTGTTGTTGGCTTCTTCGGTAGATGGTTCCCTCATAGTCGACCAGATACGAACGAGGCCACCCCAACCACGGTGGCCAGACGGGAGTGACCACTGGCGGTCTGCAACCGAATAACCTGTCCGGGCAACAGAGGATCGAGTGGTCTGCACACCGATCGTGGGAACGCCGCTGGCTGTCATGTTTCTCTCGAATTCGCCTCTGCACGGAGGCGGGCTCCAGCACCCGAGGTTTCAGCTGGCGCTGGGCAATCGGGATGGTAGATCTGGTAGTTCTGGACATCAGACGCTGAGCAGGTGACCCCATGGCCGGATCCCTGGAAACATTCCTGAGGTTCAGGAGATCCAAATACAAATCAGAGTTGGATAGTCGCGCATGTTCCATCAGAAGCTTGGCGCTGCGGACGGCCCGTTCTGCAAGGCCGTTGCTCTGTGGGTACTCTGGGCTGCTGGTGAAATGCACGAAGTTCCACGTCGGCAAAACTTTTGAATTCTCGGCTTGTAAACTGCCTGCCGTTGTCAGTCTGCAGCCTGACAGGGGTCCCAAAAGTGGAGAAGTGTCCTGGTATTCTGCAACCGGGTTAAACGACAGTTGCACTTTGTGGACCGTGCGGTCGAAGGACACCAGGCCAAGATCCTGGCACGCACGGTTGCCCAACAGGGTTACACAGTCAGAGTTCAAAACATAGAAAACCAGGTTTCTCGTGGCCTTTTGCAGCACACAAGTTAAAGTGGCCCTCCCCGCAGGCCTTAGAATTTCTCCACCATAGGCATGTAGGGTAGCATCGTCAGCAACCAGGGGCTCATTATCCCTTATCTTGTTGAAAAGATTCATGAAAAGATACTGCTGCGCCCAGGAAGGGGAAGGCGTTATGCTTGATGTTAACTAGGCGGGGTTAATGGGACTGAGGTAACTATATTATTGGTTGCATATAAACCATCTACAGTTTACTCCTTATTCTTAAACTGTGGCCACTGGTTCTGGTCTCCCCCAACATCGGGAACATATTTCCTGCCTCTAGCGTGTACAAGCCCTTAACAATCTTATATGTTTCAATGAGATACCCACTCATCCTTCTAAACTCCAGAAAGTACAAGCCCAACTGCTCCATTCTCTCAGCATATGACAGTCCCGCCATCCCGGGAATTAACCTTGTAAACCTACGCTGCACTCCCTCAATAGCAAGAATGTCCTTCCTCAAATTAGGGGACCAAAACTGTACACAATACTCCAGATGTGGTCTCACTAGAGCTCTGTACAGCCGCAGAAGGACCTCTTTGCTCCAATATTCGATTCCTCTTGTTATAAAGGCCAACATGCCATTCGCTTTCTTCACTGCCTGCTGTACCTGCATGCTTACTTTCATAGACTGATGTACCTGCATGCTTACTTTCATAGACTGATGTACCTGCATGCTTACTTTCATAGACTGATGTCTATTGTCACGTGTACCAAGGTACAGTGAAAAGCTTTTGTTGCATGGTATCCAGTCAACAAAAAGACGATTCATGATTACAAATGAGCCATTTACAGTGTACAGATATATGATAAGGGAATAATGTTTAGTGCAAAGTCAGCAAAATCCAATCAAGGCTGGTCCAAGAATCACCAAAGTGGTATATAGTAGTTCAGCACTGGTTTCTGGTTGTGGTAAGATGATTCAGTTGCCTGATAACAGCTGTGAAGGATGCAAACAAATTTTGCATCCTTTGGGCTTGAACATTGAATTTTCTCAATTCTGTTAACCCCTGCTGTCTCCTCCCCCTCCCACCTCTCCCTCAGCCCTCGGGCCCTGGCATTCCCTCTATCTCTATCTCCCTCCCCACCCTAGTCGCACTAGCTTCTCATTTTCACACCACAAACAGCTTACAATGGCATGTTCCCTTTATCATCGATACTTTTTTGCATATCTTTCATTCATTGTTCTTTATCTCTCACATCACCGTCTATATCTCTCGTTTCCCTGATCCCTGACCAGTCTGAAGAAGGGTCTCGACCCGAAACGTCGCCTATCTCCTTCGCTCCTTAGATGCTGCTGCACCCGCTGAGTTTCTCCAGCTTTTTGTGTAACCCACAGCTGTGAAGAAACTGTCTGTGAATCTGGAGGTGTGCATTTTCACACTTCTATACCTTTTGCCTGATGGGAGATGGAAGAACAGGGAGTGGCCAGGGTGGGACTCGTCCTTGATTATACTGCTGGCATTGCAGAGACAGCATGAGGCATAAATGGCGTCAATAGAAGGGAGGTTGGTTTGTGCAGGGAGGAACTACAGATGCTAGTATATAGTATCTGGGCTGCATCCACAATTCACTGCAATTTCTTGCAGTCTTAAATGGAGCTATACCCAAACCAAGCTGTGATGCATCCTGATAATATGCTTCTGTGGTGCATCTGATGTAATTGGAGAGTGTTGTGGGGGACATGCCAAAATTCCTAAGGCTTCTAAGGAAGTAGAGGTATTGGTGTGCTTTATTGGTCATTGCTTCAATATGGGTGGTCCAGGAGAAGTCCTTGGTGATATTAACTCCTTGGAATTCAACCATCTCTACTTTGGCACCGTCAATGCAAACTGGTGTATGTGTACCACTTCACTTCCTGAAGTTGATCACCATCTCCTTTGTCTTGCTGCCATTGAGGGAAAGATAGTTGTCTCGATACCAGGACCAGAGGTTCTCGAATCCTTCCCGTACTCCGTCTCATCGTTATTTGATATCCTTCCTCCCACCTTTCCGCCCCTCCCCTCTCATCCCTGTGCCGCACCTGGATTTGTACTCATTCCTCTCTTCCCCCTCCCCTTCCTACCTCTGGCTACATAATTCTCACCTCTTCTATTCTTATATCACACATTGCCTTTTTGCCACTGACTTTTGACCAATCATTTGCCTATCAACCCCACCCCCCTCACCCTTATCCACCTATCACTTGCCTTGCTTTGTTCTGCCCCTCCACTATTCCAACTTTCTCACCCACCCCCATCACAATCAGTCTGAAGAGTCCAGACCCGAAACATCATCCATCTGTGTTCTCAAGAGATCTTTTGAAGTGTCTCAACCTGAAAGTTCACCTATTCCTTTTCTCCAGAGATGCTACCTGACCCGCTGTTACTCGGGCATTTGTGTCTTTTTTTCCTATCTTCCCAGGCATCTATAACTTCTCAATTTGTCTATCATTCCAGTAAAATTATCTTTGCATCTTTTCCCATTCCTCTCAGCAATTTTCACTGTATGGAGACCAGAACTCTTCACAACACTCTATAATATAAAGTCCTGTTATTACACTGCAGTTCATGTTTAACCCTCAGAAATGAGCCTCAGTGATTTGTTTATATCACATTAACATGCATTTTTCTCTTTAATGGTGCATACGTCGGTACCTCTATTTCCTTCTTCTTCTGGTACTCAGACATCGCCTGAGGAGTATAATGGCCTATTTAAGCTTCTTTTCAATAGGTACATTACTAGAGCCAGGATTTTGCCATAAATGCCATGTGCCTTTTCATGCCTTTTCTGATGATTTCACCAGGATAATGCCTTTTTCATGATTTAGGGCCTGAATCAGCCTTTCTTTGTTATTTTGCTAAAAGGTCGTACTATTTTCTCTAGTTGTACCGTGATTACAATGACGTTTTCTATGTGAATATGTTAATGTTAATAAGATATTATTAATGTGTTAACATAGTATAACTTACAAGAAAATTTCCACCACCAGGGCGAAACCGGGGGCGCCATTCGGTCATTCATTCATTCATGCCGCTGCCCGCTGGTTCAGTCTTCTCCAAGATCTATTTAAGAAAGAACTGCAGATGCTGCAAAAGTCGGAGGTAGACAAAACATGCTGGAGAAACTCAGTGCGTGAGGCAGCATCTATGGTGAGAAGGAATAAGCAACGTTTTAGGTCAATACCATTCTTCAGACTGATGTGTGGGGGGGAAGATAATGAAAGGAAGAGGCAGAGACAGTAGGACTAGAAGCAGAGCTGGGAAAGGGGAGGGGGAGGAGGGAGAAGACAAGGGCTATCTAAAATTCGAGAAGTCAATGTAGATACCGCTGGGGTGTAGACTACCCAAGCGAACTACCCAACTTGCCTCCTCACTACATTTACTGCTGGCTCCAGTCGCAAATCTGAGTTTTCGAGTGATCTGTGCAAGGCATTTATTGTTGCTGGAATTTCACTGTGGAAATTGGAAAACAAATCTCTCAGAGGTTTTTTAGAGAAATACATAGAGGAACATATACCAAGCGAGTCATCATTACAGAAAAATTATGTTGACAGCAACTTCAACATTGTTCAACAGAAAATTAGAGATGAAGTTGCATACAACAAAATATTGATCTCAATATACAAGACAAATGATGCTGTGGGGAGTTAGTTACACTGGAGGCAGGTTAACCATCAAAGGATTATTTGTTGACATCCAAAGTATTGGAGGTCAAACAGCTCAACTATTGCACAGTTGTTTACATCTTTACTTGCTGTACTTTGGCAAGAAGGTATAAAACATGAGAATATTCTTCTGTTTGTGGCTGATGCAGCTCCATACATGAAAAAAGCTGCTCGTGCTCTTAAAGTTTTATTCCCCAAAATGTCGCGTTTGACATGCTTAGCACGAGCACATGTCGTGAAACATACGTAGCTTGTTTCCAAATGTCAATCCCCTAGTTTCCAATGTCAAGAAAATCTTCCTCAAAGCACCGTCACGTGTGCAGTTGTTCAAGGAAATGGCACCCGAGCTTCCGCTACCTCCTCAGCCCGTTTTGACTAGGTGGGGTACATCTAGCTGTACTCTACTATGATGCAAATTTTGAAAAGATAAAATAAATCGTCAACTGTTTTGAAGAAGAAGAATCTGCTGCAGTCAAAGCAGAAAAAGTCCCCCCACAGCGATCTTGTGTTTATTGCTTCCAATTTTGCAAATTCCCACAAGCTATCACTTCCCTTGAGAAATGTGGTGAAACATTAGTGAATAACTTGCAGGTTTTCAACAAAGTAACTGACAATATTCGTAAAGTTCATGGCGATGAAGGTAAAGATATACAAAGAAAATGTGAGTGATTTGAGCTAATTTAAGATCTTGCAGAAATACAAAACATACCTAAAGTTCTCAAAAGTAGTTGTAATGCACAAGATAGCTACATGAATATAGAGTCTGTAGCTTGTTTCGGGTATGCACCAGTGACCTCAGCTGAGGTTGAAAGAAGTTTTTAACAACTGAAGCATATTCTGTTTGACAGACGACATAGCTTAATACCAGATAATTTGGAAAAAATGCTAGTAATTATGTGCAACCAGGTAACTTTGGTCACTTAATGTAGTATACCTTTATATTATCATTTTTAACCATATTGTGGTGGTGAAAATACCTTTTTGTTCAATAACTGCATTTTTGTGCCTTTTTTGTAATTTTATTATGCCTTTTTGCCTTCCTATTTCGGTTTTTTAGTGCCTAAGCATCCTGGCTCTATACATTACACTTATAACAGTTGAAATTCACACACCATTTTTCAAATATTCTTCTTCCAATTTTTTTTAATGTAATGAACATGGTCGTATCATCAATCAATTGTGGAATCATTGAATTTTGCAACACAGGCAATTATTGGCCCATTTGTGTCTCTGCCAATCAAAACATGACTACCTGACAATCCCAGTTTCTCTCTCCATTCTCGCATAAACAGTCCTCTGGATTAAGGATCTTCTCCGGTACCATGGGTCCTGCAGTGCCTAATAAGATTATGTGAGAACTCTAGACTGTGCAACCAAGGAGATAGTTTGAGAGGCGGGGCGTGCATTCTGCCACTTATGTTGGGCTTCTATGTGATCCTGAAGAATAGACTTATGGTTCTTTGTGTTACCCCAGTTCTCCTTCATTTTGAAAATCATGAGCCACAGATTCTCATGAATCGGCAAGTTTGTTGCACATCTTAAATATGCCTTTGAGAACTTTCTTGAATCTGGTCCTCTGTCTGTTTGTAAATCTCTTGTTGTGATGACATTCAGAATAAAGAGTAAAGCTTTATTGCTTGGGATATTTATCTGGTAGAGGCCAGCTTCAGCTTGTCGTGCTGAAAGACCTAGCCTCCAGGTGAATTGGGCGATTTTTCTGAAAAGTGTTGGTAGTATTTCCGCAGTGCTTTGAGGTGCCTGTTGTATGTAGATAGTTAAGGTCACTGCAGCATACAGGGTGTCAGGGATCACAGCTGTCTTCTAGACCATATATTTTTACCAGGATGAGGTTCTGATCTTCAGGCACTCTTTGCCTCATATTTCCACAGTTTGAGCTGACAGACTGAAGATGGAGGAATTTCCCAATTGATTCCTGCCTTCATTAAAAGATTAATCCAGAGGTGGTTCGCCCTTCCAGTTCCACTCAACAGCCCTTTCTTCATATTAATGCAAGATTTTCTCTGCCATACATTTATCTAATTCCATATTGAAGGCTACAATGAATCCTGCATCCATCACATCTGCATGCTGTGCATTCCAGGTTCTAACATGCACAGTATTTCTTTTTCCTGTGTCAATTGAACCTTTTATTTTATACCTGTCTCTCTAGTCCTTACTCCCTCATCAAAGGGAATAACCTTTCATTTTCCTGTCTATACAATCACCTCATCATTTTAGATATCGCTATTAAATATCTTCTCATCCTTCACCAATACATTCCAGCCTCTCTAATTTAATAATAATAATAATAATAATAATAATAATAATAATAATAATAATAATAATAATAATAATAATAATAATAATAATAATATATTTTATCGTCATTACACATAAGTGCAATGAGATTTGGTTTGCAACTTCCATCCGATGTCATAACTTAATCGACAAATAAAATTTAGTTTTAAACTCCCTGAGAACAAGGTTTGTAAAAACGAACATTAGACCAGTAAAATCAACAGAGACTAAAGTACGAGGCCAGGGGAGACAGTCCATGGGGGTGGGGGGGTACTCAGCAGGGCCAGTTCAGAGCCGCTATAGCTCTGGGAATGAAGCTGTTCCTGAGTCTGGTGGTGTGGGCGTAGAAGGCCTTGTAACGTCTGCCGGAAGGGAGTAGTTCGAACAGTCCATTACAAGGGTGAGAGGAGACTTTATGTATGCTGACTGAGGCACCGTGTGTGGTAGATGCCCTTCAAGGCTGGTAGCGGTGTCCCAATAATCTGTTGCGCTCTGTGGACAACGCGCTGAAGAGCTCACCTCTCCGCCTCCGTGCAGCTGAGATACCACACAGAGATGCCATACGTTAGTATGCTCTCTGTGATGCAGCGGTAGAAGGTCGTCAGCAGCTGTTGGGGCAGACCAGTCCGTTTCAATGTACTTAGGAAGAATAGTCGTTGCTGTGCCTTTTTGACCAACGCAGCGGTGTTGGTGGACCATGTGAGGTCCTCTGAGATGTGAGTGCCCAGAAACTTGAAGCTGGACACTCTCTCCACACTGTCTCCGTAGATGGAGATTGGGGTGTATTCCCCATTCTGCGACCTCCTGAAGTCGATAATCAGCTCCTTGGTCTTGGAGGTGTTTAGCGACAAGTTGTTCCATGAGCACCAGTCCACCAGGTTCTGCACCTTCGCTCTATAGTTTGTTACTTTCACCGTTGGTGATCAGCCCAATCACCGTTGTGTCGTCTGAAAACTTGACAATGGTGTTGTTGTCAAATGCAGGGACACAGTCGTGTGTGAAGAGGGACTAGAGCATGGGGCTCAGTACACAGCCCTGTGGTGTGCCAGTGCTCAGGGTGATAGTGGAGGACAGGTGCGGCCCCAGTCTCACTGCCTGCGGTCGCTCCGTCAGAAAGTTCAGGATCCAATCGCATATCAGTGAGCTGAGGCCTAGCTGGTGGAGTTTGGTGGTGAGCTTGGTGGGGATGACCGTATTGAAGGCAGAGATATCGTTCAATGAAGAGCATCCTCACGTAGGTGCCCTGTTTTTCCAGGTGGGTCAGGACAGTGTGAAAAGCCCCAGAGATGGCTTCTTCTGTGGATCTATTTGCCCTGTATGCAAATTGATGAGAGTCCAATGATGCAGGGATGCTGGATTGGATGTGGGAGAGGACCAGCCTTAATTGGTATTGGAGTTAGGGCAACCGGGCGGTAGTCATTCAGGTTGGTGACTTTAGACTTTTTCGGCACCGGCACTATGGTAGCTGTCTTCAGGCACTTGGGCACCGTTGCCAGAGATAGAGACAGGTTGAACATGGATCATTGAACATGGAACATGGAACATGGATCATTATCCATGCTACTGCAGTCCCACATACCAGGAATCATTCAATTAAACCTTTCCAGAACACTAGATGATGTCTGTACATCATTCCTATAATGTAGTGAACAGAATTGAACATAATATTCCTTTTGAGATCAAATCATTGCTTGATGAAGTTTCATCAAAACTTCCTTGCTTTTATATTCTGTGTCTTTATTGAAAAAGCTCAGCGTTGTGTTGCCTTGTTAATTGTGTTGCTAACCTCCCTACCACTTTCCATAACCTTTGTCAATAGCCCCAAGTCCCGCTGTTCCTGGATCCCTTTTGGAACAGTATTCTACTTATTCTACTTTCCCTCTCCTCATTATTTCCACCAAATACATCATCTCTCATTTCTCTGCATTAAATATCATCAGCCATTGTTTCCTCTTACTGCCTGAAACATTGGGCCGCCGTTGCGGCGATTGCGGAGGCCTCACTAGGCCCCGACCACGGGTGAACAAAGAGGAAGAGGACTGAACTTTATTGCCTTTCCTCACAGTGGGAAATGTTGATTCCGCTGTGTGGGGATGTTCATGTTAAAATTCTATCATGTGTTGTGATTTAAAAAAAAAATAATTGTATGGCTGTATGGTAACCCAAATCTCACTGTACCAATTGATGCATGTGACAATAAATGTGAACTTGAAACTTGAAACTTGAAATTGAAACTTATGCTGACCATACTCCAGGGCAATCATGGCAATAAGGATGTGATAGTGGATCAACATTCAGTTTGGTCACAATTTGGCCTGACACTCTAGGTCATACTGACTAGTGGAAAGTACCTACTAACAACATACTTTAATGTGAGATGACAATCACATGGGCTTGTTGTTCTTAGACCAGTAGCAATGGGGTCCAAGATGAATGGAGACCAGACTTTATTACATGGACATAAAAATATAAGTAGATTTGCACAAAATATCTTTCAGCATGTGCACGCTCTCAAACACATATTGGTGAGCTCAAAGTCAGATTAGCCTGCCCATTGTCTGTTTCTCCCCCTTACCCACTGTCTTAATACTCCTTTTTTACCCACTCTCGTTTTGCTTTCATTCCTTCCCATTCCTGAATCCCCATGCCTCTGGTATCTCCTAACATTCCCTAAGCTCTTCGCATCCATATTCAGCCTTCATTCTTCCAACCCTTGTCAAGGTAAAATGGTAGCCCACACTATTCACAAGCTTGTGTGTTTCGACATAGGGCACCCTTTTCAATAAGCTATGCCACTGAGGAAATGCTATGTAGAGAGATAGGAACTGTCTACTCACACCATTCCACATCGTTCACCCAGGTATAGTGCCCAAGCAGATACTGCATTGGTGGGTCTTGCTTCCCAGTCATCAGCCTTCCCACATCCCTGCTTCATCCATCCCACCTTCAACTGAAAGATATATAGTGCTGTGATGTGACTCTTCAATTGCACATGCAAACTCATTAAATGCTATGACGTTTTAACCCTTTCACACTACATGTTCCAGCCTTCAATCACCCTCTATGTGAAAATATATTCCTCATCTCTCTTGTAGATCGGTGAGACCAAGCGTAGGCTTGGCAATCGTTTCGCCCAACACCTCCGCTCAGTTCGCAATAACCAACCTGATCTCCCGGTAGCTCAGCACTTCAGCTCCCCCTCCCATTCCAAATCTGACCTATCTGTCCTGGGCCTCCCTCCCCCATGGCCAGAGTGAGGCCCACCGTAAATTGAAGAAGCAGCACCTCATATTTCGCTTGGGCAGTTTACACACCAGCGGTATGAACATTGACTTCTCCAATTTCAGGTAGTCCCTGCTTTCTCCTCCCCTTCCCAGCTCTCCCTCAGCCCACTGTCTCCGCCTCTTCCTTTCTTCTTCCCGCCCCCCCCCCCCCCACCCTCACATCAGTATGAAGAAGGGTCTCAACCCGAAACGTCGCCTATTTTCTTCGCTCCATAGAAGCTGCCTCACCCGTTGAGTTTCTCCAGCATTTTTGTCTACCTTCGATTTTCCAGCATCTGCAAGTTCCTTCTTAAACATCAGGCATTACAGTGGCTTGCAAAAGTATTCATACCCCTTGAACTTTTCCACATTTTGTCACATTACAGCCGCAAACGTGAATGTATTGTATTGGGATTTTATGCGATAGACCAACACAAAGTGGCGCATAATTGTGAAGTGGAAGGAAAATGATACATGGTTTTCAAATTTTTTTACACATAAAAATCTGAAAAGTGTGGCATGCAAAAGTATTCAGCCCCCTTTACTCTGATACCCCTAAATAAAATCCAGTGCAACCAATTGCCTTCAGAAGTCACCTAATTAGTAAATAGAGTCCACTTGTGTGTAATCTAATCTCAGTATAAATACAGCTGTTCTGTGAAGGCCTCAGAGATTTGTTAGAGAACATTAATGAATAAACAATGTTCCTTGGGCATCATGAAGCCCAAGGAACACACCAGACAGGTCAGGGATAACGTTATGGAGATGTTTAAAGCAGGGTTAGGTTATAAAAAAATATCCCAAGCTTTGAACATCTCACGGAGCACTGTTCAATCCATCATCCAAAAATGGAAAGAGTATGGCAGAACTGCAAACCTACCAAGACATGGCTGTCCACCCAAACTGACAGGCAGGGCAAGGAGAGCATTGATCAGAGAAGCAGCCAAGAGGCCCATGGTAACTCTGGAGGAGCTGCAAAGATCCACAGCTCAGGTGGGAGAATCTGTCCACAGGACAACTATTAGTCATGCACTCCACAAATCGGGCCTTTATGGAAGAGTGGCAAGAAGAAAGCCATTGTTGAAACAAAGCCATAAGAAGTCCTGTTAGCAGTTTGCCACAAGCCATGTGGGGGACACAGCAAACATGTGGAGGAAGGTGCTCTGGTCTGATGAGACCAAAATTGAAGTTTTTGGCCTAAATGCAAAACGCTATGTGTGGCGGAAAACTAACACTGCACATCACCCTGAACACAACAGCCCCACTTTGAAACATGGTGGTGGCAGCATCATGCTGTGGGGATGCTTTTCTTCAGCAGGGACAGGGAAGCTGGTCAGAGTTGATGGGAAGATGGATGGAGCCAAATACAGGGCAAATTTGGAAGAAAACCTGTTAGAGTCTGCAAAAGACGAGACTGGGGCGGAGGTTCACCTTCCAGCAGGACAACGACCCTAAACATGCAGCCAGAGCTAAAATGGAATGGTTTAGATCAAAGCATATTCATGTGTTAGAATGGCCCAGTCAAAGTCGAGACCTAAATCCAATTGAGAATCTCTGGCAAGACTTGAAAATTGCTGTTCACAGATGCTCTCCACCCAATCTGACTGAGCTTGAGCTATTTTGCAAAGAAGAATGGGCAAACATTTCAGTCTCTAGATGTGCAAGGCTGGTAGAGACATACCCCAAAATACTTGGAGCTGTAATTGCAGCGAAAGGTAGTTCTACAAAGTATTGACTCAGGGGGGGCAGAATACTTTTGCACGCCACACTTTTCATTTTTTTATTTGTAATAAAATTTGGAAACTATGTATCATTTTCCTTCCACTTCACAATTATGCACCACTTTGTGTTGGTTGATCACATAAAATCCCAATAAAATACATTTACGTTTGTGGTTGTAACGTGACAAAATGTGGAAAAGTTCAAGGGGTATGAATACTTTTGCAAGCCACTGTATATACCTGCATTTGTAACCTCACAATCTTTTAATGCATGTTATAGCTAATTAATTGCCATTAAAATGTGGTCAGGTTTTAAAGCAGGTTAATGTGGCTCCCAAAATATGGTGTCATGACCATGATTTTAAATTGAAGCAGGAATATCTATTTTCTCAACACTTCTATTTCACTTCTATTTCCTCAACACCTTTGTCAATTTTATTTTTACCCATAGCTTGACATTTAATTGGTAGGTTATTGGTTTAACCATTTCCATATAACAATAATGGAATGCATCTTCCCGTAATAATAAACTACTTTATTTCCCAATGATGTTTGAGTGGTGTTGGTCTGCTGTGGACTGCCGCTTCTAAACCACCCCCTTAGGTGGCGTGCATACGTCATTTGGCCTGCAGTGACCTGTTTATTGGGATCCGTTCTTTAATCGCCAATCAATTTGTGGCAAAGAAATTCACTACTGATAACAACTGATGACTACTAAATGAAACAAATTGGGCTAATGATGATGTTTAATTTTTTTATTTCATCTACTTCCTGGTGAAATCGCTAAGAATGATAAATGCTGAGTTTACTATTCGTTTAAATGGAGATAATATACTAACATTTTCGTATCCCTTGTAGAACCTGTGTTTCTATTGCGGGAGAAGCGGCATTCGATGCATGCGAGTCATTAAACAAAGTATGTAAACTATTGTACAAAAAGGAACAGAAATCCAAAGCAGCATTTAATCTGCATTTTATTTGGATATACAGATAGCATTGGGGTAGTCTTGACGGAACAGAAATGGACTTAGGTGGGAACAAGGTTGAAAAATTCTGACTGCTCAGTGGGAAATCTCAGTTAGAAATGTAAAACATTATTGACACTCAAGTAATTACATGTGTTTAATTACACGATATATTTTCACAAGATTTGGATAGGTAAACAGTCCTTAATGGAGTCCTTAACAGTCCTAAGTCCTTCATCTTTAATGAATTTCGCATAATTTCTATTCTATTGAACGTCATGGTATAGTTCTTTCGCAAATGCGCCAAGATTCCAAATCGTTCCCGCAGCCTATGTAATAATTCGTCCTCTGTTGAAGAGATATTGCTACACTATTGTAGTGGAAGGGCAAAATTGAAGATTACACGTACACCATGATGGGGAATCCACTGCATATAAATTCCCGTCAGTGGAAAATTGGGGGATTTGTCTTTGTTCATTATTTGTATTTATGATAAAAGTGATCCAGCGAATCTATTAATGCATAAAATTATACACGTATAAAGTTTGAGTGACAACTTGCACTTCTGACATTTAACGCGGGCATTTCAAAGGGCTTTTTAAAAGGCTGCAAAAAGTAAAGGAATTAACTAACGTTTTTATTCCATTAAATATGCACATAAATAATTGCATTTCATTATTTTCTACGTTTTGTGGCGAATTTAAGGTTGACTATACATAGTAGTGCTAAAGGAAAGTTGACGATGCCCTTGTTTCCATCTCCCCTGAGGTGTTGTAATGTTGTGGACTCTCTCATTTGTGGGAGCTGTTCAATACGTTTCGCACTTCCTCCCTCGCCATACACTTGCGTGCAGACAACAGCGACAAGCTCAAGCTCCTTTCATCTTCACGGTGGCAGGCGTTATCTCCTTGTAAACCGGTTGTAATCAGTTTGTTGGCGTCACCCGAGTACTTTAATGACGATTACAGCATAAGAATGACAGATTAGAAAGAGCAGGCAATGGTGATCCTTCCCAGACCCGCAGTGCTTCCGAGTGGAGAGCTCACATCAGAAGGTCATCATTATATCTCCGTTTTTCCTCCCCCCCTGTGTTCCCTTGAACTGTGTCTTCTTGCTTGTGTTTCTCTGCTGGCTCTGATTTGATCTCAGATCCTGTGTACAATGGAATCAAGAAAGGAGATGCTGCTGATGATGGAGCGAGGTCAGCATGGCAATCGAATTGGCAGGAGATTGCCGAATTTGTCAGAACCAGCTGGAAGTCCTGTAAACGAGTCCCATGAAAACGTGGTCCACAGGAGTTGTTTGAGCCCCGGGTCGGCGTCAATGACACCGGAGAACCGAGGCGAGGAGGCCGATGTTAACACTCGCATCAGACCGGGCTCCAGACTCCCCGTCCCGGACAAGTCATCTTCGGACGGCTGCTCGGCAAAAAGTAAATCGCTCTCCATTCAGAACAGTCCGGAAACTGAGTCTGATTATTATGATGAGATAGATGTCAGTTGTACTCCAAACTGTACGCCGGGAAATCAAGGAAACCAGACAAACAAAGGTAATGGTCGTTTTCAGTTCCAATAGAGGAGTTACACTGATAACATTAAAAACACATCATGTAGATTTGGATTATTGCCAATGTTTTATTCTGCTGGGTAGCCGTATGCAGCAAATATATTGAAGATTGGATTAGAAAACGCAAAATCAAGAAACGACTAACCGATTTAAACATTATTCCCGACCATTGATAAAATACTCTTTCAAATCACAATTCATTGTCATTTTCATTTAAATTATACAAATTAACTGTCCGAGCGATTTAATGAGGTCCATTCACTGGTTACCTTCAAGCAGTTAACAGTTACATTGACTTTTGCTATTATAAAAATAGTTCTGTAAAACCTGCAACCAAGAGGGCACAACAATAGATTAGAAGAGCTAGAAACTCGTTGCCATTTAATTTGGTTTCTTGATGGAGTACGGAAACTAGTTTAAAGACCGTAAAATGATTATTGAATCCCTGGTTCAGAGGAGTTAACACCTTGCGAGTCTTCAAATTGTCACTTTTCAAGGGTCTTGTCGGCGCCAGCTCGGAAATAGGTGTCTACAGATGAGCTTCAATGGGAGCCGGCGCATATGAAAGCACCAGTCAGCAAGCAGCCGGCATCCACTTTATAGTCACGTTCAAGGCAGAGAACATAGAGAAAAGCTGGGGAAAAAGTCAATTTCAAATGAGCTCAAGAATTATCTCCAAATTTTGAGTAACCAGTTTTTGTCCCACTGCAAATCTAAGAGTTGGTTCTTCGGTGACACAACCAAAAAAGGCCATCGAGGCACAAAGGACGTCTCATCCTATAGATCATTCTGGTGTACAGCATATAGGTATGATGATAAGTCAGTATTGTGACTATTTTAAAACGAGATGAACGCTTGATTTATCTTCATCTTCCAAAGCAATATAAGATTTTTGGACAGAAATCAAATTAAACATAGTGCAATACCGATGTAGAATTGGGAACATACTTTATTGGTTTTACATTAGTGCTTATGTAACACGTTTAGTTCTGTCTGTCGTTTCAGGTCACTCTTCCGATCCGATGGACATTAACGGCGGTGCAGAGCTACCCAAAGTATCCGGCTCCCAAAACCTGATAGGCGGCGGTGGAGCGGATCAGATGCGCCGTTACCGAACTGCTTTCACCAGGGAACAGATCGCCAGACTGGAGAAGGAATTCTACCGCGAAAATTACGTTTCCAGGCCCAGGAGATGCGAGTTAGCAGCGGCTTTAAATTTACCAGAAACCACTATCAAGGTGAACGGAGGCAGTGTACAATGAAATGTCTAAGCTCGTCGTGATTGTAAGCAATGTGAGCAGACATATGAATAACCAGAGCATTTGTGAACAGTTTCATACAATCCGGTCCGCCGAAACAGTAAATGAAGAATACAGAGAGAGTGTAGACTAGGCCTGCTGTGGATCAGTTTATTAACACCAAAGTAAACGTATTATACTAGGAAATTGCCCTTTGTTCAGTACTGGTATTGTAAATATGCAAAGGTATCCATAGATGCCGGACATTTCAATTCTATCAGTTATATCATTTATTATCGATGCTTTCCATATAGAAGGTAACAACACGAAATATGTACAGAAAGGAGGCATAATATGTGTTATGGGACCATGTGAAATGAGTTTTAAATCATACATCTGGACAGTAATGGTTAGTGAATAGAATCTACTGGACTGAACGTGTTTTATTATAAATACGAATTTTCAAATTATAAAACATAATTATCTCCTTTGAGTATCAAGTGTGTTGAAAACAGATGGGGTATTTTCACATTTGACAGCAGGATAAAATATGACAGTTGCTATCCTTTCTTCCTTTCGATAGTTTCTGTGTTTTCTTCAAGAAACAATGCTTCTGAATTGAAAAAGCTCTTAACAGCGTGCAGTGTGTTTTGGCAGGGGGGGGGGGGGGGGGGGGGGGGTGGCGGTGGCGTAGTGTGTAACACAGCAGCTCTCAATGGGTTAACACAATGCAGGTAGAGTCACTGGAGGATCTTCTACACTGAACGCGTTTAGCTTTCGCAAACACACACGAACTGTTAACGAAAAAAATGGCGAAATATTTAAATTTTATTGCCACCTTTCTCCGTATTTTGGGAGTATCGATTTGATTTGAGCTCCCGGCAAATCCTTAAACTGATTTAATAGCTACAAAATGAAATATCAGTGTGCGAAAGAATAGTCTTGTAAAAACCCGGATCATAAATTTACAAACAAATTGCTCAAAATGAGAGTGTTAAGATCACTGGATGACAACGTTTTATGTAGTGAAATACAGTTTCCTAACTATTAAACATTCATACATTGAAAATCAACGCTGCTTTGCCATTTAAAGGCATATTTTTAAAGGCAAATATTGTTCGGCTTCGAGTAATTAGACCAGAAATGTAAATACGTTTCGAGGTGATGACAGGGAGCAATTCCGCGTTGTACTTTTCAAGTCAAGAAGAATGATTATTGCAGCAACTTAATTCTTTTTTATTTCAATCCAAATTATTTTAAAGGTCTGGTTCCAAAATCGCAGAATGAAGGACAAAAGACAACGTTTGGCTATGACCTGGCCTCATCCCGCCGATCCTACCTTTTACACTTATATGATGAGCCACGCAGCGGCGGCTGGCAATCTGCCCTACCCTTTCCCATCACATGTACCTCTTCACTACTACCCTCACATGGGCATGTCTGCAGCATCAGCCTCAGCAACCAGTCCTTTCAGTGCTCCTCTGAGACCCCTGGACACTTTCAGAGTTCTTTCCCACCCTTACCCGCGGCCGGAATTGCTGTGTGCTTTCAGACACCCTTCCCTATATCCTTCTGCCTCTAACCATGGACTTGGCAGCACCGGGAGTAGCCCTTGTTCATGCTTAACGTGCCATAGCAGCCAATCGAACGGGGTGGCACAGAGACCTGCAGGGACTGACTTCACATGTGCATCAACCTCCAGAACTGACACATTCCTCACCTTCACACCTTCGGTGTTAAGCAAGGCTGCTGCGGTATCCCTGGACCAACGGGAAGAAGTGCCATTAACGAGATAAGACAGTGGCTTGAAACATGCATAAACACACATCTTCCAAATGTGCACACGTCTCCTTCTTGGAAGAAGGGTTTGAATACCAACGGAAATGTCGGGTATCTGGATGACTGGACTTTGATTCGAAAGCTCCGTGACATTCCTACAGGACAACCTCTTACATTTTTACCCATAATGGATTATAATAATTCTTCCTCCTCTGCCAATTGTGTCCTATGCTGATGAGAATATTCTAGTCGTGTACGTGTATTATTGGGGGTTTAATAGTTAAATGTATGATAATATCGTCATCATAGAAAACCTGGTTTCAGACGCTAACAAGCCACAATGGGATGGGATTATGTGATGGGTAACAGAGCAACTCTAATTCAGAATCGTGTTCGGAGACCGAAAACACGATCAAATATGTATTTTTGTTTTTATCACGGTGGCTGACGTTTAAAATGATCACGGTTGATTTGCATTGTGAACGACACTCCTAACATCAAGATGATATTAGATCTTTACAGGGAGAGCTTTGTTGGTCTAAACGAGTATCATGTAAAGTAAACCAAGTTAACCATTCTGTTCAGAAGCAGTTGTCTTCACATTTTGAAATCTGAAAGTTGCTTCGCCTGATTCGCTATGGAATTTAAAAATAAAGAATTGCAAGGATCACTGTTTCTGCGTTTGTTTTATAAAATATTCTGAATGAGCCAAATTGTTATTTCTTCCATCTTTCTGCTTTGGTTTGAAAATTACTTCCAATGCTGTGAAATGTACAAAATTAGAAATCCCCAAAACAATGATAGATTATCGAGAATGGAGGACATCAAATAGCTTTAAAATACAATTCACAATTCAGTTTATAGTATAAAAATAGCAAAATAACCAAACCTAGTACGACCTGTAGCATTTTGTTTTAAATGAACTAAAATATTTTAGATGTGCCTTTATATTGTTTTGTATTTTTTTAAGATAAATGTATCGTTTTAAAGAACACTTTAACACATAGCTTTAACCTTCACAACTATTTAAAATGTACCAAAAAAAAAACACCCATCTACTATTTTATTTGTTGCATGTTGCCTGAATGTTCAGTGGCTGAATTGATCATGCAATATACCTGATTTCAGAATACTGTGAATACAAATTGTTCAGCATATGTTAATAGTGTATTTAATGTAAACGGACGCGTACCTGATTTGTTTCTAATCTAAAGCAGATTTAACACGTAGAATGGTCGAATCTGTAAGTGTTTTATAATCATTCTTCCATAACGGGACTAGATACTAAAAAGAAGAATATTTTATGGAATTTCCGTTTAATTTATTTTCTAAATTGTCAATAGACTAACAGTTAGAGATCACAGATGGAAACCAAAGGAAATGTCTTGCAATTGTATTGTATAATTATTGCATCTGGATAAACAAGAGGTTATTTTGTTTATGATATGATTTATAATGCGCAAGTTGAAGATGTATTGATCCTGACTGCATAGTGATTAAGCCGTTCCTAACTTTGAAGTGTGGTTGTAAACAAATGCAATGATTCTGTTAAAACTGTTCGTTCAACACAGTTTAAGCATTTCCAAACGTACTTATATGTTTTGCTTCGATTTTCGACCGCTTCCCCATTTATTTCTTCAGTCGCTTGACAGACTAAATATAACCAGCAAAAACAAATAAACCATTTCGAACAATTACAATACAATTGTTTCTTTCGTTGAGAGATTGTTTGAAAATTGTTCAATCGATATCAGCCTCATTTACCTGTTTGTTTTATTGTTTTCCAATCTGAGGGTGAATGTAAGGTTGCGTTAAATAGATAAAAGATTCCCGAGAAAGCGATTGCACTACCCGGTGCTTCATTTACCAGGTCAAACATTCTACAATAAATTATGTCGTATAGCTATGGGGTTTGATCATGGCGTTGAAATTGTTTATGACAAATAAAAAGCTCTGATGTTTCTGTTTTATAAGCCATATTTTCCTCTAGTTAACACTTAATAGAGAAAGCAAAATTAGATGTCTGCATCTTAAGCTCGAATCCAAAGATCGATGATTCAGCCTCCTGTCCAATCAGCATTCTTTAATTGACTACATTTTCTGGGTAATTGAACCACTCTTTGTCTAAATTGAAGTTTCATAAGAAGAACAATATATCTCTGCGCACGAAACACTCTTGTGTTGATTCAGAATATCCCGATCGTCATATGTCATGCTGGGGTCCTGGTTTCCACCCGCCAATCCCTGCTCAAACAGAAGCCCCTGATTGTTTTCCTTTGATTGATTGCCTTATTAACGCGTGTTCTTGTAAGTGTGACCAAGTTGATTACGATGCATATGCTTAGAATAATGTTCAATTTAAGCAACGGAGTAGAACCGAAGAAGATTTAGATCACCAGCCAAATGTGAATTCCTAACCCTTGCGTCAAATACACGAATCGAAAAAGAAAGTTTAGCATATAATAACTGAAATTCTTTATTAAAACCATTTTGGGCACACGTGCATCCACCTCTATAACGCAGCGATGTATTGAGCTGTTTTCCCATCTCTATGTGCATATATAATGGCTTCCCAGATACGGAAATGTCACGATTACAATTTGAAGAGTTTACGCAAATGGAGAGAATATCATTCTATATTTTATTTCATACTGAAATCGCATCACGATATGTTGAGGCGTTACTGTTTTCGCTTTGAATTACAAAATTATTTTCACTTCATTATTAAAATATATTTTTAGTTGTGTTATGTCTATGTTAAAATTATTTTTCTATATGTAATCGTTATGTTAGAAAGCATCGAAGAGAGACAAAATGCTGGAGTAACTCAGCGGGACAGGCAGCATCTCTGAAGGGAAGGAATGGGTGACGTTTCGGATCGAGGCACTCAGAAAGCATCAGAATGGTTCATGGTTCTCCGATGCAGAGAAATGGTTAACATTGTAGTTGAGTAACCTTCTTGGAAACTTGTTTTTTGTACTATAAAGAATAGTTTAAGTATCAGATCTATGTCACGCCCAATGTGGTCCCCGACAGGGGTCGGATTCAACGATCTGAACCTGTCATTGGTCATACTGGTGCACGTGTACCTGAATGTACACGTGTTCATGCATGGACACGTACATATGTGTACGCTGGAAACATGCATCAATGTTTATGGAGGGACGTCCATTTCTTGGATTTCTTGGATAGCATTTCAACTTTATTAACTCATTGTTACACCAGAAGTAAGTCTGATCTCTAAATCTTTTATCAGACACAATTAGCCTTAGCTTTGCTGCCTCGCAGTTTGGTTTTCGCTCGCTGATCAAACCTCCCCACCCGTTTGCCAGACACCCCCGTCTATCAAGCTCAGCCCATGTTTAAACGCTTACAGCTAAAAGTTCACTCCATTCAAACGAACTGAGAGAGAAACATGATGGGTTGCGAGGAAACATGCAACAATTAGGTTACCACACGCTAATTGTACCCGATCGTCGTTGTTGAAATCGCCGCTGTCCTAAATTACGTTATATTAATGTAGGTTTAGTTCGTTCCGGCAAGGCGAGGAGCTTAAATGGGCCCATCAGATGATAATGATGATGAATGAGATATTAATTCAGATACAGGCTAGACAATTTACGCGTTATTCTGTTTATATAGCCTCCCAAAAATCATTTAGAATCGCAGGTCGCAATTTCAATCAAAGGCACCATCTTGTAAACGAGATAGCCTGTGTGTTTATCATACATATTTATAGAAATCTGCGCTTTATCTGCCAGCCTGTGTCACGGCTCTGTTATGGGGAGAACCGACAATGCATTTAAAATTATTATTACCTCATCTAACAATGGGATTTTAAATAAGTATCTTGTCTTATCTCGTGATTGTCTTATTGCTTAATATGCATGGTTCAATCTGTCCCTTCATGAAAACATATTTAAACTTAACTACTACAACGGAAAACAAACTACTGTTGCAACATTGATTCAATAAGGTAATTAGACTCAAGGAGTATATACACAACTTTGGGCAGTATATAGTATTTTAGTAAAAGATAATCAACTATCAATGTGAACAGTTTGCAACAATGGGACAATGTCAACCAATAAAAACAAAATAGATTTCCCCCTAACAAATAAAAACGGGATTGGTTCGAGTTCCACATGAAGCTAAACTCTACAATGTTCTTCCTGCAGAAATGGGGCAGGTTGACAAAATTTGGAACAAGACTATTGTATGTGATACTATAAAATACACCCTAAAGCTGAACATATATCTGAAAGTTTACCCCTATTTGTAAGTACCTGTACTGGATTTATTTTGTGCATTCGCCTATTGCATGCAATTTGTGACGGTATATGATTTTTCAAATAGCACATATTTATGACTTCATGGCATGTCTTCATTGTCTGTCATATATTTTGCAGCTAAATACATTGTTCGTATGCATTCGATGACATCCACTTTCAAAGTACGATTGTTACATTTGAGAACCATATAATAATTTTCTAAATCATATCGTCACTGTTAATATTATTTCCTGCTGCAAAAATATGTATCAAATACCTTGCCACCTCATTTCTAGTCTCATCAACTACAGTGCCCTCCATAATGTTTGGGACAAAGACCCATCATTTATTTATTTGCCTCGGTATTACACAAATTTATATTTGTAATAGAAAAAAAATCACATGTGGTTAAAGTGTACATTGTCAGATTTTAAAAAAAGGCCATTTTTGTACATTTTGGTTGCACCGTGTAGAAATTACAGTAGTGTTTTTACATAGTTCCCCCATTTCAGGGCACATAATGTTTGGGACACAGCGATGTCATGTAAATGAAAGTAGTCATGTTTAGTATTTTTTGTTGCATATCCTTTGCATGCAATGACTGCTTGAAGTCTCTAATTCATGGACATCACCAGTTGCTGGGTGTCTTCTCTGGTGATGCTCTGCCAGGCCTGTATTGCAGCCATCTTTATCTTATGCTTGTTTTGGAGGCTAGTCACCTTCAGTTTTCTCTTCAGCTTATAAAAGGCATGCTCAATTGGGTTCAGATCGGGTGATTGACTTGACCACTCAATAATTTACCATTTTTTAGCACTGAAAAACTCAGTTGCTGCTTTAGCAGTATGTTTGGGATCCTTGTCTTGCTGTAGAATAAACAGCTGGCCAATGGGTTTTGAGGCATGAGTTTGAACTTAAGCAAATAGGATGTGTCTATACACTTCAGAATTCATTATGCTACTACCATCAGCAGTTGTATCATCAATGAAGATAAGTGAGCCAGTACCTTCAGCAGCCATACATGTCCAGGCTATAACACCCCCACTGCCATGTTTCACAGATGAGGGGATCTTGGGCAGTTCCTTCTCTCCTCCATACTTTGCTTTTGCCATCACTCTGATATAAGTTAATCTTTGTCTCATCTGTCCACGAGACTTTTGCCAGGTTGCTCTTTTAAGTACTTCTTGGCAAACTGCAACCTGGCCATCCTATTTTTGCAGCTAACCAGTGGTTTGCATCTTGCAGTGTAGCCTCTTTGTTCATGAAGTCTTCTGCGAACAGTGGTCATTGACAAATCCACACCCGACACCTGAAGAGTGTTTCTGATCTGCCAGATAGGTGTTTGGGAATTTTTCTTTATTATGGATAGAATGCTTCTGTCATCAGCTGTGGAGGTCTTCCTTGACCTGCCAGTCCTTTTGCGATTAGTAAGCTCACCAGTGCTCACTTTCTTCTTAATGATGTTCCAAACAGTTGATTTTGGTAAGCCTAAGGTTTGGCTGACGTCTCTAACAGTTTTATTCTTGTTTCGCAGTCTCCTAATGGCTTCTTTGGCTTTCATTGGCACACCTTTGGTCTTCATGTTGATAAATAGCAATAAAAGTTTCCAAAGATGATGGAAAGACTGGAGGAAGGACTAGGTGCTGAGAGCTCTCTTATACCCGCATTAAGAAGGCAAATACATACCTGAGCAATTACAAACACCTGTGAAGCCATGTGTCCCAAAACCTATGGTGCCCTGAAATGGGGGGGGACTATATATATAAACACAGCTGTAGTTTCTACATGGTGAAACCAAAATGTATAAAAATGGCCTTTATTAAAATCTGACAATGTGCACTTTAACCATATGTGATTTTTTTTTTCTATTACAAATCTCAAATTGTGGAGTACAGAGGCAAATCAATAAATGATGGGTCTTTGCCCCAAACATTATTGAGGGCACTGTAATTCTATGAATATTCAAACCGAGAATGTAATGTCTGCAGAACGGACTCGGTTCCATAAACAATGGCGTTAAATAAATATTATGTATACATACTGTAATTATTCAATGACATCTGTAGCATTGAAGTGGGGTTGTTTCACTAATCGTTTTTTAGAACATTTCTTTTGGTATTACATCTAAATTCTGACCTGAATACTCAAGTGTGGATTAAATTGTAACGAGGTAGGTATTTTACAAAATGGTATCGCAGCTTTGCGTGTTAGAGGATTCTGTATTTCTGTATTTTTCAACGAGTTGTGAATATTATTCTGGATACGTAAATTCATATGGATATGGAGTATACATATTACACAAGAGAAATACGATGCTTTGTTAACATTTAAAAAAAAAACATCTAACTGTATCGTGCGGCTTCCGAAAGCGCCCGTCAAAATGTGACATTGATGCATTGCTGTCCAATTAGCGCGTCTAATTAGTGTCCTGTGGGAGAGTCGGACCCAGAGTCAGGGAAGACTGAGCCCAGCCAACACCAGCCAAAGAGCAACGTTATTACTTCTACAGGGACTGCGTTTGAATGAGAAATAACACAGCGATATTCGTTTTACGCCAGACCTATATAGAGATAGAACTATTGTAGCAAAATAAGACACAAAGTGCTGTAGTAATTTAGCGCGCCAAGCAGCATCTCTGGAGAACATGGACAGGCGCATCGAGACGGGATCCTTCTTCGGGCTGACCGGACTCGGAACGTCGCCTATCCATGTTCTCTAGAGATGCTGCCCGACTCACTGAGTTAGACACGTTGTCTTTTTTGCAAACCAGCACTTGGGCTTCTTTGTGCCTCCATATTGTAGCAAGATCTCACTGGCAAAGTAGTATCATGTAACTTTGCCTTGACTTTCACAATACAAAAGATTATTCTCAATAATGTAATTAATGCATTTTGTTAACACTGTCGTTAGTTAAAGTCACCTTCAGCAGTGCATACGTAGCTTTTTTTTTCTAATTTCGGTGTCTGAGAATTGTATCCATGTACCTGCGCCTAATTCCCATGAGAGGCGGTCCTCAACTAGTCTGTTCCCAGCAGAAGGAAGAGTGGTGAATCATATAGTATTTTATTTTAAGTCTGATAATACATCTTAACTTCCAACCAAACAACTTTGAATATAATAGAATATAAGTACTTTTAGCAGGTTTACAAAGGACAGTTGTAATTAATCTTCGGTAAAACATCAGTATGTATTGCAGGTACAAATTATGGAAGCATGCTTTATTCGAAATGAAATGTTAACATTGCGATGACATCCCTTACAGTGCTGTCAAATGCGACGCTCATGTCATCAAAAAATATATATTTTTTCAACGGAATGATGGGTGAAAATAGCCATAGACGCTTGAAACACGAGAGAATTCAAAGTAAAATTGTATAGAGAAATACTGGGTCTCGACCCGAAACGTCACCCATTCCTTCTCTTCAGAGATGCTGCCTGTCCCGCTGAGTTACTCCAGCATTTTATGTCTATTTTCGGGCTAGGATAGCATTTATTTTCAATCCCGATGGGCAAATCCCCCGGATTAGTATAACAAATTAGGCTTGTTGAAAATAACCTTTGTGACCGATGTCCATGAAGTTCAAAGAGAGTAAATGAGTATCACAACCGCTTTGGTACTTTAGAATAACATGACTTTGTATATGAATATTACAAGTGCTACGAAGGTGGTGTTATAATGCGAAAACGGTGTGTATGTATGTATGTATGTATGCATGTGTGTCTGTACATCTACATTTATATATCTATCTATCTATCTATATATATATATATAAATATGTGTATATATTTGACTTTATATATACTGGATTTATTTTCGTTTATTATATTGTTTACAGAGTACTATGTTTACATATTCTTCTGCTGTGCTGCTGCAAGTAAGAATTTCATTGTTCTGTTTGGGACATATGACAATAAAATAATCTTAACTTGACTCTTGACTTTTTCCTCCTGCAGTTTTGCTCAAGATTTCAGAATCTGCAATTCTTGTGTCTCAATCGTTGTCTTTAGGCTAATTCACCATTTGGTAAAATGCTAATTGTTAACTACTAATGACATTGGTTTAATAGTCAATGTTGCAATTTTATTGCTAGATGGATGCAGTAATTCAAAAAAAAAATATTGAATAACTTCTCATTTGTGTTTAAATTTCATTCTACTACTTAAACAATAATTTGTTTGATCACATACCCTTCACTCACTGGAAAGCCAAAAATGTAACCATGAATGGTTTCCTTTTAAAAAAGAATTTTGTATCACAGTTTTAAATGATCTTGGTATCTATCTCAACAACAGTACAAAAAATGTGATGTCGAAACATTTTATAAAATGCTGTAAATATAAAGATTTCATTTTGTACTAATGCGGAATAAAATGCAACAGTTCTATTAGAACAGAATAATTGTTCCCTCGGTGCTATGGTTTCAAGCTAAAGGTTTGTTTAATATCTTACAAAACCTGAAGATTATGGGCCAGAATTAATGGTTGCGCTGCATAGTAATTATTATTTGCATGGACGTGACGTATTGTTCACTATACACGTGACAATTATAAACCTAAACCAAAGTGGCAGATAGGTTTCGGTGGGGGGTTGGGAAGGGTGGTGTTAGGGGAGTCCAATGATGGATATGATGCTCAATGGTTAGCTTGATTTCAATTCACACACAACTGGTCTGCTTCAGTTTTAGACTGTAGCCTGAAAAATGGATGGATGTCTAGTGAAGTGATGTTCTATCTTCCCAGTAATCCAGTGCTGGATGATAGACAAACAATGTAAAGACAACGAAAGATGGTGAGTAAATGGTAGTTATTATAAGTGTACATGTGTAAGCTGAGGGCATGCTTTCAGTTGATGATGCTAAGGGACAATAAGTAGTTCAATAGGAGAGATCAAGGAGATATTCTTATGGATAGCAGGGTTAAAATAGTGTGAATGCAGCAAATTAACCCATTGGTGTTGACTTCTGAATAAGCCAGGGTGATGAAAATTCAAACAAAACAAGTGCATACTCAGTTGCATAAGGATGGAGGGACACTGGAGAAGGGTAGTGTGACAATCTGGATCAAGCAGTCAGTTTCTAACCACAGGCTCTCAGAACCTCCAAACCTCCATCCATTCAATTTTATACTTCACCGTTGGAGACTGTATACTGTATTGTGCTACATACACTCCCGCTGAATACCGTGTACTCTGTTGCATTCTCTACTACCACTGATGATGAAGGGACACTGGAGAGGGAGAGTAACAATCTGAATCCAACGCTGCAAACAAGTCAAGATTAATAAGGATAGACGCAAAATACTGGAGTTACTCAGCGGCACAGGCAGCATCTCTGGAGAGAAGGAGTGGGTGACGTTTTGGGTCGAGACCCTTCTTCAGACTGATGTCAAGGGAGTGGACGGTACAGAGATAAAATGTAGTCAGAGACAAAATGACTGGTAGGATAATTGGGATGGGGAGGCGATGAAGAGAGAGGGAAAGCAAGGACTACTTGAAGTTAGAAACATAGAAACATAGAAAATAGCAGGAGAAGTCCATACGGCCCTTCGAGCCAGCACCGCCATTCATTGTGATCATGGCTGATCATCCCCAATCAATAACCCGTGCCTGCCTTCTCCCCATATCCCTTGATTCCAACAGCCCCTAGAGCTCTATCTAACTCTCTCTTAAATTCATCCAGTGACTTGGCCTCCACTGCCCTGTGGCAGGGAATTCCACAAATTCACAACTCTCTGGGTGAAAATGTTTTTTCTCACCTCAGTCCTAAATGGCCTCCCCAATTTATTCTAAGACTGTGGCCCCTGGTTCTGGACTCGCCCAACATTGGGAACATTTTTCCTGCATCTAGACTGTCCAGTCCTTTATAATTTTGTATGCTTCTATAAGATCCCCCCTCATCCTTCTAAACTCCAGTGAACACAAGCCTAGTCTTTTCAATCTTTCCTCGTATGACAGTCCAGCCATCCCAGGGATCAATCTCGTGAACCTACGCTGCACTGCCTCAATCACAAGGATGTCCTTCCTCAAATTAGGAGACCAAAACTGTACACAATACTCCAGATGTGGCCTTACCAGAGCCCAATACAACTGTAAAGTAATTTTTATTTATATAGCACGTTGAAGCTAAAGTGCTTTACAGCAAAGAAATTCGATTACCATACATCCATATAAAATAATAAAATTAAAAAAGACACAACACACTAAAGAGTTTAACATGAAACGTCCCCCCACAGCAGAATCAACATTGTCCACTGTGAGGGAAGGCACCAAAAAGTCCAGTCCACCCCCACTTAGTTCACCCAAGCTCAGGGCCTATTTGAGGCCTCCGCAGTTGCCACAACGGCGGCCCGATGTTATAGGCCCTCTCGCCGGATGATGGAGTCCCGGCATCGGGAGAACACTCTTCAGCGGCATTGGAGTAACTGGAACAGCCGCTTCCTCCCCGGAGACTGCGGCTCCCGAGGTCCTCAGGCCACACTGGTTGGAGATCCGACTCTGCCGATCTCAGCGAGATATCCCAGGCTCCTCGGTGTTCCAAGTCAGCGCTGCCCGCGGCTGGACGTCCGCAGCCACAGCTCCTCGATGTTGGAAGTCGACACTCTGGAGCTTACCACACGGTGCTTCAGCGCTGCGTCACCACCGAAGCTGTAGTCCAGGACAGAACTGCAGAAGAACCTCTCTACTTCTATACTGAACCTCTCTACTTCTATACTGCCTGCTGTACCTGCACGCCAACTTTCAGTGACCGGTGTACAAGTTAGAGAAGTCAATGTTCATACCGCTGGGGCGTAACCTACCCAAGCGAAATGTGAAGTGCTGTTCCTTCAATTTGCTCTGGCCTCACTCTGACAATGGAGGAGGCCCAGGTCAGAATGGTCAGTGTGGGAATGGGAGGGGGAGTTAAAGTTTTGAGCAACCGGGAGATTGACTTCTCCAACTTCAAGTAGACCTTACTTTCCTTCTCTCTTCATCCCCTCCCTCTGCCCAGTTTTCCTACCAGTCTTACTGTTTCTGACTACATTTTATCTCTGTACCACCCACTCCCCGGACATCAGACTGAAGAAAGGTCTCTACCCGAAACGTCACCCATTCCTTCTCTCTGGAGATGCTGCCTGTCCCGCTGAGTTACTCCAGCATTTTGTGTTTATCTTTGATTTAAACCAGCATCTGCAGTTCTTCCTACACTAGATTAACGAGGAGTCTTAAATTACCATAATCTCAATCCCATTGGATCATCTTCATGATTTTGCTGAGACATTCAATAGTGTAGCTAGAGTGGAAATGTGACAGGGATTTAAAACAAATGATTATGGGAAAGATGGGAGGAAACCTTTGACAGTAGAACATAAAGTGAAAAGGAGAATAACCTTGTAGTTATTTTGGTAATTTGCCAGGACTGAAGGACCAGCAGTTAACGTGATAATAATGGTAATGTTGACAGTTTTGAAAAGCAGGTAAGAAATGTGTTGGTCAAATGTTTAGTGAAATAGGATTTTGGATATAGGATATAAGTTCCAAGAATCAGATTAGTTTGCAAAATTCATAAGCTTAGGCCTAATGGAACTGATAAATAAATTATCATCTTAGAGCGAGTCACCTGTTCTGTTGCCAGTTTGAAACCTTGAGCCTGTAATGCTACCGGATAATGTGAATTACTTCAAAAAGTTGGCATATACCTCTCTGTTCAGTGTTCCTCTCACAAATTGCAGTTTTGTAAATTGAACTTTCTGGACATTTCATAAATGACTCAAGTTCTATTATGCCATACTGTCAAAGCAGGATTTTGATGGAGAAAAAAAATATGTTTTTGTTTGTTTCTGGCCAATGACCTCAATAAAATCAATTTTCTATCCATCTAATCCATCTAATCCTTGTCACAATTAGGTCTAAAAGTGTTAAAGAAGGAACAGCAGATGCTGGAGAATCGAGGGTTACACAAAAAGCTGAAGAAATTCAGCGGGTGCAGCAGCATCTAAGGAGCGAAGGAGGGTCTGAAGAAGGGTCTCGACCCGAAACGTCGCCTATCTCCTTCGCTCGTTAGATGCTGCTGCACCTGCTGAGTTTCTCCAGCCTTTTGTGTAACCCACAATTAGGTCTAGTTGGATATCTTACTCTTTGGGATAAAGATCATGTCTTTGTTGATTGTAGGTTCCAGTGGTGCAGTGAGTCGGCTGCCTCGCCTGCAGCGGATTCGTTTTCCGAATTATTTTTGTTTTTTAGCTTGTCCATAGTATGTTTTAGTGTTACTCTCTATGTCTTGTGTGGGGGGTGGTAGGGGGGAATAGGGGGAAACCGTTTTCAGGCACCTACCTCGACGGACAGGCGACTTTCTTCCTTGTCGTTTCTTCACCCCCCTGCTCGCGGCCTTTCAGCTGGTTTGGTGCAGTCTTTCTCGGAGTCGGGCCCCGAGCTTCAGCGGCGGCGCAGTGGGGACTGTAACATCACGGACCCCCTTGCCGGGGGTCGCCGGAGAAACTCCGACCGCTGGCCTGCGGCTTGCAACATCTGGAAGCCGAGCTCTGTAGAGCTTCTGGCGGCAGGCGTGGAGTGGACCTTCCATCGTGGAGTGGGTGATCCCTCGCCGGGGGTCGCCGGAGAAGCGCTCCGATCGCCGGCCTGCAGCCTACAACATCTGGAAGCCACGATATCCGGTAAGAAGGTGGCCAATTTGGGAGCTCTGGGCCAAGGGGTGTGCTTGACCTGTCCCGACATCGGTGTTCCAACCATCCCGACCAGAGGGCTTGAACATCGGGCCATCCGTAGCGGCGTCTACAGAGGGTCAGAGCCCCGGCCACAGATGAACAAGGGAGGAGGAGGAGGGTAGACTTGATGAGCGGCATGGCCTAATTCTACTACTATAAACTTATGACCTAATGACCTGTTTTTGCCTATTACTCAAGTCAAGAATTGCTCATGTTTTGTTTCATTTTCATTTTCACCATACCATCACCT
The DNA here is from genome assembly GCA_035221665.1 of Okamejei kenojei. Taxonomy (NCBI): domain Eukaryota; kingdom Metazoa; phylum Chordata; class Chondrichthyes; order Rajiformes; family Rajidae; genus Okamejei; species Okamejei kenojei. The sequence continues at coordinate 61,711,044 of CM069132.1, read as the reverse complement.
CCTTTGTCTTGTCCATGAGAATTAAAACTCCATTTGTAAAAATATTGCTGGCACTCAACTTCACCTATTGGTCCCTATGCCAGTTGCGAGTAAGGATTTGGGGGGGGGGGGGGAGGGGGGTTGTCATTTGAAGATTGCTGGTTGACCTTGGGGTACTAAAGCTACAATGTAGCAGCAAATAATAAAATACAAGACACCATACCAATTTCAGAAGATGTAGCTTACTTGATCATTTCCTTACAATGCACCAATAAATGTACCGGTAAAAATGCTCAATTAGAAACAACTAAAGCAGAAATTATTTAGAAGCAGACAGATGCTGCATACATTTTATTTTTGCATAGATACAACTACGGCTTTATCAAAATTAAAGTATTGCTCGTTGGCAGCGTGAATACTTGCCCAATAATCAATTTAAAGTATTATTATGAAAGCCGTCAAAAAACTAATTTCTGCAAACATTGTTCCAATGAAAATACATGCATTCTAGTAGAAATAAATGGTTAATTATTGTAGAAAGTGTGCAATGGTTTTATATATTTAATGGATAGCTCCAGGAGACATGATATTGTATTGAATGGTATACATACTGTATCAATTATGAAGCACAGTTTTCCAACAAGAGCACATTTTAGTATGAAATTGTAAAGGTTATTTTTGCCTTTGTTTCTAACTGGAGTTTTGCAGCAGAAGAGATTTATAGTACCTTGAGCTCATCCAGTTTGTGCTTTCCTGAGAATTTAATATGAGGACGAGGAATTGATGCCCCATCCAGATCATTCTTCAGAGAACGGGGATTCCCCTCCCCCACTATATATGGAGGGTCTCCTCCATAACCCGCAACACTGCCCTCTCTCCCCATTCCCCCACTCGCAACAAGAGCAGAGTCCCCCTGGTCCTCACCTTTCACCCCACCAGCCGGCAAATACAACACATGGTCCTCCGCCAGTTTCGCCACCTCCAACGTGACCCCTCCACTCGCCACATCTTCCCATCTCCCCCCCTGTCTGCCTTCCGCAAAGACCGCTCCCTCCGCAACTCCCCTGTCAATTCTTCCCTTCCCTCCCGCTCTGCCCCTTCCCCGGGCACTTTCCCTTGCTACACTTGTCCCTTCACCTCCCCCCTCCACTCCTTTCCAAGCAGTCCTTCCAGGTCCGACAGAGGTTCACATGCACCTCCTCCAACCTCATCTACTGCAACCGCTGCATCTGGCATCTGTATCCAGATGCCAGATGATCTATATCGTTGAGACCAAGCGGAGGCTTGGCGATCGTTTCGCCGAACACCTCCGCTCGGTCCGCAATAACCAACCCGACCTCCCGGTGGCTCAGCACTTCAATTCCCCCTCCCATTCCGTATCCGACCTCTTGGTCCTGGGCCAGAGTGAGCAACACCGCAATTGGAGGAACAGCACCTCATATTCCGCTTGGGGAGTCTGCATCCTCTGGGCTTGAACATTGAATTTTCTCAATTCTGTTAACCCTTGTTGTCTCCTCCCCTTCCCACCTCTCCCTCAGCCCTCGGGCTCTGGCATTCCCTCTCTATCTCTCCCCCACCCTAGTCGCACTAGCATCTCATTTTCACACTACAAACAGCTTACAATGGCTTGTTCCCTTTATCATCGATACTTTTTTGCATATCTTTCATTCATTGTTCTTTATCTCTCCACATCACAATCTATATCTCTCGTTTTCCTGATCCCTGACCAGTCTGAAGAAGGGTCTCGACCCGAAATGTCGCCTATCTCCTTCGCTCCTTAGATGCTGCTGCACCCACTGAGTTTCTCCAGCCTTTTGTGTACCCCAGATTTATTATATGCCTTTTTGCTACCAGAGATTTGCATGGGATTTAGAAAGATAGCTACAAGCAGTTTGCAACAGATTAAGTTTTGTAGTGTCTAAAGCAGACATCTCCTTTGCTAGGTTTTGACGATCCAGGGATTCTTCCTTTAGCCTGCATGCATAATTCCATTCTAAAATGTGAGGTTGGCTTAAGCTAAATAGGAGAAACAACTGCAGTGAAGAACACTCACAATGTCATAGAGTACTGTTGAGGAGAGTCAACCTCAGCCCAAGCACGGCTCTTATTTAAAACCCCCTGGTTTGAGTAGGTGATCCAATGGATTTTATTTTGCAAGAACATAAGAACAGTTCTAAAATCATCTGGTATCTCTGTACTCCCACTTGCTTTGCTTCTCATTAAGATCATGGCTGACCTGCATTTTGGTCTCATCTCTACTTTTTTGATTAATCCCTAGAACTTCAGATTAATTTAAAGTCCAACATATTTTCAATTGGCTGTTGATTTCCTGACAAGTAAATTCAAGACTTTCTTTTAGTCTTGAATATACTTATCAGAAAATCCACAGCTATCTGAAAAGTTCCTCTCCAATGGATCACTATTAAACTGATGGCCCATTGCCATTCTTCTAGATTCACCCACTGGGACAACATTCTCATGACATCTTTTCTTTTCTTAAACATCTTATCTGTCAAGTCTCTTCGGTATTTCATATGTTTCAATGAGATGCTTCACAAAATCAAGGATAAAATCTCAATGTAGGCTGTGCAGACCTAAAACACCATAAGAGATAGCCAACATATAACCAATAGCCACAGCACCTAGTGATCATGTCTAAATAAATACTCATGATTATTAGTATACAGAATGGTAAAGAAGTGCTGTATCTCAATGTGGATCTCAGTGGGTGTCATGCTATGCCAATTCCGTGCATTTGCACTTTTTCAGAGATCACCTCATACCTAAAGTCCTGAGTATTTAAGCCAATTGTTATCGATATGTCCTCACACTACAGTCCTCTCATCCTGGAAATTAACCTCGACAACCTTTGTTGTTTTATCCTCTTAAAAATGTTTATTGTTCTTTCATAAAGAAACTAAAACTGTCAATAGGGCTCTAAGATTTAAAGGACTGTTTGGGTCCCTTGACAGAGGAGGTATAGGGACAGTTGTTGCGTCTACTGCAGTTTTAGGGGAAGGTATCCGGGGAGGTGGTGGTTTGGGTGGGAAGGGATGAGTTAACCAGGGACCCGAAACGTCACCCATTCCTTCTCTCCAGAGATGCTGCCTGTCCCGCTAAGTTACTCCAGCTTTTTGAGTCTATCTTCTGCACGTTCAATAGTTCAGTTCAGTGAACTGTCACACATAATTTAATGACATGCAGCCAGACTTGATTATGTGGACAGTCACTAGTATCTTAATATCAACCCCAAATCAATGGCTCCCTGAGCAGTTGAATATTCACCCTCCATCAAGTAATGCTACACACATAGAGACGGTGTCAATCACCAGTAACCACATCCATTGGGACCTCCCTAATACCCCTACTCACCTTGTGAACTTCCATAGTGACAATAAATGGAATAAAACATGGAGCAAAATCATTGTGGGAATAAGAAACAAATTCAAGATCCAATGACAAGACTCACCGTGTTTCACCAGCCTTGAAGGAAACAGGGTTAAGAGGATGCAAACTGTCCTTGGGGAAAGAGCAATGTATAAATAGTAAATACAATCCTCTTTCGAAGATGAAGGAATCTTCCACGACTCTCGGTCTAAAGAAGGGTCTCGACCCAAAATATTACCTATTTCTTTTCTCCAGAGATGCTGCCTGAGCCGCTGAGTTACTCCAGCTTTGTGTCCATCTTCAGTGTAAACCAGCAACTGTAGTTCCTTCCTACACAACTGTTCAACTTACTTCGCCTTCAGTTCAAAACTGAGGACACCCCCTTTCAGTCACCCAGCTGCAGTTTGAATTTAATGTGTGCAAATGAGCAAAGTAGTAAGCTGAGCTTCAAGTCATCTCAGACAGCATCCGAGCAGATATAAAAATTAACGTTTCAGGTTGATAACCTTTCCACAAAAACAAAATAAGTTATAACTCAAAGAAGCTTTGCAGAAAAGCAACAGAAATGGGGAAAAAGAAATTTGAATGACCGTGATAGGGGGAAACCAAGAGAGACTGGATGACAGAAATGCTGTAGGTGCCAGCTGAGAGTGGGTGGCAAAGTCTTGTTTTACTTCGGAGTCACGTGAGTGACTACGTGAAGAAGCCCTGCCTGGCGCTGGAACGGCATTACGTCGACGCTGACGGCAGAGCAAGAGCTGCAGAGGCAGCTCCTCGACAGCGGTAGGTACGGGCCCGCAGGTAAGTGCAGGGGAAAAACACTTTCAGGGTCTAAAAAACTCCGTGGCTGGTATTGAATACCAGAATTTAAAACTAATTTAAAAGTAAAAAATAAGTTGAAAAACAACGAAGTTTTAAAAAGAATGTCCTAAGGGGAGCGATCGGAACGGGAGATTACGGAGCCGGTTCCGATACCGGTGGCCGTCAAAATTACGTTAGAAAGATTTTTAGTCGCTCCACAAACTTTTGGCACGGGGGGGGGGGGGGGGGGAATTTTATAAAGTCAGAAAGGCCATAATTTAAAAAATTCAATAAAAGGCCTTCAGACTAAAAAAGCTTTATGGCTTGAAAAAATAATGGGGAAAAAAAAAAGATTCCAAAAATAAAAATAAAGTAAATAAAGAATTCAAGCCAAAAAGGGTTAAAAGGCCCAAAAACATTCCCTAACCTACCCTAAAGGGGTTTCATATATTAATATATATGATGAAATATGGTGGGAATATCTACCTCAGATATATTTGAAGGTAGTCTCCTTGAGGAAAAACTCAGGAGTAACAAGGGCAGTAAAAATAAAATGGAAAACTGACCCTAAAAATGCACTGATAGTGGTGGCTGGTCATGAAGTACCCACCACAGCACCAGTAAAATATATATATATATATATACAGGTGTAAGTACAACACCTGAATAAGAAGTGAGGCCATGGAAAATAACCATGGAAACCAAAATTAATTGGTCTCTCACTAAAGCTGTTATGATTAAAACAGCAGAATAATAATAAAACTTTTTATGTTTTATTTAAGTACACTTCAGCACAAAAAAAAAAAAAAAAAAATATATATATATATATATATATATATATATATATATATATATATAGAAGTGTACTAGGTTTGATACCTGAATGTATGAGTGAGGCCATGAAAAGTAAATATGGAAAAAAAAAAAAAAAAAAAAAAAATAATTGGCCTCACCAAAGCTGTTATGGTGAAACAGCAGAATATGATAAAACTTTTAAGTTTATAAAGATATCAACGGTGAATCCGGTTATGTCTCAATTAGATGAGATATAAGGAAATACGATTTTAAAAGTATTTCAAACTGGTGCATGGCATTTCCATTCAATGGAAAACAAATAAAATATTGTGCAAATAACCAATACATTTGAAGTAAAATTAATTGCCATCAGTTTGTGGAGCTCAATGGGAAGAAATATATAATATTAGGAACCAAATCTGCACTCTAGATTTGCAGATCAATACAAATCAGGTTATGTTAAACTCCTGATTATTATGGAATAAAACCTGCCTTATGATTATTCAAAGTATTGATTACAAAAGAACAGACTATTGGTCTTTAAACTTTGGGGGGGGGGGGAAATTATGATCCAATATAAAGATTTGATAATGGATCAAAACTAAGGCAGAAGTATGATAAATAAACATAATCAAACATAGCCTTATCCGAACCCATATAATTGGGAAAAGAAGACTTGAAGTACGTTGAAGAGGTGCAAACAACTGTTACAAAATAAATTCATGAAATCTCCGATTGTGGGTGATTACTGGTGTATTATGATCATTAATTTAATATAACTAAGGACTACAAAAATTGTAGAAAGGATTGGTTCACCTGTATAAGAAAAAGTAAAAATTTGATTTTAGGTTTGCACCCAAAAGTAACTCCAATAAAGAAGGGGTACGTACATATATAAATTATAAATTACCTCAGTGTACAGATGTGATGGTATAAACCATACAAAACATCATTTTATATACACTTTCACAGTGTAAGAACATTTTATTAAAATGGAACATCTTCAACATTGAAATACAGTTGTTATTAACAAAGTGTTAATCAAATATTACAGGTGCTTGAAATTAATTAAAATGGGTCAAGCGGTGCAAGTTAAAACATTGTCTAAAGGATTACATCCAGTTTAAGGCTGTTAAACAGAATACTGGAAGAACAATTGCACTGATAAAAGATCAGCACTTGCACTAATGAGGACATGGTCATGGTTTATCTTGATCACATTTAAATTAGAGTCAGCTGCAAATTAGTGCTGCAATTACAAGCCTGTTGAAAGGCAAGGATTTGACCCATCACATAAAGCCTATGTTTTAGGCATTCATAAACATTCATAAATTACTATTCTGGATTTAGGAGTAATTCAGCACCATAAGAGGGGGAAAATTGTTCCATGATACAAATATGTCTTATTGCTTTGTTGACATACTTTGTCCCTCCATTAGAAAAGGAGCCTAGGAAAGAGTAAATAAAGCTCGAAAAGAAGGAATACAGAAGCTTATAAGAATATGTATGCCTTTGTGAGAGGCTTATGCAAATACCAAATGATACATTATCATTATTAAAGTAATGGATTTAAAAAAAAAGGGTTCACAAGTTGCTTCAACTATAAGCTTAGCAGCTGTTGCAAGCTGAAGCAAGTATTAACAGATGATGGACAGCTTCTGTGAATATTTGGGTAAGATAAAAATATTATCTATTCTTATAAAGATAATTGATACGTCTCTTTGTTGGGACTACGGACAATAATACCAGGTAAATGCAAATGAATTGTCCTAAGAAATTCTCCAAACATTTGTATTAATTATTGAATTATAAGGAATTATGGATTAAATATCGATTGTTCTATTATGGAAGTGTCCATGTCATATCAAGGTGAACAATACCACGGCTGTGGCATATATTAAATCACATAAGATAAGTAAAATAATAATCATGTGATTATCTGAGTAAACAGATGTGGCATATTCTAAAATGTTTTAGTCCAGCTGTTTATCTCTAAGAAAGAGACAATGTTATCACAGACAACACATTAAGGGGGGGAAAATACATTGTCATTTAATATGGATTACTTTCGATTAATCTGGTTGTATACAGATTAAATAACCGATCTTTCAAATGTTCTCGTGGGTAAACCAAGAACAGGAAAGGTGGATGCTTTTCTCTCAATTACATGAGGAACAATGTTCTTTTATGTTCCTCATTTTTGTCTGATAGGGCAGTGTCTGATGAAAATATAGCAAGACACTGCCAGAGGCATTTTGGTGGTCCAAAACGGATCCTTCATGGTTTTCATAAATATTGAGTGATGTTGAAACACTTGTGATGATTCATAGTTACAGTAATTTATTGTTGTACAAAGGCATCAATGATATGAAAATATGAATTGACTATCTGCAGGTTGATCAGACCATTACAATAGTTTGATGGTCAAAGAAGTCTATGAATGTTTAACTAATATAACAACATAACAATAAAATAATTATGTATAAAGAAGTGTTATACCTGTAATTTGCAGAAATAAGTTACAAAAATATATATATATATATTTTATAAGAAATTGGAAGTCTGTGTATACAGTAAAGTTATTTGTCATATTAGATATATGTGAGTTCCTTGTGGATTGCATTTTTTCTGAGTATCTAATTGATAGAGCCAATAATAGGTCTCAGAGTGTTTATCGTACTATTTATGGACAATATACTAACCAAGAAGTTATCGGGTTCATTCGTAATATCCCGATATGAAAAGGGATATATATGTAGATATAAATATAGATATATATATAATCTGTCCAAAATTGCAATACATAAGTCTGGAGATCAATATAGTCCTGAATTGCCTTAGGCAATGGACTCCAATTCTATCAATGATTAAAAAAAGTTAACATTGAAAGTAATAGAAACATAGAAACATAGAAATTAGGTGCAGGAGTAGGCCATTCAGCCCTTCGAGCCTGCACCGCCATTCAATATGATCATGGCTGATCATCCAACTCAGTATCCCGTACCTGCCTTCTCTCCATACCCTCTGATCCCCTTAGCCACAAGGGCCACATCCAACTCACTCTTAAATATAGCCAATGAACTGGCCTCAACTACCCTCTGTGGCAGAGAGTTCCAGAGACTCACCACTCTCTGTGTGAAAAAAGTCTTTCTCATCTCGGTCTTAATGCTGATGACTTTAGTATCAAGATAAGAGTGCAAACATTGCAAATATTACGTTATAATTGTATGTGGATACAGATTACATTATCATATATGTTTATGAATTTACCAAACAAAGCAGACCAAGAAGAGCTGAAACCAAGGTAAACCTATAAGCATATCCTGTCGGCCTTAAATTGTGTGTGTGTGTGAACATTGATGAAATATGTTGAAGTAAGTAAGAGTCTCTGTGGTAATGAGACAGCACTACTTATTACACACAAAAAAACACATTAGGTTTCAGTGAAACTGATGGTTCTAGAGAATACTCAGTGGAACTAGACACTGAAATGTGGAAAATCACTCTGTTAAGGAGGTAGATACATTCATAGGAATGGCACAGGATGAGCTGCTCGAGCAAAGATGCAAGGCCACAGGAGGATTGTAAAATAAATATTAAATTAAATGGAATCAGTCATTGTGTCACGATTGGACATGGAGTGTTGGGTTCTCTATAATTGTTGCTTTGTTCATACCATCAAATTATATATATCAATTGATATTTTGTGATAAACTTGCCTTTCAATGGAAAGGGCATTTACTTTTATTCTTTTATAATGTGAAATAATTTATCACATAACTTGAGCAATGTTTGGGGGAAAAAAATGTTGTTATTTTGCTCATTACTGTGTTGTGTGAGCCAGAGTGTCGTATGGAATAAGTCTACGACATAAAAAACACAGAAAGCTTCAAAATCTTCACGTAGTCACTCACGTGACTCCGAAGTAAAATAGTAAGATTAAACGAGAACTTACCAGTTCGAAGTTTGATCATTATTTTATGAGGAGTAACGATGAGGGATTACGTGCCCTCCACTCCCCACCCTCATAAAATAAATGATCATCTGGTAGTTCTAAATCTATGTTGAGCCTTACTATCTTACTCCGGCTATTATGTTCTGTGCTTTTCGTGCCGCTGCTTTGAAGTATGCCGTTCCAGCGCCAGGCGGGGCTTCTTCACGTAATCCCTCATCGTTACTCCTCATAAAATAACGATCAAACTTCGAACTGGTAAGTTCTCGTTTAATCTTACTATTACTTGTAACTGATCTCAGTGAAGGAAATGTAAATGGGGGATGCATGAGGACAAAGGACAGAGAACAACATGTTGCAACTGTAAGTTAAAATGCTGGTCCATTCCTGCATTGAATGTCACCATCGTTAAAAGCTGTAGTTAGGTTCACTTCTATCATTAAGGACACAAAGTGCTAAGGTAACTCAGCAGATCAGGCAGCATCTCTGGAGAACATGAATAAGTGTCATTTTGGGTCAGAACCCTTTGGGTCTGCTGAGTTACTCCAGCACTGTCCCCTTTTGTGCATTAACGACCATCTGCAGTTCTTTGTTTCTATACATTGGTGTGCAGGAAGAAAAAAGTTTGATGCATACATATTTAGATGGCTCCACAGATCCTCTATTGACTACTTCTGACTGCCAATCTAATTTCTCCTATATGAGAGAAATCAGAGCAAAAGTTAACTGGCTTCAATTGCAGATATAGCAACGTGGGGGAATAGATGATGGGAAATTTTCCAATCTGCACAGGATCATTTACCTTTGGAGCAAGTTGCCATTTTGTGCAGTGCAAACAGTACATATTTACCACAAATATCCTAATGTGTGCAGAATGATGTGGCTGATGTCACTAAGGTTGGTGTGTGCCAAGTGATGTACCTCATAATAATCTATATAACTAAAGATAAGTCTCATCTTGACCACTTCCTGTCTGCACTGTATATTGATGTTAGAAAAAAACACGACATATCGCGATTATTTTTGGCCACCTTACTCACAGTCCTCCTGAGGCAGCCCCGAGGATTTTTCCGATCGATGTAAAGTAAAAAAGTTATGAGTGTATAAAAAATCTTGAGATCAGCTGATTGGTCCTCTCGCATGTCAATCCCCATGAAGAAGGTCACGCCCCTTCCGGGGGGGGGGGCAGGACTATAAAACCCCAGATGCCTGGACGTGAGTCAGTCACACTGGAAGATCGCGAGGAAGTGACCACTTCAATGGAAATGAAATGAAAATCCAATGAGCTGATTGGCCTGCCCTGTGTTTGAAACTGCAATGGAAATGGAAATGAAATGAAAATACAATGAGCTGTTTGGCCTGCCCTGTGCTTGAAACTGCAATGGAAATGGAAATGAAATGAAAATGCAATGAGCTGTTTGGCCTGCCCTGTGCTTGAAACTGCAATGTAATTGGAAATGAAATTAAAATGCAATGAGTTGTTTGGCCTGCCCTGTGCTTGAAACTGCAATGGAAATGGAAATGAAATGAAAATGCAATTAGCTGATTGGCCTGCCCTGTGCTTGAATCTACAATGGAAATGGAAATGAAATGAAAATGCAATGAGCTGATTGGCCTGCCCTGTGCTTGAATCTACAATGGAAATGGAAATGCAATGAGCTGTTTGGCCTGCCCTGTGCTTGAAACTGCAATGGAAATGGAAATGAAATGAAAATGCAATGAGCTGTTTGGCCTGCCCTGTGCTTGAAACTGCAATGGAAATGGAAATGAAATAAAAATGCAATGAGCTGTTTGGCCTGCCCTGTACTTGAAACTGCAATGGAAATGGAAATGAAATGAAAATGCAATGAGCTGATTGGTCTGCCCTGTGCTTGCAACTGCAATGGAAATGGAAATGTAATTATAATGCAGTGTGCTGTGAAACTACAATGGAAATGGAAATGAAATGAAAAAGCAATGAGCTGTTTGGCCTGCCCTGTGCTTGAGACTGCAATGGAAATGGAAATGAAATTAAGTGAGTTGTTTTGGCCTGCCCTGTGCTTGAAATTGAAATGGAAATGAAATGAAGTGAGTTGTTTGGCCTGCCTGAAACCACTAATTTCAGCCCACAAGGCCCCTATTCGCCGAGAAACCCCAAAATGCCCGTAGTAGCCCAGGAGGAACATTTTGGCCAAACATTTTGGCCAGGCCAGGCAAAGTCCTGAAAAAATGCCTTTCACTGAGATTTCACTCAGATTCTTTATTTTAAGAGCCCCTTTGGCCCATCAGGCCTGTACTAGCCAGGAGGAATCCCTTCGGCCCATCAGTAAGTATTCCCCCTGCAAGTATTAAACCTCACCCCAGTATTTTTCTCCCTCCATTCATTGGGAATCCAGGCCAGGATAGACTTTCCTCCTTCATTGCTGTGATCTGCAGAAAAATATGAAAATTGTCCCAAATTGATTCTCCACCCTCTTCCCCTTCTCTCTCACAGAGTCCATCACCTGTTTTGGGCAGAATTTCTGGCAGTTTCCGAGCTGCCAGCCCACCAGCCCACCAGCCCTGAGTGACTGAGCTGCCAGCCCACCAGGCCTGAGTGACTGAGCTGCCAACTCACCAGGCCTGAGTGCCTGAGCTGCAAGCCCACCAGGCCTGAGTGACTGAGCTGCCAGCCCAAGAATCCATTCTGCCCACAATGTCCATACTAGCCCTCAGGAAACCAGTCCCTTCTGCCCACAACACGCATACTAGCGTTCCAGAAAGCACCCCCCCCCCCCCCTACTGGCCCCGCAGTAACTCAGCGGGACAGGTAGCATCTCTGGTGAGAAGGAATGGATGACGTTTCAGGTCATCCATTCCTTCTCTCCAGAGATGCTACCTATCCCACTGAGGTATTCCAGCTTTTTGTGTCTATCTTCAGTTTTATCCAGCATCTGTAGTTCCTTCCTACACACTAGTAGTTCAGCACTGCTCTCTGGTTGTGGTAGGATGATTCAGTTGCCTGATAACAGCTTCTTGCCTTGAGCAGTGTTACTGACAGCTGTTTCTGTTAGATCTTACAAAAGTTTTCATCAGTATCCTGGAGGGATGCAAAAAAAGTTGCAGCTGCTGATGACTTTGACAAATATTGTGAAAGCACCAGGTTGTGCTGCAGCTGTTCTTGTTCCAGAAAATAAGATATTCCTTGTGCCTCTTGGTACATTAGTGTTCTAACATGACAGGTACATTGTCTTCTGCCTGTGTTGAATTTTGGTTTTTGCCTCCAAAATCCAAAATTGACAATGCATGTTAAATTACCTCTCAGCTAAAGTATTGTGAACACACAATAGCTCAAGTGTGTAGAAAGTAGCTTGGAATCATATAAGTCACATAAATTAGTTCAGCTCCTCCAGATGCCTTCTTGCTTAACTTTAATCAAAGTAATCCTAGACGTGAACATCACCAAAAATTTGTCCTGACCCAACCACATTGACGTTACCACCAAGGAAACAGACATAAAGCCTCCACTTACTCAGAAAATGTAGGAAATTCAGCCAATTACTCTTACCAATTTCAACAAATGCGCCGCCTGGTAGAGGCACATTTATCAGGATGCATCTCAATTGGTTTGGCAACTGCTCTGTCCAAGACTGTAAGTAATTGCAAAGAGTTATAGATGCAACCCAGTCCATCACACAAACTACAGTAGCTCCACCCTTATTACATCTCGACTACATCTACACTTTGCACTGCCTTGGGAAATCAGCCAAAATAATCAATGACCACTTACCCAAATTAATCAAGGTCATTCCCTTTTCTTCCCTTTATCTTCAGGCAGAAAAAACAAAAGCTTGAAAGCAAGTACCCACCAGATTTAGGAACAAATTATTTTCATTGTGTACTTCTTCATTTCATTGTGTATTAACTGTTGGACCAGTGTATGGGTTGCACGGGCTCATGTATAGTATGATTTGAATAGATATGATGCGATGCAAAGTTTTTCACTATATCTTGAGTCAAGAGTCAAGAGTCAAGAGTCAAGAGTGTTTTATTGCTCTATGTCCCAAATGGAACAATTTAATTCTTACTTGCAGCAACACAACAGATGTGTAAACAGAATATTCTGTAAAACTTGTAATAAACACCAACAAAAGGGTTCAGTATATTTATTAAAAAACAGACAAATAAATAAACAATAATAGTCAAAATAATGCCCCCATCTATATAATTCGGAGCCTATTTAGAGGTTAGTGTTTAATAGCCTGATGGTTGTCAGGACGAAGCTGCTCTTGAACCTGGACATTACAATGTTCAGGTTCATATACCTTATTCCTGATGGAAGGAGTGAAAAGAGAGCATGGCCAGGGTGTTGCGGGTCTCTGATGATGCTGGTTGTCTTTTTGAACCATCGACTCTTGTAAATCCCAACGATAGTGGAGAGGTCAGTACCCATGATGGACTGAGCAGTGTTCATCACTTTTTGCAATCTTCTTCATGCCTGGGCATTTAAGTTGCCGATCCAGGCCGTAATGCAACCAGTCAATATGCTCTCTATTGAGCACCTGTTGAAGTTCAAGAGAATATGTATTAACCTACCAATTCTCTTCAATCTTCTCAGGAAGCAGAGGTGATGATGGGCTTTTTTTATGACTGTATCAATGTGCTGGGTCCGATATGCATGCACAGGAATTTGAAGCTTTTGACTCTCCCTCCACAATCAGTTCCTTGGTCTTACTAATGTTGAGAGCAAGGTTGTTGTTCTGACCCCATTTGCTCAGTTGATTGATTGAGGTGCTCCTGTACTGATGGCAATTCAAGAGGAAGTGTTCCCTCCAATTCGCACAGATTTGGATCTGTTGATGAGGGAGTCGGGGAAAATCCTTTGGGCTGGATGGCTGCATCTGGGAGCTGAGGGTGAGCCATGTGTCTGTGAAACAGAGCACACAGCATTCCCTGTGTCGGAAAGAACTGCAGATGCTGGTTTAAATTGAAGATAGACACAAAATGCTGGAGTAACTCAGTGGGTCAGGCAGCATCTCTGGAGAGAAGGAATGTGCGATGTTTCGGGTTGAGGCCCATCTTCAGACATTCCCTCAGAATTCCCTCATAAACCAATCATAAACCAATTCCTTAAAAATAAGAAAATGCCATAAATGTGTTTTTAACGTATATTTGCTACCTCTCTCTCATCTAGATAGCATCGCAAAGTGAACTGTAGTAAAATGCAAGTTACATAATTATAAACGTGGTTTAGTTAGTTGATACCTATCTCCCAATAAACATATCTTTTTCTGGGATTATCTCCCTCCACAAATGCAAACTAATTTACATGCACTACTAAAATTCGCAATTCTGTTGTTAAAGAAATGTTCTCTTTTCAGCTTGCCTCACTAGACAATTGGAATATGATTTATGTGGCATGTCTTCCAGAAATAACTATTGTAAATAACCTATGAATGTCTCCTTTTGGTTGGGAACAGTGCATGGAAAATTAGGTTCCACTTCTGCTGTAAAGGCCCAAAGCAGGGCAACAGGAATGTCTGGCCCCTTTGCCAACTCTGTCACAATTATCAGCGATAATAATTCCATGTTTATTACTGCTTACGTATCAACTGGTGTGCTGTTATCTATGATTTTCCAGAGTTCTGCCTCCTTTTTCATTGTGAGTCTGGACAATTTTGGTAACATTTATTTTAAACTGATTCAGCAACAAAGCGAAGCAAGACCAATTTACCTCCACATCAGTTAAATATGATTCAGAAGCAGCATTCTTCTAATTAAATAACATCGTACTGACAGCATTTTCTTTCCATGAGAAGTTGTGTTATCAGTAAGACTGAATATGCATGCTAATATAAAATCATATATCCACCGAAATCATAGAAACATAGAAACATAGAAAATAGGTGCAGGAGGAGGCCATTCGACCCTTCGAGCCAGCACCGCCATTCATTGTGATCATGGCTGATTGTCCGCTATCAATAACCCGTGCCTGCCTTCTCCCCATAAACCTTGACTCCACTAACCCCTAGAGCTCTATCCAACTCTCTCTTAAATCCATCCAGTGATTTGGCCTGCACTGCCCTCTAAGGCAGGGAATTCCATAAATACATAACTCTCTGGGTGAAAATGTTTTTTCTCACCTCAATCTTAAATGACCTCCCCTTTATTCTAAGACTGTGGCCGCTGGTTCTGGACTAGCCCAACATTGTGAACATGGAGGTAGGTGGGTCTGGTTCTTTCTGAAACATGGGATATGTGAACCATTTACAAGTTGGTAATATTTACACTTGTTTTTGTACAAATAACACTAAATGATAAACATGAGATTGGTTTATACTGCACAGTATACAAGGGTTCCAAGCAGGCTTGGAATTGTGGCCAGAGTTGTCTTTCGAGGCAGGCTTAGTATTATGGCCAGGATTGCCTTTTGAGGCAGGCTCAGAATTATGGCCAGTGTTGTCTTTCGAGGCAGGCTCAGTATTATGGCCAGGATTGCCTTTCGAGACAGGCTTGGAAATCTGGCCAGAGTTGTCATTCGAGGCAGGCTCGGAATTATGGCAGGCGTGGCCTCTTCATTGTGAAAGGTGGAGGATGTCGGTTCATCCTTGCTTCGACTCGTATGTGCAGTGTAGACATTTCAGAATAGGAAACTTTGTTACTGTCTAACAACTGATTTCCATAGGATCTTTATGGCATGCATCGATCTCAAAGATGCATACTATTCAGTTCCCATTCACAGGGATCACCGGAGATATTTGAAATTTATCTGGATGGGGCAATGATAACAGTTAAAGCATTGCAAAATGGGCTGATTTCAGCTCCCAGGTAATTTACCAAATTACTAAAACCAGTGCTTGGGCTGCTCAGAGCTCAAAAACACTTGTTATGGCCTTTCTGGATGATATTCTAAACGCTGAATTTAGCTAAACTTAACTGTTTCAGCCGCAAACTATATTTTAGAAATTGGGGTTTCTCATCCATCCAGTTAAATTTAAGTTGATACCAACCAGAGATATTGAATATTGGGATTTACCTTTAACTATTAATTTGTCTGTGACTCAGCCCTGGGGCAAGAGATTTGAATTAATAGAACCCTATAACAACCTTGTTGTTATGAAGCAGCCTTCTATTCATCGTGTAATTGGCAATATAGTAGCTGTGTATCAGCTGTGCAATTTGGGCCTTTGCATTATCAGTACTTACAACGTGCAAAGGAGCAACCTCTCAAGTACCATATAGGTCATTATTAACAGACCTATGCTAATACCAGCTGAAGCTACCAAAGTCACAATGGTGGACGAACAGTATTCAGCATTGATCCAATAATTTTTGGTCAGTAAATCTTCAGTTATATTACAAACTGATGTTAGTGCTCAAAGATGGGAAATTACGAATGCCATCTCTAGTTATGGAGGTGGATGCGTTTTGAATGAGTTACCAATTCTTCAGTTATTGGTATCAACTACCTATAAACACTAGGTGCATTCTATGGGTTAAAGGTTATTGTGCGAATATGGATAATCTGCACGCTCAACTCCAAGTTGATACACTATGGTGGTGACATATGTTAGTCACATGGGTGCAATCAAGTCAAAGTATCCTGTGATAATTTACCTAACCTCATTTGGCACAGTTGTATCATCACATAAAATCAATGACAACACAGAATGGATGTTGGATAACAAAGCACTTAATGACATTGTGGCTCAATGGAACACCAAATATCGATATGTTTGCATCCAGGCTCATTCACCAGTTGCAAAAATATGTGGCATAACAGTGGCAAGAGATACGTTCTCGCTACACTGGAGAGGAAATTTATTTTATGTCTTTCCTCCATTTTGCCTCATCAGTCGGGTCTCGCAATAAATTCAGCAAGATCCCGCTTCTGGCTTTTTCATACTGTCTGACTGGCCTAAGCAGCAATGGTTCCCACTAATATTGGGAATAATAATAGCACCTTACATGTTATTCTAAACATAAAACCTTGCTGGTTCAGCCTGTGACTCGGGAAACCAGCCTCTGCATGATAAAATCAATTAATTGACTTACAGACTCTGAGAAGACTGTTCCTGTGGTTCGGGTTGTCAGACCGATCCATGTATGTGTTCACTGCAGAGTGCAGGGATAGGACGAAAAAGCAGTACATTTCCTCTTCAGGAGATGGGAAGCGTTTTGTTCAAATGCTATGTAACATATAATACAGCATTGATAACTGACATCTTAGAGTTCATTTTCAATGGGTCTTTGACAATAAATTAAGTTATAGTGCCTAACTGTGCCCAATGTGCCTTCTCATCATATTTGCTGCAGCAAGCAGGACCCACTTTGTCGTGTCTCAACCTCTGATATCCAGATTTATAAAGGATATCTTTAACACAAGTTCTCCCATGCCCAAGTACACGGAAGTATGGGATATTGACTGTGTTAACACTACTTCACCAGGGTGCTCCAGCTACATCCTTATCTTTGGCCCCTGCTCTCATAAGGTAGTTATCCTCATGGCGCTGGTCTCAGCGCAACGGGTCCAGTCACTACAGAAATTGCGACTGGACAGGATGGTTACATCTGCAAATAATATAATATTTTATGTTTATGATTTAGTTGAGCAGAGCAGCCAAGGGGCGTCAGGTCTCAAACTCGTTTCATGGCATACCCCATGGACCTTCGTTTATGTGTGGTCACACATTTATAACAATACGTCAAGGTCACCTAGAGCCTTCGAGGCTCTGACACTAGCAATGTTTGTTAGTTACAAAAAAACCTCACAAGAAGGTATCAGTTCAGACCATCTCCAGGTGGTTAAAACGGGGTTTTGGCTTATGCAGGAGCAGATACTAATATTTCTAATCTCACTCCACCAGGGCTGCTACAACATCAGCAGCAAGGGTTATGTACGTTCCGCTGGACCACATCCTAGCGGCTGCAGAATGGTCTAACGAACGAGCTTTCCAAACATTTTATAATATCCCATTGCCAGACCGGGGGTATTTGCCAACTCTATTTTAGGTTCTGTTTTATTGTTTCCTCCCGGATGAGAGGGGTTACTATTATTATTATTTGTTCATTAAAAAACATCAGCATGTTTTAAATCTATGCCATGTCTGTATGCATTATGAATGTTTCCCTTATCTGTGGTCAACTGATGCAGTTGTGCTTGTGTGGACCTGTTTCCGCAGCATGAAATCACAGAACTTTGAAATCTTCATGGAATCACTCACGTGACTCCGAAGTAAAATAGTAAGATTAAACGAGAACTTACTAGTTTGAAGTTTGATCTTTTTTTTAGGAGGAGATAAGATGAGCGATTACGTGCCCTCCGCTCCCAACCCGCTTATCATAAAGATCACCTGGTAGCTCTAGTTCTCTCCAACCTCACTATGTCACTTCAACTACTGTTATCTGTGATTTCACACTGCTGCTTTGAAGATTGACGCGCATGCGGGCTGGTGGGCTTCTTCACGTAATTGCTCATCGTAACTCCTCATAAAATAAAGATCAAACTTCAAACTGGTAAGTTCTCATTTAATCTTACTATTAATAAGCATTCTTTGCGCTTTACCAAACTGTAAAATAAATACAACTGATCTCTCTTCAAATAGATGTTTTAATGTAATGTTGTAATAATCATTTAATTGCACTAAATGGAAGTGGTGCAATACATGGCTGCATTAATTCATCATATCTTTCAGATGACAGTGATTCAACTAGGTTTTAACTAGAACAAACACAAGGGATTTGCCTTTTTACTATTCACTGAAATAGTTACAATGACAAGAAACTGTGTGTGATTTTATTCAATCTACTACATTGTATCAGAAGAAGGCATTTAATTCAAGCTGTTTGAAGAACCACCGAGCTGTAGTGTTGAAGCCCTTAAGATTCTCGACTCATTAATTCTGCTTCGGAAAGGTTTACATATAAAATAGATTACCGTATTTCCCGGCGAAGAAGATGCTATTTTCTACTGTAAAGTAAGGCCTGAAAATTTACCTGCGTCATGGAGGCCGGCAGTTAGGTTGTTAGCCAAGAAAGATAGACTTGGCTATCTCTCAGTACGTTGCTGTAGTGAGGGATAGCCAAGTCTATTCCCCATTGCTGGCAGCTGATTTACATTCTCTGGCTGGTGGCTAGGTCCAGTGTCACCCTTGCAAACACTTTGCTGATGCCGACATTCTAACAGGACTCAGGTCCGGTCCCCAGGGCGGGAAGACAGAGCAGCTTTCAGCCGGGCATCAGTGGAGTAGGCCGAGCAATGCCACTCTCGTAGCGACTTCTCCGCAGAACCTGCCACACCTTCGACCTTGGAACTGTGTGAAGTGGGAAGCGGCTGTAAAAGGACAGTGCCGCTGGAGTGGAGGGGGGGGGGGGAGTCCCTTTCCACAGCATGTGGGGAGTCTGGCCCGCATCAGCATGGCCTGGTCTGCACAAAGTAGCAAACCTGGCTGGGCCGCCACGGGTAAAGTAGCGGGTAGGGCAGGAGCGTTGAGAAGGAGGGGGTCGGGCATCATGCCAGCTACTCACTTACTCACTCAGTAGCTCAGGTGATCACATAACAGGGAGAGAGAGAGAGAGAGAGAGAGAGAGAGAGAGAGAGAGAGAGAGAGAGAGAGAGAGAGAGAGAGAGAAAGAGAGAGAGAGAGAGAGAGAGAGAGAGAGAGAGAGAGAGAGAGAGAGAGAGAGAGTTATTGAACAATTTCTTTTCTTCGGTATTCACCAAGGAGAAGGATATTGAACTGTGAGTTAAGGGGAAAAAGTAGAGTAGCTATGGAAACTATGAGATTCAAAGAGGAGGAAGTACTGACACTTTTGAAAAATATAAAAGTGGATAAGTCTCCAGGTCCTGACAGGATATTCCCTAGGACATTGAGGGAAGTTAGTGTAGAAATAGCAGGAGCTATGACAGAAATATTTCAAATGTCATTAGAAAACGGGAATAGTGCCGGAGGATTGATGTACTGCGCATGTTGTTCCATTGTTTAAAAAGGGTTCAAAGAATAAACCTAGCAATTATAGACCTATTAGTTTGACGTCAGTGGTGGGCAAATTAATGGAAAGGATACTTAGAGATAATATATATAAGCATCTGGATAAACAGGGTCTGATCAGGAACAGTCAACATGGATTTGTGCCTGGAAGGTCATGTTTGACAAACCTTCTTGAATTTTTTGAAGAGGTAACTAGGGAAATTGATGAGGGTAAAGCAGTGGATGTTGTCTATATGGATTTCAGTAAGGCCTTTGACAAGGTTCCCCATGGAAGGTTGGTTCAGAAGGTTCAATCTTTGGGTGTTAATGACGGAGTAGCAAGATGGATTCAACAGTGGCTGAATGGGAGATGTCAGAGAGTAATGGTGGATGGCTGTTTGTCAGGTTGGAAGCCGGTGACCAGTGGGGTGCCTCAGGGATCTGTGTTGGGTCCACTGTTGTTTGTCATGTACATCAATGATCTGGATGATGGGGTGGAAAATTGGATAAGTAAGTATGCAGATGATACTAAGATAGGTGGTGTTGTGGATAATGAAGTAGATTTTCAAAGTCTACAGAGAGATTTGGGCCATTTGGAAAAGTGGGCTGAAAGATGGCAGATGGAGTTTAATGCTGTTAAGTGTGAAGTGCTACATCTTGGCAGGACAAATCAAAATAGGATGTACATGGTAAATGGTAGGGAATTGAGGAATGCTGTGGAACAGAGAGATCTATGAATAACTGCATAGTTCCCTGAAGGTGGAATCGCATGTAGATAGGGTGGTAAAGAAAGCCTTTGGTGTGCTGGCCTTTATAAATTAGAGCATTGAATATAGGAGTAGGGAAGTAATGTTAAAATTGTACAAGGCATTGGTAAGACCAATTCTGGAGTATGGTGTACAATTTTGGTCGCCTAGTTATAGGAAGGATGTCAACAAAATAGAGAGAGTACAGAGGAGATTTACTAGAATGTTGCCAGGGTTCCAGCAACTCTGTTACAGAGAAAGGTTGAACAAGTTAGGTCTTTATTCCTTGGAGCGCAGAAGGTTAAGGGGGGACTTGATTGAGGTCTTTAAAATGATGAAAGAGATAGACAGAGTTGACGTGGATACGTTTTTCCCATTGAGGGTAGGGAAGATTCAAACAAGAGGGCATGACATGAGAATTAAGGGACAGAAGTTTAGGGGTAACGTGAGGGGGAACTTCTTTACTCAGAGGGTGGTGGCTGTGTGGAATGAGCTTCCAGCAGAAGTGGTGGAGGCAGGATCGATTTTAACATTTAAAAGTAAAGTGGATAGGTATATGGACGTGAAGGGAATGGAGGGGTATGGTCTGAGTGCAGGTAGATGGGACTAGGGGAAAACAAATGGTCGGCACGGACTGGAAGGGCCGAGAGGGCCTGTTTCCGTGCTGTAATTGGTATATGGTTATATGGTTATAGAGAGAGAGAGAGAGAGAGAGAGAGAGACCCGCCAATCCCGCCAATCACCACCTCCGGCGGTTGCGCCAGGACACTGGACAGTGGTACCGTCCGCCACCTCGGCACCTTCTGCCGGCCCACCTGCCAGCCAACCACGGTGTCCCTCGGCACAGGCGCTACTGGTGGAGGTGGTGATTGGCAGGTAGCTACTGGGCAGAAGGCTGGCTCTCTCTTTCTCTCTCTCTCTCTCTCTCTCTCTCTCTCTCTCCCCTCTCCCTCTCTCTCTCTCCCCTCTCCCTCTCTCCCCCTCTCCCTCTCTCCCCCTCTTCCTCTCTCCCCCTCTCCCTCTCCAACATTTCTTATTTAATTTTTGTCCAAAATAAAATATTTTTGACCAGATGGAATATATCTGAACTGCTTAGTAAATCTTCTTTTAAATTAAATTAAAAAATCATATTGAAACTAAAACTAAATATGACTCTATGACACTAACAGAGAAAAAAATATATCAATGAACCTCTGGCTAAAAACAAAAAAGCAACAATGGCTTCCTCTTTTACTGGTATTCAATATTTCTCACACTGGTGCCTATTTCTCAAAAATTAGCACACAGATATTGTCACATTGCAGCATTAATATTTTCAGTTGTGTTGTCTACATTTACAATAATGAGAAGCTAGCTGTGAGTGACTAACAAGCCATTAATTAAAGTGAGCTGCTCTGATGATTATGCAAATAAGTGATACATAACCAATTTATGATTGGCAGGAAAACGAAAAGTTTGAAGTTTTGCTCTCAGTTCTGTTGTGGGTTTGATAGTTAAAAAAATGATTGACACTCAATGCTAATCACCATTATGATTGGATAATGGATGCAGAAGTGAGGTAAGAGTATCCAGAATTCAACAGTCAGCTCCAACCAAGCCTTTGCCTATCAGATGGCCTGTTAAAGTTTATGAACAATACTGGAGCAGCTGGCCACACATGCTCCCATAACAAATTATTGCCTCTTTTGCAAAGGGAAGCAGAGTAATCTTACTTGCAAATTCTCAGAGTGTGTGCATATTATGGCTGGGAAACCAGTTGGGCAGAGTAGTTTGTTTTAGATTGTTAGCACTAAAGGCCCAGCACACCTTCACTCACCTCCGCATATTCGATTACCTTGACTCTCAGTAGGACAAAATTATACATTTATGGATTTTAGCAGATTTCCAGACTGTATATGCTTTTGCCCATTGGCTTTTAGTTTGTTATTCATTCCTGAACAACTTGTGGATGATTTGTTTTGCTCCCAGTGTTCATGCTTGCATTATAGTATTCCATAAAGTTTATTTTGATGATGAGGGTCTGGTGGTGATGGTTTTCATGCACCTGTACAATCTTCTCAATGGTAGTAGCAAAATGAGAGTGTAACCAGGATGTTGTTGGTCTTTGATGATATTGGTTGCCTTTTTATTAGCATCCGCTATTGATCTCTTCAATGGTGCTGAGGTCAGTATCTATGATGGACTGGGCAGTGTCTCTGTAGTCTTTGTCATTTCTGGAATTCGAGTTGCCGAACCAGTTCACAATGTAACCAGTCAGTATACTCTCTACTTGTACATTTGTAGAAGTCCAATGGAGTATTAGTCGACATACTGATTTTCAATCTTCAAAGGAAGTCAAGGCATTGATCGACTTCCTTTTTGATTGTATTGATGTGCTGGGCCCATGACAGATCTTCAGAGATAAACATGCCCAGGAACTTGAAGCTGTTGACTATCTCCACCACCAATCTATCGATGAAGACAGGTTCGTGGAACACCAACGATCAGCTCCTTGGTCTTGCTAACGATAAGAGCAAGATTGTTGCTGGCATCATTCAAGATGGTGGCCGTGGCAGACGGAAGAAAAGAATGATGCTGGTGAATTGATTGGGAGCTTATCTCCTGTGCCCCTGGATGGGCTTGGATGTGCTCTGGGTCAGCTGCAGGAGGTGCCCTGGGGCATGGATGCCGAGCATTGGCTGTCAGAGACGAGGGATAGCGTGTTCACAGTGCAACGTTGAGGTGTTGGATTGGTCGAGTTGGCGGAGTGGGCCGTTGGAGGCACTGCAGAAACCTGGAGCTCCATTAGATCGTACGCCACTCCAAGTGGCCAAGTGTGCGGAACAGACGCAGCCTGCAGCAGCAGAGCAGCAGTGCAGGACATCGACCTATCGTCTGGCCCAGATGACCCCTGCAACTCCAACACAGTGCCACTGCCTAGACACGGCCAAGTTAAGGCTCTAACCCTTTTTTTTTAAACTTTGGATTTGAAGGGTACAAGATGGCTCCTGAAAGTGGCGACTCTTTGATACTCAGTATGGTCTACTGTCTTACACTTTTGTGCTTTGTATGATTGTGCCTAATGTATAGTAGGCTTATCACTAACCTGTATGCAAAAAAATAATTTCACTCTACTTAGGCTCATGGCAGTAAAACAGGAAATTATCATTGAATCATCAAACATCCCTTCCTGTATTCTGAAACATTGTTATTCGTTATTTGTCAACAACAGTGATATCATCGGTGAATCTAAAAATGGCGCTGTGTCTGGCTATGTAGTAATCGTTATAGACAGAGAAGAGCATGAGACAGAGCACAGAGCCTTGATGTGCTCATGTGTTGATGGTTATTGAGGAGGAATCTGATGTTGCCAATTCATACTGATTGTGTAGGAAGGAACTGCAGATGCTGGTTTAAACTGAAGATAGACACAAAGTGCTGGAGTAACTCAGCGGGATAGGCAGCATCTCTGGAGAGAAGGAATGGGTAATGTTTCGAGTCGAGACCCTTCTTCAGACATACTGATTGTTGTCTGCTGAAGAGTAAGTTGAGGATCCAATTGCATAGGGATGAGCAGAGATCCCGATCTCTAAATTTGGTAATAGGTTTGGAGAGGATAACAGTGTTGAACACTGAGCTGCACTTGATTAATAGCAGCCTGACGTATGTGTTCTTATTAGTCCAGTGTGGAGTGGAGAGCCAGTTAGATCGCATCTGTTGATTTATTGTTGCGGTGGGTGAATTGTAGTGGGTCTAGGTCTTTACTAAGGCAGGAGTTAATATGTGTCAAAACCAACCTCATCACCCTGGTTGTAATTGCTACCAGTCAGTACTCATTGAGGCATGTCATCTTAGTCTTCTTGGGCATCAGTATTAATTATGTTCTTTCGAAGCAGGTGGGGGCCTTGGACCAGGTATAGCATCAATGCTGGACACTTTCTATGGGTCACCCTCCTGAAGGGTCTTCTGACATCGGCCTCGGTGACTTTGAGATTAGTTTCTTGGGAGCAATGTGGCCCCAAGAAGCTACATCAACATAGAACATAAGTAGAAAGCAGTGAGATCGTCTGGGAATTGATGCCTCGCTGTTGCTTGACCTACTACTGTACCTGGTTTCATCTTGTAGGAAGTGAATACATGCAAGCCTGGCCACAGTTTCAACAGCAGTGCAGACTCAGTGGGCCAAATGGCTTAACTATGCTCCTATGATGTATGAACTTATGAACATCCTCCTTATCCTCCAGTTTATATTAAAGGTATCCTCGCTTTTTTGATACGAGATCGTACCTGTGAGTTCTGCAGATTTCCTGGTTCATCCAAGGCATCTGGTTAGGGAACATTTGAATGGTCTTGACGGAACACACTCCTCCGCACATTTCCTTGTGAAGTTAGCAACAGTTGTGGCACATTCATTCAGTACATTGCATCACCCAGACTACTTCTATCATAAAGTTGCTGTGTCGATCCTCTGGCACTCCTCACCAGCTCTGTGCAATCCTCACCACTGGAGCTGCGCTCTTCAGTCACTGCCTATACGCAGGAGCAGAGGCAGGTGGTGTGATTTTCCAAAGTGCGTATGAGGGAATAGGCATATTGACCATGGAGCAGTAATAGTCGTAAGTATTTGATCCTCTGGTGCTGCAGGACATGTGCTGGTCGTAGTATGGAAGTGACTTCTTCAAAGTAGACTTGATGAAGTCCCCGACATGATGGAAAAAGCATTAGGGAATGCTGGTCGTAGACCATGGCATGCAGCTCCTCCAAAGCTAGCCGAATGTCTGCCTGGAGCAGGATGTAGACTACTGTCATGATGATGGAGATGATTTCTCTTGGGAGGCAGAAGGAATGGCACTTAACTGCTAGGCATTCCAGGTGCGTGGAGCAGGAGTTGAACAAGATCATTTTGTCTGAGTACCTCTAAGAGGTTACCATGAGGGAGCTGCATCTCTCTGAAGGTGAAGGAGGAGGTATAGGCACAGGTGTTGCATCCCCTGTGGTTGCAGGATAGCAAGGGGTGAGAAGGATTAGATAACCAGGGAGTCACTACAGGGTCCACATGTAGAAGGTGGCCTCTGCAGGAAGCAGAATGGTGTGGGGATGAGAAGATAGAACTGTTGGTAGGATTGCCCTGATGTTGACAGAAATGACAGAGAATGCTGTGACTGGTGCAAGGGCTGGTGGGTTGAAAGGTAGGGACCAAGGGAGCTCCATGTGTGTTCTATCTGGTAATAGGAGGATGAGATACAGATGAGGCCTCTGTCCACAAATGCAGGACGAGGGGTAAACCATGTTTCCTAAAGGAAGAGTACCAATCTACAATAGTGTGTGTGGGGGGGAGCAGTGATCCTGTCAAAGGGGTGGGTGTGGGGGAGTCCGCCATAGGCTGCTGGAGCTCCCAGTTGCTAGCCACTTCAATTCTCCTTCTCAACCCCGTACCCATCTGTCCGTCCTCTGCCTCCTTCATCGCCAGAGTGAAGCCGCACACAATCTGGAAGAACAGCACTTGCCAGTTTTTGCCCCATCCCTTCCCCTTACATCTTTCTGTCTGCTATCCTCTCTCTACTTCAGTCCTGTTCATGACCCAAAACATCAACTGTTCATTTTCCTCCACAGATGCTGCCTGACCCACTGAGTTCCTTCAGCAGTTTGTTTTTGTGCAATGTAAACTGTTTTTCCCTCTCTACTAATACTGCATCCCTAAGTCCTAGCATTCTGCCATTTCTCGGAACCTTGCTTCTTCTGAAATGCTAAAGGTTGTTGAGTTGTATTTAAAAGTTGTGTAAAGACTCATAGAACTTTTCTTGGACAATCCACTTTCACTTATTGCGTTCCATTAAGGATAATGTTAACCAAACCTGCAACACAGCACATAAGGGCAGGGTGGAGGAAAAGAGTATCTCACAAAATATATGTAGCATTTGGTCGAACATTTGAATTGCTGGGACCTGGCAGGCTCTGGACCAAGTACTGCCAAATGGGTTTAATATACTTAGTTACTTGATGGTAAACTTATACATGATGGGCCAAATAGCTTGTTTCTGTGCTGTATGTCTGTATGACTGTATCATTCCATAATATTCTGGATATCAGTCCTTTTGGCCACGTCAACTGTTAGTAAAATCAGGCATGGTTTATGTTTAATTGAGCACAATTGGAACTCTCCTATTTTGGTGAGATTTTCAATCAAAGTGACCCATTTAGAAATGAATAACACTTTCTGTGGTGCGTGTTCGAGCCAGTGTTATGTGCATAATTATATTATTAAAATATTATTGATGTGGGAGCAGAGGCAGATTTTTCTTTTAATTTCTTGTTGCATTAAACAGGAAAAAATGCTCATTATACTATACAGGGTAAACATATGATGTACCAATCTATAAAATGTTGTTCCAAGGGAGAGTATTGCAATAACATTCTTCATTTTTTCTTACATTTTCTAAAATTACAGTTGCCTAATTTGTACTCGAATTCCACTTTATTTCCCTGTTCAGGCAAGATACAAATCTGTTTTATTAAATAGCAAATATTTAAAGATTATCAAGCATTTATATTAAACATGCAGAATAATATGTTTTCTAAAAATAAATAAAAGATAAATGCTACTATTACTTTTGCAGTGCATTTTATGTTAGACTGGCTATGGTTTTTAAAAAAGTAAGCACAATGGGAACAGCTGTGATATTAAATTCTTCTTCTTAGGCAGTTCCTTGGCACTGAGGAGACTTGCTTCCATCCTGTGGTTCTGTGGCCAATGAGGTCAATAGGGGAATCACACAGGTGCCTGATGGGCAGACAGGTGGATAGATTGTGAGGTGGTCAGTTTCTTCTGATGCTTACAAAGTATGTGCTCCTGATTATGGCATTAAGTTTCTCAATACTATCCAGAATGCCCGTGCTCTGCTGTGAGCTATCATTTCCAGACGTCTGCAGAACTGTTGCATTTCTTCAGAAACTTTCAACATACCCTTGAACCTTAATCTGCTTGGTAACACCTTCCTACGACAGAGTTCAGTCTTTTTTCTGGGCTACAAACCTTTATGTGTGGTTATGTTAGAGCTGAATATCTGTGGGCACCAAATTCGAAGAGGAGTTTCCACAGTCCCTTCCTGATGAAACAGTAAAATGTTTGGTACCCGGACGGGACGTCGAAGGACAAAATCAAGATGTGGAAGCCAAGATACTGAAAGTGAAAGTACATCACGCTAAAAAGCCAAGATATCAAAAGTACATCATGCTGAAAGGACACAAAGCTGAAAGTACATCACGCCGAAAGGATACGAACCCGAACAGACACCTTGCCGCAAAGACAAGATGGCGAACGGGCATGACATCGAAAAGCTGTCGAACAGACATGATGTCTCCGGGGTACACAAAAAGCTGGAGAAACTCAGCGGGTGCAGCAGCATCTACGGAGCGAAGGAGATAGGCGACGTTTCGGGTCGAGACCCTTCTTCAGACTGGTCAGGGATCAGGGAAACGAGAGATATAGACGGTGATGTGGAGAGATAAGGAACAATGAGTGAAAGATATGCAAAAAAGTATCGGTGATAAAGGGAACAAGCCATTGTAAGCTGTTTGTGGTGTGAAAATGAGAAGCTGGTGCGACTGGGGTGGGGGAGGGAGATAGAGATAGAGGTGCCAGGGCCCGAGGGCTGAGGGAGAGGTGGGAAGGGGAGGAGACAGCAACAGAATTGAGAAAATTCAATATTCAAGCCAAAGGATGCAGACTCCCAAGCGGAATATGAGGTGCTGTTCCTCCAGCTTGCGGTGTTGCTCACTCTGGCCGTGGAGGAGCCCAGGACCGAGAGGTCGGATGTGGAATGGGAGGGGTTTGAAGTGCTGAGCCACCGGGAGGTCGGGTTGGTTATTGCGGACCGAGCGGAGGTGTTCGGCGAAGCGATCGCCAAGCCTCCGCTGGGGTCACCGATATAGATCCTGGCATCTGGAGCAGCGGATGCAGTAGATGAGGTTGGAGGAGGTGCAGGTGAACCTCTGTCGGACCTGCTGCTTGGGTCCCTGAAAGGAGTGGAGGGGGAGGTGAAGGGACAAGTGTTGCATTTCTTGCGGTTGCAAGGGAAAGTGTCCGGGGAAGGGGTAGTGGGAGGGAGGGAAGAATTGACAAGGGAGTTGCGGAGGGAGCGGTCTTTGCGGAAGGCAGACAGGGGGGGAGATGGGAAGATGTGGCGGGTGGGGGGTCACGTTGGAGGTGGCGAAACTGGCGGAGGACTATATGTTGTATTTGCCGGCTGGTGGGGTGAAAGGTGAGGACCAGGGGGACTCTGCCCTGTCTCCGGGAACGGGATTGGTCCGGCACCTTGTCAGTCATCGACAAAGGTCAGCGGTTGATACAGACCCCCGTGGCGTCCATCACATCACTGCTTCTGTGGCAATCGCAACAGCTTGGAGTCAGTGCCACCATTTTACAAACGCAAGCACAAGCTCCCCCCCCCCACCCTCCCGTCTCTCCTCCAGCCAGTGATGTGATGGACGCGGGGGTCTGGACCTATCGCTGACAAGGTCTTGGAAAAATCCCGTCCCCGGAGATGTCATGTCCGTTCGGTGGATTTTGTAAGTCATGTCCGTTCTGCGTCTAGTCTTTGCGGCATCGTGTCCGTTCGGTTTCGTATCCTTTCGGCATCGTCCTTTTACTGTCGTGTCCTGTCGTGTCCGGTCAGTTTCGTATCCTTTCGGCGTCGTGTCCATTCGGTATCCTGGCTTCCACTTCTTGGCTTCGGCTTCTCGTCCTTCGACGTCCCGTCCGCACACGAAAATGTTTTGCTAACAATAAAAGACATAAAGTGCTGGAGTAACTCACTGGGTCAGGCAATATCTCTGGAGAACATGGATAGGTGATGTTTCCCGTCAGGATCCTTTTTCAGACTAACTATGGTACAGAGAAGATAGATAGAAAAGCAAAAGGGGCAGGACAATGCCTGTTAAGTGATGAGTGGATACAGGGAAGGGGGGGGGGGTTAATTGGCTGATGGGCGGTCAAAGAACAAAGATGAAAAGGAGACAAAAAAATTGTCTGATAAGAACAGAAGATAAATGTAATGTAAAGCCAGAGGGAGGGATATAGGTAGAAGGGCATGTGGTAGGGGGGATGGGGTTATGTAAAATGGAAGAATTTAATGTTCATATCATTGGGTTGTAAGCTATCCCAGCGGAAATGAGATGCTGTTCCACAGTTGCATGTGGCCTCACTCTGGCAATGGAGGAGGCCCAGAACAAAAAGGTTGATTTAGTTAAGTTCATTTTAGTCTATTATTTTCACATGTAGCGAGGTACAGTGAAAAGCATTTGTTTGTGTGCTATTCAGTCAAAGAAAACACTAGACATGATAACAATTAAGCTGTCCACAGTACAGATAAAGGGTACAACATATAGTGCAAGATAAAGTCTGACATAGTCAAATTACAGATAGTTCAAAGGTCAAGATTCAAGATTCAAGAGCGTTTATTGTCATGTGTCCCTGACAGGACAATGAAATTCTTGCTTTGCTTCTGCACAACAGAACATAGTAGGCATCGACTATAAAACAGATCAGTGTGTCCATATACCATTATATAAATATAAACACACATGAATAAATAAACTGATAAAGTGCAAATAACAAATAATGGGCTATTAATGTTCAGAGTTTTGTCCAAACCAAGTTTAATAGCCTCATGGCTGTTGGGAAGTAACTATTCCTGAATCTGGTTGTTGCAGTCCTCAGGCTCCTGTACCTTCTACCTGAAGGTAGCAGGGAGATGAGTGTGTGGCCAGGATAGTGTGGGTTCTTGATGATACTGCCAGCCTTTTTGAGGCAGCGACTGCAATAGATCCCCTCGATGGAAGGGAGGTCAGAGCCGATGATGGACTGGGCAGTGTTTACTACTTTTTGTAGTCTTTTCCTCTCCAGGGCACCCAAGTTGCCGAACCAAGCCACAACGCAACCGGTCAGCAAGCTCTCTACTGTGCACCTGTAGAAGTTAGAGAGAGCCCTCCCCGACAAACCGACTCTCCGCAATCTTCTCAGGAAGCAGAGGCGCTGATGAGCTTTCTTAATAATTGCATCAGTGTTCTCGGACCAGGAAAGATCCTCAGAGATGTGCACGCCCAGGAATTTGAAGCTCTTGACCCTTTCAACCATCGACCCGTTGATATAAAGATCAATGAGGTAGATGGGCAATCAGGACCACACTCTAGATGATGAAGGACTGTTCAGTTGCCTGATTACAGATGGTAAGAAACTGTCCCTGAATCTGGTATGGGAATAGGAAGGTGTATTAAAATGGTTGGCAACCGGGAGATCCAGCAGGCCTTGACAGATCAAGCACAAGTGTTCGGCAAAATTATTAACTTGTCTATGCTTCATCTTGCTGATGTAAAGAAGGCCCCAATGGCAGCACTGAATGCAGTAAATGGTGTCAGAGTAGGTGCATGTAAACCTCAATCTCACTTGGAAGAGCTTCTGCGGTCTTTGGGATGGATGTGAGGGAAGAGGTGTTTGGGCAGGAGTTACACTGCCCTCCACAATGTTTGGCACAAAGACCCATCATTTAGTTATTTGCCTCTGTACTCCACAATTTGAGATTTGTAATGGAAAGAAAACACATGTGGTTAAAGTGCACATTGTCAGATTTTAATAAAGGCCATATTTATACATTTTGGTTTCACCATGTAGAAATTACAGAAGTGTTTATACATAGTCCCCCCATTTCAGGGCACCATAATGTTTGGGACACAGCAATGTCATGTAAATGAAAGTAGTCATGTTTAGTATTTTGTTGCATATCCTTTGCATGCCATGACTGCTTGAAGTCTGCGATTCATTGACATCACCAGTTGCTGGGTGTCTTCCTCTGCCAGGCCTGTATTGCAGCCATCTTTAGCTTATGCTTGTTTTAGGGGCTAGTCCCCTTCAGTTTTCTGTCATCAACTGTGGAGGTCTTCCTTGGCCTGCCAGTCCCTGTGCAATTAGCCAGCTCACCAGTGCTCTCTTTCTTTTTAATGATGTTCCCATCAGTTGATTAGGTAAGTCTAAGATTTGGCTGATGTTTTATCCTTGTGTTTCAGTCTCATAATGGCTTCTTTTACTTTCATTGGCACAACTTTGGTCCTCATGTTGATAAACAACAATCAAAGTTTCCAAAGGTCAAGACAAGAGACAAGACAAGAGACAAGAGACATTTATTGTCACATGCACCAATTGGTGCAGTGAAATTTGTGGTCACCATACAGTCATACGAATAAAATAAAGAACACAGAACATGATAGTCTTTAACATAAACATCCCCACACAGTGTTATCAAAGTTTCCCACTGTGAGGGAAGTTCAGTCATTCTCCTATGTTGTTCTGTTGTTCACCCGTGGTCGGGGGGCTGTCGCCGCTACGGGCGCCCAATGTTCAGGCCCGCTCGCCGGGATGATGGAACTCCGATGTTGTAACAGGAGAACATCCTCAGCGGCTTGGACCTCCGAATCGGCTACTTGCTACCGGAGTTCACGGCTCCCGAAGTCCACTGGCTGAGCTGGGTGGAGATTCAACGCTGGCGACCCTGGCAAAGGATCCCAGGACTCCGTGATGTTGGTCAGCACCGCCCGCGCTGGAAGCTCTGCAAACCACAGCTCCGCGATGTTAAGGCAGCAGCCCCAACACTTCCGGAGCTGCAAACGGCGATCCAGGTGAGGCATCGCCCACTCCGCGATTAATCCAGTGCTGCGCCGCCGCTGTAGCTCTGGTCCGGTCTCCGGTCCCTGGCAGGAAAGGCCGCTCTAATCCAGTTGGTAGGTCACGAGAGGGGGGCGAGGACGTGACTCGGAGAATAGTCGCAACCTCGCCAGGAAGTGACTGGGAAACAGTTCCCCCCCTACCCTACCGCCATCCCCCACATAGAAATACTAAAAAAATCCTGGTGATGGAGAGACTGGAGGAAAGACTAGGTGCTGGGAGCTCTCTTCTACCTTCATTAAGGAGGCAATTAAACACACCTGAGCAATTACAAACACCTGTGAAGCCATGTGTCCCCAACATTATGGTGCCCTGCAATGGGAGGACAATGTATAAACACAGCTGTCATTTCTACATGGTGAAACCAAAATGTATAAAAATGGCCTTTAATAAAGTCTGACAATGTGCACTTTAACCACATGTGATTTTTTTCTATTACAAATCTCAAATGCTGGAGTACAGAGGCAAATAAATAAATGATGGGTCTTTGTCCGAAACATTATGGAAGGCATTGTATGTCTCCTGCAGTTGCTGGGAAGGTACTTGGGGAAGGGGTGGTTTGAGTGGGAAGAGATGAGTAAACCAAGGAGTTACAAAGGGTGTGGTCTCTACGGAAAGAAGACAAGCATGGGTCTGGGTAGATGTGACTGGCGTTATGATCACATTGAACGTGGCTGAAATGTCAGAGAATGACAAGTTGGAGTTTGGTGGGTAAAGGATAAGGACCAGAGGAAATCTATCCTTTGTCTGTCCAAGGGTGAGGGAGAGAGGGAGCAGACCTGTGGAAATACAAAAAAAACATGGGTGAGGGGTCTTTCTATGAGAGCAGGGTGGAAACCACATTTACTGAAGAGAAAGGATATCTAAGATGCCCTAGAGTGCAAAGCTCCATCTTGGGACCAAATACTTTGCTAAGGTTGAAACAGCCCAAGAACTGTGATAGGTGCATTCCTTGATTTTTTTTTCTTGACATTGTTATGCAGTGAAGTTGATGTTAACAATGCCTCTGAATGGACAGAATCCACACTGTGATCTAGCAAACAACTCACTAGCCACAGGGAGGAGACAATCGAGGAAAACCCAAGGGATGACATTCCCTGTTGCCGACAGAACATACAACACAGATTATCTACATTACTAAAAGTCTGATCTTGACCACTTCCTGTTCTGTATATTGATTTTAGAAAAAACGTTGCCACTTGCGGCTGTGATTTTTGGCCATCTTACTCAGTCCCCCTCCGCAGCACAGGACAAGAGGATTTTTCCCATCGATGAAACATAAAAGAGTTACTAGTGTTTAACAAATGTTGAGATTCTCTCTCCTGTAGGCCATGCCCCTTCCGGAGGGACTATAAAACCCGGAAGTGTTGAGTGCCTCAGTCAGTCTCTGCAAGATGGGGGAGCGAGAGGGTCATGTCTCTCAATCTGAGCTGTGAATAACACTGAACACACAGAGGTGGAATATTGTGTTGGGGGACCAGCCCTCCCTTGTGATACTGGTACCCAACGGGTCCCACTTAGTCTAGTAGAATATAAAACTGGAACAGACCCTTTGACCCACAATGTCTGTGCTGACCGCA
Source organism: Okamejei kenojei (assembly GCA_035221665.1). Lineage (NCBI taxonomy): Eukaryota > Metazoa > Chordata > Chondrichthyes > Rajiformes > Rajidae > Okamejei > Okamejei kenojei. The sequence goes on along the minus strand of CM069132.1, from coordinate 61,677,181 downwards.
ATGCCAATTTAAACTAATTCCATCTATCTGCACATGGTCAAACCTGAAGCAGATCCTGGATCGTGCCAGGGAGGTAAATCTCAAACTCAACCCTCTCAAGTGCAGGTTTCGGGTCGACGAATTGACTTATGTGGGCCACATGTTCACCACAACGGACTCAGGCAGACCCGTCTATAACCATTGTCATCAATGAAATGCCAGCACCTACGGATGTGACAGCTCTACAACGATTTCTAGGTATGGTAAACTACCTGGGAAAATTCATCCCACTCCTGACACCATGTTTATGAATGATCTTCAGAAACACACACATAGTGAAGATCAATCTTTATTCCATAGGCAAACAGGAACATTCAAACAGCCAGCTATTCGCATCAGGCTCCGCTGGCTTGTGAGAGAGATTGAGTTAGCTGACCCTGCCAGTGTAATGCTGCGTTGTACCATAATACCATGCAAAAGGTGACATGCACATATGTGTAGTGGAGATTATAATTGTCATGAATAAATAAGGGTTAATCTACAGCCTCTAAGTACTTCTCAGAAATAATTTATCTACCCTATCTGTGCTTGTCATAATTTTGTACATTGCTACTAGGTCACCCCTCGATCTCCAAAGCTACAAAGAATACAATCCAAATTTGCCCAACCTCTATATATACTCAATGCATAGGAAGAAACATTAAACTGAAGTTAGGCACATACTGTAATGCTGGTAGACAAAAATGCAGTCAGGTTTATGGATTTTGGGGAGAAGATGAAATCGGGCCATGCAGGGCTGGGGAACGATGAGGTTGGAGGCTTGGGATGGCAGGGAGCCAGTAGCGATAATGGTGCTTGAGATAATGATGTGATGCTTGAGATAAAGGCCTGGTGCTTGTCTGTGGGATCATGGTCCAAGGATGAGTAGGCAGTGTTTGTGAGTTGGCGCCTGGCTCTGGAGAGAAGGATTGTCCAGCTGGGTTACTCCAGCATTTCAACTGACTGCCTGATGAAATAGTAAGATTAAACCAGAACTTACCAGTTTGAAGTTTGATGTTTATTTTATGAGGAGTTACGATGAGCGATTACGTGAAGGCCGTCAGCACGTATGCGTGTCAATCTTCAAAGCAGCGGTGTGAAATCACAGATAGCAGTAGTTGACCTGAATATAGTAAGATTGGAGAGAACTTGAAAACTACCAGATGACCTTCATAATATGAGGGTTGGGAGCGGTGGGCACGTAATCGCTCATCGTAACTGCTCATAAAATAAAGATCAAACTTCAAACTGGTGAGTTCTCGTTTAATCTTACTATTTTACTTTGGAGTCACGTGAGTGACTATGTGAAGACTTTGAATCTCTGTGATTTCATGCCGGATACGAGTCCAAGCGTCACACACTGCATCAATTGACCATGGATGAGTGAAAAAGATTAATGCATTCAGCCATGACATAGTTTGTTAAAAATGCTGATGCTTTAATCATCAAAGGAGAAAAATAGTGGCCCCTCCCATCCTGGGGGAAACTATGAAACAAATCATAAATGGAATTTGGCAAATACCCCCGACTGGCAATGGGTATTATAAAATGTTGGAAAATTTGTTCGTTTGACCATCCTGCAGCCGCTAGTGTGTGGTCCAGTGGAACGTACATGACCCTTGCTGCTAATGCAGTGGCAGCCCTAGTGGAGTGAGAAAGAAAATATAGTATCTACTTCTGCATAAGCCAAAAACCTGTTTGACCACCTAGAGTTGGTCTGCATAGATACCTTTTGTGAGGTTTTTAGTAACTAACAAACATTGCTAGTTTGTTAGTTACTCCTCGAAGGCACTTGGTGACCTTGACGTATTGTTGTAAATGAGTGACTACAGACAATCAAAGGTCCATGGGGTATGCCATGAGAAATAGTTTGGTACCTGACACCCCTGGTCTGCTCTGCTTAACTACATCATAAACATTAAATATTATATTATTAGCAGATGTAACCATCCTGTCCAGTCGCAAAATAAGTAGTGGCTGGACCAGTTGCTAACACTAACGCCATGAGCATAACCACTTTGTAAGTGAGTTTGACCAGGGATAGAGATGTAGCTGGGCCCTACTGGTGAAGCAGTTTAAGAACAATGCTAACATCCCATATCTCCGAGTACCTGGGTCTGGGAGAATTATGTTAAAGATATCCTTATAAATCTGGATATCAGAGAGTGAGACCCGACAGAGTGGGTCCCGATCGCTGCAGCAAGTATGATGAGAAAGAACGTTGGCACAGTTAATGGTACTATAACTTATTTAATTGTCAAAGACCCATCTGAAAATGAACTCCGAGACGTTAGTTATCCGTGCCATATTATATGGAACATTGGCATTAAAAACAAAACACTTCCCATCTCCTGATGAGGAAAAAATGTGCTGCTTTTTCGGTGCTATCCCTGCACTCTGCAGTGAGCACGTACATAGATTGGTCTGGCAACCCGTGTCGCCGAATGGTCTTCTCAGAGACTCCAAGTCTATAAATTGATTTTATCATGCAGAGGATGGTTTCCTCAGTCACGGGGTGAACCGCCAAATTTTTGTGTTTAGGATAACCATATAAGGTCCTATAATCATTCCCAACATTAGCAGGAACCATGGTTGCATAGGCCAATCAGGCAGTACGAAATGCCTGAGGCGAGATCTTGCTGGATTTTGTGCAAGACCCAACTGATGAGGCAAAATGGAGGAAAGACATAAAGAACATTCCTCCACAGTGTAGCGAGAATACATCTATTGACACTGTGCCACATATTTTTGCAATGGTGATAGAGCCTGGATGCAAACATATTGATATTCGGTGTTCCATCGAACCACAATGTCATTAAATAAGTTGCGATACAACATCCATACTGTGTTGTCATAGATTTTATGTGATGATACACCAGCGTCAAATGCCCCCACCATAGTGTATCAACATAGTGAGCATGCAAAGCCCATCCGCCTCCGTAACTAGAGATGGTATTCGTAATTTTTCATCTTTGAGTACTAGTATCAGTTTGTAATATAACTGAAGAGTTACTGAGCAAAAGTACAGGAGAAATGTAGAATATAGTTTGTTCACCATTGTGACTTTGATAGCTTCAGTTGGTAATAGGATAGATCTGTTAATAATGACCTACATGGCACAGAAGAGGTTACTCCTTTGTACGTTATAAGTTCTGATAATGCAAAGGTCCAAATGCACAGCTGAAAACACAGCCACTATATTGCCAATTACTCTTGATGAATAGAGGCTGCTTCATAACAACAAGGTTGTTACAGGCTTTTACAAGTGTTTCCAACTTGTAAATGGTCCACATACCCCATGTTTCGGAAAGAACCAGACCCACCTACCTTCATGGTTACCGGTGGTCTTATGGTAAGCCCAAAGGCCCCTGATGCGGGTTCTATTTCCGTCCTTGATTGAAAAGTAGGACTGGTAGGGTACGTGGATTCCATATTTTTCCTGAGACCGGCTTGAGCCTTGGCCTGAAAGCCCTCTGCCCAGCTTGCTGGCTGCCACCAGCTTCAGTGAACCGCTTACTGCCGATGGAGGCGTGGGGTGTATTGTCACCGATACAATGAGGCTGTACTTGTAGTTCGACAGCTTTAGCTCCCTCATGCAGGTCTCACCTGTTGAATAGGTTTACCTGAATAGCAGATACGGCTGCTGGTTTCCTGGGGTACCATGCCCCTCCAACATCACCCCTGATAGCGCTGTTCACTGCCGGCACTTTCAGGAACTCCAGTATGTGCCACGGATATACTTCCGAGTTTGGAGTCAGTTACACACTGACCCCAACTGCTCCCCTGCTCAGAGAGGGAGACAGTGAACAGCCCTGTACACAGGTGCTGTTGCCGCAGGCCCCAAGGAGACCTGCGTTGATGTGGCCCCTCCACGGACCATATACTTCATGCCTCATGGTATGCTCCCGGCAATACCTTCGAACTCCGAGTCAGACAGAACTGACCCCGACTGCTCCCCTCCTCAGAGAGGGAGACAGTGTGCAGCTCTGTACACAGGTGCTGTTACCGTGGGCCCTACAGAGACCCGCAGTGATATAACTCCCTCCTTGGAGCATACCATTGTGGAGCACCTCTCCATTAGGTGCTCCATGTGGGTTTGACGTCCGAAGAACACACACACATATATCTATATTACTAAAAGTCTGATCTTTACCGCTTTTGGCCCACTGTGGTGCGAATTCCGAGAGAATGCCACCACCTACGGCCGTCATTTTCTGCCACCTCGCTCAGACCCCCTCCGCCTTCCTGGACCAGAGGATTCTTCCCATCGATGAAAAATGAGAGAGATATTATTGTTTTTAACAAATTCCCCATTCTATCAGCTGCCCCCGCTGGCGCAGGGGGAGGGACTATAAAACCCAGAAGTGTCGTGCTTCACTCAGTCTCTGCCAGACCCAGGAAGCGAGAGGTTCACGGCTCTCTGAGCTGCGAATCTACTCCACGGTGAGTCCCCGGGATGTGGTTTTCAGTGAACTGATGTGTATTTTGTCAGCTTGCTTGCTTGCTTGCTCAGTGTTTTTTTCCCGCAATTCCTTGGCGTTTTATAAAGTGCTTTCAGCAACAGTTTTCAGATGGATAAAGTGAATAAACATTTTATTAGATCAGAACTGTGTTTAATTTTAAAATTGCCGCTCATTCTGTGATTTTTGCTTGGTTGCAAGATGGCGCAGATGACGCCATTTCCGGTTAGCGGCATGCTGGCACTGAGTACATCACTTCCGGTTCGAGAGGGTGACATCAAGATGGCGCCGAGTGCAGGTGCTGCTGAATAATTCATGAGTTTACTGCTCTCTATGGTGAGTGTGTTTGTTGGACGTTATTTAAAGCATGATTTTGCTTCAGCAGCAGCAGCCTGTATAGCAGGCTTTAAAGATTTGTTTTACACACTGTATATTCAACACGTTCTGAAGTTATTTGGCATTTTAGTATTGGGTGTGTGAGCGTGTGTGCGTGTGCGTGTGTGTGTGTGTGTGTGTGTGTGTGTGTGTGTGTGTGTGTGTGTGTGTGTGTGGTCTCAGCGACTGAGCTGCCAGCCCAAGAAACCATTCATCCCGCATTGTCCATACTAGCCCTCTGTAAACCAGTCCCTTCTGCCCACAACACCATGCTAGCACTACAGAAAGCCCCCGCCCCCCACTCTCCAGCAATATTGGAATTGGTGGAGAGGTGGAATATTGCGCTGGGGGTCCAGCCCTCCCATGTGAAGCTGGGACCCGTTGGGTCCCACTTAGTCTTGTGTGTGTGTGTGTGTGTGTGTGTGTGTGTGTGTGTGTGTGTGTGTGTGTGTGTGTGTGTGTGTGTGTGTGTGTGTGTGTGTGTGTGTGTGTGTGTGTGACAAACACTGGATGAACCCTCTGTGATTACCAACATGTGACATGTCTCCTTCCGTGAAGATGGGATGTGATCTTTTTAGCTTCTTGTTGGCCAGGAGTGGCAGTTTAACGTTGACCCGTGGAGACTGCTGTGTGAGCAACTGTGGTCACAAGTGGCAGTGATATATATCTTTAAAGTGTTCCTTCCAGCAGGTATTGACTATCCATGATTTTTAACCCCTACTCACATCAAAATAGGGAGATAATCTTCACTCATTTGGTAGGAAATTAGAAAAGGTGATACAGCATAGACTTATACAGCATGGAAACAGGCCCTTTGGGCCAATTAGTCCCTGCTGGCTCATTGTGCCTGCCTAAGCCAGTCTATTTGCTTGTGTTTGGGCCACACCTATCTAATTTATCCTATCCACATACCTCTCTAAATTTTAAACATTGTAATTGCACCACCAATTCCTCTCGCTCATTCCATACAGCCACCAGACTGTGTGAAAAGGTTGCCCCTTAAATCCACTTTAAATCCTTTCCCTCATCTTAAATCTATGCAGTCTAGTTTTAGACTCTCCTACCCTTGGAAAAAGACTGTGACCATCCACCTCATCAATGCCCCTTACAATTTAATAAACTTCTGTAAGATCACCTCTTCGCCTCATCAACCATAGAACACCATCATTACTATGTTATGACTGGCAGCAATGACTGCTAGATTGATCATCATCCAATCCATTTAAAAATCTCCATCAATTTAGTCACAAAACATCATGTCAAATACTGTAGATCAATGTAGAAGCTCCAAAGTTACTCACAAGGCTAGTTCATAGATAGCAACCAACTAACAACCTGCTAATTCCCAGCCTCCAGAAACTGCAAATTGTCCACAGCTTATGACCTGACCTCAAGATCACCATCACTGGTTTCTCCAAAGAGTCACTTGGTCTCTCTAACAAAAAGAACCAGAAATGGTTTGAGGAAAATAACTACAAGATCCATGAGCTAACATTCATAAGATATTCATGGATTAGAAGCTCCTCTTTTCCTCAAGGGATAAAAAAAAGGGCAATGGTATATTAAGTTTGGAATTAGCAGCACACTTTTGAAATGACAACTAATTGTGTTAGCTAAACCTTTACTGGTTGACCCGATTGTCAGGATGCTTCATTTTGTGCTTTAAAGGAAGGCTAAAGTTTAAAATAAGCTGCTATTTATATCAAGGAACAGCACCTCATATTTCGCTTGGGTAGTTTACATCCCATTGGTATGACCAGTGACATCTCTAACTTCAGATAGCCCTTGCCTTCTTTCTCTATCCACTTCCCCTTCACAGTTCTCCCACTAATCTTACTGTCTCCGCCTACATTCTATCTTTGCCCTGCCCCCTCCACTGACATCAGTCTGAAGAAAGGTCTCTACTCGAAACATGGCCCATTCTTTCTCACCTCACCCGCTGAGTTACTCCAGCATTTTGTGTCCACCTTCGATTTAAACCAGCATCTGCAGTTCTTTCTTACACACTGCTATTTATATTTATATACAATTATCTTAAAATATGTTCTTAAAATACATGTTTATATAACCTTTACATATTATGAGTTTCAAACACATTTTTTTTAAATAAATATAAACACATACATTGTGATTGTTTAATGATACCTATAATATTAAATTAAAATCATGTCAAATTAAAAATATTTGTTAAATATACACAACCATAAATTATTTTAAAAAGAAAGCAATCAATTCACCCTTCTGCTGCAAGGTAGTATTGGTTATTTTCCCATTATAGCGGCAATGCTGAGTTTGCACCACATGTGTGTGTATGGTACTGGAATTAAACTCACATCTGGTGTTCTGAATTTTAATGTTATTATTAAGAGATAATGGTCCATATACCTGCCTTCGAGAAGACACAAAATGCTGTGTCAGCAGCTTGATGCTACCTAATTTGAGCTCCCACATCGATTATCCCTTCGTCTGATTTTGTGGCGATCACATTGTCTCTGCTCTGCTGAGTGGATTTAATGCAATATGAAAAGTACTTTTTAAGTAGTTGATCACATATGAAAAAACTCTACCAGTGTCTTTATGGTAGCTTTGTAAACACCTAGTATCTCGGGCTTTCAAAATTTATGAGGGTTACTTTCAGCTTTTATTAAGCGCTGAGTGGACCGACTTACTCCCTTGTGTCTCACCAGCATGATTCCACCATGCTTCTCCTATGCAGCTATTTACTGTCATCCCTATACTATGCAGGAATTCTGAATCAAATGGACAGCAATGTCCACTTTTTCTGAGGTGGTTGGAATGAGCTCAGCACTGATGAACTATTTTTTTAAAGAAGGAACTGCAGATGCTGGAGAATCGAGGGTACACAAAAAGCTGGAGAAACTCAGCGGGTGCAGCAGCATCTAAGGAGCGAAGGAGATAGGCGACGTTTCGGGTCGAGACCCTTCTTCAGACTGAAGAAGGGTCTCGACCCAAACGTCGCCTATCTCCTTCGCTCCTTAGATGCTGCTGCACCCGCTGAGTTTCTCCAGCTTTTTGTGTACCCACTGATGAACTATTGTTTGTATTTCTCATCCTTTCGCAAAGCACCTTATTGTCAACAACTTACATTGATAGTCATTTTAAAGGGCTTCACACATGGAGACATGAAAGGGGAAAAAGACATAGCTGAGTGAATGAAGGAAAGTGGTGAATTTTAGAGCTTCCATGGCATTTGCCGGTAGAATGCAACTTGTATGTCACTCTTCAATATGCCACTCTTTAAATTAATAATTTGGGTTCATTGAGGGCTCAGTTTTTTTTAAAGTTAGAAATATGTACGTTTTTCAAATGTTTCCTCTCATTTGTAGGTATCAAACTGAGCAGCTGCATTCACCACAAAATCTTTGTTTGCAGATTTTAACTTGAGGCAAATATTTCACTGGTGTTAACTATTCTTACCGCCATTTAAAACAAACACAATAAAAAATGTATTTCCTAATATTAATAAGTTAAACACCTCAAAGTTCTTTTCACTAAATTCAGAAAAATAAAATGCTAAAGTTATCATTGAGAATTAAGTTTAAGATAACTATTTGCACATTAGTTAATGCAAATCCTAGGTGTCAGAGCAGTATGCAAATGATAGGGTTAGACTCTAGTTGTTAATGACATACATAAAGGGAATTGGAACTTATCTGCTTTATAAAGTCATAAATTATGTGATAGGAGCTAAATTAGGCTATTCGGCCCATCAAGTCTACCCTGCCATTCAATCATGGCTGATCTACCTCTCCCTCCTCACAATACTCCAAGTGCAGCCTGACTAGTGCTTTATAGACCCTCAGTCTAGCCTTGACATAAATGCTAGCATTGTGTTTGCCTTCTTTACTACCGATTTGACTTGCAAATTAACTTGTTGGGAATCCTGCACCAGCACTCCCAAGTCCCTTTGCACCTCCAATTTCTAGATTCTCTCCCCATTTAGAAAATAGTCTATGCCTTTATTCCTACTGCCAAAATGCATGACTTGCATTACACTTTGCATATGTAAGGCGAAGAAGGGTCTCGACCTAAAACGTCACCCATTCCTTCTCTCCAGAGATACTGCCTGTCCCTCTGAGCTACTCCAGCATTTTGTGTCTAGACTGAATAGTTATGCAAGAGGACATGCCCACCAGGTACAGCTGGTTTGCAGCAAGTAAGCTATGATCAAAATGTCAGTTGGACCCCTGTCACTAACAGATTTTTTTGGCAAATCTGTTTCTATGTGCTTAACCTACTATCTCCCAGTGTAGTTTGGAGTTAAAATCTGCTTCATTGCACTCTTTTTTCACTACTTTAAGGACGCTGTATAAAAGCTGGTTACAATCAACATCTCCAATAATGGTTTGTGGAAAATCCCAAATTTCTTATGGAGAGCAATATTGTTTAGGTTATAATCCTAAATAGAGTGCACTTACTGCATCATCTGAATATAAACAATACTGTCAAATTGACTGAAGTTTCTAACAAGATGAAAATAATCTGCCTGAGAAGTATTTTACTCGCAACATTGTTCATGCCTGAATTTAATTTAGATGATTGGATTTTTTTTATTTGGAGCCTTTTTAAAGATTCCATCTTGGCAACAATACGTAGAATTTGATTCTGTACAAGACATTCAAGTTTGTATCAGCTTTCACTGCAGTCAGAATTATGGGAATTGGATATAGCCATATAAAATAAAACATCTTCAGTTCACCAAAGGGAACCTCAGGATCACCCTCAGATCAAGGCAATGTTTCAGAGCAGCAAGAGGCATCTGCAATCTTTCACCACGAATAGACACCTTTAATTGGAAACAGTGTGGAAATCCCTGTGTCTTAGTAAACTTTGCAATAGATGATAGTCATTGTGCTAAATACCCATGCTTTGCTTCATACAACCAATCAAAAACAGGTTGTTTGCAACATTTAATGAACATAACTTCATGAATCAATTATACTGGAAGGGAGCAAACAGGTATTATAAAAGTTATATGCGTTAAGTCTTATAAAATTGTAGAGCACAACAAAGACTGGAGCAGAATTTAATACTTAATGAAAACAATTATTTATCAATTGGATATCTTATGATAATTAGGGATTTGTTGTATTTACTTTGTGAACTTCAGTGCAAGGAAATGAAAGTTGACAGAGATTGGTAAAAATATCTGTCATTTGTTATAACGAGTTTCTTTTAAAGTCATACAACCCGTAAAATCAAGAGGATCACAAAGTTCTCTAAAGATTTGGGCTCTGATAAGGACAATAAAACAAAAGCTCCTTAGAAGGAAGGACTTATGCTGCCTGTTTCAGTGAGGTCATGGTACCACTCAGGGACCTATAAACTGCAGGTCTTAAACCAAACACACAAGGTGCAACAAAAGTAAAATTTAGAAGCAAAAGCAAACCTATTTTAAGAAGCAAAAGCTGTCAGCACTGATGTCCTGAAACATGTTATTTAAGTGGGCAACTTTATTTTCATGCTGTGAAGTTAAATGCCTAGGCTTTAAAACTGCCACTCTGAAGTTTGGATTTGTTGGATTTGCATATATTTTCTGACCAGTTGTACTTATACTTTCAGAGCTCTAGCAAATATTTATTGTTAGGTGAAAGCTAATCTCCTATGTTTCAAATGACATTACCTGAAAATTGTGTTATAAACAACTTTCCCCCATTCCGCTAGCAGCATCAAAACTGTGATTGGAAAAATAAATACTTTTTATTCGGAAATGTGAGATTGTAGAATGGAAAATTGTTTGCATAATGCTGAAAAACGTGGAATAAAGCATTTTTGCACACATATACTAGGTGTTTTAATGCCTGTCGGCAAATTTACCTCCTTTTCAGCAGGACTTTTGTTCTCTTTTGCATTCTCTTGCCCAGTATAAAACTCCACCGTATAAGGGTGTTTCTGTGTTGTATTCATGAAGTTTTGAAGTAAAATCACCCAAGGTCTTTACTCGGGAATGGAAGACCTCACCTACCCTTCCATCAGCGCAGATAACCTACAGATGCCCCACTACTATCTTCACAACAGAACCTACCTCCTTTGAGGACACCATTCTTTTCTCACAATTCCTCCCTCTTTGTCACATTTGCTCCAATGAAGGAAGTGGCTCTAGAAATCGTGGACACATTGGTGATAATTTTCCAATATTCTATAGATTCAGGATCAGTTCCTGTGGATTGGAGGGTAACTAATATTATCCCACTTTTTAAGAAAGGCGGGAGAGAGAAAACCGGGAATTATAGACCAGTTAGCCTGACGTCGATGGTGAGGAAGATGCTGGAGTCAATCATAAAAGATGAAATAGCTGCACATCACGAAAGCAGTAACAGGATCGGTCCAAGTCAGCATGGATTTACGAAGGGGAAGTCATGCTTGACTAATCTTCTGACATTTTTTGAGGATATAACTAGGAAAATGGACAAGGGAGAGCCAGTGGATGTAGTGTACCTGGACTTTCAGAAAGCATTTGATAAAGTCCCACATAGGGGATGGGCAAAATTAGGGCACATGGTATTGGGGGTAGAGTGCTGACATAAAGAAAATTGGTTGGCAGACAGGAAACAAAGAGTAGGGTTTAACGGGTCCCTTTCAGAATGGCAGGCAGTGACTAGTGGGGTACTGCAAGGCTCAGTGCTGGGACCGCAGCTATTTACAATGTATAGCAATGATTTAGATGAAGGGATTCAAGTCAAGTCAAAGTCAAAAGAGTTTATTGTCTTGTGTCCCTGAGGGACACAATGTGAGGTTATCCACTGTGGTAGCAAAAATAGGAAAGAAGATTATTATCTAAATGGTGTCAAGTTGGGAATAGGGAAAGTACAATGGGATCTGGGGGGGTTACACAAAATGCTGGAGAAACTCAGCGGGTGCAGCAGCATCTAAGGAGCGAAGGAGATAGGCGACGTTTCGGGTCGAGACCCTTCTTCAGGATCTGGGGGTCCTTGTTCATCAGTCAATAAACGTAAGCATGCAGGTACAGTAGGCAGTGCAGAAATGATTGGCATGTCGGCCTTCATAACAACAGGAGTTGAGTATAGGAGCAAAGAGATCCTTCTGCAGTTGTATAGGGCCCTGGTGAGGCCACATCTGGAGTCTAGAAGGATGAGAGTGGATCTTATTGAAACATAAAATTATTTAGGGTTCAGACATGCTAGAGGCAGGAAACATGTTCCCGATGTTGGGGGTCCAGAACCAGGGGCCACTGTTTAAGAATAAGGGGTAAGCCATTTAGAACGGAGATGAGGAAACACTTTTTCACACGGAGAGTTGTGAGTCTGTGGAATTCCCTGCCTCAGAGGGCGATTCTCTGGACACTTTCAAGGGAGAGCTAGATAGGGCTCTTAAAGATAGTGGAGTCAGGGGATATGGGGAGAAGGCAGGAATGGGGTACTGATTGGGGATGATCAGCCATGATCATATTGAATGGCGGGTGTTGGCTCGAAGAGCCGAATGGCCTACTCCTTCACCTAACGACTATTATCTACTGTCTATTGATGAGACTCGCCACTCATCTGATGCTTTCTTTCTTCCTAATCCCTTCCATCATTGCATCTCATCTCTTTCCAATGCCTCAACACTGACTCCCTCTCTTTTTGGATAGAGCAATTTAGAGTGTCCCTGCTCCTCACCTTCACTGGTTCATCCTATGCAATGTCCACCACCTTTAATAAGACTCGATCACAGGACACTTTTTGCCATTCCCACTGCACCTTCCCATTCAGCATTTTGGATAGACCATTCCCTTCACAAGCAGGATTGCTCTTCAAACACTGTAACTGCTCCTTTTTGGCACAATCCTCCCATAGAGCAGCACATGGAAATCTTGTTCATTTATCTCTACCCTTGCCACTAGGCAACAACGTAAATAGTCCGACCAAGTGAAACAGCAATCCAATCTTGTATATTTGATTTCAGTGTTCACTGTGTGTTTGCCTCCATTTTGGAGAAACCAAACACATATTGGTTACACAAGGAAATGAAGATGCTGGAGCCTTGAGCAAAACACATGGAACTGGAGTAACAACGAATCAAGCAGCATCTATGAAGGGAATGGATAGACAACATGTTGAGTTGGGAACTTCTTCAGTTTGTGTGATTACTTTTCATAGCACCTGTGTTCAATACTGTTAACTACCAATTTTACTTCGGAGTCACGTGAGTGACTACATGAAGAACCCGCCAGCCCGCATGCGCATCATTACGTCTAGCACACGGCGCGATGACTGACTGGCAGGTGAGCTGCTCCTGTCAGCGGTAAGTTTAAAACTGCAAGGTAAGTTTTTTAACTTATTCCCAGGTTCTGTTTTCTTTTGCAGGAGTTTGCCTGCTGAAATTCGTGGGCGAATTCCGGGCGGCCCGCGGGGAACCTTCATGAACCGCGGGGAATCCCAGTCAGACCACAGGGAATCCTAGTCATGACCTCGAGGAATCCCGGCCACGGACCGCGGGGAACCCGCTACTGAGACCGTGGAAGTGCGCGTAGCAGGCAGCAGTCAACTTCGCTTTCGAGTCGCTGGCGGTGGAGCCAGCAGCTTCCGACCGGTGCCGGTAGCGCCTAGGCAACCCCACTTGGAGGGTTAGCCACAAAATTATATCTCCCTCTCTGAGGAGGGGAGCGTAGGGAAGAGGCTCTTTAACTCAAACGAGTCGGGCCAGGAGATGGAGGACCTGATGGAGAGGTGCTCCACAATGATATACTCTAAAGGAGGGAGTTATCAGCACGGGTCTCCTCGGGAGTCCGTGGCAGTGGCAACTTTTTCAGGGCTGCACAATGTCATCCTCTCTGAGGAGGGGAGCATTCAGGATCAGTTTCAGTTTGACTCAGAGCAGAAATCCTGACATAGGTCCGTAGGAGGGGCCATGTCAGCGCAGGTATCCTCAGGGACCTGCGGCAGCACCTGTTCTCAGGGCTGCCTACGAATCTCCCTCTCTGTGGAGGGGAGTGCGAGTGGTCAGTGTGTAACTGACTTCAAATTCGACGTATGTCCGTGGAACATACTGGATCACATGTATATGGCTTCAAGGAAATACTCGCAAACGAAAGGGTCACTGCCGTGGGCAGAAAGTCCGGAAGGGGCCAGACTTCCCCTCACGGCCAGCAGCGAACAGTGCTATCAGGGGTGCCATTAGAGTAAAGAAACCAGCCGCCAAAGCTTCTCTTCAGGTAAGGCTTATTCCACCAACAGGTATACCTGGATGAAGAAGCACAAGCTGTCGGACCAATCAAGGTACCAACGACGAGCAAAGCTTCATCGTTTCGGCATCGACAGACCCCATGCCTCATTGGCAGTAAGCAGTTCACTGAAGCTGATGGCAGCTTGCAAGCTGGGGAGAGGTCTTTCAGGCCAAGGCCCAAGCCAGTCTCAGGAAATATGGAATCCACACACCCTACCAGTCCTACTCTTCAATCAAAGACCAGAATAGAACCCACATCAGGGGCCCTTGGGCTTGCCATAAGACCACTGGTAGCCATGGAGGTAGGTGGGCCTGGTTCTTCCGAAACATGGGGTATGTGGACCACTTACAAGTTGGTAATATTTATGCTTGTTTTTTGTACAAATGTCAATGATAACATGAGATTCAGATTCATTGATAACATATGATTGGTTTATTTTTGCACAGTATACAAGAGTTCGAAGCATGGCTTGGAATTAGGGCCAGAGTTGCCTTTCGAGGCAGGCTCAGTGTGACGGCCAGGAGTGCCGTCCGAGACAAGCTCGGAAATATGGCTAGAGTTGTCTTTTAAGGCAGGCTCAGTATTATGGCCAGAATTACCTTCTGAGACAGGCTCGGAAATTTGGTCAAAGTTGTCGTTCAAGATAGGCATGGAATTATGGCAGGTGTGGCCTGTTCATTGTGAATGGAGGATGTTGGTTCATCTTTGATTTAACTCATATGTGCAACAGAGACTTTTCAGAATGTGGAATCTTGTTCCTGTTAAACAACTGATTTCCATTCTCTGGGATCATTGGAGACATTTGAATGGGACAATGATAACAGTTAAAGCGTTGCAAAATGGGCTAACTTCAGCTCCCAGGCTATTTACCAAATGATTAAACCAGTGCTTGGACTGCCAAAAGCTCAAAAACACTTGTTCAGGCTTATCTGGACGCTGTTTCAGCTGTAAATAATAATTAAGAAATTGAGGTTCCTCATCCATCCAGTTGAATTTAGGTTGATACCAACTAGCGTTATTGATTATTGGGGTTTACCTTTAATTATTAATTTGTCTGTGACTCCGCACTGGGGCAAGAGATTGGAACCAATTGAAGCCTGTAGCAAACTTGTTGTTATAAAGTAGCCTTCTATTCAATAAGTGTAATTGGCAATTAGCAGCTGGGTTTCAGCTGTGCAAATTGGACCTTTGCATTATCAGAACTTACAACATGCAAAGTAGTAACTTCTCAGGTGCCATGTTAACAGATCTATGCAATTATCAGCTGAAGCCACCAAAGTTACAATGGTGGACAGACAGTATTCAGCATTGCTCCAGTACTTTTACCTTCAGTTATCTTACAAACTGATGATAGTGCTCAAAGATGGGAAATAACTATCCCATCTCTAGTCACAGAGGCGGATGGGATGTGCATAGTTACCAATCCCTCAGTTATGTGGTATCAACTACCTAAAATCACTAGGTGCATTCAATGGGTTAAAGGCTTATTGTGCGAATACGCATATCTGCATGCTCACCTACAAGTTGACACACTACGGTGGTGGCATATATTTATCACATGGGTTCAATCAAGCTAATATCCTGTGATAGTTTACCTAACCTCATTTGGCGCTGGTGTATCATCACGTACATCAATGACAACACAGAATGGATGTTGAATCACAAAGTATTTAATGACATTGTGGATTGATGGAACACCAAATATCGATTTGTTTGCATCAAGTCGCAATCACCAGTTGCAAAATATCTGGCATGGCGGCCATTCTCAGGGGCAGTGGCGATGGATGCATTCTCGCAACACTGGGGTGGAATGTTCATTATGTCTTTCCTCCATTTTGCCTCATCAGCCGGTGCTTGCTTAAAAATCAGCAAGACTCCGCCTCAGGCTTGATAGTGCCTGACTGGCCTACACAGCCATGGGTCCACTCATACTGCAAATGATTACAGAGCCTTTTATGGCTGTTCCCAAATGCAGAAATCTGCTGGTTTACCCTGTGACTGGGGAGAACCATCCTCTGCAAGAGCAACTAAAATTGTTGGGTTGCAGACTATGAGAAGACCTTTCCTGGGGTACGGACTGTCAGGTTGTACGGTGGATGTAATCACTGCGGACTGAAAAGATAGTACCAAGAAACAGTACATCTCCTATATCAGGGAATGTAAGTGTCCTGTTTACAGTCAAATATATTGTATGACATGGTACGTATAACAGATGTTTTGGTATTCCTCTCAAAGCTATATTTCACGAGAGATGGAGTTATAGTGCTATAAATTGTGCTAGAAGTGCCTTGTAATACTTCTTGCTGGGTTCGGGACACCATGCTGTCGGGTCTCGACCTCTGATATCCAGATTTATGAGGGGTATCTTCAACTCAAATTCCCCCAGGCCCAGGTACTCGGAGATATGGAATGTTATGTCCTGCTGACACTGCGTCGCCGGTGGGCTCCAGCTACATTACTGTCCTTGGTCTAAATCACCTACAAAGTGGTTATCCTCATGGCGCTGGGTTGAGCACAACGGGTCCAGTCGTTGCATAAGCTATGACTGGACAGGATGGTTACAGCTGCAAATAATATGATACTTATGTTCATGACTTAGTCTTGCAGAGTAGACCAGGGGCGTCAGGTCTCAAACTAGTTTCATGCCATACCCCATGGACCTTTGGTTGTGTGTGTGGTCACACATCTATACAGTCATTAAGTCACCTAAAGCCTTAGAGGCTCTGAACTAGCAATGATTGTTAGTTACCAAAACCTCATACGTAGGTATCAGTATAGACCATCCCCAGGTGATTCAATAGGTTTTGGCTTGTGTAGGAGTGAACACTGATGTTTTCAAATCTCACTCCATCAGGGCTGCAACAACATCAGCAGCAAGGGTTATGGATGTTTCGCTGGACCTCACCCTAGCGGCTGTGGTATGGTCAAACAAGTGAATTTCCAAATGTGTTATAACAAACCCATTCCCAGACCGGGGGTATTTGCCAACACTATTTTTAGGTTCTATATTTTAATTCCTCCTGGATGAGTGGGATTACCATAATTATCATTTCATCATTAAAAAGCATCAGCATGTTTGATTCTATGTTATGCTTTATTAAATTTCACTCATCCCTGGTCAATTGATGCAGTGTGTGACGCATGGACTCGTTTCCACGGCATGAAATCACAGAGCTTTGAAATCTTCACGTAGTCACTCACTTCACGTAGTCAGTAAGATTAAATGATAACTTACCAATTGAAGTTTGATATCTTCAAAGCAGCGGTGTGAAATCACAGATAACAGTTGTTGAACTGAATATAGTAAGATTCGAGAAACTAGAACTACCAGCTGACCTTTATGAGAGAGGAGGGCACGTAATCCCTCATCGTAACTCCTCATAAAATAAAGATCAAACTTCAAACTGGTAAGTTCTCATTTAATCTTACTATTTAATTCTCAATCCCAGTCCTATTCCAACCAATGATAGACACACAATTCTGGAGTAACTCAGCACGTCAGGCAGCATCTCTGGAGAAAAAGGATAGGAAAATAGATATCCCATTCTGAACAAACTTCCTGTGATTTCCTGCTATGTATAATACTGCCCAGGACAAGCTTGAGGAATGACAACTCATTTTCTATCTGAGCACTTTGCAGCTTCCAGGCTATCAAATTCTTCATATTCAGCTAACATTTTTTCCTGGATTTTTACTGCTCATCTACACACTAATGTCAATTTACAGTGACCAATTAATTACTAATCTGCACACTTTTAGAATATTGGAGCATCAAGAAAGAAACTCACACAGCCACAAGGAAAACATGCACACAAACAGCACCACAGCATGGGATTGAACCCAGATCCTGGGAGATATTGGTCAGTATTATTGAAACCCACTGTTGCCCACAACTGTTTTGCTGCAGAATTAGCTGCTGCCCCTGCAAATGGGAGTCACAAGAATCTGCACATTGCTTCTATGCACCAATTTGGTCATTCACGCTGTTTGGCCATGTACCATTGATCACTCGACCTGTTTGGAGAGATTAGGCAGATTATTGGACCAGGCTCATTGTTTGCTCATGCATTCAGTTCAGCTACATATTAGTACCATTGGCCTTGCGTCCTATCAGAACCTGTGCCAGCTAATGTGTGCAGCCTGTTCCATCAAACACATCAGGCCATATACTGTTGGTCTTACACACTTGTTGCCATTCGCTGTCCAGCCATTCCTTTGTCAGGATATACAAACATGTGATAGGCACAAAATGCTGGAGTAACTCAGAGGGACAGGCAGCATCTCTGGAGAGAATAAATGGGTGATGTTTTGGATCAAGACCCGTCTTCATTTACATGTACATGTACATCAACTGGATCAAGCAAATAGAACAATAATTTTCTTAACCACTGGCAGTGACCACACATTACAAGGCATCCATGACTTGTTGAGTGTATTGTTGCTGGTCAGGGGCACTTTATATACCTTTTAACAGTCATTTCTTGATGATCTCCCCTGATGTTTGAGATGATTCAAGTGTCTCCGAATGAAATGCTGCTGACCATTGTTTGCAAAATAAATAAAAAACAATCTTTCGTGTCAAACTGTACCACATTGCTGAAAACAAATTTACCAATTTTATATGTAAGTGGCAAATTGATTATACAACTCAAATATCAATAACACAGATAAGCAGAGTCACAAAAGAACTGGTCTTGTCACATGATTTATTGATATCCTTTTATGTAACCAGGGCAGCGAAACAATTATCATATGCCTTATTTAAAGTCATTGTGAAGAACCTTAAAGGAAAGAAAATAATCAAAGGAGGGTAGAGTCACAAAATAAACTGGCTAGTTCAAAGAATGAGCAATAAACCAATATATGAGAACGCATAATGTGACTTTTAACTATTGTGTATAATTATATAATTGTAAAAAATCGATCGTCTCAAAGTTTTTTTTCCCAAAGGGCATGATTAATGCTTGCAATGTACATTTATGAAAGGCTTTGTTCATAATATATATAGATGCAAAGTTAGAAATGCCTTGCAAATCTGTAGTTGCTACATTATTTTTTGGCTAATAAGAATTTATGGAAGTGCTTAACAGAGACTGAGGGAGATTGTGAATTTGCCTGTAACCCTCAGATTTATGCTAAGTTACATTGATAGGCACAACTTTTTACTGCAGTTATTTTGGTTTTGTCAGGTAAAGGATGATGTGCAGATAATGATCCGCTTCCAGCCAGCCTGGATCATTTGTTTTACTATAAGAGAGCAGAAAGCTCAGCAATTTTTTTGCCATTCTCTACCTGTAATTACATTCTCATGGAATCAACATTCCACAATTTGTTGATCATTTTTGCTCATTCTCGTTTCTTTATGATCATCACTGTGTAGTCTTCCCTATAACAAGGTGTTATCAAAAACCTCACATCAACATGGATAATGTAAGCTAGGGCTAATGCCTCGGTAATGGTGTGTGTTAGCATGATGCTGCATGCTGTGAAGAAAGCAACATACAAATTTAACTCTTCCCATTAAAACTTGATGCATAAATTGAGAGCTATTTTACTATTATCTTATCTGTCCCTTTGGGTTCCCCTTTAGCTAAATTTGCCTCGAAAGTAATTTGCATTTAAGAACAACTGCCAAGTGACTTTGTTACTTTGAGATTTATATTTACTGACTGCAGGAACATTTTCCTTGTTGAAAGCCAATGGAAGTAACAGGCATCTGAGTGCTAATTTATTGGCTCAGATCTGTCTCAGGGAAAGCTGCAATTTTCAGGTCTTTGATCATTCCAGTGAAGTGTGGGATAATGCAGGATAGTGCTTCTCAAACTGATTTCATTCCAACTGTGAGATAACACTATGTCTTTGACTAACATTTATAAAATTCCCATGGCACATGTGAAACACTATGTTACCTGGGTTCAATTTTTATTTCTGTTAAAAACATTAAGTTTGAAAAGGATTTGGGTTGTGTTTATTTTTCTCCATTGGTAGCAATTCTTAATTAAGCATTGTATTCACCTCTACAGGCTTAATATTCATAAAGGACCAACGGGGAACTGGTTGTGGATGATCATCCATGATCGCTGTGCATGGCGGTCCTGGCTCAAAGGGCCAAATTGGCCTACTCCTGCACCTATTGTCTATTGTCTATAAATATATAGTTAATAATTCCGCTTTGTAGTACCAAAATACAACTTAGAACATTTAGGTATGATTATAAACATTGGCCTTGTTTGTGATATCTATATCTCATGAAATAATAAATTGAAAAACGTTGCTTTGTGACATTCATATCCCTTAGCCAATAATGAACAAGACATGCCCCCGAAGGCCTATTTAGAATAATCAGTATTTGTTTCTTTAATTTCAAAATTCCATGTCACCAGTATATGCCAATGCTGCACAATTGAAATTCTGCTTTCAAAATGCTGAATATGGGTCTCAAAATATGCATACAAACTACTAACCAATGCAATTTGCCAGTGGAATTTGCAGCTAAAGGCCTCATGGTGGTGGAAGAATGAAAAGAGCAAAAGCATGGATTGAATTGGCAGAAAAAAAAGAAAAGGAATGTACGATATCGTAGCAACAAAATTGGCAAAGAAATAATCAAGTGAAAGCACAAACTAATTCCGTAACAAACTGAAGGGTTCAGTTTCATTTCCAGATATTTCTTGGGAAAATGTCCTTCGGTCCACTGAGTCCATGCCAACCAACGATCGCCCATGCACCATTTCTGTCCTACACATTAGGGACAATTTACAGAAGCCAATTAACCTACAAACCTGCACGTCTTTGGAAACCGGCGCACCAGGAGAAACCCCACATGGTCAGAAGGAGAATGTACAAACTCTGTACGGACAGCACCCATAGTCAGGATCAAAGCCGGGTCGCTGGCACTGTGAGACAGCAGCTCTACCTCTGTGCCTCTGTGTGGCCCTGTTATCTCTGTTGTTACTGGAAAATGTACCTGTCTGATTTCCCAGTCCAATGATATGCATCGCAGATATGATTAATTCAAAAGTTCTAATGTAGACAAAAGGCAGCATCTGCAGTTCTTTCTTAAACAATTCAAAAATTCTAATCACAATGTCTGGAGAGTACAGGCACCCTGAACAAGATCGGCAAGCAATCTGAAAACAAAATCATAAGAGGCAGATATCACTCATGAAACTATTTGAGGCAATACAGTAATTGGTGCCCACACTGAATTAAGCAAATGGGACACAATAGACCCTTGGCACAAGAATCGTTCCGCATGCACACCAGCATGAAAAGGGGTATTTGCCGGAGTCTTTGGAAATGATTTACAATGATTTGCAAACATGTTGAGTAATACAAATACAGCCATTACCTAGAGGGACAACTTGAGACACAAGACAACCCAAGCATTCATGCATAATAAACTATCTGTAAAGTATAAAGTTCCAGAAATGTGAAGGACAATTGGACAAATACTGTAGAGGTGGATTTGGAATCTATAATTATATAATTTCCTCTCTTGTGCAGATTGTCTGACAAAGTTCCTAACAATATGTATTGTGTGCATAGATGCTGTAAAAAAGGTGAAAGTTGATACATTTCTTGACTGATATGTTTTAAACACCAAAATTATCAGGTTATGGGAAAGATCCGTAAGTGAAACCAAAAATAAAGACTGAAAAAAATCATACTCGGCATATATCCTGCCTTAGGAATGCAAACTGTAGATGACATTGGAAGATCGCGAAACAGAAACAGCAAAATACAAAATTATAATGAAAGACCAGGGAGATTTATAGGAAACGATGTACATCATCTCATATGACAAGAGAATGGATCATAAAAGGATTGTACACATTTAAAAGATACTTACAAATGCACTATTACGTTTCAGTAATTAATTGAACGTAAAATGCTAGTTCACTAATGAGAAATTGGATACATGATGGGTGATGCCCTAAGCTGTAATCAAATGGATCCCAACGGTTTATGCATTGCACTTACAAAGAACAAACAATCAATGGAATTTCACATTAGTATGTTGTATGTTCATAAATGCTAACCAGCAAGACACTAAACCAGGCTTTCTTTCTTAATAGAATAAACAGTTACAAAGCCAACAATGTGACTCTTCCTCCTATGGCTTAATTTAGGCGCCGGAACTCGACTTCAGTCTCCTACTGTAAATGAGGCCAGGAAAGGATTTGATGACTTGTAAAGATAATGAGTCAAATTTTATGATGAGAAAATACTCACTGCAGCTAAACCTCCTTTTGTGTGACACTAGATGCGTTCATTGTTCCATACCGATTGCTTTATTGGTGTTTGCCTATTCAGAAAACCCTGGTAAATCTGTCGTTAAAAGGCTATGGGATGGATGTTGCTGACTTTGCTTTGCCTTGGCCTGCTGTGTTGTTCAAAGTCTTGATATCCCATCAGCCTCTTGCAGTATCAAGCAGGTTGCATTATTTCCTTAGTACCAAATTCTGAAGAATAAAGCAAGTTTTTAATTTGCCCCACTGAAACCAAATACTGTATACTGATGAATTAGCATTTCACCTTGTCGGCTGTTCTTCCATGGCACGCTAATGGGGGTCTGAGAAGTGGTTACAAAAAACTAAATTTACTCAGTGATGGAGAGTTTATGACATGGTCTGTTTTGTTTGTAATTTGTTCCTAATAGATGCCAATAAGCCTTTTAGCTAGGCTCCAGTTAATGGAAATTTTATGGTTTTTCCCTACAGTGCACATGACCTTTTTACAAGGATTCATGAGTCCTGATAACATGTAAAAGCGCAATTACCTCAGGCTTTACCACAGCAGGAAAATCCAAGAGGTTCAAAAAGAACTTTCCCAGCCCCCCCTCAGGCCAGACCACAAAACTTTGATCATTGTGTCAGAACTATATTTACAGTGGCATTCAGATCCTTCCTCTACGTACATCAGTCCACAGATATAATTTCTAAAATCAATGGTAAGCTGTTAGGATAAAGGGAAAAGTAGCATCCACTGAGCAGTAAATTAATGATCTTTAGTGAATTAATGGCTACAGGTTTCGTCGTAAAAATGTTATGAAAGATTACATATCACACTGAGCGAAACTTTTAATAACTCAACATGACTTTTCCTAATGGATTTTATTCATTTTAATCATTATAGTGTCAATGATGATTATAGCCTTATTACATTCAAGTGATTGAAAGGTCTGTATATGACAAGATATTGAGAGCACCAATTTGGAAAGATGAGAACAGTGAATTCTATATAAGGTAGATGTGACTTTATCATCAAAAGCTAAGCTTTGCAGAAGACTCCAAATTAATATTTTTGTTAAATTACAGAGCTGCCTTTGTTGATTCCAGACCCCGGTCACTAATATCTCAAAGATTCTGCAGAATTAACTTTCCCAAGTGATGGTAGAAAGAGCAATGAGCTTTAATATCTGAGGCAAAAAGCAAAAACAAAAATGAGTGTTGAAGACCGTGTATATAAAGAATTAAAGAACACGTAGTGTCTAAATGTAGAATAAAGAAAAACAAGTGAGAGGGAAAATACTGGGATGTAATTTTGTAAATAATGTAGGAAAAAGCACTGGGAATGATGAAATAAAAATGGAAAATAAATGTTGAGTAGAATTGAAAGATCATTGTCTTTCCTAAATAATGGTAAATTTCTTTAAATATTATATTCTGTCCACATTATTAAATGCAGTCTATCTCCCTAAAGATATACGTAAGTAGTATACGTACAAATTTGCCTTCTATTGGTATATAGATTTTGAGTTATTTAATGCTAAGAATACTATTTTAATAATGGCAATAAAGACAAATATGAAATGTAAAGTTCACACTCTATAATGAAGAAGGATTGAATGTGAAACAATTCCTACAAATTGATAAGACAAAGACCTATTTGAAAATGCCTTGCTTTTGGTTAAACAATCTTCCTGGATTTTTTATATATGAAACTTCCATCAGACAGTGATGAATTAAAGGATGAGTAATAAAGGCAAATAAATAATGGCTGTGTCGCACTATCCGATCGAAGCAATCAAATTACTATAGAAATTAGAGGCAGTAAATTCTTGTGATACATGATATAAAACATTATGTCTTGGCAGCAGGACAGACAAAATTTTCGGCAAATATTTGTAATTTTTTTTGTTAGGGTCAAGCTATGTGCAGTGGCTTGCTGTGAGGGGGGGGGGGGTGCTTTGAGGGGGGCTAGTCCTTTCTCCCTTTACTATGCTAATAAATAATTGTTTCTTTCTGGTCTATACCTTTGTCATATCTAATTGCTAGTTTATTGCTCCCACTGGAGAATTTGACTAAGGATCCGAAAGCTTAACTTGAAATGACAAATGCTGATAAAATGTGAAGATTTCTCTGGGACAAGGCTCTCTCACAGCTGTGTGCCATTTCCTGTGGCTGCATTTAAAGTAATTAAGGAGATCTCACAAGCGTTGATCATTGTTGCAATAACTTGCAGTAAATGTTTGCATGCATTTGTGAAGTTAGATGTCATTATTAAGTCATCTTTGCCTCTAACAAGTCTGCTAAATGGTTCTTCTGGGTTGCTGCAGAGCTACTTAGCAGAGGCTAATCTAGATCCTTCAGTTTATTCTGCATAATTTGACTTTTGATCAATTGTTCCTTAATGAGACAGCTTCTGCTTTCCTGGGTCAATATCTTTCGTCCATCCTCCTCTGTCATTCATACTAATGACACAGGTATTAAAGGAAAATGGTATTTGTTACTACCAAAACAAAGAGGTGTTGTAGAAATATTATTACTAGTCATAATACTTAGCTAGCTTAGACATACAATATGGAAACAGACCCTTCGGCCCACCAAGTCCGCGCTGACCAACAATCACCCGTACACTTGTTCTACCCTACACGGAAGCCAATTTACAGAAATCTGCAATTTACAGAAGCCAGTTAACCTACAAACCTGCACGTCTTTGGGATGTGGAAGGAAGCCAGAGCATTTGACGGCTCTGAACTTGTACTTGCTGGAGTTTAGAAGGATGAGGGGGGATAGGATGAGGGGGGATATAGTTGAAACTTACTGGTGAATGGCCTAGATAGAGTAGATATGGAAAGGATGTTTCCACAAGTGGGAGAGTTGGGAACCAGAGCACAAAGATTCAGAATAAAAGGATGCACCTTTAGAAAGATGAGAAGGAATTATTTTAGTCAGAGGGTGATGAATTGGTGGAATTCATTGCCACAGACAGCTGTGGAGGCCAAGTTATTAGGTATTTTTAAAGCGGAGATTGACAGCTTCTTGATTCGTAAGAGTGTCCAAAGTTGCAGGGTGTAGGCAGGAGAATGGAGTTGAGGGAAAGATTGGATCAGCCAAGATTGAATGATGGAGCAGACTAGATGGGCTGAATGGCCTGCTTCTGCTCCTATGACTTATGAACTTATGAGCATTCAGCATGCTTAATTATGATTGATGCCACTGATGAGACAGGATGAGTGAAAAACAAGACAAGACAAGACAGGACAAGAGAGTTTTATTGCCATGTGTCCCAGATAGGACAATGGAATTCTTGCTTGCTTCAGCACAACAGAATATGTAAACATAATACAGAACAGGAGATAAAAGTTCAGTGTGTTCATATACCATAGACCATATATATACACAATAAATAAACAGATAAAGTGCAATAGGCTGTTATTGTTCAGAGTTATTGTTATTGTTTGATGTCATGTTTAATAGCCTGATGGCTGTGGGGAAGTGGTTGTTCCTGAACCTGGATGTTCCAGATTTCAAGCTCGATGGGGACGGAGAGATGAATATGTGGCCAGGTTGGTGTGCATCTTTGATGATGTTGACAGCCTTTTTGAGGCAGCGACTGCGTTAGAACCCTTCGATTGTGGGGAGGACCAAGCCGATAATGGACTGGGCAGTGGTCACAACTTTCTGCATTCTTTTCAGCTCTGGACGTTCAAATTGCCGAACCAAGCCACAATGCAACCAGTCAGCATGCTCTCTATTGTGCACCTGTAGAAGTTGGAGATAGTCCTCCTTGACATACCAAGTGTCTGTAATCTTCTCAGGAAGTAGAGGTGTTGTTGTGCCTTTCTTATAATTGCATCAGTGTTCTGGGACCAGGAAAGATCTTCGGAAATATGCATGCCCTGGAATTTGAAGTTCTTAACCCTTTCGACCATTGTCTCGTTGATATAAACGGGATTGTGGGTCCCTATACTAGCCCTTCCAAAATCCACAATCAGTTCCTTGATTTTGCTGGTGTTGAGTGCCAGGTTGTTGTGCTGGCACCATTTGGTCAATTGGACGATCTCACTTCTATTTTCTGACTAGAGGTAATGCCACTGTGGTGATGGGGGATTTCAATATGCATGTAGACTGGGAAAATCAGGTTGGTTCAGGATCCCAAGAAAGAGAGTTTGTAGAGTGCCTCCGAAATGGATTCTTAGAGCAGCTTGTAATGGAGCCGACCAGAGAAAAGGCAATTCTGGATTTAGTGTTGT
This sequence comes from Okamejei kenojei, assembly GCA_035221665.1. Taxonomy (NCBI): domain Eukaryota; kingdom Metazoa; phylum Chordata; class Chondrichthyes; order Rajiformes; family Rajidae; genus Okamejei; species Okamejei kenojei. Next base: position 61,650,660 of record CM069132.1, on the reverse strand, counting down.
CCAATGAACCAGATTTGATAAAAGAACTTGAGGTAAAGGAACCACTTGGAGGTAGTGATCATAATATGATTAGTTTTAATCTGCAATTTGAGAAGGAGAAGGTTAAATCGGAAGTGTCAGTGATGCAATTGACCAAAGGGGACTATGAAGGCATGAGAGGGGAGCTGGCCAAGGTAGACTGGAAATGGAACCTAGCAGGAATGACGGTGGAACACCAATGGCAGAATTTTCTTGGCATAATCCGGAAGATGCAGGATCATTTCATTCCAAAAAGGAAGAAAGATTCTAAGGGGAGTAGGAGGCAACCGTGGCTAACAAGAGAAGTTAGGGATAGAATAAAATTAAAAGAAAATATGTATAACACATAGCCGGAAGCCAGAGGATTGGGAAACTTTCATTGGACAACAGAAGGAAACAAAACGGGCAATACAGGCTGAAAAGATGACGTACAAGGGGAAGCTGGGCAGGAATATAAAGAAGGACAGTAAAAGCTTCTTTAGATATGTTAAGGGAAAAAGAGTAGCAAAATCAGATGTGGATCCCTTGAAGGCAGATGGGTGAAATTATTATGGGGAACAAGGAAATGGCAGAGGAGTTAAACAGGTAATTTGGATCTGTCTTCACTAAGGAAGACAGAAACAATCTCCCAGAAGTACTGGAGGACAGAGGATCAAAGGGGGTAGAGGAACTGAAAGAAATTATCATTAGGCGAGAAATAGTATTGGGTAGGCTAATGGGACTGAAGGATGATAAATCCCCTGGGCCCGATGGTCTGCATCCCAGGGTCCTCAGGGAGGTGGCTCTAGACATAGTGGACACACTGGTGATCATTTTCCAATGTTCAATAGATTCAGGATCAGTTCCTGGGGATTGGAGGATAGCTAATGTTATCCCACTTTTCAAGAAAGGCGCAAGAGAGAAAACGGGGTATTACAAACCAGTTAGCCTGACTTCGGTGGTGGGAATGCTGGAGTCAATCATTAAAGAGGTAATAATGGGGCATTTGGATAGCAGTAAAAGGATTAGTCCAAGTCAGCATGGATTTATGAAAGGGAAGTCATGCTTGACTAATCTTCTGGAATTTTTTGAGGATGTGACAAGCAAAATAGATGAAGGAGAGCCAGTGGATATAGTGTATCTAGACTTTCAGAAAGCCTTTGATAAGGTCCCGCATGGGAGACTGGTGACTAAAATTAGAGCACATGGTAATGGGGGTAGGGTGTTGACGTGGATAGAAAATTGGTTGGCAGACCGGAAGCAAAGAGTAGGAGTGAACGGATCCTTTTCAGAATGGCAGGCAGTGGCGAGTGGAGTGCCGCAAGGCTCAGTGTTGGGGCCGCAACTGTTTACCAGATATATTAATGATTTGGAAGAAGAGATTAAGAGCAATACTAGCAAGTTTGTGGATGACACAAAGCTGGGTGGCAGTGTGAACTGTGAAGAGGATGTTAGGAGGTTGCAGGGTGACCTGGACAGGTTGAGTGTGTGGGCAGATGCGTGGCAGATGCAGTATAATATAGATAAATGTGAGGTTATCCACTTTGGTGGCAAAAACAAGGGTGCAGATTATTATCTCAATGGGGTTAGGTTAGGTAAGGGGGAGGTACAGTGAGACCTGGGTGTCCTTGTACACCGGTCACTGAAAGTTGGCGTGCAGGTACAGCAGACAGTGAAGAATGCTAATGGAATGTTGAACTCCATAACAAGAGGATTTCAGTATAGGAGTAGAGAGGTTCTTCTGCAGTTGTATAGAGCTCTGGTAAGACCACATCTGGAGTATTGTGTACAGTTTTGGTCTCCTAATTTGAGGAAGAACATCCTTGTGATTGAGGTAGGTTCACGAGATTGATCCCTGGGATGGCAGGACTGTCATATGAGGAAAGATTGAAAAGACTAGGCTTGTATTCACTGGAGTTTAGAAGGATGAGGGGAGATCTCATAGAAACATATACAATTATAAATTGACTGGACACGCTAGATGCAGGATAAATGTTCCCAATGTTGGGCAATTCCAGAACCAGGGGCCACAAACTTAGACTAAAGGGGAGGCCATTTAAGACTGAGGTGAGAAAAAACGTTTTCACCCAGATAGTTGTGAATTTGTGGAATTCCCTGCCACAGAGGACAGCGGAGGCCAATTCACTGGGTGGATTTAAGAGAGAGTTGGATAGAGCTCTAGGGGCTGGTGGAATCAAGGGATATGGGGAGAAGGCAGGCATGGGGTTATTGATTGGGGACGATCAGCCATGATCACAATGAATGGCGGTGCTGGTTCGAAGGGCCGAATGACCTCCTCCTGCACTTATTTTCTATGTTTTCTATGTTTCTATGGCTCATCACCATAGTGATTGGTCCAACAACAGTGGTGTTGTCAGCGAACTTGATGATGGAACTCGCACTATGTCCAGCTACGCAATCATGAGTCTGTTGCTGTTGCCAGAGGAATTAAGAAACTGGGCCTGTTGCCATAAGAAGGCCTGACAAAACCATTCAACATTTTAAATAAAATAAATAGGATGCCCTATTTCTTGTGGCCTGTAAATTAATAACAGGAGTGCGTAAATTCAAAATCAGTACCAAAGGAACAAACAAAGATGCCAGCACATTACTTTTCATTTTGAAGGTTGCTATGACCTGGAATGGCATGACAAGTTATATATTAGAACCAACATCTAGAATACCTTTTAACAGAGATAACAATAAATATTTTAAAATGAACAAAAGGGGGGAAAGCGCAAGGGAATGAAGATAAGTGGAAAGCAGAGGTACCTGGCGTACAGCCAAGTGGCTGAAAGGCTACCAATTGTACTGCAAAAGTATATTAACAGAGAAGAGATGATGAATAAAATTATATACAGCCAATGACATTATTTGAAATACAGTCCAACGAGGCATAATATTTAATGTTGCTACAGAACATTTTGCAGTCTGCATTTTATTGGAATATTAAAGACATTTGAGTTAAATAGATTATCACTGGAAAATGGGTGGATGAACTGCAGTGTGTAGTTAGATATTTTCCAGAATGGGCAATATTCACTCTCATACTTTTAGGATCCAGGCTGAGCCAAGTCCAGTGTTTGACTCGCACCAATTCAATCATGAATTAATGCTTAAAGACAGCCACTCCCTTAAAGGAAAAATCCACTGTAGCAAATGGTGGAAGTCAATTTTAAGATGATTGTTACGTTAGAAGTAATCATATGAAAATAGGATAGAATGGATTATGCTGCTTTCCCAATAAAGTACTGGAAGCTTTGGTCAAAAGGAGAGAGGCAGATATGTGGTCAAGTCACAGACAGGTGTGACAAGTTTATAGCCGCAGAGGATTTCAATTTCCATAATATTACCAGGGATTGCATTTGTGTGAAAGACCTTGAGGGGTTGGAATTTATAAAGTGCTTCGAGGAAAGCTTTTTGAATCAGTTTATAGATAGACTGACTAGAGAAAAGGAAATACTGTACCTAACCAGAGAGAAATGTACCCAGCCATGTGGTTGAAATGTCAGAATGGGAGCATTTTGAGAAAGTAGTTATAATTGTAAATTCCAAGGTGGTTACAGAGAGGGATAAGGATGGTCTGAAAATTAAGTCCTGATCCCAGGAATGATTGGGTTAACATATGATGAACGTTTGATGGCATTGAGCTTGTAGCCACTGGAGTTTAAAAGAACGAGGGGGGACCTCATTAAAACTTACCAAATAGTGAAAGGCCTGGATAGAGTAGCTGTGAAGAAGATATATTATTCACTGGTGGGAGAGTCTAGGACGAGAGCCTCAGAATAAAAGGGTATACCTTTAGAAAGGAGATGAGGGGCATTTCTTTAGTCAGATGGTGGTGGATCAGTGGAATTCATTGCCACAGACGCTGACTTGGTTTCCCAAGTCAATGGATATTTTTAAGGCAGAGATTGATAGATTCTTGATTAGTGTGGGTGTCGGGGCTTATGGGGTGAAGGCGAGAGAATGGGGTTGAGAGAGAAAATTAGTTCAGCCATGATGGAATGGTGGAGTAGACCTGATGGGCCAAATGGCCTTATTCTGCTGCTATAACTTATGAACTTCTGAACTTATGAATTGGGGAAAGGGTGATTATAAAAGGCAGAGCATTACAAAGGGAGATTGAGGGCCACTGACAGGTAAGTCTACACCTGATAAATGGGCATGGAATATAAGAGTAGGTAGATTATGGTACAGTTTTGCAAAACTTTGGTGATCCAAACCTGGAATGATATCTATGATGTCATCAGGTGGAGCTGCATGCGCAGCCTTGCCAGCAGCTGTCCGTCTTTCATCCTTTTTGCTATTTTTAGTCTGTCTTAAAGTTTGTTTTTGGAGGTCTTTTAGTCTTTTGTATGTGGGGGGTGAGGGGGGGGTGAGGGGGAAACCGTTTTCTCAGTCACTTCCTGGTCGAGGATGCATCTATTCTCCGAGCCACATCTTTGCCCCCTCCTTGCGGCCTACTATCTGGATTGCCATGGCCTTTCCTGCCAGAGACCGGCCAGAGCTTCAGCAGCAGCACAGTACTGAATTTCATCGCAGAGCGGAACGATGCCTTATGATCGCCGTGTGGAGCTCCGGAGTGTTGGGACTGCTATTTAACATCGTGGAGCTGTGGTTTGTGGAGTTTCCGGCTGTGGGCGGCACTGACTTTAACATTGCGGAGTCCTGGGACCTCTCGCCAGTGTTGAATCTCCGCCCAGCTCGGCCTGTGGACTTCAGGAGCTGTGGTTTCCGGTAGGAAGTGGCCGATTCAGAAACTCCAAGCCGTTGAGAGTGTTCTCCGTTCCGACGCCAGAGCTCTGATCATCCTGGCGAGAAAGCCTGAAGGCCCTGACCACGGGTGAATAAAGAGGAAGAGGACTGAACTTTATTGCCTTCCCTCACAGTGGGAAATGTTGATTCTTCTGTGTGCGGATGTTCATGTTAAATTCTATTGTGTATTGTTGTTATTTTATTTGTATGGCTGTATGGTAATTCAAATCTCACCATACCAATTGGTGCATGTGATAATAAATGTCTTGAACTCTCTTGAACTCTTGAACTCTTGATGTTCTGGTCATTACATTATAGGAAAAAATGTAGTTATAATGGAGACGGTACAATAGGATGTTGGCTTGGAATGCAGTTCTTCCACACTGAGAAGAGACTGATAAGTTGGACTGGTTTCCCTTAGAGAGGAGGAGGCAGATAGAGTGACATGATTTCAGTATACAAAGTTATGAAGCAAATGGATAGTGCAGAGATATCTCATAACATAGATGTCTTAAACTAGAAGGCATAGATTTAAGATAATAGGCTCAGAAGAGATCTGTGAACAAGTTTTTGTTCACCCACAGGCATTTGATGTTCAGCATGGACATTTAGGACCAACAGTCCCATTTCTATGACTCCATGATTCTGTGATCAAGACTATTGTTCTCTATCTATAGGAAGCAAGGGCTATATCCAGACACTTGGAAAAGAGGAGTTAAGCACCAAGGATTTGGATGTAGCATGATAAATCCAATGTCCTCAGAAGGTCTGTAAAAGCATTTCTAAATGTATAGAGGCATTAGGTAGGCTAGTTCTGCAGAGGGAGAATTCTGCTGCAGAAAACAGGTGATGATTTTGAAGGGGCAGCATAAGGGAGAAAGAACCAATACATGCTTTGAGAACCTATGTACAATGTCAGGATTTGCAACTCCAAGTTTGTGCAGGGCATTGTGCAGAGCCTAGAACTCAAATGGTTAGTAATTACATGAAGACTCAATCATTATTTGTAACTTTATGGCAATGTTAGATTATGTTCAATGACCCTACGTTTAAAAAAAAAATCATCCTTTGTTTCCGGGTATTGCTGGCAAAACCAGCATTTATCGCAATGTCCCAACCTAAAACATCAATTTCCTCCACAGATGTTGCCTGAGTTCCTCCAGCACCTTGTGTTTTGCTAAAGTTTCCAACACCTGCAGCTCCTTGTGCCTCCATTTTATTGCCATGGTGTTTGTTGATGTTTTATAACCGCAGCCAATTTGTGCCAGTGATTGTGGGGATTGATGTTTAGAGCAGTAGATAAGATTCTCTTCTGCAATGAAACCTAACTGGCAGCGTGGACTACTGTGGTCTTGGCAGTGGATGCCAGTAATCAACACGGTGAGCCTCGATTACAAAGAGTGCTAAACACAGGGATAGTGATCAGTGTTCATGTCACGGGTCCGCCCATTGGAAGTAGTTCAGACAAACACCCGTAGTCAGGTTTGAACCCAGGTCTCTTGCACTGTAAGGCAGCAGCTCTAATGCTGTAACACTGTGTCTCTACTTAAATAAAGGAATACATTTTCTGCAGCTAACAAAGATGCACAAAACTCCATCAGGCACCCAACTATCACCTCCTTTGTTTCCATAGAAACCTGGGATAAACCTTATCCAACCCTGGGGATTTAACAACCCTCATTCATCCTCTGACGTTTAACACCTCTTACTTCCTAAAACAGACCTGCTCCAGGTTTTTTCTGTTAATCCACTATCTTTCACTTTCTTCCCCTTGCTGATGAGATATATTCATTTAGGAACTCATCTACATTGCTTGGGTCCAAATATAGTTGTTTAAGAAGGAAATACAGACGCTGGAAGATCAAAGGTAGATACAAATGCTGGAGGGTGGGGCAGCATCTATGGAGCAAAGGAAATAGGCAACGTTTCGGGTCGACACCCTTCTTCAGACATATAGTTGTCCACATATAGTTGTCCCCTTTGTCCCTGAGGGGATGCATTCTCTCTTGCTCCTTACTTCAAGTTCAAGTTCAAGTTCAAGTGAGTTTATTATCATGTGTCCCTGATAGGACAATGAAATTCAGGCTTTGCTTCGGCACACAGAACATAGTAGGCATTTACTACGAAACAGATCAGTGTGTCCATATATCATAATATAAATAGATACACACATGAATAAATAAACTGATAAAGTGCAAATAACAGATAACAGATAATTGGTTATTAATGATCATAGTTTTGTCCGAGCTAGGTTTAATAGCCTGATGGCTATGGAGAAGTAGCTATTCCTGAACCTGGTCGTTGCAGTCTTCAGGCTCCTGTACCTTCTACCTGAAGGTAGCAGAGAGATGAGTGTGTGGCCAAGATGGTGTGCGTCCTTGATGATGCTGCCAGCCTTTTAAAGGTAGCGACTGCGATAAATCCCCTCGATGGAAGGGAGGTCAGAGCCGATGATGGACTGGGCAGTGTTTACTACTTTTTGAAGTATTTTCCTCTCCAGGGCGCTCAAGTTGCCGAACCAAGCCACGATGCAACCAGTCAGCAAGCTCTCTACTGTGCACCTGTAGAAGTTAGAGAGAGTCTTCCTTGACAAAGTGACTCTCCGTAATCTTCTCAGGAAGTAGAGGCGCTGATGTGTTTTCTTGATAATTGCATTGGTGTTCTCGGACCAGGAAAGATCTTCAGAGATGTGCACTCCCAGGAATTTGAACCTCTTGACCCTTTTCAACCATCGACCCGTTGATATATAAATGGGTCTGTGGGTCCCCATCCTACTCCTTCCAAAGTCCACAATCAGTTGGGGGTTACACAAAAAGCTGGAGAAACTCAGCGGGTGCAGCAGCATCTAAGGAGCGAAGGAGATAGGCGACGTTTCGGGTCGAGACCCTTCTTCAGACAATCAGTTCCTTGGTTTTGCTGGTGTTCAGGGCCAGGTTATTGTGCTGGCACCATATGGACAGTTGCTCGATCTCTCTTCTATACTCTGACTCATCCCCATCAGTGATACGTCCCACTACAGTGGTGTCGTCAGCGAACTTGATGATGGAGTTCGCACTGTGACCGGCTACGCAGTCATGAGTATAGAGTGAGTACAGCAGGGAGCTGAGCATGCAGCCTTGAGGTGCTCCCGTGCTGATTGTTATCGAGCCTGACACATTTCCACCAATACGAACGGACTGTGGTCTGTGAATGAGGAAGTCGATGATCCAATTGCAGAGGGATGCACAGAGACCCAGTTCTGAGAGTTTGGTAACCAGCTTGGAGGAGATGATTGTGTTAAATGCCGAGCTGTAATCGATAAATAACAACCTGACATATGAGTTTTTGTTGTCCAAGTGGTCCAGAGCGGAGTGGAGGGCCAGCGAGATAGCATCCACCGTTGATCTGTTGTGGTGGTAAGCGAACTGCAGTGGGTCCAGGTTTTTGTCGAGGTAGGAGTTGATTTGCTCCATGATCATCTCAAAGCATTTCATCACCACAGGCGTTAGTGCCATTGGTCGATAGTCATTGAGGCATGTCACCTTGCTCTTCTTGGGCACTGGTATAATTGGTGCCCTTTTAAAGCAGGTGGGGACCTCAGACCTCAGAAGTGAGAGGTTGAAAATGTCCGTAAAAACTCCAGCCAGTTGGTCGCACAGGTTTTTAGAACACGACCAGGTATTCCATCAGGTCCAGGCACTTTTCGAGGGTTCATCCAAGGTTTCTTATTGGGTTTTTGTTGGGATGCAGTCCTCCACACATTTCATAATAAAGTCTGTAATGACTGTGGCGTATTCATTCAAGTCCGTTGCCGAGTCCTTGAACATTGCCCAGTCTACAGACTCCAAACAGTCCTGCAGTTGTTCCTCTGCCCCTCCCCCTCCCAGGCCAGCTCTGCACTGCCCTCACCTCTGGGGGTGCGCTCTTTAATTACTGCATGTGGGCAGGAAGAAGCAGCACCGCGGTATGGTCAGATTTACCGAAGAGAGGGCGAGGGATACAGCAATAGGCATTCTTGATGGTGGTGTAGCAGTGGTCGAGGGTGTTTGGTCCTCTGGTGCAGCAGGAGACATGTTGGTGGAAGTTGAGGAGTGATTTATTTAGGTTTGCCTTAATGAAGCCCTCAGCAATGGTGGTAAATGCCTCGGGGTAAGACATCTGGTGTTTGTTGACCACGGCATGCAGCTCCTCCAGTGCCAGACGGACGTCAGCCTGGGATGGGATGTAGACCGCGGTCAGGATGATGGAGGTGAATTTTCTTGGGAGGTAGAAGGGACGGCACTTCACCGGCAGATATTCGAGGTGTGGAGAGCAGGTGTTGGACAGGACTGCCACGTCTGAGCATCACACAGAGTTGACCACGAGGCAGATGCCCCCTCCTCTCCCTTCCCTCGATGCCAGTTTACAGTCCATACGGTGGATGGAGAACCCTTCAGGCTGGACCGCTGAGTCTGGGGAGCTGGGGGTGAGCCATGTATCTGTGAAACAGAACACACAGCATTCCCTCAGCTCCCTTTGATAAAGCAGCCTTGCCCTTAAGTCCTCCACTTTGTTTTCAAGGGACTGTACATTGGCCAGTAGGATAGTAGGGAGAGGGGGCCGAAGTCCCCTGCGCTTCAGTCTGACCTGAAGTCCTGCCCGTCGGCCACGTTTCCAGACTCAATGGATGCTTCCCCTTATATACAAAGAATGTATACCCTCTTGCTCCTTATATACATAGAATGTCTTGGGATTTCCCCAAAGTTTACTTACCAAGGATATCTATTTGCTTTCCTAATTTATTTCTTAAACACTCTCCTACAATCTCACTTCTGGATTCCAATTGCCGATACGTGCCAAATACACTTCCTCCTTTCCCCCCGTGCAAACCTTCAATATTCTTTGCCATCCATGTTTTCCTAATCTTGCCATCTTTGCCTTTCACCCTTATTGGATCATGCTGGACCTGAACTCTCAGTAACTCTCTTATAAAAGGCTTGACAGCTGTCAATTTATCCACAATAATCTACTCCCAGTCTACCTTTGCTGGGTCCTCTTTTATACTATTGAAATCAGCCTTCCCCTAGTTCAATACCCTAACTGGAAGACCAAGTATACCCTTTTCCATAACTAGCTTGAATCCTGCAGAATTATGGTTTCCGTTCCCAAAGTGTTTCACTACCGACAGTTCCATCCCCTGCAAAGTTTAATTTCCCAAGGTAAGGTCAAGATCTGCCCCGTTTCTAGTGGGATTCTCCATATATTGTCTCAAACAACATAAAATGGACGCAGGAACAAAATTCCTCCCACCTAAGCCTTGTGCACAATGGGAATCCTAGTCAATATCAGCAAATTTAAAATCCCCCAGTATTGCAAAATCCCCCAGTATCTTTCTTTTATAATTTTCCATGCTTTGTTTACATGTCTGTTTCTCTAATTTTTACTGTTTATTAGAGGTTCTATGACAAAGAACAAAATGATCGCACTTCTCTTATTCCTAAATGAACCCATGTTGCTTCATAGACTAATACCTCCAGGATATCCTCTTTAAGTACTGCCATTATGAATAGGGAATTAAATTAAACAGTCAACTCCTGTTTCTATTTCATGGCTTTTGTGTTGAATGGATGTCAGACAAATAAAGATTGAGTACTTGAATGTTTTGAATAAGCATGAAACTTTCAGGATAATTACTGATTATCATGATTTGAATGTGTGTGCAAGTGCTGAAATCAGCAAATGTTGGATTAGTAATCAAGCAATAATTAGGTGTGATTTTTCTATTGTTTAGTCATGTCAGATCGAGTTTATTGTCATATGTACAAGTAAAGTGAGTTGCAATGAAAATCTTGCTGACGGAAGAGACTGCAAATCTTAAGCAAAAGACAAAGTGCTGGAGGAACTCAATAGGACATCCAGCATCACTCTTTAAGCAGTTACAAGACATGCAACAATTCTACTACTATGTTAGTAAAACAGAGGCATGGACCAATGATTCAGTAATTGAAACCATATCAGAACCATATCAGTTGGGAAATTCAATCAATCAAATATTTCTGGAGTAAAAATTAGCATTGATAATGACAAAAATGAAACTGCTGAGATTATCAATAACAATGTTCTTTAGGTTGGGAAATCTGCCATTCTCAGCTGGCCTGGCTTGCACTCAGGCTTTTGCCATGTGTGTGACCTTCTGAAATGATCTGGTAAGGCTCTCTGATCAAGGAGGCCTGAAGAAGGGTCTCGACCCGAAACGTCACCCATTCCTTCTCTCCGGAGATGCTGCCAGATCCCGCTGAGTTACTCCAGAATTTTGTATCCATCTGAGGGCAATTAGGAATGGGTAAGAAATGCTGAGCTTGCCAGCAATTCCTACATCTGTGAAAGGACCCAATAAGATCAGGATAGAGATTGCCAAGTGGACAATGACAAGAGCCCTGGTGTCAGGGAACAGCATTAGTGTAGCAAAAGTGTAAAGACTTGGTCAGGATAATATCCTCACCCACAAACACACTTCCAGAAAACTGCACTAATACCAAAGCCAAGGTCACAATCTCTACACACATTTTTGTCCAACATTTCATAACAAGAGGATTTCAGTACAGGAGTAAAGAGGTTCTTCTGCAGTTGTATAGGACTCTGGTGAGACCACATCTGGAGTATTGTGTACAGTTTTGGTCTCCTAATTTGAGGAAGGACATCCTTGTCATTGAGGCAATGCAGCGTAGATTCACGAGATTGATTCCTGGGATGGCGGGACTGTCATATGAGGAAAGATTGAAAAGACTAGGCTTGTATTCACTGGAGTTTAGCAGGATGAGGGGAGACCTTATAGAAACATATAAAATTATAAAAGGACTGGACAAGCTAGATGCAGGAAAAATGTTCCCAATGTTGGGTGAGTCCAGAACCAGGGGCCACAGTCTTAGAATAAAGGGGAGGTCATTTAAGACTGAGCTGAGAAATTTTTTTTTTACCCAGAGAGTTGTGAATTTGTGGAATTCCCTGCCACAGAGGGCAGTGAGGCCAAATCACTGGATGGATTTAAGAGTTGGATAGAGCTCTAGGGGCTAGTGGAGTCAAGGCATATGGGGAGAAGGCAGGCACAGGTTATTAATAGCGGACGATCAGCCATGATCATATTGAATGGCGGTGCTGGCTCAAAGGGCCCAATGGTGGGTGTGGTGTGGGGGAGGGAGTGGTGTGGGGGATGGGGTGTTGAGGAGGAGGGGGTGGTGTGAGGGAGGGGGTTTGTGGGGGAGAGAGAGTGGTGTTGGGGAGGGGGTTGGTGTGGGGGAGGGGGGTTGGTGTGGAGGTGGGGGGATGGTGTTGGGGAGGTGGTGAGGTGGTGTGGGGGGGGAGGGGAGAGGTGTGGGGGGGGAGGGAGGGGGCATTGGGGAGGGAGGGGTGTGGTGGAGGGAGGGGGTTGTGGGGGAGGGGGTGTGAGGGAGGGGTGTGGGGGAGGGAGGGTGTGGGGGAGTGGGGCAGAGAGGGATGGTGTGGGGAGGGGTTGTGGTGTGGGGGAGGGGGTGTGGTATGGGGGGAGGGGGTGGTGTGGTGGAGGGGGTGATGTGGGGGAGTGGGTTGGTGTAGGGGAGGGAGGGGTGTGGGGGGAGGGTGTGTGAGGGAGGGGGGTTGTGTGGGGGAGCGGTGGTGTGTGGGGGAGGGGGTGGTGTGGGGAGGGGGCTGTGAGGGAGGGGCGTGGTGTTTGTAGGGGGTGTTGTGGGGGGTGGGGGTATGGGGGCAAGGGGGAAGGAACAGGGAGGGGTAAAGGTAGGATAGGGAGGGGGCTGTTTGGGGTGGAGGGACTCTACTCAGTGGCCAAACAGCACCTCCCGACTCCACACAGCAGCTCACCGCACTGCACACAGTGGCTTTCCCGACTCCACTGTTGCGGACTCAATCAGCACAGGCCTGTTTACACAGCCCAGCCTCTGGGGATTTATTCGCCAGCGGGTGCCGCAAGGGTAGTTACCTTTATGGTGACTGACAGGTGAGAAGACCAATCAGCTGATCTCACGATTATTTAAACCTTCATAACTATTCTCATCTTTCATCAATTGAAACAAAACGTGGTGGCTTGGAGCAGAGGAGAACTGTGAGTAAGGTGGCAAAAAACATCTGAGCCACATCCAGTAGCAATTTTGCGCAATTTTAATTACAATGCAGACCGGAAGTGGTCAAGATGAGAATTTTGGTAATAGTATAGATAGAAAATAGATAGAAGGTAGAGTGAATGTGAGAGGGGGACATTTTCATCGAGATTTATGAGGTGTTATTTTTACACAAAGGGGTACTGTAGGTGCCTGACAATGTTGCCAGGAATCTGGTAGAAGCAGATATGATAGCAACGCTTAGGAAGGATTGAAACAGACACATAAATAAGCAGGGAATAGAGGGATATGAAGACATCAGGGAAGTACTTACCATTTGGTTATCGACTACCCAGGCAGAATATGATGAATTGTTTAAACCATTGGGCTATAGATGAGAGGAATGCAGAGGGATACCGACATGTGCAGGCACATGCTATTAGTTTAGATTGGCATCATGGTCAGCACAGACCTTGTGGGCCAAAGGGCGTGTTGATGTACTCTACCTCTCCATGTTCCATGTTTATTCTAAGATGGAATCTTGGATCAACATAGACTAAACTGGTACATACAACACTTAGCAAAGTTTCCAATAAAACTTTACAAATTGTCTTTTCAGTTTAAAAAAAACATGGAGCCAGCGTGTTGATTCATCCTTGATTAGGTTTATAATTGGTATTTCTAATCCTCACCCCTATACAGCCAATGCCAATGAACTTGCGCCACTCAGAAAGTTCACCCTGTGGGCGCCCTGTTGTCGAGAACCATGAATACCAAGTGCTTCAACTGCACTAACTCGAGACTTTTGTTAAGCTCAAATGCCTAAATACAGACAGTAAAAATACACAAGGGCTGTAATGATGTAGATTGGGAGATTAAGAATTAATCCTTGAAACTTGATAGGTGCATTTAAAAAATTGATAACAGCAGGGAAGAAATTGTTCTTGAATCTGGTGGTATGTGATATCAAACATTTGCCCGATGGAAGAGAGGAAAAGAGAGAATGACTGGGATGTGTTATCTTTGATAATGTTGGCTATCCCGATGTGGTGAGAAGTGTAGATCTGGGGAAGCTTGTTAGTGTCATGGACTGGGTTGTGTTCACAACTCTTTGTAACTTCTCACAGTCTTGGGTAGAGCCGTATGGCTTGTTTTTGCACATTAATCGAATTTTCATTATTTATACAATAAAGGTTTGTGGAGGAAACATGGCACATTTTCTGAAGTTTAAACAATTAGGAGGACCTGCAGGATATGAGTCAACACCTCTCACCAGAAAGGTTTCATATTGGATGTTGTCCAAAAAAATAATAATTGGGCACCTTCCTGCCTCCAGCCCCTATGGAATGTGGAAAAACTTGATGAATCCATTTTGTGAAGCCTGTGGGGTGTACAATATACCCCAGATACACATGTTAATTATTTCTTGTAACTACAGATGGAGACATAATATACTGTGGTCCATATCTACTCCCACTTCTCAATGACTCAAAGTCTTAATGCCTGCAACCCTGCAGTCAGTTTGTCTCGGACTATAATAAAGGTTTTATAAATACCAGACATAACCTTGGTGTCTGTGTGGGGTTTTTTTTTCGCAAACTATGTGTCTAATGTGAAAAGAAATATTTGACTTTAAATCTATATCAGATCTGTTGATGTTGAGTAGTAATTATAGTTGATGACAGTGTTTGATCCAAGTGTCTGATGTTGAGGTATTTCTCACTCTTGCAACTTATCTTGTTCATTATCCAAAGCAGCCACTTTATCAAAACTGCAAGTTTAAAATAAACTATTAGCTGCAAACTAACAAGCGACTCAGGAGTTAATGCGGTCAAGGCTACTGTTGGATTTTATCCTTTGAACATTGTGTGTTATGGTATTACAGCTCGAGTTGGCAACAACATTTTCCCCTAATTTCTTGTTCTTTACGACAATATTTCAGATTTTGGCCTCTTATGTGAGTTAACTGGGCCACCCAGTGGTAAAATCGTACCACAGAGTCGACACTCGACCTAGAACAGCGGGGTGTGGACTCCTATATATCAGCAAGACCAAGCGCAGACTGGGTGACCTAATACAGTATCTAATGAGAAAATAGTTTAGATATGTCTCAATTCATATCAATTGACAATCATTAAAGTTTAAAATATAGAATGTGTCAGGCAGCATCTGTGGAGGGCATGGATAAGCGGCATGGTTGGTACTCTTTAGCATTTACTTGTGCCTCCATAATCATTAAAGTTGTTTTTGTACAGCATGAAATAAAGGCAATGAAATAAAAGCAATGGGAGAATTTAGTGAAAACAAATTCAAACCAGAACATGTTCATTGCAATTTTTATTTTGGCATCTATTTTCTTACTTGAAGCAAAGTCAAGGAGATCCACCGCCTATCCACATGTCTTGATTACACTATTTATGTTGCCACATAAATAGTAGTATGAGATTTATTTTAACTTCAGGGTTAAAACAATCCCACCCCCAGCCTAGTAATCTTACTAGTTTCAGTCATCCTACTTAGTTTCACTGTTTGTGTTCACTCGTTATCACCTTCTCCACAGCCAACAATAGACCATTGTGAACATTTTCCTTGATCATCTTTACTGGCTTTTGATTTGTCCTTTTGCATACCTTTCATTCATTTGTTCTTTGTACCTTTTCATATCTCTAGTTTCCCTCTCTCCTGACTTTCAATCTGAAGAAAAGTCTTGACCTGAAATGTCATCTATTCCTTTTCTCCAGAGATGCTGCCTGACCCGCTGAATTACTCCAACATTTTATGTCTATCTTTGGAGCATCTGCAGTTCCTTCCTACTCAAGGAGCCAAAGGTGTCAGATAAAGAGAGAAGAGGAATGAAATGCAAAGCCAGAGGGAAGAATAGAGGTGGAAGTGTAGGGGGGAGACAATAGACAATAGGTGCAGGAGTAGGCCATTCGGCCCTTCGAGCCAGCATCATTCAGTGTGATCATGGCTGATCAGCTACAATCAGTACCCCGTTCCTGCTTTCTCCCCATATCCCTTGACTCTGCTATCTTTAAGAGCCAACTCTCTTTTGAAAGCAACCAGAGAGTCAGCTCCTAGCAGCATGGTGCGCTGACAATAACCTGGCCCCTAACTCCAAGAAGACCAAGGAGCTCATTGTGGACTATAGAAGGTCTAGGGGCTGCATGCATCCATATTAACAGGACGGAGGTGGAACGTGTTTCCAGTTTCAGGTTTCTGGGGGTCAACATCTCTGATCCAAAAATAATCCAAGCTGCCTTTGGTGTCAGTTTTATTTTAAATAATTTTGTGAAGATTTCAAAAATTTCAGTCCAAAATTTTTGAATTTTTGTACAAAAGACAAATGAGTGCGCCATAGTAGCTTCTTGAAACTGGCATTTATCACAAATAGGTGAGATGTTGGGAAAAAGTTTACTTATTTTAGTTTTTGAATAGTATGTATAAGATTTTAAATTGTATTAATGTGTGTCTTACGTTAATTGAACATTTATGCACATTTAATAAGTGTTCTTACCACCTTTCTTTGGAAATTTTTATACTTAATTCTTTTTCCCAGTCTCTTCTAATGCCTTCAGTTGTTGGTATTTCTGCATTTTGAATAATATTATATATATACATGATATTAGGTTTGCTGATTCAGCCTTTGTATTCATTGCTTTATCCAGTAAATCTGATGGCATATTGTGATATTCTTGTGCATGTTTTTTCAGATAGTCACATATTTGGAAATATTTAAAATACTGATTGTTTCCCAAATTGTACTTTAGTTGTAATTGTTTAAATGATAATAATTTTCCCGTTTCATACAAATCTCCCAATCGGGGATCTCTCTTAGCGGCTCGCAACGCTAACGGCAGGTACTCGGGAAGACTCGCTAATGGCAGGTAAGCATGGGAAAAATTGTGAAGATTTTTCAACATGTCGAAAAATGTCCACGAGAGCCCCGAGTACCGATGAGTGGCCATTACCGTAAATGTCCGAGTTCGAATCAGGGCAAACTCGGGAGAACTCTTGGAATGAACTTGTACTGTGGGACAGGGGTTTAATACTGACACTTCCGATTTTCCCTTCTCCCTCTCAAATTGTAGATTAAAACATCATATTATGATCACTACCTCCTAATGGTTCCATTACTTCGAGTTCCCTTATCAAATCTGGTTCATTACATAACACTAAATCCAGAATGGCCTGCTCCCTGGTAGGCTTCAGTAAAAGCTGCTCTAAGAATCCATCTCGGAGGCACTCCACAAACTCCCTTTCTTGCGGTCCAGTACCAACCTGATTTTCCCAGTCTACCTGCATGTGGAAATCTCCCATAACCACCGTAGCATTACATTTGCGACATGCCAAATTTAACTCTTGGTTCAACTTGCACCCTATATCCAGGCTACTCTTTGGGGGCCTTTAAATAATTTACCCTTACAATTCCTCAGTTCTATCCATACTGACTCTACATCTCCTGAATCTATGTCACCCCTCGCAAGGGACTGAATTTCATTCCTTACCAACAGAGCTGCCCCACTCCCCTCTGCCTATCGGTCTGTCTTTCTGATAGGGCGTATACCCCTGAATATTCAGTTCCCAGCCCTGGTCCTCTTGCAGCTATGTCTCTGTAATTCCCACAACATCATTCTTGCAATTTCTAACTGAGCCTCAAGCTCATCCACTTTATTTCTTATACTTTGCACTTTCATATACAAC
This sequence comes from Okamejei kenojei, assembly GCA_035221665.1. NCBI lineage: Eukaryota > Metazoa > Chordata > Chondrichthyes > Rajiformes > Rajidae > Okamejei > Okamejei kenojei. The sequence goes on along the minus strand of CM069132.1, from coordinate 61,633,150 downwards.
ACTTTAACTTCGGTATTCACCTCCCCTCTCACACTGGTCACTGTTGGCCCTGACCTTACTCACTTATCCCTTCTCGAACTCCCCACCCCCTTCGATCAAGTGTTGACCTCCTTGCCTCAGCCTCCTCGTCGAAGACTCTCAAGCCAAAGACTCACGCTTTACTCACCAATGCACTTCACCTCAACAAGGCCGCTCCTCTACAGCTGTACTTCTTTATCTTGTTACCTAATCAACTACTTTTGGGCTGATTAGTAAATTACTCGAACTTGGGCCTTTGGCGCTCTTTTATATCTTCTTTCCCTCTGACTCACCTACTTCCAGCCAATACTAGCTCTCGCTGCTTCTGGCTGCTGAGGGGGGAGAAAGACTCCCCCCTCAGCAGAGGAAATGAGCGACTTTGGGATGGGAGATTAGCATACTAATAAGAGAAAAACTACAGGGAGATTGGGGAGGGGTGCGAAATGGTGGGGAAAATGTATGTCCTCCATGTTTGGGCGATGAGGTGCTGTTCCTCCAGTTTACGGTTACTCAAGAAGCAAATGGTCTAGGTAGAATTGTTTACATTTTTGTGATAAACTAATTTTCAGATATACCAATTACCCTTTCTATATATATAAAATAATCAACTATGTTGTTTCACCTTGTTATGTTGTTCTAGTTTGTGGATTAATTTATTTATGCGGTAATGTAATTTGATTTGGACAGAAACTCAAATCATAATGCCACTTTCAAGAAATCAGGGAATTACAAGCAAAGCTTTCTCCTTTTACTTCAGTTAAAATGCTGCTCACAAGGCACTAAACATGCTTTCTGATTGACTTTCTCAGTGCCTTTGATACAACTGCACGTTATAATAAGATTTCCTTTTAGTGTCAAGATGATTCTTTGAAATGGAAAATAATATTATGAGCAGAGGTTAATGGAAGTTGAACTTAGAGCATAATACTGTTCCTTGTCAGAAACATGGAATGGTGAAGAGTGTTTCAGCAGCACATTTTTCTTGATGACAAAATATCTTTGCCATTGACATTGTTGACTGCCAATTTCAAACCATTTTCTTTACTTACAAAGTTTGAAGTGATTGAGGTTTTCCTGCTCATGATGGTAATTGAAATGATTAATGAAGCAAAATTCATCACAGCTATGAAGAGTTCAATTAGCAGAGTGTACATATTTTAAATAGATAAACATTAGTTTAGTTTAGTTTAGAGATACAGCGTGGAAACAAGCCCTTCGGCCCAGCGAGTCCGCACCTACCAGTGATCTCCACACACTAACACTATCCTACACACATTAGGAACAATTTACATATATACAAAGGCAATTAACCTACAAACCTGTACTTTTTTGGAGTGTGGCAAGAAACCGAAGATCTCAGAGAAATCCCATGCAAGTCACGGGGAGAACGTACAAACTCTGCACTGACAGCACCTGTAGTCAGGGTCGAACCCGGCGCTGTAAGGCAGTAGCTCTATCGCTTCGCCATTGTGCTGCCCATCTATCATTAGATAAATGATTTTCACAGAATGCGTTAAGCATTCATACAATGATCATCTGCAGTCATTTTCTGAAATTGATTTCAAATTGCATCAGAAATAATAAAGTTATTTGAGAATTTGTTCTTGACCACACTGCAGCCGCTGATCCTCAAAATAGTGATCATATGATGACTGCTACCATCACATCTTCTGCATCATTTGAAATCTTGTGCTTGTCAAGCTTAAACCTTCTTTAGATCTCCCAAGTGAAGAGATAATGAAATCACAATCACAACATGAGGCTTCCCAAGTTTAAGAGCATTGCTTAATTGTCACTTCTCATCTACACATTGTACTCTCTCTAAACATTTAGTTGTTTCAAAGATATGATATTGTCTTAACAAATCCAAGCTGCCTGTTCTTAATTAGCTTGTGTCACTCCAAATCGTGAACAAATATAGAGAGACTCGCCCCACATTTTCCATACCCATTGACAACTCTTACAGCAATGAAAAATGTGACAAATTAAACGATTCATAGGGAATCGACTGTACTTTCGAAGAAAAGGTAAGTGAGTGCCATTTTGAGAAGGTAAGCAATGAGTTCCTCATTGCAAAATGCAGAGGCAATTTCGAGCCACAAGGTTTTCAGCTTCCTGTGAATCATTATGTGACTAGATAGACAATATTGGTCTGGTGTCCGTGTTTCTGCAAGTACAAGTATTCAGACTGGACAGAGGTGATATAAGAACATTGTTACTGAAAGCAGCCTTTCCCAAAATTCACACTCATGTGTACTGCAATTTGTTTTTCTTTTTACTGTTTAGAACAAAAATGTAGTGGTTTTTAATTTAATTATTGACGCAAGTTTTGAGAGTCAACATCGGATGAAGTTATACCTTCTGTACCACCGAAACATTCACATTGTTGAGACTTAGATCATCCATCTGTCCATTTTTTTAGAGCTGTTAATCCATATAAAATCTGTGTGTTCAACTACTTGAACCTTTCACGGCAGTTATTTTTCTGATCCTTCATTAATATGTAACATTAAAAACTGGGGTTAAATTAAAACTGAATCAATTAACTCGCTGCATAATTCTCAAAAGCTATGAGTGAAATAATGTTAAATACAAGCTTTGCCTTTGAAAGCTAAGTACCTGAAGCATTAATTAGTTCCCAGATTTGAATGATTGGTGAGAAAAAATCCCTTCAGTGGTCCACAAACTATTCATCATTATCCATTTATTAGGAGGTGACAATACCTTATTAATTTTCATAAAGGGGAAGATATAATGTCACAAAATAGAGACTATATATGTCCAAATTATGCATGGAATATAATAGGGAGACAAGACCTTCAAAACTGAATTAAAAAATTGCAAATATCTCTCTACCGTGGAAAAAGCATGTTGAGAATATGTTGCTGAGATCAAAATCTTACAAACTGATGCTGAAATTCTGTAGGGATTCCTCCAGTTATCCACTATAAATCTGTTGGAAGGCTGGAGCAACCCCCTGAGAAATGGTGTAAGTGGATATTCACACTCTTTCCTTAATGTCTCACTGGAGCTATAGCAATAGATGGAAGAAATACTGCGGTGTTGTAAGTATTCTTGTGTTTCAGCACCATTCATAGGTTTAATTTGAGAAGTAAGACTTCAGTATATAATCAGTTACATCCTTGCATAAAATGGGGAAACTTCAGGCTTCAAAAATAAGAAAGGCACTGTGTATAAGTAAAAGACCACCTGCTCCCTCCCCTCCAAAACGTTTATTGTAACTTTGATGAAGGCAATGAAAGGAACAATTCAACAGAAAAATGAATGCATTTTTAAAGAAATTACATGATTGAATATTATGTTGAGAAGGTGAGTAAAGTGGGTGAAATGCATTGAAATTTACCGTGCTTTCATTCCACTGAGTTCACTGTCCTGCCCTCTTATGCTTTTCTTTCTTAATTATTCCTTGTATGTTAAATCCCTGGACCACATTCAAGCCTGGCCCTTGATCTACACACTCAAGGCACAGCAACTCATTGCCTTAATCATAGTTTGGAGCATTTATGATACTTATATCACCCATAACATTTTCAACCTCATTTTCTTCTCTGTCTAACATAAGGCACCCCATTTTTTCCCACTTCACTGAGATCATTATTAAGGCAGAAATAGATAGATTCCTGATTAGTGCAGGTGTCAGAGGTTATGGGGAGAAGGTAGGTGACTAGGGTTAGGAGGGAGAGATAGATCAGCCATGATTGAATGGCGGAGCAGACTTGATGGGCCGAATAGCCTAATACTGCTCCTATCACTTATGAAGTTATGAACTTATCAACATTTCTAAATTTTACAAGGATACAAGGATACAAGGGACATTTATTATCACATACACCAATTGGCAGTGAAATTTAACTTGCCATTGCAGCACACAAATAAAGATAAGACACAACATTAAAGAATTTAACAATAAACATAAAAACATCCCCCCCCCCCCCCCCCCCCCCCCCCCACAATGGTTCCCACTGTGGGGGAAAGCAGCAAAGTCCAGTCCAAATATAGTCAAATTTTGTGACTATATTTGCCTAGACTTCCACCCTGGCCATTGGCTCTCAATATGTTTTATAGCATTATAAGCACATTCTAATCCACCTCAAAATGCACTTCATTGATGTCAAAGGAATGCATTTTGAAGCCAAATTGAAAAGCACTGAAGTGAAAATATAACATATTTAGTGATAACAAGTAGGAATAAATTTATACATGCATGTCCAATCCTTTATGTGAAGGAAGCTGATTTCAGTTGAGGTTATAAATTAGTTCATTATTCCTAGAATAGATTGTTGGAGTGACGAATGAGGGACTCAGTAACTCCCTATTGGAAATTGATCATGTATTTCTGAGACTCAAAGGGAAAATACATGCTTGAAATTCATTGATGTCCTTTATTGTTGAGAGTTGCTGCTGTATGCTGGATGGGCAGACATGCTTCTGGAAGGTGGCAATCTCTTAGAACCCACAATTAACTTCTCATCAATACCAAATTCCTACACCACATCATTTTAGGTTCAAGAGCAAATCAAATCTTCAACCAAAGTATAACTAATAATTTGAAATAACGTGTTAATAACTTGGGGTAAAAAAGACTTGAAACCTTTGCCTCTGCATTGAAGTAAAATAAAGCACTAGAAATTCTGAAGGCTGATCAGAAGTTGATGATGCAACTGCCAATAATAACACATGTTTCTATTCAGAAGTTGTAGGAAAGGTAACAGAGAAGGCAATCTGCTGATCATCTTACTTTCTCTGTGCCATTCATCTGAGAATTTCATTGCAATGCTGACCCCATCATCCCCTCACCCTTGCTCTGTAACATTCTGTTCAGTGGACCAGTGGAATATCCTGGCCATTCTTCACTGGCCACCCTTATTGCTGTTGATCCTAGCAGTGCCAAAAATAATCGATGTACCTGCAATGCTCAGTGGGAGATACATAAATGACTTGATATGTTCAAGCAAAATTATATAGATTCCCAATCCATTCAACTCATTTTCTTCATCAACGCCCACAATTGGCTAATCTCCTCAGCCCTATCAATCTGAGCATCTACCTAGGTCTCATTATTGCAAGTATTCCCCAAACCTCCTGATTCACAATAATCATGACACCCACTCTTTGCTCAGTTTTCCCCTCTGCCTCATTCTATTATTTATCAATCTTTTAAGCAAATGAATAATAGGTGGCCATTTGTAAAGATGTGTGTTATTTGAGATATTGGTTCCTAATTTTAATGATGTGATTTTCTTTGCATCTTAAAGATAGCTAAATTATTGAGGGACTATGATACACTACCACTCTGGTGAAACATTGCAGGTATGTCGATTATTTTTGACACTGTTCAGGATAAATTGTAAGGATGGCTATTTTACTGTGGCAAATCCTTATGCAGGGTCTTATCAATCAGTAGGGATGCCCTCTTTATTGGAAAATAGGAACCAATATCTCAAATAACACATGTCTTTACAAATGGCCATAATACAACAAGGAACTGTAGATAATGATTTGTACAAAAGATATACACAAAGTTCTAGACTAACTCAACAGGTCAGGTAGCATCTATAGAGGAAAAGTATATAGTAGGTGACGATTTGGATTAGGGAACCGACCTGAAACGTCATCTATTTTATTTTCTCCAGAGATGCTGCCTAACCCACTGAGTTACTCCAGCACTTTGTGTCTATCAATGATATTGACAGTTCCCTTCAATATCTCCTGGAGACACAAAGAACTCCAGATGCTAAAAAAGAAGAGACCCGGCCTGAAACATTACCTGTACATTCCCTCCGTAGATGCTGCCCGGCCCATTGAGTTCCTACAACATTTTGTCTTATGTCCTACTTGGTCACACCTCATTTTTAATTGTCACATAAAGTTCTCATTTTTAATGGTGCAAGTTATTAAGAAATAGAAAATACACTCACAAAACACATTTTAATCAGAGGTGCTGATGTTGTGCCATACAATGCCTGTTTACAAGCACTTAAATTCCTCTCTGCTACCTTAATACAGTGCATTCAGAAAGTATTCAGACCCTTCACTTTTTCCACATTTTGTTACGTTACAGCTTTATTTTAAAATTGATTAAATTCTTTTTTTTTTTATCATTAGAAGGATGAGGGGGCATCTTATAGAAACATATAAAATTATAAAAGGACTGAACAAGCTAGATGCAGGAATTATGTTCCCAATGTTGGGTGAGTCCAGAACGAGTAATTGATAGCGGACGATCAGCCATGATCACAATGAATGATGGTGCTGGCTCGAAGGGCCGAATGGCCTCCTCCTGCACCTATTTTCTATGTTTCTATGTTTTTATCAATCTATACACGGTACCCCAGAATAAAGAAGCAAAAAAAGGTGTTTAGAAAAATTTGCAAAGTAATTGAAAATAAATAACTGAAATATCACATTTACATAAGCATTCAGACCCTTTGCTATGACACTCAAAATTGAGCTTAGGGTCATCCTGTTTCCATTGATTATCCTTGAGATGTTTCTACAACTTGAGTGGAGTTCACCAGGGTAAATTAAATTGATTGTACATGATTTGGAAAGGCACACACCTGTCTATATAAGGTCCCACAGTTGACAGTGCATGTCAGAGCAAAACCCAAGCCATGAAGATGAAGGAATTGTCCGTAGACCGCTGAGACAGGATTGTGTCGAGACACAGATCTGGGGAAGGGTATAAAACAATTTCTGCAGCATTACAGGTTCTGAAGAGCACAGTGGCCTCATTCATTCTTAAATGGAAGAACTTTGGAACCACCAGGACTCTTCATAGAGCTGGCTTCCCGGCCAAACTGAGCAATCGGGGGAGAAGGGTCTTGGTCAGGAAGGTGACCAAGAACCCTGACAGAGCTCCAGAGTTCCTCTGTGGAGATGGGAGAACCTTCCAGAAGGACAACTATATCTGCAGCACTTCACCAATCAAGCCTTTATGATAGAGTGGCCAGACAGAAGCCATTTTTCAGTAAAAGGCACATGACAGCCCACTTGGAGTTTGCCAAAAGGCACCTAAAGGACTCTCAGACCATGAGAAACAAGATTCTCTGGTCTGATGAAACCAAGATCGAACTCTTTGGCCTCAATGCCAAGCATCACGCTTGGACAAAACCAGGCACCGCTCATCCCCTGGCCAATACCATACCTACGATGAAGCATGGTGGTGGTAGCATCATGCTGTGGGGATGTTTTACAGTGCCAGGAACTGGGACATTAGTCAGGATTGAGGGAAAGGAATGGAGCAAAGTACAGATAGATCCTTGATGAAAACCTGTTCCAGAGTTTTCTGCACCTCAGACTGGGGCGGAGGTTCACCTTCCAAAAGGACAATGACCCTAAGCGCACAGCCAAGACAATGCAGAAGTGGCTTTGTGACAAGTATGTGAATGTCCTTGATTGGCCCAGCCAGAGCCCGGACATGAACCATATCGAACATCTCTGGAGGGACCTGAAAATAGCTGTGCATCGACACTCCCCATCCAACCTGACAGAGCTTGAGAGGATCTGTAGAGAAGAATGGGAGAAATTACCCAAATACACGTGTGCCAAGCTTGTAGCGTCATACCCAAGAAGACTTGAGGCTGTAATCGCTGCCAAAGGTGCCTCAACAAAGTAAAGAGCAAATGTGACATTTCAGTTATTTCTTTTTAGTTACTTTGCCAAAATTTCTAAACATTTGTTTTCACTTTTGTATTGTAGGGTATTGTTTGTAGATTCATGATAAAATAATTTTTTAATCCATTTTAGAATAAGGCTGTAACGTAACAAAATGTGGAAAATGTGAAGGGGTCTGAATACTTTCTAAATGCACTGTAGATGCAATACAAAATAAAGCAGTTCAAATCTATTTTGAAAATGTGTGGAACTGTAAACATTTATTTGGAGACATTGCATAAGTAAATTATGGGTTTTTATTTATTAAATATGTTGATGTATTTCTACCATTACTCCTGCCAATAAATATCTACTACGGCTCGTTAAAATCTTGAAATTATCACAATACGGCAAATTTAAATAAGTAAACTGGAGAAAGATCTGATTCAAACAATGATGAGAAATCCAAAGTTAGAACATGAAGGCAGAATTTCAGCTAAGAATAAGGTATTCCATTCTACTGGGATTCGAACCGGATTAAAGTATTGAATCTACTTTCTTTACTACCAATTGTCTTAAAGGGTAGTGATTAACTGTCTAACACATGGTCTCAGCCGAGTCCTCAAACATTTACATTCTCCCTGACTCAGATGGCATCAGGGACAGAGGAGCAGTGTGCTCATTTGTCTTTGCTTATACATAACCAATGTCTGACTACTGAGAAAACTCATTACCTACAAATGGTCTGTTGGTGAGAGTCTACACTGGGACTCAGGCCAACAGCAGCAGAAGCAGGAAGTGTGGGAAGACCATTTTACTTCGGAGTCACGTGAGTGACTACGTGAAGACCCCGTCCAGCACGCATGCGCGACATTAGCGTTCATGCAGTGCACCCGCGACGAACGGGAGTTCAAGGCGCTCCCGCTACATCGGGCCGACAGGTAAGTTTTACCGTGGCCGTGTGTCTTTTTCTCTGTGGTCTGCTTGTTTTCCAGATAGAATGAGCAAGACCAGAGGGAAGAAATCTGCAGCTCGCCCCCGTTCGTCCTCCGTTGAGGAATGTTCTTTGGAGGGGGGGCAAGAGGCGGCGGGAATAACTACCGCGCCGAGCCCAGCACCGCTAGTGCAGCCTGAGCAGCGGGCTGGAGGTACCTGCAGCCGGAACCGGGCGGTAGTATCCGACGATTCGGATGAAGATGCCACACCGCTCGAGAGCGGCACAGGCAGCCGCCTAAGCCAAATGGAACGGCTTGTGGAGCAATTGCTCCAGCGAGATCTGCTGAGAGAGCAACAGCAGACTCGCCAAGGGAGCTCAGGCACTCCCGCAGTGCCCTTTACGGCACTGGCCATTGCTTCACCTTCTTTTGAAGGCAGCATTGGTGACCAGGTCTGGGCTGGTCAAGAAGAGGGGTCGCTGGCTGAAGATGTCCGGAGTACGCAGGGTGTACAGGATCAGGAAGAGCTGCTGGGTGTGGTCAACCGCTACGTGGCCATTCCACGAGCGGGTCAGCCTTTAGAGCCGAAACTTGCAGCCAGCATTGACCACCTGTCCTCAAAACCCCTACAAGAACAGGTGGTCAATGAGGCTCTTGAACAATATACAGCCCCAGAAAATTGTACATCATTGAATGTACCAGCTGTAAACAGCCAAATGTGGGGACATTTGGGGCAGAACATCAGGAACCTGGAGTTGAAGCTCCAGAAAATCCTTAAACTCCTGACTGCAGGAATAACATCATATGCTCGGTCCATTGATGGTGTGGACATCTCCACAAATCAGCAAGACACATTAGCTCTGCTGTGCACCACTCAATATGAAATAAACAATTTACGGAAGGAAATCATCAAGCCTGCCCTCAACCCTAAATTTGCGGGACTTTGCAAAACACCGGGTTCAGAACCTCCAATTCTGCTCTTTGGGAAGGACCTTCCGAAAAAGGTGAAAGACCTAGAGGAAGAATCCAAGACCTTTGGTCTCGTGAGGGCAGGTTTGGGACCGAGCAGACCTAACAAACCCAGGCGGCAGTACCCCATGGCGTCCACCAGTCGTCGACCACACTATGGGACTGGTGAAAGCTCGGGGTCCGCAACCATTCCCCGTAAGCCTTTTTTAGGCCAGGGCCCAGAGCGGACCCCATGGAAAATGCGCCACCCCCAACAACATCAACATCAACATCAACAGCAGCGCTCTACAGCCCAGCAGACGCCTCATCGTCCAGCGAAGAGGCAGAAGAAGCACCAGTAACCATGGAGGTAGGTGGGTCTGGTTCCTCTCAGCATATGAGCAGTAGGGGCTCTATACTAACAGGGGGGAGATTGCACTTGTTTTTGGATGCATGGGAATCCATCACTAATGACAAGTATATACTCAGCAGCATTCATGGCTATAAAATTTACTTTGTTCATGAAAACATTCCGCCAGTTCAGCATATACCCCAAAGGGTATTCACCCAGAGAAACAAGAGGGTCAAGCTGAACTGATGAGGCTACTAGCAAAAGGTGTCATTGAAAGAACAAAACATGAACCTTTGGAATTTGTGTCTAATATTTTCACTAAAATCAAAAAAGATGGTGGATGTCGCATCATCATTGAATTAACTACTTTAAACAAGTCTGTTAAGGTATATACATTTCAAGATGGAAACTTTTGAAACAGCCAGACTATTGGTTTCTAGAGGGTACTTTCTAGCAAGCATTGATTTAAAAGATGCCTACTACTCAGTACCCATACACAAGGAGCATCGTAAATACTTAAAGTTTATCTGGATGAAACAGCTATGGCAATTTAAAGCCTTACCAAATGGGTTAACCTCCGCTCCAAGGTTGTTCACTAAAATCTTAAAACCCGCCTTGGCATTATTGAGGAAACAAAAGCATATAGTCATCGCGTACTTAGACGACATTCTAATAGTAGGGGAAACCTTGGAGACAGCCATTTCGGCAGTAGCAGCCACCAAACGTTTGTTTGAAACTTTGGGGTTTGTCATACATCCAGATAAATCCAATTTTACAACCATTCAAACGGATGCCAGTGCTTTGGGCTGGGGAGCAACTAACATGCAATCCAGCACAGGGGGCAGATGGACTAATTTTGAATCATCTTGCCTACAGACACGGGGTATCAACTACTTAGAAATGTTGGGTGCGTTTTATGGTTTAAAAGCATATTCATCTAATACGCATCATGCACATGTCCGGTTGCAATTAGATAATACCACGGTGGTGGCTTATATCAACCACATGGGTGGTGTAAAGTCGATATCGTGTGACAATTTGGTCAACCTAATCTGGCAATGGTGTGTCGAAAGACATATTTGGTTATCAGCAACTTACCCACCAGGTAAGCAAAATACAGTGGCAGACACCAGGTCACGCAAATTCAATGATAACATCGAATGGATGTTAAATCCCAAAATATTTGCTGAAATTACAAAGCAATATGGCACACCAGATATCGATCTATTTGCATCCAGGCTGAATCACCAGGTACCAACGTATGTCACTTGGGAACCAGACCCTGAGGCAGCAGCAGTTGATGCATTCTCGCTGCAATGGGGGGAAATGTTCTTTTATGCTTTTCCTCCCTTCTGCCTCATCAGTCGGGTATTACGCAAGATTCAATTGGATTCCGCTTCAGGAATCTTGATAATTCCCGACTAGCCTACACAGCCATGGTTCCCAGTGGCCCTCGACATGGCTGTTGAAACACTGTTGGAATTCCCCAGCAGTCGAGAATTATTAATCCACTCAGTGTCAGGCATTAGTCACCCGTGCCATGACAGAGTCAATCTCCTGGCTTGCAGATTCTAAAAAGACCTCTACTGGGCCTGGGACTGTCTGAGGACGCCATCAACATGATGACCGCATCCCACCGGGAGTCCACCAGGAGACAATACCTGACCAACATAAGAAAATGGGAACGGTATTGCTCCAAAACAGGAACTACCTACACTACAGCTACAGCCACCAGTGTTGTGGAGTTTCTGGTTGAATTACATCGGGAAGGACTCAGCTACAGTGCCATTAATACAGCCAGGAGTGCGTTGTCAGCTTATTTGGTTCCAGCAGCAGGACAACTGGCTTTGGGGTCCCATCCACTAGTGGTCAAAATCATGAGGGGCATTTTTAACACCAATTCCCCCAGACCAAGGTACACTCAGATCTGGGATGTCAGCATTGTACTGATGTACCTTAGGGGATGGCCACCACCCAGGTCACTCACGCTGGAACAACTTACTCTGAAATCAGTCATGCTCATGGCACTAGTGTCAGCTCAAAGGGTACAGTCCCTCCACCTTCTGAGGCTGGACAGCATGACAGAGTCATTGGACTGTTTCACAGTTTATATTCAGGGACTGTTTCAAACAAACTAGACCAGGTACCACGTCTCCAGTCATGGAGTTCCGGGCATATTCATCTGACCCACGGCTGTGTGCCAAGACCCATCTCGCCAATTACATAGACACAACATACAACTTAAGAGGGAGAGAAAAAGCTTTATGGATAAGCCACAAGAAGCCCATGGTCAGGTGACGAGCCAAACCATTTCAAGGTGGCTCAAGCAGGTGCTTAAGTCCGCGGGAGTCAATACTAATGTTTACAAATCTCACTCCACCAGGGCTGCATCTACGTCGGCGGCTAGGCGAATGGACGTGCCTATGGACCATATTCTGGCCAGAGCAAGATGGTCCTCGGAAAGAACTTTCCAAAGGTTTTATAATAAGCCGCTGGCGGAACCTGCTACATTTGCAGACAGAATTTTAGAGTCTGCAGCTAATATTTAATTTAACCGGGGGAGCTCTCTGTTTTTTGTTGTCATTAATAAACCTTTATTGTTCACAAACAGGTTATTGTTGATTGTAATAACATACTTCCTCCCTCTAAGGTCTTCAGACAGTGAGTGAAGCATGAGCTGGTACACGGTTCGGATTCACAGAGCTTTGAAGTCTTCACGTAGTCACTCACGTGACTCTGAAGTAAAATAGTAAGATTAAATGAGAACTTACCAGTTCGAAGTTTGATCTGTATTTTATGAGGAGTTACGATGAGGGATTACGTGCCCTCCGCTCCCACCCTCTATAATACAGATCAACTGGTAATTAAGTTCTTATTTTTTCTTTACTATATTTATTTCAATTGTTGTGTTTTTTCTGTGAATCCACACCGCTGCTTTGAAGAAATGTCGCGCATGCGTGCTGGACGGGGTCTTCACGTAACCCCTCATCGTAACTCCTCATAAAATACAGATCAAACTTCGAACTGGTAAGTTCTCATTTAATCTTACTATTAACCACAATACTGGAGGGACATTGAAAGAGATACTCACACTCACTATTAATAAACTAATTCATTAGTTATCCCTCACTTTATTGGAATCCTTGTTTACCACAGCGTTGACAGGGGGGAGAAGAATTCCATTAATATTTGATATTCAACTAATGTGTGCTCCTTTAACTTGCCAGCATGGTACTGAGTGCACAATACACAGTGATACCAGCGAATATGATAAGCTCACAATGGAGTAGACTAAACCAACATATTTCTCATATTTCAGCTATCCTCAGTATAAAATCCCATGTACAGCATGATCTGACAATGTGAATTCTGTGCTAGCATGAGAATCTGCACAAAGCATATTTATTATAATGATGCACTTTCCGTTGGAGCTGTCATTAATCATGATTGCCTATGATTCACTTTTATTAATATAACAGCCATGTAGACTTTCAAAGAGAGGAATAGCCACCTGTTTCTGAAGAAAATACATTACACTTTTCACAGCAGGAAATACATTTTTTCTCTAATTCCTTGCTAGTATCTTTGATGATTGTTGACCATAAGAACAGCATTGTGCCTGGTTTGGTTAATTCTTTGCTAGAAATTAACCAATCTCAGTCAAGTGCCGGTGAATCCACAACAACTAGATTTCATGCTCTTTAGATTTGGAGTGTGGGAAAAATGCATAGATAGAGTTTCTGTTTATAATCAGCATCCGAAATGCACAGGAAAGGCAGTCTAAAAAGGGTATGAAATGTCACCTATTTCATTTCTCCAGAGATGCTGCCTGATCAGCTGAGTTACTCCAGAATTTTGTGTCTATCTTTGTTGGAAATGTACATGTGGCTTTGTGAAATAAATGGTCTAAATCAATTGAAATTGAATACGATACCAATTCTCAATGCACTGGTCCATAGATCAAAGGCAAGGGTGGGCATTGTACTTTTTTTGTACTTTGTACAATTTTGTTTTACTCTGAATGCACATCTTTCAGGTCAAGAGTAGGAAAGGGGAACCGGATGATAAATGAGCAGAATCCATGGGTAATGGTTCAAATCTCAGTGCTTCCAACTTGACAGATAATTTAGTAACATTGTTTTGGCATAAATATGGACCAGAACTCCAGGGTAATACCATGAGATTATTTTACATCCAAATGAGAGGGCTGTCTATTAACATATTGCCTTAATAAATGGTATATCTGGCAGAGAAACATTTCCTAACCAATGTGCTAATGTGGTAGCCTAGACTTGAACACAGTAACTTTTTGATCTAATGAGAGAGTCACCAAATACTATAGCCACCAAAAAATGAATTACAGTCAAGAATCAAAGATGTCACAATTGAAACATTTTCTCGTAATACAAAACTAGGGAGAAATAAAGGGTAATTAATGCAGATGAAGACTTTCTTGAAGTAGCGCAAAACATTAACAGGCTTGCAACATTGTAGAGTCATTATCAAGTGAAGGATGAGGTAATTACATTCGGCAGTGAGAACAGGAGGTCACATTCCGCACACCTTCCAGAATTCTCCATCACCTCCACAGTTTGAAAGATAATCGCACAACTCAAGGGAGAAAAAAGAAAGAAAATTCTATTGGTTGGCAATATCAACACCAGGGCAAATGCTTGGACCTATTATTAGTTATGTGGCGACAGGACAGTTGGAAAATCATAATATGATTGGGCAGAATTACTTATTAAAGGGGCGCGGGGGAGGTGGCAGCCCTGCCAGCAGTCTGTTCGTTTTTTTTTGTTATTTTTAGTGTTTGTTAAAAGTTTGTTTTAATGTACTTCGGTTTGTTTTATGTGGGGGGGGAGGGGGGTACTTTTTTTCAAGTTCCTACCTTCCCGGAGATGTGATCAATTTTCGGAGAGAGGCTCGTCGGGTGCTCCAATGCCGCAGAAGGTTCGACCAGCCCTGACGCGAGGTTCGATCGCCCGGCGCGGGGGAGCTGACATCCCCCCGATGCAGCAGCTGAACGCCTCGACGCGGAGGGCCCGAACGCCGCCGGCTACGGGAGTCAAGAACGTCCCGTCAACGGAGGGCTCGAGGCCCCCGACCGAGGAAAAAAAATGAGGATTGATTAAAAGGTCAGAAACAGATTAAATGAATTAAAACAGGTCATTGGAGTGGCATGGTGGCGCAGTGGTAGAGTTTCTGCCTTACAGCGCCAGAGACCCAGGTTTGAGCCTGACTACAGGTGCTGTCTGTACAGAGTTTGTACGTTCTCCCTATGACTGGCAAATTATTTGGTTTCCCTCTTACACTCCAAAGACATACAGGTTTGAAAGTTAATTGGCTTAGTATACATGTAAATTGTCCCTAGTGTGTGTAGGATAGTGCTAATGTGCAGGGACCGTTGGTCGGTGCAGCCTCAGTGGGCCGAAGGGCCTGTTCCGCACTGTATCTCTAAACTGAAAAACAAAACTAAATTCCTGGAATAGCAGTGGTAACAAGCAGGGAAACTCCAAGGATTAGTGTTCGGTCCTCAGCTATTTACCATCTGACATCGATACATCAATACGATACAATGGTATTAAATAACTATAAAATAACTAGTTTTACTGATAATAGAAAACAAGGTGGAAAAGTAAATTAGGAGGAAGACACAAAGAGACGGAAAAGAGATCTTGACAGATTAAGTGAGCAAGTAACAATATCAAGAGTCAAGAGTGTTCAATTTTCATTTGTACCAACAATGGAACAATGAAAATCTTATTTGGTGCAGCTTAAAGACCCATAAACACAATAACACGCAGATAAATATAAACAATCAATATTACAATAAATTAATAAATGTAATACTAGGTAATAAAATAGTACAAAAACCAAAGTCCGTGTAACAACCAAAGTCACAGTCCATAGGAGATCATAGTTGCTGATGTTATTGTTGCATAGTGTTTAAGAGCTTGATGGTTGCTGGGAAAAAGCTGTTCTTGAATCTGGTGATAACAGTTTTCAGGCTCCTGTATCTTCTTCCCAATGGTACTAGCGAAATGAGAGCATGGCCAGGATGGTGGGGTCTTTGATGGTATGCCTACACCCCCCCAGCCCCCTTCCGCCCCTCCCCCCCCCCCTTTTGAGGCAGCACCTCCTGCAGATCCTTTCCCTTCCTAATCAACAGCCTATCAATCTACGCTTTTTAAAAATACACAATACCTTGGCCTCCACAGCCATCTGTAAATTCCACAGATTCACAAGCTTCTGCCTAAAGAAATTCCTTTCTTTCTCCATTCTAACAGTACTTCCTTTTATTCTGAGGTTGTGCTCTCCAGTCCTAGACTCTCACATTACTGGGAACATCCCTTCAACATCCAGTCTATATAGGCCTTTTATTATCTGGTAGATTTCAATGAGATCCTCCCCCATTCTTCTAAACTCCAGCCAGTCCAGGCCCTAAGCCTTCAAACTCTCTTCATATTGTTAACCTTATCATTCCAGGATCATTCTAATAAACCTTCTCTGAACCCTCTCCAAAACCAGCGTATCCTTCCTCAGATATGGAGCCCAAAACTGCACACAATATTCCAATAGTGCCCTTAACGAGAATTAATTGCACATTTAGGGATCAAAAGTATTTTCTATTGATTGGAAAATCAGAGTTATCAATGGAAATTCCTATAGGCAAAGCAATTGTGAATAACTTGCCTGCACCAATGTTTGACAATGGTGGGGAATCCTGATGCATTTCATCTCAATGAAATTGAATGAGATTTTCATTCAATGAGGATGACTGCTCTACTGCTGCAGTGAACGGAAATTTGAAAAATATGATTGAGATTAGCTGTTACTTCTGGAATGATCCGGCCGACAGGAAGCCGAGTTATTGCTCACCGTGGATGAAGGAGTCGAGGCATAAAAGAATGGCCGAAGTTTGTCCTGAAGGTTGTCACAGATCTCTGCAATTACTGCCTTTGATAGTCAGGAATGAGGTGGTGTCTCCGAAGTCTCTCGGAAATGCATCCTCACAGATGGGCATGTCTTTGCCTGCAGCCCTGGGGGCTCTGAAATCAAAGCAGAAAATATTGGAAAGAGAATCAGAGTCAACAAAGGGTGGCATGATGGTGCATCGGTAGAGTTGCTGCCTTACAGGACCAGAGACCCGGGTTCAATCATGACTACAGGTGCTTGTCTGTTTGGCGTTTCTACGTTCTCCCTGTGATCTGCATGGGTCTTCTCTGGGATCTCTGGTTTCCTCCCACACTTCAAAGATGTCGAGGTTTGTATGTTAATTGGCTTGGTATCATTGTAAAATCTCCCGAGTGTGTGTAGGATAGTGTTAATATGTGGAGATCACTGGTCAGCGTGGATTCAGTGGGCCAAAGGGCCAGTTTCCGCGTTGTATCTCTAAACTAAACTAAATTTCCGCGTTTCCCCGAGTACCTGCCGTTAGCGTTACGAGCTGCTCAGAGACGTCCTGAGCTCCGACGTACCCGCTACGTACATTCTACGTACTTACCACAAGTTTGATTTTTTTTTAAACTCGGGAGAGCTCTTGAATTACCTCGTACAGTGGGACAGGCCCTTTACTCTTACTGACAGGTCAGCCACATCTATCCCAGTGGATTGATGGAGCAATGTCAGCAGTAATTGCTAAAAAAAAAGATAAAATGTGAAAATCAATGAATTTTGGAACCTGTTTGAGCAATCTGCAATAAGTTCTGAGGATGCCCAATCAGCTCTCTGTGATCTTTTAAGCATGAAAATTGAGAAAAAAGCAAAAAGTACACCTCGCAGTTCGCCAGAGACTGCTCCACACCAGTCATTGTAGAGAGCTCTGACCTCCAGTTTCAGCCAATATAAGTGGAATTGGTCAGCGCTTCTTAATTGTGATGTCACTAGGAACTCACCTGATACTAGGAAAATGCTAGGCAAACTATTGCAATCACATGTGGAAGAGTTGATCAAATGTCTTAATTAACTTTATTTCACCCTAATGCAATGAACAATCTACTTGATAATGTTTTGGAGAATATTAATTAGACCATATTTCAAGTGCGTTAAAAACATAAAATGCTGGCAAGACTTAGCAGATCAATAGAAAATAGACAATAGACAATAGGTGCAGTAGGCCATTTGGCCTTTCGAGCCAGCACTGCCATTCACTGATTGATCATCCACAATCAGAACTTCGTTCCTGCCTTCTCCCCATATGCCTTGACTCCGCTATTTTAAAGAGCTCTATCTAACTCTCTCTTGAAAGCATCCAGAGAATTTGCCTCCACTGCCTTCTGAGGCAGATAATTCCACAGATTCACAACTCTCTGGATGAAAAAGTTTTTCCTCATCTCCGTTCTAAAGGCCTACCCCTTATTCTTAAACTGTGGCTCCTGGTTCTGAACTCCCCCAACTTTGGGAACATGTTCCCTGCCTCTAGTATTTCCAATCCCTTAATAATTTTGTATGTTTCAATAAGATCCCTTCTCATCCTAAATTCCAGTGTATACAAGCCCTGTCGCTCCATTCTATCAACATATGACAGTCCCGCCATCCCAGGAATTAACCTCGTGAACCTATGCTGCACTCCCTCAATAGCAAGAATGTCCTTTCTAAAATTTGGAGACCTAACTGCACACAATGCACCAGGTGTGGTCTCACTAGGGCCCAATACAAATGCAGAATGACCTCTTTGCTCCCATACTCGACTCCTCTTGTTATGAAGGCCAACATGCCATAAGCTTTTGTCACTGCCTGCTGTGCCTGCATGCTTCCCTTTAGTGACTGATGATCAAGGATCCCCAGAGCTCGTTGTTCCTCCCCTTTTCCCAACTTGACACCTTTCAGATAATGATCTGCCTTCCAGTTTTTGCCACCAAAGTGGATAACCTCTCATTTAACCACATTAAATTGCATCTGCCCACTCACCCAGCCTGTCCAAGTCACCCTGCATCCTCATAGCATCCTCCTCATAGTTAACACTGCCACCCAGCTTTGTGTCATCTGCAAATTTGCTAATGTTACTTTTAATCCCTTCATCTAAATCTTTAATGTATATTGTAAATAGCTGCGGTCCCAGCACCGAACCTTGCAGTACTCTACCGGTCACTGCCGGCCATTCTGAAAGGGACCCGTTAATGCCTACTCTTTGTTTCCTGTCTGCCAACCAATTTTCTATCCATGTCAGTACCCTACCCCCAATACTATGTGCTCTAATTTTACCCACTAATCTCCTATGTGGGACCTTATCAAAGACTTACTGGAAGTTCAGTCACACTGCATCCACTGCCTCTCCCGTGTCAATTTTCCTAGTTACATCCTCAAAAAATTCCAGAAGATTAGTCAAGCTTTCCCCTTCATACATTCATGCCGACTCAGACCAATCCTATTACTGCTATCCAAATGTGCTGCTATTTCATCTTTTAAAATTGACTCCAGCATCTACCCACCACCGATGTCAGGCTAATTGGTTTATAATTCCCTGTTTTCTCTCTCCCGCCTTTCTTAAAAAGTGGGATAACATTAGCAACCCTCCAATCCTCAGGAACTGATCCTGAATCAATAAAACATTGGAAGATGATCACCAATGCGTCCATTGGTCTGGAGCTACTTCCTTAAGTACCCTGGGATGCAGACCATCAGGCCCTGGGGATCAGATGCTACTTGATCACCATCAAGTAATATCTGAGGAAAAATAAACATTTAAATCTTTGGATCCAGCTCTTCATCAAAATCAGCATCTGCAGTTGTCTTTGACTAGGTAGTCACTCATTAACCTGACAGCTATAATCAAATTCATCATAGAATGGTTAGAATTTGCTGTCTCAAGGAGTGACTGAATTGAAGGATCGGCTCAATATTTTTCTGAGCAAAAGAATAGACAGATTTGTTGGGAGATGTTTAGGTGAAGAAAGGTAAGAGGAAGATTTTGGGATAATTAAATGCCAGCATTGATCCATCAGTTCAAATTCTATCCTCTCCATCTCTGCTTTGAACAAAGTATAATACCACATAACAAGTCTCATTTGAAAAACCAGGAAATTAGAAGTTTTATATATACACATATATATTCAGTGTGCTGCAACTTAGATTTGAAATGCAAAATCAATGGCTAAATGCAAGCATTATGAAAGTGTGCACAGTCATCTTTGCTTATAACACAAATGCAACCATGCTGGCAATTCTCGAAATCAGAGACAACATGCAAACGTGCAATAGTGCTGAAGAAACCACACATTCCTCCAATGGAAAAGCAGGACCTAAGGAGAGGAAGAAGCACCAATTGATCATAATTTAAAGAGATACTGAGCTGCTTTTGAGCCTGGATGAAAAATTCCACGAAATCTTCTTCACCAGACCAGGTGGTATAGTATTGTGTGTGAGGGACCTCCGACTATTGGAGTGGTTCACGTCATTCATAATATTCCACCAAAGATAGACACAAAATACTGGAGTAATTCAATGGGACAGGCAGCATCTCTGGAGAGAAGGATTGGGTGACGTTTCAGATTGGGATCCTTCTTCAGGTTGCGTGTGTTGGGAAATTCTAGATCACAATTCCTTATCTGATGTTGCAGGGTCCACTGTTTGCTGTGTAATTGTACATTCTAAGTAATAATCAGTTTTCACTATAGAAATGACTTGATATTCTGCAATCTTCTTTGGGGTTGAGCAGCATGTAAATGAGACAAAATAATTAAGAAAGTTGCATCCATAGAATAAGGCTTCTTACTCTGTTAGAATTGTTTCTCAGCACAAAATACCAGATTTATCAGTGACGCTGACGTAAATAACACACTGCCTCCTTACAAAGTGTTAATTTTGGATGTATACAGACAATGACTTCCAGCCAACATCATTCTAAAGTGTAAGCTCTCAACTGCAGGCAATACTTCACCATTTCATCGGTCATAATTCAGTTGGGTGTAGCCATGGAATCTGTTTGGAAAGCAACTATACCCAGAGTTATCTGTACGTGTGTCTAACAAGGAAGATTTATAATTACAAAAAAAAAGTTCAACAGTCAAATCAATTGGCCCGCCATATTGTCTCTGGTAAGTATGCCAGGGAGGAACTGTAAGAAGGGAGTCTGAATGTTGGGGTCAACTATACGTAGCCGGCTTCTTGCCTTATTTACACCAAATGAAGCAGTAACTGAGAAGAAGCAAAACTCACACTAGAAGTAGGATTTAGCATCAGCCCGAACCCCATTAGATAGAAATAAATGGAAAATTGTATCTGCTTCTTTATTTCATCAAGCCAACTCCAAGCTTTTGATTTTTTTGGAATGGATCGGGTGGGGGAGTGGGGGGGGGGGGGAGAAGGGGGACAGCAATACCATATAATCAATCGCAAATTAATAATGCCTGGCATTTTTAAACAACATTGGGTATATGAAGGTTAAAGATTAAGCAGGGCATATGTATCGTTGAGCAGTAACTGTGGAAGACATTCTACATTACATTCCACAATACTGCTTCCAAAATCATACTTTGCTGCAAGAAAGTACTGAAGATTATTTACTGTTGATGTAGGAAGCATTACAACTCGTTATATATTATGAGAAGGCAATGAAATGGAATATTGATAGTGGTCAAAGCCAGCTGTGCACTTACGAGATCAATATACTTCAAAGAAAGAAGTGAACAACCAAAGAATTAGACATATTGAGTACTCAAACCTAGTGTCTACTCCCTCCCTCCCTTTCCTGCTCCCTCCCTCACCCTCACCCTCCCCCTGCCCCTCCCTCTCGAACTCCCCCTCTCTCTCTCTCTCTCTCTCTCTCTCTCTCTCTCACACATTCTCTCTCTAAGAACCCAGGGGAAGTATATTATCTTAACAGATGGCTCCCTGTCAGTAAAAAAAATAATTGCTTGTTTGGGACAATGCCCATGTGAAAAGAAAGGCACGTGACTTGTTTCTAGTGACATGTGCTCTTTAACTACTCATGAGATTGTACTTGCTTTTGATAGAGATTTCAGAATATCCTACGCGTTCCAGCCTAATTGTAAAACTATCATTGATCAGGGATTAAATCCAAGTCCTGGAAATTATTAATAAAAATACTGGAAATTCACGAGTCATAGAGCAACATAGAGTCATAGTCATATAATCATAGTGACACAATGTGGAAACAGGCCTTTGGCCCAACTTGCCCACGCCGACCAACAAATCCCATCTACACTAGTCCAGCCTGCCTGCATTTGATCCATATCTTTCTAAACCTAACTTATCCATGTACCTGTCTAAAGGTTTCTTAAATATTGCAATACCTCCTCTGGCAGCTCGGTCCATACATCCACCACCCTTTTGTATAAAAATGTTATCCCTCAGGTTCCTATTAAATCTTTCCCCCATCACTTTAAACCCATGTCCTCTGGTTCTTAATTCCCATACCATGGGCAAATGACTCATAGGAATAAATATGCATTTACCCTATCAATTCCTCCTGATTTTGCATACCTCTATAAGATCACCCGTAATTCTCCTGTGCTCCAATCCTGCTCAACCTCTCCCTATAGCTCAAGACCTCGACTGCTGGCAACATCCTTGTAAATCTTCTCTGCAGCAGTCTAAAGAAGGGTCTCGACCCAAAACATCACCTATTCCTTCTCTCCAGAGATGCTGCCTGTCCCGCTGAGTTACTCAAGTTTTTTGTGTCTATCTTTGGTTTAAACCAGCATCTGCAATTCCTTCCTAGACATTTTCTCTGCATTTTCCAGCTTGACAATATCTTTCCTATAAGATGGTGACCAAAACTGAACACAATATTAGAACTGTCTCCCCCTCTTCCTTTCTTCTCTCCCCCCCCCCCCCCCCCCCCCCCCCACCCTCACATGTCTGAAGAAGGGTCTCAACTCAAAACGTCGCATATTTCCTTCGCTCCATAGATGCTGCCTCACCTGCTGAGTTTCTCCAGCATTTTTGTCAACCTTTGATTTTCCAACATCTGCAGTTCCTTCTTAAACAATATTAGAAATGTGGCCAATGTATTGTACAGCTGTAACATAACCCCCCAACTTCTATACTTAATACTCTGGCTGATGAAGGTCAATGTACTGAAAACCCTTTTGACCACCCTATCTACCTGTGATGTCACTTTCATGGAACTATGTACCTGCACTTCTAGATCCTTCTGCTCTACAACACTCCCCAGGGCCCTACCATTCATTGTGTAGGTCCTGCCCTTGTTAGATTTCCCTAAATGCAACACTTTACATTTTTCTGTATTAAATTCCTTCAACCATTCCTCAGCCCACCTGCCCAACCGATTAAGACCTACTGCAATTCTTGCCAACTATCTTCACTATCTACAATACCATCCACTTGCTAATCATGCCATGTATACATTCTCATCTAAATAATTAATTCTAGACCAAGGGGGACCTGCAGGGTACCGTCCCTGCAACGCACGGTTGTGGTGGGGGGCGGGGGGACCTGCGGCGTCACACACACTCTAACCACTCTGCACACACACATGCACTAACCACCCCACACACACACACACTAACCACCCCCTTGATATTATATTAATATTATTTATTCACTCCTTTTACCCCATCCCCGCCCTAACCACTCACGCATAGCCCCCAACTCGTAGGTGCGTCTGGAGGTGGGGGGGGGGGAGGTAGAGAGTGAGGGCAGAGAGAGAGGGGGCAGAGACAAAGAGAGGGGGGCTGAGACAGAGAGAGGGGGGCAGAGACAGAGAGAGAGGGGCAGACAGAGAGACAGGGGAGAGAGAAGGGGAGAGAGATGGGGAGAGAGGGGGGGCGGAACAGGTGGGGGAGAGAGCAAGAACATTAATGGGCCCAGAACAGAACATTGAAGCACAGCACTAGTCACTAGGCCTCCAGTCCGAAAAAATACCTTCCACCATTAGCCTCTGCTTCCTCCCTTGAAGACAATTCTCAAACCATTCAGCTATATCTCCTTGGATCCATGCGATCAAAACTTTCAGAGCAGCCTACCATACAGAACCGTCAAATGTGAAGCTGGCCACCAATTCCAATCTTGCTGGCCAGTGGGGGGGGGGGGGGCTTTCTGGAACGCTAGCATGGGTGTTGTGCGTCAAATCAGGTCAAGCACAGTGAGTGCAGGGCAAACAATCCATTTCAATCCATTTCAATTCAAGTCAATCCATTTTCAGTCAAGTCAATCCATTTCAAGTCAAGACAAATCAAGTCAATCCATTTCAAGTCAAGTCAAGTCAAGAATCCATTTCAAGTCAATCCATTTCAATTCGTCAAGTCAAGTCAATCAATGTCAAGTCAAGTCAAGTCAAGCCAATCCATTTCAAGTCAAGACAAATCAAGTCAATCCATTTCAAGTCAAGTCATGTCAAGTCAAGTCAATCCATTTCAATTTTGCATTGCAGTTTCAAGCACAGAGCAGGCCAAACAACTCATTGCATTGCCATTTCATTACCAATTTGCATTGCAGTTTCAAGGACAGTGCAGGCCAAACAACTCATTGCATTGTCATTTCATTTCAATTTTGCATTGCAGTTTCAAGCACAGGACAGGCCATACAACTCATTGCATTGTCATTTCATTTCCATTTTGCATTGCAGTTTCAAGCACAGGGCAGGCCAAACAACTCATTGCATTGTCATTTCAATTCCATTTTGCATTGCAGTTTCAAGAACAGGGCAGGCCAAACAACATTGCATTGTCATTTCATTTCCATTTTGCATTGCTGTTTCAAGCACAGGGCAGGCCAAACAACTCATTGCATTGTCATTTCATTTCCATTTTGCATTGCAGTTTCAAGCACAGGGCAGGCCAAACAACTTATTGCATTGTCATTTCATTTCCATTTTGCATTGCAGTTTCAAGCACAGGGCAGGTCACACAACTCACTGCATTTTCATTAAGGGCTAACAAATCATTTATTGCAAGTACATTGCATACTCACAGTTCCGTTGATTCACAGCTTAGAATCACAGTTGTGGTCTCCCTTGTGCTCTACCAGAGTGACTGACTCACATCCAGGCATCTGGGCTTTTATAGTCCTGCCCCCCCCGGTAGGGGCGTTGGCATCACCCTGGTGATTGACAGGCGCGAGGACCAATCAACTGATCTCAATATTTTTAAAACACTTGTAACTTTTTTATTTTTCATCAATCGGAAAAATCCTTGGGGCTGTTGCAACGGATGAGGACTGTAAGTAAGATGGCCAACAAATCATAGCGATATAGGGTAGCATTTTTTCTAAAATCAATATACAGCGCAGACAGGAAGTGGTCAAGATGAGACTTTTAGTTATATAGATTTCCCAAATCCTTTGGGAACTCAAGAGATTATATTGTATCTCCAATCAACATGGTGAAGCACTAAGATTGTAGTTAACTGTTGATAAATTCTAAAGTGGCTTTACTAACGACCAGGTTGAAATTCACGATTAATACATTACTAAAGCATTGTCTATCAGACCATTAATTACCCATTTTTACACTAAACCAACCCTAACCAATTTTAGTCACTCAAGATTTCCATCAACTACCCTGATTCTACCTGTCACTTACACACTAGTGGCAATTTACAGTGACCAATTAACCTACCATCATACACATTATTGGGATGTGGGAGGACACCTAAGCAATCCAGGCAGAATATATCATAGAGACATGGGTGTTTAGATCAGGAACAAAAAACAAGCTGCTGGAAAAACAGTGGATCAGGCAGCGTTTGTGGAGGCACAGAGGTAGTCGACGTTTCAGGTCGAGACCCTGCATTAGGATTGCATGTAGAATGCATAATAGATTGCTGAGGGAACATTTGGAGGGACTGGCCATAATTTTCCGATCCACCTTTTGACACTGGTGTGTATATGGATTGTCAAAAGGTGGTTGATAAATGCTATATTATAATATAATCAACATCATTGAAGACAGTGGGATAAAATATGCAGTAGCAACATGTATTCAGCCTTGCAGAGGAGTGCGGTGGTGCTCCCCAGAGTCTGTACCAGGACACTGGTTTTCTTGATATGCACTAATGAGCTGGAGATGAGCAAAGACAAACTATTTCAAAACATACAGAGAACATAAACTATACATTCTGGCAAAAGAGGAATATCCATAACCCTGATTTGTATTTTGGGAGAGTGATAAACCCAACAGATGCAGAGAGACTGGTGAAATAAATGGACACAGCATAGATGAAATGTAATTTAAAGAATGAGTTTAGTTTATAGAAACAGCAAAAAACAAGCACACTCCAGTTAAACCATTAATTACCCTTTCATACCAGTTCTATGTTATCCCACTTTTTCATCCACTCCCTATGCATGAGGGGCAATTTACAACAGCAATTTATCCTGCAAACTCGCACGTCTTTGAGATATGGGAGGAAATCAGAGCCGCTGGAGGAAACCCGCATTGTCACAGGGACAACGTGCAAACTCAACACAGAAAGCTGAGGTCTGGTTACAACTTAGTCTCAGGCGCTGTGACGCACAGCAATGTCTGCAAAGTGATAGGTTTTTGGTAGGAAGATAAAATGAGTGGCAATATATTAAAGGACACAATTGAAAAATGCAGCCTTTTAATACTTTCCACATCTTAAGAAGAAATATTTTAATACAATTGTAACAGAGATTGTACTGTTTAATGCTTATGTAGTTGAATCACCCAGTAAGCACCTAGTATCATTTGAAAATATATTGTCTCTGTTAATTCTACTTTTCTCAAACGATCAAAACTGTCTCAGATAGCAGACTGAAATAAAATCAATAAACAGGCTTAGATGAAGGAATACCTACAAATTACTTTGCTCAGAATATCAATTCAGCAACATATACTTGTACCTTAAATAGTTCCATGAAGTCAACCACATTCCTTTCCTTGGGGCCAACTGTTTTTCATTCCTAATTAGAGTGGAACTTGTAGTACAACCTAGAATCAGAGACACTACTTTGTGGTTATTTACTGCTAAAGAATATAAAACATGAAAAGGAGGAAATAATCCTTTGAAGAAAATAAAATAGAGTTATTGCATTTGAATTCTGATCTGTGTTCCTAGTAGGTTTTCCAACTGGCTGAAATATAATTCTTTTAGATTACCCTTAATAAATCAAGGCAAATGACAAAATGCTATTTGGCAAGATGAGTGGATTATTTTGAACAACCCATTAAATTATGTTATTTTTTAAATAATTTATCGCGGCGTCGAAAAATTTCACGTAAAATTATTTTGCAGAGATACAAACGAAACAATTATTGCAAACATGTTGCTGGGAAACCTTTTGTGCCCTTTCACGTTTCTGCACCTACTGCTGACATTGGGGGTTAGAATTTAGTGCCAATTGCACCATGCTAGCTTACAATTGCTTAGAAATATTAGCTTTGAAATATGACTGTGCAAATATTAATAAGCAGTCAGTTAAGCTCACTTTAACTTTATGTAATCATTTAACTGAATTGTAATGTACTTCAAAGAAATTGAACAATGTTATTATTTAAAGAAGTAGAGGTGATAAAATATCAGACATATATATTGGCAGAATTTGCTCAAATATTTTCAACTGATCAACATTGTTTAGATCAAATAGCATGATAATGTTGATAAACCATTAATAGATGTTTGATTAAAAGAGTTATGAATATTTCTTACATGAGAACTTTCACATGCATTTTGAATGTTGAAGAATTGTTCTTGCCTTGTATCTGCATATCCAGGGGTCTAAGAAACCATTGAACTGAAAATCAAGTTTGCTGAGCTACTTACTTCCAATCTTCAGATATTTTACAACTGAAATGTCCAGCTTCGATTCAGCATTGGATACTGCCATGAATCAATATGAACCTAATGGGCCTGTCGCATTTAGGCGATTTGTTTAGGCAACTACAGGCGACTTGGCTGTCGCCCCATGTTAGCCGGTGGTCGCCAGGGTGTCACCTGTATGGTCGTGAGTAGCCTTCTCAGCCGTGCAAAGAGTTGTAGCGTCTTTCTGGTTGCCGCAAAATTTTCAACATGTTGAACATTTTTCGGTGACAGTCTGTTTGACGCACATGAGCGTATCTTGACCTCCTGACGTAGGTGATATGGCAGGTTGTCGCCAGGTTAACGTAGGTTTTCACCAGGTGACGTAGGTTTTCGCCGGTGCTGAACAGGGAATTTCATTGGCTCATTGGAAAAACTCAAGACCACAGCTCCACATGGTCAGGCGAATATAGTGCGTGGACATTGCGCATTTTGTTTTGGGGACATCGGAAGTTTGAAGTTTGAAGTTTATTTAAACTCAAAGAACCTCCTTGGGGTATGGGAGTACAATTTTATGTGATTATAATAAATGTATTTTTGTATGCACTGTTGTATGTTTTTTCTAATGTAATAATAATTCAAACTTGTTTTGTTGATATTTCTTTATAGATTTATCATAGGCAATTTCACATTTTATGCGATTATAATACTTTTTTAAGCACTGTTATATGCTCTTTATAATCTAACTAGACTAAGTGGGACCCGTTGGGTCCCATTCTCACATGGGAGGCCTGGTCCCCCAACGCAATATTCCACCTCTCCACCAATTCCAATATTCCAGCACTCACGCATAGCCCGCTACTACGCAGGCGCAGCTGACAGGTTCTCATTGTGATGACCCTGATCTCCCTCCTCCTCACCTCACCCTCCACTCCACCCCTTGCCCTTCCCCCCCCCCCCCCCACGCACTCACTCCACCCCCCCCTCAAACCCCCCCCCCCCATCCACTCCTAGCGGCTCTCTGGTGGAGCTGCCATTCCCTCTTATTGGGTTCCCATTGTGATGTAGAACATGCAGGTATAACTATGCAGGTGCAGCCGATGGGCACAGCAACTGGAAAAGAGATTTATTAAAGCTTAAAATGTGAATAACTCTTAAAATATAACAATTTAAACGTTAAAGAGGAGATTTATTCAGTCCATTTTTTCTTGTTGCATCTCTGGTTGCGTCCTGCAGCCGGGGGAAGGGGTTGGTTTCATGCGGGGGCTGTCGAGGGCTGTCGGGGCTGATGGTGGGAGTGTCCTGCAGCCTGGGGAGGGGCACGGCTTCAGGCGGGGCAGTAGGGGGCTGCTGGGGAAAGAGGGAGCATCCTGCAGCCGGGGGAGGGGGACTTTCTGAAGGGCTAATATGGGTGTTGTGAGCCAAAGGGACTGGTTTACAGAGGGTTAGTATGGACATTGTGGATTCTTGGACTCACGGTTCACTCACTCATGGCTTATGGACTCAAAGTTCACTCACTCAAGGCTGGTGGGCTCACAGTTCACTCATTCACGGCTGGTGGACTCACAGTTCACTCAGCCACAGCTGGAGGGCTCACAGTTCACTCAGCCACAGCTGGTGGGCTCACAGTTCACTCACTCACGGCTGGTGGGCTCACTGTTCACTCACTCACGGCTGATGGACTCACAGTTCAGTCACTCACGGCTGGTGGACTCACAGTTCAGTCACTCATGGCTGGTGGACTCACAGTTCAGTCACTCATGGCTGGTGGACTCACAGTTCAGTCACTCACGGCTGGTGGACTCACAGTTCAGTCACTCACGGCTGGTGGACTCATAGTTCAGTCACTCACGCTTGCGGACTCACAGTTCACTCATTCACGGCTTGCGGACTCACAGTTCTGGACTCAACTCTCACTCACTGCTTCTGAGCTGACTGACTCCGCCCGGCCTCCGTGGCTCACTTATTCTCATCGCCCCCGGAAGAGTTGTTACCTTCATGGTGACCGACAGATGAGAAGACCAACCTGTTGATCTCATGATTTGTTAAACCATAACTTTTCTAATATTCCACCGATCGGAACAAAGCTTAGTGCGCTTGGAGCAGAGGTGAACCATGAGGTGGTGAGAAAATCCTAGCGATATAGGGTACCGTTTTTGTGCAAATTTAAAAACACCGCAAACCGGAAGTGGTCAAGATGAGAGTTTTAATAATAGTATAGATAATAAATCAAACTTTTCTTTTTTTTTTAACTCAACATTTATTGACATAACAAAATACACATATAGACAAAACAAAGAGACACACAAAAGACAATCGCAAAATGACAAAATACAAATCACCTAACCTCTATTAGCATCGCATCAGATCCTCTTAACATTTTATCATAGAAGCATCTTATTCACAGGCACCAGAGCCACGCTCATCCATTCATATCCTTAATCAATCTTAGCATTTGTAATAGTATCAGTTTCCATATAATATTAAAGATTTTCTTTTGTTAAAGTGATGATCCTTTACAGATTTATTACAGATAATTTCAATATTTATGAGGTTATGATATTTTGTTCGCACTGTTGAATGTTCTGATTAACATTTTTTTGTTGTTAAAATTTCTGTATGTTCAATATCAGTAAAGGAAATGCTTGACATTTGACGGCAAATTCATATAAGAATATATTATTTTTCAAAGTAGTGACTCAACCATCACTTTCAAATATTTAAATTTCATATATTTTGATCAATGAAGCAAACACAAACACAAGCATTGCACTGCATTGAAAAGCAAATTCTTTTCATATATTTTGATCAATAAAACAATCCCTTTTTCAGGAAAAATGGATGATTCCATTCTTTTCGAGGTGAAAATGACATAATTTGGCTACTTGTCACAGGTGGACATAGGTTGTCGTAGGTGTCGGCGTAGGTTGTTGTAGGTGCACGTCCTATATCACGACGATTAGGTCGCAGGTTGTCGGGAGCTTGCCGTAGCTTGACGTCAACTAGGTTGTAGGTTATGGTAGCTTGTTGTAGACATTGTCATGGGGGGGGTCCAGTCGCTGGTTTTTCAGCGACCTGACAAGACTATAACAGTCGCCGGCAGTCGCCTAAAAAATGGTAAGTGGGACAGGCCCATAAGGAGAAGTATTCAATCTACTGCAATAAGAATGAAATCATAACAGTTGTAGCGGCAGATTATTTCGTTCAAGAGATTACACCCTCTAGCCACTTAAGAGACAACATGGGGTAAGGAGAATGGCATATTACGCATGTGAGCTTTCCATGAGACTTTCAGAGCTTCACAAAAGATAAATCTTCATAACGCAGTCTTTTGATTAATAGTTTCTTTATTATCTGGGAGTTCAGGTAACCACAAAATATACTTCCCTATTTAATGCAAACTTTCCTACTTTAGTTACTAAATTAAACACTCTTATTCAATTTTGGAAAACACTTCCTATGTCTCTAATAGACAGAATAAATGCTATAAAGATGATCTTCCTCCCACAAATGCTGTACTTATTCCAATCAATATCGATATATCTTCCTAATTATTTTTTCAAAAAACTTGTTTCTATGATTACAAACTTTATTTTGCATTATAAAACACATAGAATTCATAAACAGCATCTACGTAAACCCAAAGAAACTGGTGGATTGGCTCTCCCCAACTTCTTATACTATTATAGGGCAACGAATATTAAAATTGTAATCTATTGGTTGGACAATACAGGCCAACAGGTAAATTGGTTAATAATGGAGAGAGAGGATTGTTCGCCTTTTAATAGAGGTGCGATCCTTCTCTCTCCAATAAATTTGAAGAAAACACTATATGAGAAAAATCTGATTATCCACAGTACTTTACGAATCTGGAGATAAGTGAAGACAACCCTTAAACTGAGAAAGTGATCTCTTCTTTCACCAATTGCCAATAATCCTTTGTTCAAGCCATCTATTTTAGACAAAACATTCGCATATTGGGAAAGATTAGGAATCAAAAATCTCGGAGATCTTTATGAGATGGGAACTCTTCTTTTATTTCAAGAATTACAGTCAAAATATCACCTGAAAGGTAATCAATATTTCAGATACCTTCAAATTCGAGACTATCTGAAAACATATACCCAAGACTACCAATCTTTGTTGCCAGACATACTAGACAAATGTATGAATAGAAACTCGGAGTCAAACAAGTTAATATCACATCCGTATAACACCCTTTTAAATATAGAAATCCCATCGTCAGAAGTAATTAGAAGAGCTTGGAAAGATGAACGTGGCTTAAAAATTCTAAAATACAGATGGGAAGAAAACCTTTTATATATACACAATTGCTCGATTAACGTTAGGCATTCGTTAAATTTAATTTAAAATACTGCACAGACTCTACTATTCAAAGTCTAAATTGAATAAGATCTTTCCAAATGTATCTCCTATTTGTGATAAATGTCTCCTTCAGGAAGCAACTATAACACATTCCTTTGCCTCTAGTATAAAGTTACATAATTTTTGAAGAGGAATTTTTGAAATGTTTTTCAAAAACATTAAAAACAAAATTGGAACCCGACACGGAATTGATTATTCCAGATTTGTCAGAAGATTGCTCTGATCTATCATTATTTCAAAGACATTTCCTTAATTATGGCATGATAATGGCAAAAAAACTAATACTCAAATTTTGGAAACATACATCTGTCCCTACTCTTAAAATGTGGATTACAAACATGTCTGAGACGCTACATCTTGAAAATATTAGACATGTCTTAGCAGAAAAACCAGATCATTTTTCGAAGACATGGACACCATTCATTGATTTATTACAAGGATAGTACGGTACAACACAACTCTGGAGTTAAATCTAATTACAGGTTGGGTGATGGGTGGGGAGGTATGCGAGAGATATATCACCACTTTTTTCTTTCTTTCTCTTTCTGTCTTTTTATTTTTCTTACTTTTTCTATTCCTTTCATTTACTCACTCTTTGGCTACACCACTTTGGTAGTCTAGGGGTTCTATCTGCACTTTTCACTTTTTCTCTTTCTTGCTTTTTCTCCTTTATTTTCTTCCAACTGTAGCTAAAAGTTAACATTGAAGCTGTACAATAACTGTATTATTTCATATGCCGTTGGTTATATTTCTGTACATTTGCTTCTAATAAAAATTTTTTAAATAAATAAAAAACAAATAAAAGTTTATTTTTGTTGAAGTAGGATATTCATCCAACCTTCTTCCTTTACTCGTACTCTTTAATCTTTGTCAAACACCAGCATATCGCTTTTAAACGTTAGAAAACACCTCATGTCACGGCAAAACTCCACATGGTCGAAGGGTGTTCCTTCTAGCCATGTCGAGCTCTTAAACTAAATTAACAAACTAAACTTCTGCACAAGAGAACCCAGCAGCAAACACGCCCTGACTACGTAATAAATCCCACCCACATATTTACGGGTAGACTAAAATTTAAAGGCAAATGCCATAATTAATGACACACAAAATAAAGCCAAATGGCCACTACATACGGCCCCTAATTGTTCTGAGTATATAACGAGGCAATTACTAATAACATCAAAAAGTAGCCATGAAGGCTTAACATATTTCAAAAGCAAAAAATAGCATGCATTATCAATTGGCATTCAGAATTCTTCAGCGACTCTTCCAACTTCACCTTTGCCTTCTAGAAGCAAGCATAACTTGATTATTGGTCTTTTTAAAACACTGTTTTTAGTTTAAATTCGTACCGTGTGCACCAAACCATTAACATCAGGCATGATAACCAGTATATAGTGCAAAACACTAAATTCCAAAGTTTTGATAACATGAAACTTCTTCCTCCATGTCCGATTAACAATGTGATGTAACAACAACATTGAAGTGTGAAAATCCTTCGAGAGAATAACAGGATTTTTAGCAATAACGTTCACCATTAGGTTTGGTTTAATTTCCGGATCATTAGCAGAGATTTCAAATCCCAGCACAATCTTTGACCATTCTCAGTCTGGCTTACAGAGAGACTCAAGTTCATTGATCCAACTCCTATTGCTTAAGAAGCAGTCTATTGTCAATTCTCTAGAAACTTCATCTGCGGGATTTTCTTCTGTGTTAACATATTTCAATTGTGAAACATTAGTAGCTTCCAATGCTCTTTCCATTGGCAGATCGTCTTTGTCCAAATCCAACTCTCTGGTTTCTTTGGTTCTATCATCTGGTGGAATGCTTTCCAATGCATCACAATTGGTACTGATCCACTTGGAAAGCGTGAATCCTCCCTTATTGCAGAGAATAGTCTGATTTTTTACCATTTAAATTGTTTCCTGCTCAGTAGTCATGGATTTTAAGCAATCATCCACGTAGAAATTATTTTTCAAAGTGATTATTACTTCATGAAATTTCGTATTCTTGCCAAACGTGTTTCAAGTTCTGGGTGTGTTGCTCTGCCTTACGACGATTATTTGGCAGACTAACACCTTCTTGTTTTTAAAGATAAGTCCAGAGAATAGTGCTCGTCAATCTTTACTGAGCAGATCATAATAGCCACGACCTTTAACTCTTCTCTGGACATTTCTTCAGATTCCTTATTGGTACTTTCATTGAAGCCATGATTGCATTGTTTCATCACCAGCTTTTCTAATTTACCAGTAGATATTTGATTAACAGCAATGTCAGGGTCGTTCTTCTGATTCCCACTATCGTTATTCCTTCTCAAGGAGCCATAGATATCCCATCCAAGTCGGGTTTTCGTAGCATATGGTCCATCACCTTAGCTTCTCACAATCTGCATAGGTTCCAATGCCTTCAAAACATTCATTCCGATACGTAGGTCAATATCAGAATTTATTTTAGATATTTTGACATTCTTCAGGTAACACCATTGTCTCAAGTCCTCATGTCTGGGTATATTTTGATGACCAACAGGCATGGTTTCATGTGTAACTTCAGATATTGGTATAAAATTATTTTCATCCAGACTGGATATCTCCATACTTGAAATGTAATGACTCATGTTCTCTTTATCTTCATTCATGGTAAGCAATCAAATCTTAGTCACTTCTCCTGTGATGTTCAGCCTTCTCATCAGGTTTTCTGTGCAAAAGGTAGTCGAACTTCCGTGATCCAAAAATGCATATGTTTGCAACACTGTAATTCTCTTGCTATTCCTTACCTGTACTAGTAAGATAGAGAAGATACAGGCTTCAACCCCAGCCCCAATATGAGCAGTTACTTGAGGCGAGGTGACAGCAACACTAGTCGTTGGCTTCTCCTTTTGTTCTGTTTGCTCCGGCTCCTTCTCCTCTCTTTGCTCTGGTAGCTTTTCTTCTATTTGATCCGGTTCCTCTTCTATTTGCTCTGGTGGCTTCTTTACAGTGTGAAGTGCTTCAGGATGATATTGCTTGCACTTATAACAAATTATAGGGCTCCTACAGTCTCTCACCATGTGTCCTTTTTTCAAACATCCAAAACAGATTCCCTTCTTTTTTAAGAAATCTACCTTTTCTTTATATTCTTTCTTCTTGAATCTTCAACACCATCTTATGGTGTGGCCAACTTCATCACATAACAAACAAAATCCTATTTGCTTGATAGTAGATACCTCTCCTTTCATTTCATCCGCCATTTCCACAGGTATTATAGTGCTAGCAAAACTACTGCTCTTAGGTCCTGATCTTTCTTCAGTTTTGGTAAAGGTAGAACATTTGTTAGTTGCAATTGGTTATGATCTTCAATAGTCCCGTAGTGTGGCTCCAACATGTACCGTACTTGCTTGTCCAAGAAATCCACCAGGTCTGGTAGCATGGCTACTCACTTCTTCTCATCCATTATTCCGTCTGCTTCATCTCTCCACTTTTCTCTCAGTCTTCTGGGCAGCTTACTAATGATGACTCTAGTATTACTTGCAAGATTCATTTCCTCCATGTTGCAGCTCGATTTTTCATCGAGCTGCAACAACTTCTAAGAAACATTGCATAATCACTTAATGCCTCCCCATCTTCTGGCTCGATATCTTTCCAAGCATGGGCCTTCTCCATGTATGCATTAGCAATCCTCAGTTCATTACCAAAACGTTCGTTAAGTAACCTTCTTGTCACTTTAGTCAAAGTCAAAAGTCAAAAGAATTTATTGTCATGTGTCCCTGACAGTACAATGAAATTCTTTCTTTGCATAGCACAACAGAACATAGTAGGCATTGACTACAATTATATACTTAAAATACACACATTAATTAATAAATTAATAAAGTGCAAATAACAGATAGAGGGGTATTAATGTTCAGAGTTTTGTCCGAGCCAGGTTTAATAGCCTGATGGCTGTGGGGAAGTAGCTATTCCTGAACCGGGTCGTTGCAGTTCTCAGGCTCCTGTACCTTCTACCCGAAGGTAGCAGGGAGATGAGTGTGTGGCCAGGGTACTATGGGTCTTTGATGATCCTGCCAGCCTTTTTGAGGCAGCGACTGTGGTAGATCCACTCGATGGAAGGAAGGTCAGAGCCGATGATGGACTGGGCAGTGTTTACTACTTTTTGCAGTCTTTTCCTCTCCAGGGCACTCAAGTTGCCGAACCAAGCCACGATGCAACCGGTCAGCAAGTTCTCTACTGTGCACCTGTAGAAGTTAGAGAGAGTCCTCCTTGACAGACCGACTCTCCGTAATCTTCTCAGGAAGTAGAGGCGCTGATAAGCTTTCTTAATAATTACATCTGTGTTCTTGGACTAGAAAAGATCTTCACAGATGTGCACGCCCAGGAATTTGTAGCTCTTGACCCTTTCAACCATCGACCCGTTGATATAAACAGGACTGTGGGTCCCCATCCTACTCCTTCCAAATTCCACAATCAGTTCCTTGGTTTTGCTAGTGTTGAGGGCCAGGTTATTGTGCTGGCACCATATGGACAGTCGCTCGATCTCTCTTCTCTACTCTGACTCATCCCCATCAGTGATACGTCCCACTACAGTGGTGTCGTCAGCGAACTTGATGATGGAGTTCGCACTGTGACCGGCTACGCAGTCATGAGTATAGAGTGAGTACAGCAGAGGGCTGAGCACGCACCCTTGAGGTGCTCCCGTGCTGATTGTTATCGAGGCTGATACATTTCCACCAATACGAACAGACTGTGGTCTGTGAATGAGGAAGTCGAGGATCCAATTGCAGAGGGATGCGCAGAGACCCAGTTCTGCGAGTTTGGTAACCAGCTTGGAGGGGATGATTGTGTTAAATGCCGAGCTGTAGTCAATGAATAACAGCCTGACATATGAGTTTTTGTTGTCCAAGTGGTCTAAAGCGGAGTGGAGGGCCAGCGAGATCGCGTCCACCGTTGATCTGTTGTGGCGGTAAGCGAACTGCAGTGGGTCCAGGTTTTTGTCAAGGTAGGAGTTGATTTGCGCCATGATCAACCTCTCGAAGCACTTCATCACCACAGGCGTTATAGCCTTGGCTGATAGGCTCATTTTGAGAACTCTCTACAAGTACCTTAACACTTCCGCTTGTGTACTTCACCAGAAATCGTAGGCGTTCTTTTCATCCGTAATTTTCATTTCTAATACTTCGTCTAATGCCCTTATGAAAGCTTCATACCGCAAAGGATATCCATCCTATGTAGGAATTTCTACTGATGGTAGAATGAGAGAGTGATGTTGTCGAGCTATGAATTCAGCTTGCCTATTCGCCAATGCTAATAATCCATCCTGATAACCTTGGCTTGGCGCCAAAGGACGATAGACAGGCCTCTGTGCCTCATACTAGCTTACTCGAGCCTGTATCCCAGGCCTTGGAAAAGCGTACTCAGCTGTTAGTTTGTCCCGAGCCTCTCCAGTGGCCCGATAAGTTGTTTGTTTGTCTGGTACCCATTTGCTGAGATGAAGTTTTTCCGGCCCTATATTGCCTCAATGGGAGTTCAAAGCCGTGAAATCTGGTGTATCCTCAATTGTGGAATTGATCCAACTGCTGACTCACTTGGAGCAGTTTTTCCTCTCAAACCAGAGTTCATTGCATTCGATGCTCTGGAGCTGCATCTGGAACCCTCACTTTCCAATATCTCCTTCTTTGATTTTACCACCGCCATCTTTGTGTCTATAGTATCTTCCAAGGTAGCAGAACTAGCTTTCTTCGTCAACACAGAAACCATTCAAGTTAAAGCAACGCAGCTTTAAAATTCAAAAAGTATAATAGTCGATTCTACTCACGATTCCGTGATAATGTCGTCAATCTTAAAATATGTCATGTCGCTGTTGATAAACCAATATCAGGCCGAGATCTATTGTCTTCAGTTCCTCTTCTGGAACCGGACTCTGGCCACAACCTCTCCCGCAATCCTGGCCTTATCATCTGTCCCTCTTCTGCGGGACGTGGCACACCTCCTGTCAGAGGTACCCTTCGACTCGATATAGCAGCCTTTATTATTATATCGTTCAAGAGATTACTCCCTCTAGCCACTTAAGAGACAACATGGGGTAAGGAGAATGTCGTATTACGCATGTGAGCTTTCCATGAGACTTTCAGAGCTTCTCAAAAGATAAATCTTCATAACACAGTCTTTAGATTAATAGTTTATTTATTGTACAGTAAGATATTCATCCAACCTTCTTCCTTTACTCGTACTCTTTAATCTTCGTCAAACACCAGCATATCGCTTTTAAACGTTAGAAAACTCCTCATGTCTTGGCAAAACACATGGTCGAAGGGTGTTCCTTCTAGCCATGTCGAGCTCTTAAACTAAACTAACAAACTAAACTTCTGCGCAAGAGAACCCAGCAGACTACGTTATAAATCCCACCCACATAATTACGGGCAGACTAAAATTTAAAGGCAAATGCCATAATTAATGACACACAAAATAAAGCTAAATGGCCACCACAACAGTGATTACTTTTGTGACAAACTCCAATGTATGGCACAATAGAACTATAATTCTGTAGCTATGGCGGAAAATGTATCAGGTAGGAATTACATTCTTCTCGTGTTTTTTTTGCGAGCTTTATCCAAGCTCCAATCATAATGATTGAAGTTGCATAAATATACAGACCTTATTTCACCAATGTCCTATGCACATAAGCAACAAACACGCTAGAAAATAAATTGCAAATCTCTTTAACTCAGTAAAATGTCCAAAGCTCTTCAAATGTGGGTTTTCAAAGACAATGTCACAGTTAGCCACTTAATGCAAAGTCTGGGAAAACAGTTCTAAAGGAGAAAGGAATGAGTGGGAGAGAGGATTAGAAACATCGAAACATATAAAATAGGTGCAGGAGTAGGCCAGTCGGCCCATTCAATATGATCATGGCTGATCATCCAACTCAGTATCCTGTACCTGCCTTCTCTCCATACCCCTGATCCCTTC
Organism: Okamejei kenojei; assembly: GCA_035221665.1. NCBI lineage: Eukaryota > Metazoa > Chordata > Chondrichthyes > Rajiformes > Rajidae > Okamejei > Okamejei kenojei. The sequence goes on along the minus strand of CM069132.1, from coordinate 61,594,266 downwards.
AGCCACAAGGGTCACATCTAACTCCCTCTTAAATATAGCCAATCAACTGGTCTCAACTACCTCCTGTGGCAGAGAATTCCAGAGTGTGAAAAATATTTTCCTCATCTCCGTCCTAAAGGAATTCCCCCTTATCCTTAAACTGTGACCCCTTGTTCTAGAACTCTCCAACATCGGGAACAATCTTCCTGCATCTAGCCTGTCCAACCCCTTAAGAATTTTGTAACTTTCTATAAGATCCCCCCTCAATCTTCTAAATTCTAGCGAGTACAAGCCGAGTCTATCCAGTCTTTCCTCATATGAAAAAGTCCTGTCATCCCAGGAATCAGTCTGGTGAACCTTCTCTGTACCCCTTCTATGGCAAGAATGTCTTTCCTCAGATTTGGAGATCAAAACTGTAAATAATACTCCAGGTGTGGTCTCACCAAAACCCTGCAGTAGAACCTCCCTGCTCCTATACTCAAATCCTTTTGCTATGAATGCTAACATACCATTCGCTTTCCTCACTGCCTGCTGCACCTGCATGCCTACTTTCAATGACTGGTGTACCATGACACCCAGGTCTCGTTGCATCTCCCCTTTTCCTAATTGGCCACCATTCTGATAATAGTCTACCCTCCTGTTTTTGCCACCAAAGTGGATAACCTCACATTTATCCACATTATACTGCATCTGCCATGCATTTGCCCACTCACCCAGCCTATCCGTCACCTTGCAGCCTCCTAGCATCCTCCTCACACCTAACACTGCCCCCCAGCTTCGTGTCATCCGCAAACTTGGAGATGTTGCATTCAATTCCCTCGTCCAAATCATTAATATATATTGTAAATAGCTGGGGTCCCAGCACTGAGCCTTGCAGTACCCCACTAGTCACTGCCTGCCATTCTGAAAAGGACCCGTTTACTCCTACCCTTTGCTTCCTGTCTGCCAGCCAGTTCTCTATCCACATCAATACTGAACCCCCACTACCATGTGCTTTAAGTTTGTATACTAATCTCTTATGTCGGACCTTGTCGAAAGCCTTCTGAAAGTCCAGATATAACACATCCACTGGTTCTCCTTTATCCACTCTACTAGTTACATCCTCAAAAAATTCTATAAGATTCGTCAGACATGATTTACCTTTCGTAAATCCATGCTGACTTTGTCCAATGATTTCACCACTTTCCAAATGTGCTGCTATCCCATCTTTAATAACTGACTCTAGCAGTTTCCCCACTACCGATGTTAGACTAACTGGTCTGTAATTCCCCGTTTTCTCTCTCCCTCCTTTTTTTAAAAGTGGGGTTACATTAGCTACCCTCCAAACCAAAGGAACTACTCCAGAATCTAAAGAGTTTTGAAAAATTATCACTAATGCATCCACTATTTCTGTGGCTACTTCCTTGAGTACTCTGGGATGCAGCCTATCTGGCCCTGGGGATTTATCGGCCTTTAATCCATTCAATTTACCCAACACCACTTCCTGGATAACCTAGATTTCACTCAGCTCCTCCATCTTATTTGACCCCCGGTCCCTTGCTATTTCCAGCAGATTATGTATGTCTTAGTGAAGACAGAACCAAAGTAGTTATTCAATTGGTCTGCCATGTCCTTGTTCCCCATGATCAATTCACCTGTTTCTGACTGCAAGGGACCTACATTTGTTTTAACTAATTTTTTCTCTTCCCATATCTAAAAAACTTTTGCAGTCAGTTTTTATGTTCCCTGCCAGTTTTCTTTCATAATCTATTTTCCCTTTCCTAATTAAGCCCTTTGTCCTCCTCTGCTGGACTCTGAATTTCTCCCAGTGCTCTGCTAGGTTGCTTTTTCTGGCTAATTTGTATGCTTCATCTTTTGTTTTGATACTATCCCTGACTTCCCTTGTTATCCACGGATGCACTACCTTCCCTGATTTATTCTTTTGCCAAACTGGGATGAACAATTGTTGTAGTTCATCCATGCAGTCTTTAAATGTTTAGTGAGGGACTTTCAGTAAATACAGTCCTGGTGGATGAAGGTGTGCCTATAATGTTGGCAGACTGCAGGAGTGGGGCGCCGTTGTGTATGGCTGCTTTGCCTGCAGTCCATCCTTTTACGCTTTTTTATTTTTATTTTCAGTCCTGTTAAAAACAAAATGTTTGTTGGAGGTCTTCTTTTATGTGGTGGGTGGGGGAGGGGAGGGGGGAAAATTTATTTCCTAGTCCCTACCTGGTCGGAGAGGCAGCTTCCCTCCGAGGTGCTTTTAGGCCCCTTCCACGCGGCCTACCATCGGACTGGGGCGGCATTTCCTGTCGGGACCGGCCAGAACCGCAGCTTCGGTGGCAGCACAACGCTGGGACACCATTCACGGAGCGGGTGATGCCTTATTGGGTCGGCGTGCAGTAAGCTCCGGAGTGCTGTGACCGCCGACTCCAACATCCGAGGAGCTGTGGCTGCGGGCGTCCAGCCGCGGGCGTCCAGCCGCGGGCGGCGCTGGATTTAAAACACCGAGGAGCCTGGGATCCGAGATCGCCAGAGTCGGACTCCAACCAGCACAGCCTGAGGACTTTGGGTGCCGCGGTCTCCGGAGAGGGAGCGGCCGCTCCAGACATTCCAGGCCACTGAGGAGTGTTCACCTGACGCCGGAGTTCCATATCCCAGCAAGAGGGCCTGAAAACATCGGACTGGCTGCGGAGGCCACAAATAGGCCCCGACCTCGAGTGATCACAGAGGAGGAGGACTGAACTTTCTGATGCCTTTCCCCACAGTGGCAAATTTTGATTCTGTTGTGGGGGAACGTTCATGTTGAATTCTATAATGTGTTGTGTCATTTTGCTTTTTTTTTAAATGTTTCTATGGATGTACGGAAACTTAATTATATCTTCTATGTAAAGCACTTTGGTTTCAACGCAAGTTGATTTAAACGTGCTATATAAATAAAATGTACTTACTTACTTACTTACTATAATGGGTTAATTAAAATCTAGGAAAAGCATTTGGCAGATATCTTGAAAATTGTTGGCTCCAGCAGATTAGAGATAGGGAGGCATGGAAGAATTTGAAAATGAGAAGATAATTTCTTTATCAAGATGATAACTGGGAGCCTACGTAGGTCAGAAAGCAAAGGGATGATTGGCAAATGTGATTCTGTAGGCAAGGATATCAATAGCAGAGTTGTAGACCTTCACGGATTTATGCAGTGTGAAAGGTGGGTAGGCTGCACTGGAATCGTACTTCCAGAGGTAACAGGGATATGGACAAGAGATTCAGCAGCAGGTTGGTAGCAGAGGAGCAACGAGAATGAGGACGTTTAAACGTTGGTGCAAATAAGTGATCCATAGTTCATCCAGAGATGAAAATAAAATTATGTGATGAGGGATTCATAAATAAAAACAGAGAACATTGCAAATAATCAGCAGGTCAGGCAGCGTCTGTGAAGAGAGCAAAAGATGACAGGTTAATGATCTTTCATCAGAAGGATTGATTTGATGTCTTGAAAACCACAGAGCACAATTATAGTTTCCCCAATATCAGCTAGTGGGAATTGTTATTCATTTAACACTGGACAAGGAAATTGACAACTTAAAGACATTAGAGTGAGTTGGTATTGGATATTATCTGTGCATGTGTGGAATCCAATATTAATTGTTCAGCTGGTACTTCTGAGGGGAAGCATGCTGGTGAGATGATGTGACAAAATGAATTCAAGAGTCAACAGTCAAGAGGGTCAAGAGTCAAGTCAAGGGTGTTTAATTATCATATGTACCGAATCGGGACCATGAAATTCGTACTTGCAGCAGCATAACTAATCTGTAAACAGAGTGCTCAATAGATAACATAATCAGAACAAAAAAAGGTTCAATACATATTAAAAGAACAATATTTGTGCAAATCAAAACAAAAGCCAACAGTTCCTAGTGCAATAAAGACAGTTTGTAGTTTGAACTAACACTAACTGTGTTTGTAGAGTTCAATAGTCTGATGGTTGCTGGGAAGAAGCTGTTCCTGAACCTGGATGGTTTTCAGACACCTATACCTTCTTCTCAATGGCAGGAGTGAAATGTAAGCATAGTCAGGGTGGTGTGGATCTTTGAAGATATTGAAGCACCTCTTATAGCTCCTTCGATGGTGGGGAGGTCAGTACCCATGATAGACTAAGCGCTGTCCATCACTCGTATATCTTGAGTGGTGAGTAAAATTTATTGACACTCTCCACTTTAACTTGTTAAAGTTACTCTGTGCATGCAAACTGCTGTGTTAGCATGAGTTTTTGCAGGCCTGGGCAAAGACATCTCAGGTCTTCTCTGCTCAGAACTTCCTGACGGCAAACCTTCCCCTTTTCCCTCCTTTCCTTTCTGGAGAATCTTCTTTGTGACACAAATAACCACCTTCTGTGCAATAACCTTTATGGTTCAGTGGTTTAACCCTCTTAATATAATCCTTTGAGTACTCCAAGGAATTTTCAGTTTTAAAAATAAGCCCAATTATTTTGGTGACGCAGCACTGCTGTCTTGTAAACTTGTATCACTTCATAACAATGAGGATAACAGTCTGAAATGCATTATTTTACATTTTGTTTGAAAGAGGAAGAATTTAAAGCAGAATTTCATAAATATTCTGGACTACACAGTTTTTCTTTCTTATTGCCACTTTCCTCCACTCAGCACTCGAGATTGTTAGCTCAAAGGGAAGAAGACCCTAATTGAAGCCAGTAGTTTACCACGACACTGACTGAGTGGTCAGTCCTCTTCTATGAGAGTGGTGAATGTATTTTGAGCTGCTGTTCCACCTTGGAGAGGTAGAATCAGAGACGGCATAAGTCAATGTCCTCAGATATGGATTTTTTTACATTGATCACAAGATAAAAATCAGAACATAAACATTAGCTTAGCCCAAAATGCAGCATTATCGGCATTTACAATCAATTATTTCTTCAAATAACGGAGATCAAATCTATGACATTTCCTCCAGGCTGCATACTTATTTACTGAGCAATAAAAGAAGCATAGCAATTTACTGTATTTGTACAGCATGCTTTACATGTTACTCTCCTTTATTTTTATTGCATATTGAATCGATTTTTGTTTTTGTTAATTGTAGACCATATAATCTGGTATTTTGACATGGGGGTGTTAACTGGACCCAGTGGAATGTAGCTCTCAATAGCTAATTGGGCTCTACCTCATGTCAAGATTTTCCCTTTTTTTTACAATTCAAATTTAGGATCAGTGTGATTCTGTGATAGTGGGCCACAAAACAATAAAGCTGATAAATGTTACTGTGCAATGGGCTGGCAGAAAAAAAATGAAGTATTTGATTCTTTACTTGGATTAACGAATACTGTAAATGGCAGTTACAGTGAAATACAATGTAGGCACCATCTGTTTCATTTAAATTGCCTAGACTTCTCTTACTCTTGAAGCTTTATGCAAAATGATTTTGAATACGTGCTAGTCTGTCTTTTATTTAGATGTAGATTAATCATATGGATTATAGTAATTACCTTCAATAAAAATGTGTGCTTTTCTTAAGTTGTTGCTGTTGGGGTATTAATTATTGATGAAAAGCCATCATTTTCACATTCTTAATTTACCCATTATTGATTTTTAATCATTCACCACCCATTCCTTAGCTGAGAGTAAAAAGGCTCTTCCCTCAAAGCTCAGTTATCGGATAGGCTTTTGAACAGCAGAAAGTGCACCGGACTGTCTGTTCTTGCTTTAAGCCACGAAAAGCACAAGCGCGGGATGGAAGATGCTGACCTGGCCCGAAGCCACATGACAAGACTCAGGGTTCGTTCTTCCGCCTGGTGATTTGCTTCGTGTCATTATTTCAGATTTATGATATAAAGGATACAGCATAGAAACAGCCATTCAGCCCATCCAATTTATACAAATACTGATGAAAGAACTGCGGATGCTGGTTTAAAGTGAAGGTAGACACAAAATGCAGTCTGAAGAAGGGTCTCGACCCGAAACGTCAAGCATTTCTTTTCTCCAGAGATGCTGCCTGGCCCGCTGAGTTACTCCAGCATCTGCCTTCTATACAGACACTTACATTTCATTTGCACCTCCAGCTATGCTTCCTTGTCTAATTGCATCAGAATAGCCCTCCTCCATTCTTCTTTCTTTATGCTTATTTCATCTCTCTTATTTCATATTTTTTTCATTATACCCCGTTCTCTTCGTAGAATTCTTGACCATCTCTTGGTCACGTGTTATATTATAGGACTAATTTTCTTTCTCATTGCAATTAGAAGCATTCACGTTGTGTCCAGTTGATCAACACCTTTCATAACTCTAAAGACATCCATTAGGGCAAGCCTTGAACCTTCCCTCTTCAAATACAGAAAAACACTTGCCTGTACACACTTTGCCGATTAATAAAATCTCATGTGTGTGGAACCACTCTTAGAGTAGCACTTCCACATTAATTTTTAAAATCATTTTTACAATATGATCATTAGAAAAGTACACGGTGTTCCAAGCTTGGTTCCAACCAAGCTCCAGTCTAATTTAATTGGAAAGGCTCTGGAGAAGCTAGAACTATGTGTGCAGCACCCTTTGCATAGCATCAGCAGGATTCAGTTCCAGGTTTCTGTTCCTTCTGCACTCTGATTAAATGAGCAGTCCCAAGGAAGAGATTCTAAATTATTTTGCAAATGTTGAAAAATTTACTGTGGTCCCACATATAAATCCTAATGAGCCATAAGCTTTGTAAACACGTTTTCACAAACTTTCAATATTATTATAGTTGTTTTTAGTCATTGTAATCTTCCAATTTTTAAAACCAATGGCAAACGCTACAGTCGCATTCAGAGATACCATAATTTAACATTTAGCACTACATAATAAACATTTCTGAACTGAAGCCTTTTGATGGAGTTAAATGATGTGCATCAACTTATTTTGATGCACAACATTTAAGTCCATTAAAAGGCTTCTGTCCCACTGCATCCTCAAAGAATTTCAATGTGCCATTGACCTGAACATTTTCACTTCACAGATGTTTCTTGACTTGTGAAAAGTGTTTTTTTTCATGATTGCTAATACCCATGGCATTTCGCTGCAGTGTCACAATGTAGATTTGCCGTACCAAATGCACATTGTGTTTGCAGAGGCTATTCTGAACATGTGACCATATGGGGTAAAGTTGCTGATGGTTACAGTATAACTGATTTCTAGTAAAATTTATTTTATTATTGATCGTTGATAATTGATTATTGATTATTGTATATGTATTTGTTGTGTTGTGCTAATGTACATGTAAATCAGTCCTAGTGCAAATGAGAATTAAACTCTCTTGGCTCTGGACAGTTCCATCATCGGTCTGAAGAAGGGTTTCGGCCCGAAATGTTGCCTATCTCCTTCGCTCCATAGATGCTGCTGCACCCGCTGAGTTTCTCCAGCATTTTGTGTACCTATCATTGATCATGGTGGGTGCAATGTTCCCAATGTTGAGGGAGTCCAGAACTAGGGGCTACAGTTTAGGAATAATGGGTAAGCCATTTAGAACGGAGATGAGTCAAGTCAAGTCAAGTCACTTTCATTTATATAGCACATTTAAAAACAACTCTCGTTGGCCAAAGTGCTTTACATTGGTATAAGAATAAACATAGAAACATAGAAACATATAGTACTACATAATAAAGTATAACAAACAACAGTGGTTCATAGATTAAATACAAACATCATTACATACACATAGCCCTCGCTCAGAAGACGTCAAGAAAGGCTTGGGAGTAGAGATGAGTTTTTAGTCTCGACTTAAAGGAGTCGATGGAGGGGGCAGTTCTGATGGGAGGAGGGATGCTGGTCCACAGTCTAGAAGCTGCAACCGCAAAGACGTGGTCAGCCCTGAGCTTATGCCTAGACCGCGGGATGTTCAGCAACCCCAAGTCGGCCGATCTGAGGGACCTGGAGGTGGTGTGGTGGGTAAGCAGACTTTTAATGTAGGTGGGGGCAAGCCCATTGAGGGCTTTGTAGACATAAAGGAGGATCTTGAAATTTATGGGAGCCAGTGGAGAGAGGCCAGGATCGGGGTGATGTGGTCCCTTTTTCATGAGGAAGAACTTTTTCAAATAGAGGGTTGTGAATCCATGGAATTCTCTGCCTCAGAAGGCATCCAGTTCACCAATTCACTGGATGCTTTCAAGGGAGAGTTACGTAGCTAGAGCTCTTAAAGATAGTGGAGTCAGGGGATATGGTGAGAAGGCAGGAACGAGGTCCTGATTGTGGATGATCAGCCATGATCACATTGAATGGCGGTGCTGGCTCAAAGGGCCGAATGGCCTACTCCTGCACCTATTGTCTATTGTCTATTGAATCTTAAGTGATAAACTAAAATATATAACAATGTTCAAGGCTAATTTATTGTGTGATTTTTCCTACACTTTTACAACTATTCAAACAATGTGAAGAACTTGCTTAGTGATAACAATGCATTGGTGATTCAGTGGCTGCATTATTTAAAGTTATATTTCATACCACTTGAACAGTACTGAAATATTTATCGGTATATTTATCTGAGTATAACTTATAGATCATACTATATACCCATTGCCATCAATCTGTGCTCAGATGAATAAATTAGTAACATTATCAGTAATGTTCAAGTAACCATAGTTAATGAATGGAAGAGAGGAAAGTGAGTTACGGCAGTTTAATATTTTTCAACCGGGAGATCCAGTAGGCCTAGTAGGACCGAACATTGGTGTTCAGTGTTCACAACTCTATGCTTGGTCTCGCCGATGTGCAGGAACCCACATCGGGAACACCGGGTGCAGTAGATGAGGTTCGAGGAGATGCCTGTGAGCCTCTGTCTCACCTGAAAGGAGTGTCAGGGTTCCTGGATGGCATTGAGGGAGGAGGTATAAGGGCAGGTGTTGCATCTCCTGCAGTTGCAGGGGAAAGTACCCGGGGAGGCGGTGGTTTGAGTAGGAAGGGATGAGTGAAGCAAGGAGTGGCAGAGGGAGCGGTCCCTGCTGAAGGTGGAAAGGGGTGGAAATGGGAAGATCTGATCAGTGGTGGGATCACACTAGAGGTGACGGAAATGTCAGAGGTTGATGGGTTGAATGCAGAGGCTGGTGGGGTAAAAGTGGGAACCAGGGGAATGCTGTCTTTGTTGCGTTTGGAACAAGGGGGAGTAAGAGCAGAACTATGCGACACAGAGGAGATACTTGTGAGGGACCCATCTTTGACAGAAGGGGGGAAACCATGTTCATTAAAGAATGAGGACATCTCGGATATCCTTGTATGGAAAACCGCATCTTGGGATCAAATGCGGCAGAGACGGAGGAATTGAGATTTGGGGATAGCATCTTTGCAAGAGGCCAGTTGGGAAGAAGTATAATCCAGATAACTATGGGAGCCAGTAGGTTTGTAGTAGATGTCATTCGATAGTCTGTCTCCTGTGATGGAGATAGAGAGATCAAGAAAGGGGAAAGGGGTGATAGAGGGCAGGTTAGACGTTAGTGGTGAAGTTAATGAAGTCCATGAGTTTTGCACGGCTGCAGGAGGTCGCTGTAGCATAGAAAGAGTTTGGAGATAGGGCCAGCACAGTATATGCCTGGGACAAGGATTGTTCAATGTAACCAACAAAAAGTCAGGCATAGATGGGAACCATGCAAGTACCCATGGCTACACCTTTAACTTGGAGAAAGTGAGAGGAGTCAAAAGAGAAGTTGTTGAGTCAAAAGAGAAGTTTCCTTAAGCGGAGGAGAGCATTAGTAGAGTGGTTGGGTCTTTGCTCCATGAAGAAATGGAGATTTGTCATGTGCACAAATACAGTGAGGTACAAATACAATGAAAATCTTACCTGCAGCAATGTCTCATCCATTTCCTGATGCCGTCGTCAGGTCCATACAGTGGATGGAAGAGCCTCGAGCTGGAGTGTTGTGGTAAGAGATTCATGGGTGAGCCACGTTTCTCTGAAACAGTGAACAGCAATCCCTCATGTTCCTGTGATACAGTAGGCGTGCTCTTACGTCTTCTATCTGGCTCTGCAGTGAATGCTCGGGAATGGAGAGTGGGTCGTACGCCCCAACACTTCAGTTTTACCTGAAGGCTTCCCTGCGACCACTTTTTTGAATGCAGGGGCTGTGCTTACGTCGCAGAGCGGAGGGGGAGTTTGGGTCTGCAGAGTGTGGGATCTAGATTTCAGCTTTAAAAGGTCAAAGAGAGTAAGTGTTCGGCACGGACTAGAAGGGTCGAGATGGCCTGTTTCCGTGCTGTAATTGTTATATGGTTATATGGTTAAAATGTAGGTGTACAAGAGTCTTCCTGCTTGTGAGAACATGCAGAAGCAAAACACTGCCTCTCTCCAGCACCATCTTACAAATGGTTTAATGCCAGCACTACCCAGCTAGATCTGAACAACACAGTTAATGGTGCGTGCCAAGCTAGCACAGTTGGACACGAGTTCAGCTGCAGGGAGGATCACCCTCCAGCACTAATAAAAGGGATCATTAGCTAATGTCATGTATAATTACCTCAACACAGTATGGAGACATTAACTTTAACAAGGATTACAGGTTATAATTTTGTTGAGTAGCATAATAATTCGGAACCAAAAAAATAAGTAAAAAATTTACAAAAGTAACCACATGTCTAAATTTAGATTGATTATTGATTTATATCTATGATTCCATTTAACTTTTGTATTAGATTCGTCGTGACATCTTAGGAATTGATGAAGTTTATATGAAGTGGATGTCAAGAAATTTAAGAATTTGTATTGACTTCAAGGCTTCTCCATTACCAAACTGCTCTCAATAAGGGCACTAAACTATCCCTATTCAAATGCAGAGGAGCAAGACAGATGTTATACAGAGCAACATTTTTTTTAACTGAGAGAAGAGGAGGTGAAAGATGGTCCTTAGGAAAGGGTTTTATCCATGAAATGTTGCCCAGAGCTGTTTTCATTCCTGTTCATCTCAGTGAAAAACAAGCTGGATCTCAATGAACCATAACTTGCTTTACCCTCAAATACAACCACAAGAGCAGGAACAAAATCAACGTTGTAAAAGGCCTGTCCCACTTAGGAGACCTCCACTGCGACCTCTGGCGACCTTAAGCGACTTTTAAAAAATCAAGGTTGCGGTGACCTACGACCTCCTACGACCTTCCACAACTATGTGTACGACCTCCTACAACTATGTTGAAGACCTCCCTCGACTATGAAGAAGACCTCCTTCGACTATGTTGATAACTGGCTTCGACCATGTACGTTTACTCGAGGATGGTCCCTGACAAATCATTCTGAACCGTGCAAGCAAGGAAGGAACAAGTTTGCAGGATGTTAGTAAAAATACAACTACTGCTGTTTGCAGTAGCCCTTCTGCTTCAGCAGCCTTTTAAGAAAGGCAGAAGGGGAAGAGCAAGGGTGAAGAGGAAGCACAAGAAGAGGTCTCATTGGGTGAATGGAGATGATGTGGTGGACTGTCCCAGTACACCAGATGACTGGAAGAGAGTGGCGCTGGGCTTTGACAAAAGATGGAACTTTAAGCACACATGTGGGGCAGTGTATGGCAAGCATGCCATTCTTGTCCCTGTCCCTGTACCCCTCATTTTCCTTATCGTACAGGATGGCATTCTGCTGGAACCATTCCTCAAGGTCACGCTCCTGCTGCCTGGTGATGGTATAGGGCATAACCTTCCTCCAGCCCTCCCTCACCACCAATGGGGCATCTGCCTCTGATGCTGTGTCAGACACAGGTAAAAGGGCTGCTTTGCTGCCTTCAAATGAGGCAGTGAAGGATGGGGTGGTGGTGGGGACATATACTACCACCCTGGTCTCCTCCTCCAGGGGTCTCTCATGCAGGGCTACCTCCTCCTGCACTATCACCTCCTGTGACATCATCTCCTCCTGGGTGGGCAACACCTGCATGGCAGGTTTTTTTGAGGGTTGTGCCCTCCCCCTGTGCTGCTGCCTTTTTGGTGCCATGTCTAAAACACATCTTCTCTCCAAAAAACTCTCCCGCTATGAATGAACATGCCCTGGAGTGACAGAGGTGACGTGCTGCTGGTTTAATCACCTTTTTTTTTCTACTGACCTTTTTTTCACCCCGGAGCTATTACCTTCGACTACCTTTGACCACCTTCGACTACCATCACGACCTATATCAATTTTTCCCACGGCGACCTAATTTTAGTCGTGGTCAATTTTTAACATCTTGAAAAATAAGTCGCGACCTAGCTGAAACCTCGACTACGCGGAGACCACTTTTGACTATGAAGGAGAGTGACGAAAACCTCCGACGACCTCGTGGCGACCTTCCTGCGACTATGGGTCTCAGTCAAGGTCGCCAGAGGTCACGGTGGTGGTCGCCCAAGTGGGACAGGGGCTTTAAGGTCCCAGTTGCATCATTTTCTACGTAGTATTAACCTTCAAAACTGAAACAAAAGATATCTGCGACATATTTATGTTTAGGTTAATAGTCCATCGTTGTTTTGAGTCATAGAGCAGAGAAACAGGCACTACGGCCTACCTTGCCTATGCCAAATAAGATACCCCACGCTAGTCCTGTTAATCCTGGTCAAATTGGGAAGGTCAGGACCCTAAAATTGAGTAAAGGCTTTTGGGCTGCTAGGCCATTTGGTCAATTTAAAAGTGGTTTCTGTAGAAATAGGACAAGCTGCAGAATGGTGCCAGTTTGTCTAAAGCATAGATCAGAGCTGCAGGAAGAGAATGGGAACATCTGCAGACCTTGTCAAGTTGGTGCAAAATGCATAGAATGGATTGGATGAATGCAAACCAGACATACACATTATAAATAATGTTGCAAAGCTTTACTTTGCTGAATGTTGATTTGATTAGGTATTGAGCTTTGTCAGGTTTTCTTGCATATCAGTGCAAATGTTGTGATGTTCATTTCCTCTGAGAAACACTGTTTGAATACAATATATTAGCCACTGTATTATTGGGTTAGGGAAATGTCTGTCATGTATGGGGTTAATCGATATTTGTAATTGGATTGTAAAGAGACTACCCCCATGTGGTTCGGACCATCGGGGTCCAGGGACCCATAAACGTCCGCTACCATGAGGTCCTGCGTGTATCACCTGGGAGAATTCTTGGGACTGCGTGAGTGTCTCTGTTTGAGCAAGGCCAAGAGGGCTTGATCAGGCAGATACAAGGATCGAACACGCGGTGGTTAAGTACAGTAGTGGGAACTGTAATTGTGTTTTGTCAAAATAAAGTTTAGATGCGCAAGTGCTTGACAGTGATTTTTGACTGAAACTAGACTGAGAGGAAGCTTAGAATGAGCAATTTACATTGGGGGTTTGTCTGGGATCTCAACGGACCCCCAAACACAAGTTTGCGATCAAGGGTGTTGAGCTGTTTCGATCGCAAGTGCAGAAATCGGGCCCACTGCAGTTTTCGCATTGATTTTCGGCACTTCGCTAGTCGGAGCGGATGGATCATTCGCGGGCTTGGGAAAGGGTCCAATCGAGATCATTAGAACAGAGTCTAGCAAGCATGGGGGGGGGGGGGGGGGGGTGGTTAGCACTCCTTTGGGATAGGGGCCCATAACACCGAGCGTGGAGAGGCCCAAAACTTGATCGTAGTTGGCAGACTGCAGCTGCTTTAACGAGAGCCTGACGCGCTTCATTGGGTGAGGGGTGGCCCAAGGTTCAGAGTCCCTCCCTGGAGTGACAGACGAGGAATCTCATAAAGGTACTGGGCTCGGTGGATAGAGTATAGATTGGCTGAGAATACTCTAGTCCATTCAAGATTTCATTGGGCAATTTAGTTTGAATTAGGGAGCCCGCATATGTGGAGTGATACGCACCAAAACTAGGAGTTCGGGGACGAGTCTAGATTTGCAGAATCAAATTTCCAAATACCGAATTTCACATTGAAGTTCTGTCCGTAAGGTAGAATTTGAATTCTTTTAGATAGAACTTCAGAGTTCGTGCATGTTCATGGTTGATTCCGAATAACAGCTGATCAACGGTGAATAGTAACCCTCTGGTTGATTGTTGATTAGTACCTGATAGCGAAGAGTACCTGAGAGACGGGAACCTGGTTTACTTGGTGAAAAGTAATCCGAATGCGAAGGATACCCCTATTCTGTAGAACTTAGAGACGAGGGATAGATGTCCCCCTATAGAAGTCCAGTCTTAGCGTGAGGATAGTAACATTCGGGAGGATACGTAGTCATTTAAGGAGTAGTACCCCTCAGCAAAGAGTAACCTAGGAAGGGGAAAATCTTCGGTATCGGAGGGAGAGGTTCACTGATTGATAACAGCGCGACGCGGCGTTGAGATCGAATGTTTGTAAACTGTGTGCTAGCTCCTGTAAATTTGTAAATGTTTGTAAATTGTAAAAATCTAGCTTTTTGTGTTGTTATCGGATCCGAATCATGTAAATATTCTGTGTAAGTAAATAAATAGTTTATTAAGACTTAGAAAGTTAACATTTAGAGCATGTTAAGTTCGCGGACCGCCATTTGTATTGCTGCATGTGTGAGTGCTTAAGGATTTTTGGGTGTTAGATAATTGAAGTAAAAGTGTGTTTGAATTAAATATTTGGAATTGTTTAGATTGTAGTATTGTGAGAATCTGAGTTTTGGTGGTTCGATCAGGGTTTGTACTTTTTCGATCGCTGTGTCGGCGGAGGAGTCATTCCGCTGACCGATTGCACCATGAGGAGGATTTATTAGAGCGCATGATTTATAATAAACTAATGTTTGTGGTTTATGTAAGAGTGTGGTTGTGCCTGATAATAATAGGTAGAGTGATTTCCTGCCTGTGTACTGCGTTACTTGCATGTCTGAAGATCATTTTTGGGTGTTTCGATTGAGGATTAAATGAGTGCTCGAATGTATTTGATTGTTCCCTGGAGTACTCTGATCCTTGAATGACTGGAGGATTGAGAAAATTGTAAGGTTGAAAGGGTGTGGATGCGGGAGATAGGAGAAGAATTTGAATAGGAGAGTATTGGTGGAGCAAAGGAGTAAAGAATTGCGAGGCTGCAAATGCTTTGAGCCATTAGCCATTGTTCAGGAGCGACCTTGATAAATTTAAGGGTCAAAGGAAGGAGTGGATGACTTAGGAATTCAGTTTCGGGTGTTCGGAAGCATGGGGAATAATATAGATCGAGATATGACAGAAGAGGAAAGGAGCCCATTGCACCTAATGTGTAATGAGTTCCCTCACAAGGCAGAACAATTAAGAAATTTATCAGGAGCGTTAAATAAGAAATTAGGAAACAAGCTATGGCCGCCAGAGGGCATTAGAACAGTAAAAGGGATAAAATACATAAAACGGATTATTTGGCAGCGTAGTAATAATGAAAGTGCAAAAGAATTAACAGGGTTATGGAGAAAATATTATGAGGAACGGTAGGCGAATAAAGAGGTTAAGAGGAAAAAGTTAGGAAAAAGCGATCGCTAAACTCGGAATAGAACTGAAAGAAGGTGAAGCGATCGACCTCCACGCAGTAGGAAGGACAAGAATGGAGATGAAGGGAAACACACAGAACAAGGAAAAGGCAGATCTCCTGGAAGAACATTTGTTCCTGTAAATTTAAAGATTAGGAATCTGATGGTTAGTGCTGACTTTGAGGGGGAAGGAGATGAATATTTGGAAGAATGGACAAATGTTAATGCTAGTGGAAGCTCACAGCTCCCACCATGTTCCTCTTGTGTTTCCCAGGTTTCACTAGCACAGTGTATGAGTTGTGCCCGTAATAAATATTTTATGTCTGCAGAATCTATAACAACTCCTGCAGAATCTACCTCTGAACAGATTCCATCAACAGCAGATACTGGGGTACCAGTTTCTTCGACCCTATCCAACCCATCATTGATAGATCGTCCAGTGGTTTATGGCACATGGAGAAGAACTAAACTAAATGGGATCCGTTTGGTCCCAGCATCACACGTGAGGGCTGGTTCCCCAACTCAATATTTCACCACTCCACCAATTCCAATATTGGTGGCCAGTGGGAGGGGGGCTTTCTGGAGCGCAAGTATGGGAGTTGCGGCTGAAGGGACTGGTTTCCAGAGGGCTAGTATGGACATTGTGGGCCGCATGGATTCTTGGGCTGGCGATTCAGTCACTCAAGCCTGTTGTGCTGGCAGCTCACTCACTCATGGCTGGTGGGCCGGCAGTTGACTCACGGCTATTCCTTGAAATTCCATTTACAAGCAGGGTGCAAGGCCACCAAATTCAAGTGCAGTTTCGTTACCACTTCAAGCAGGGTACAAGGACACCAAATTGAAGTGCAGTTTCATACCATTTCAAGCAGGGTGCAAGGCCACTAAAGACAGCGAGTCATGACCTCTCCCTCCTCCATCTTGCAGCGACTGAGCCACGCCCACACTTCTGGGTTTTATAGTCGCTCCCTCCTTCCACCAGAAGGGGCATGGCAGAGAATCTCAACAATTTTTTAAACACTAATAATTATTTTATTATTCATTGATGGGTAAAATCCTCGGCACCTGATGAGTGGAGGGGGACTCTGAGTAATATGGCCAAAAATCACAGCCGTACGTTGTAGCGTTCTTTCTAAAATCAATATAAAGCGCAAAGAGGAAGTGGTCAAGATTAGACTTTTAATTATATAGAAGGCAAGGCAACTTTAATTAGGCAAGGTAACTTTAAGTAGGCAGTACAGCTTTAGCATTTCCAAACCAAAGGCAACACAGCTTTAGCATTTCCAAACCAAAGGGAACACAGCTTTAACATTTTCAAACTATATTTTCAAACCACATTAAGGGCACTGACAGGTCAGTAAAACCACTCACAGTTTAGTAGACATGCGTTCAGTGTTATTCACAGCTCAGACTGAGAGAAGTGACCCTCTCGCTCCCCATCTTGCAGAGACTGACTGAGGCACTCAGCACTTCTGGGTTTTATAGTCCCTCTGGAAGGGGTGTGGCCTTCAGGAGAGAGAATCTCAACGTTTTTAAAACATTAATAACCTTTATTTTTCATCGATGGGAAAAATCCTCTTGTCCTGCGCAGCGGAAGGGGACTCCGAGTAAGATGGCCAAAAATCACAGCCGTAAGTGACAGCGTTTTTTCTAAAATCTATAGACAGGACAACAGGAAGTGGTCAAGACTTTTAGTAATATAGATTTAAGAACCACAATGCATGTATATCATGCAGATTACCAGGGATTTGTGGGAGACCATACAACAGATAATTACTCCAGTTGAAAATACCAACCCTAGGAGCCCTAGGACACCCAACTTATGAAGCCTTGATAAATGTAGTAATTGATGACAGTACAGGACAAGGGACTTGTCTGGTTTTCTTGCATATCAAGGCAAATGTTGCGATGTTCGTTTCCTCTGTGAAACACTGTTTGAATACAATGTATTAGCCACTGTATTATTGGGTTAGGGAAATGTCTGTCATGTATGGGGTTAATCGATATCTGTAATTGGATTGTAAAGAGACCACCCCCATGTGGTTCGGCCCGTCGAGGTCTGGGGACATATAAAAGTCTGCTACCACGAGGTCCTGTTTCGATCTTCTGGGAGAACTCTTGGAGCTTGACCTTCTGGAGTGTCTCTGTTTGAACGAGGCCAAGAGCGCTTGATCAGGCAGATACGAGGATCGAACCCGCGGTGGTTAGGTACAGTAGTGGGAACTGTAATTGAGTTTTGTCAAAATAAAGTTTAGATGCACGTGCTTGACTCAGTGATTTTTTGACTGAAACGAGATTGGGGGGGGGGGGGGGGGGGGGGGGGTTCCCAATATTGCAGTGCACCACTAACCACACTTATGTCACTAGGTGTCATATTAGGAGAAGGATGTATAGTATAAGAATATACAAGTGATGTGTGGCCATGCAAGATGCCATGGAGTGGCATGTCCTGATTTCAGTCATGATGCATTTTATTTTGCTGAAATCAACTGTTTCTTCCATATTTGAACCTCTATGGGTACCAAAACCTATCGCTTGATCGTATGGGTTCTGTTGCTAGTGCGCACATGGGAAGTTTACTTGGAATAAAATCCATACTGTGTAGAAAAGAACTGCAGATGCTGGGTTAAATCGTAGGAAGACACAAAATGCTGGAGTAACTCAGCAGGACAGAGAGCATCTCTGGAGAGAAGGAATGGGTGACGTTTTGGGTCGAGACCCTTCTTCAGACTGATGTCAGGGGAGTGGATGGGACAGAGATTGAATGTAGCCGGAGACAGTGAGACTGGTGGGAGAACTGGGAATGGGGAGGGAATGGAGAGAGAGGGAAAGCAAGGACTATTTAAAGTTAGAGAAGTCAATGTTCATACCGCCGGTGTGTAAGTCGGGGATGTGATGTAGCAGACTGATTCTGTTGCCCGACTGTTCTAGCAGAGTTCTGCAGTGCTCCCCAGAGCTGCTGTAAACATTTGTCATGATACTCTCTGCATTGCCAAACCTCATTATAACGAGGTGCCTGACCCTACTATCAGCTGAATAACAAATAGCCATGGAGCGGCAAGAGAAAAAGTAGGAAAAAGTCACATAGACAGCTCCTTTCTGAATGTGCTGCCCACAGCAATCGACCTAAATGCTAAACCAATGAACCCGACCCAAATTCCCATCGGACAATAGTCCTCGTACTGATTTCCCTCCTTACCACACCATATGCCAGCCAACAGTATAAAAATTAAAATTATCACAGTATATGTTATAAACCAATATAACTTTAAATTCTAAACTATGCAAAAATCACACATAGATTAGAAGATGCAGCATAGAACCTCCTCAGCTAATTAAAATATGCAAGTTAATCTAAAAACAGATAAAAATTTAATCCAGACTTAAGTAACTTTGCAAATAGAAAGGAACAGAATGACACAAGCATTCCATAGAAAATGAAGTGTGCAACCAAAAGAGATCTAGGCGTCTTCTGCAGACCATATGTTAAATATATAATGGCAAACAACAAGAAACAAAGAGGGTACACAAAAGGCTGGAGAAACTCAGCGGGCGCAGCAGCATCTAAGGAGCGAAGGAGATAGGCAACGTTTCGGGGCGAGACCCTTCTTGCATTTATGTACTTTTCACACCCTTGCAGAATATTTCAGTGCTTTCTAAGATTTTTAGTCTAATTAATTTTATCATGTATGGTTGTAATGCTGCACAGAGCAAATTCCCAAATAGAGCATTGTAATAAGAACCAGGTTGAAGTAACCACCTGTTAAGTAACTGCCTGAATAATTATGTGTTCCTGCTAGCATGTGTGGAGAAAGAAACACAGATGAAATGTCAACAGACCATTTCCCTCCTCAAACGCTGCATTCTACCAGCAACTCTCTTTGTTTTGCTCCAGATTCAAGCATCCACAGTCTCTTGTGCATCCAATAAAAGATCATTTTAATTTTAAGTCATTTGATTATCCTTCTTCAGAACTCAAGAATAGACAGAGCCTTAGTTTACATCACACGTTAAAAAACACAACCTCCAACAGTACTGCATACTCTCAACAAAGGACCTCCAGGTTGTAAACACCCGACTGAGGTGCAGTGCATTCAGAAAGTATTCAGACCCCATTCACTTTTTCCACATTTTGTTACGTTACAGCATTATTCTAAAATGGATTAAATTAATTTTTTTTATCATCAATCTACACACAATACCCCATAATAATAAAAGTGAAAACAGGTGTTTAGACATTTTTGCAAAGTAACTAAAATTAAATTTACATAAGTATTCAGCCCCTTTACTCAGTACTTTGTTGAGGCACCTTTGGCAGCGATTACAGCCCCAAGTCTTCTTGGATATGACACTACAAGCTTGGCACACCTGTATTTGGGTAATTTCTCCCATTCTTCTCTGCAGTTCCCCTCAAGCTCTGTCAGGTTGGATAAGGAACATCAATGCACAGCCATTTCCAGGTCACTCCAGAGATGTTCGATCGGGTTCACGTCCAGCCTCTGGCTGGGCCACTCAAGGACATTCACAGGCTTGTCACAAAGCCACTCCTGCGTTGTCCTGGTTGTGTGCTTAGGGTCGTTGTCCTGTTGGAAGGTGAACCTCCACCCCAGTCTGAGGTCCAGAACGCTCCGGAGCAGGTTTTCATCAAGGATCTCTCTGTACTTTGTTCCGTTCATATTTCCCTCGATCTGACTAGTCTCCCAGATCCTGCCACTGAAACACATCCCCACAGCATGATGCCGCCACCACCATGCTTCACCGTAGGTATGGTATTGGCCAGATGATGAGCGGTGCCTGGTTTCCTCCAGACATGACGCTTGGCATTCAGGCCAAAGAGTTCAATCTTGGTTTCATCAGACCAGAGAACCTTGATTCCCAACATCTGAGAGTCCTTTGGGTGCCTTTTGGCAAACTCCAAGCGGGTTGTCATGTGCATGTTGCTTCTGTCTGGCCACTACCATAAAGGCCCACTACTCTAGGTGTCAGCTGCTCTACATCGGTGAGACCAAGATTAGGCTTGGCGATCGCTTCGCCCAACACCTTCGCTCAGTTCACAATAACCAACCTTATATCCCGGTGGCTCAGCACTTCAACTTCCCCCTCCCATTCCGAATCTGACCTTTCTGTCCTGGGCCTCCTCCATGGCCAGAGTGAGCCCCACCTTAAATTGGAGGAGCAACACCTCATATTTTGGTGTGAACAGCGGTATGAACATGGACTTCTCCAATTTCAGGTAGTCCTTGCTTTCTCCTTCTTTCCCATCCCCTTCCTAGCTCTCCCACAGCCCACTGTCTCCGCCTCTTCCTTTCGTCTTCACACCCCCACCACCCCCACACAAGTCGAAGAAGGGTCTCAACCCGAAACATCACCTTTTCCTTCGCTCCATAGATGCTGCCTCACCCGTTGAGTTTCTCCCGCATTTTGATCTACCTTTGATTTTTCCAGCATCTGCAGTTCCTTCTGAAAAACCATAAAGAGCTGATTGGTGGAGTACTGCAGATATAGTTGTCCTTCTGGAAGGTTCTCCCATCTCCACAGAGGAACTCAGGAGCTCTGTCAGAGTGACCATCCGGTTCTTGGTCACCTCCCTGACCAAGGCCCTTCTCCCCAATTGCTCAGTTTGGCCGGGTGGCCATCTCTATGAAGAATCCTGGTGGTTCCAAAGTTCTTCCATTTAAGAATGATGGAGGCCACTGTGCTCTTCGGGAGAAATTGTTTTATACCCTTCCCCAGATCTGTGTCTCGACACAATCCGGTCTCGTATGTCTACAGACAATTCCTTCACCTTCATGGCTTGGTTTTTGCTCTGAGATGCACTGTCAACTGTGGGACCTTATATAGACAGGTGTGTGCCTTTCCAAATCATGTCCAATCAATTTAATTTCCCACTGGTGGACACCAATCAAGTTGTAGAAACATCTCAAGGATAATCAATGGAAACAGGATAAACCTATGCTCAATTTTGAGTGTAAAAGCAAAGGGTCTGAATACTTATGTAAATTTGATATTTCAGTTATTTCCTGTTAATTACTTTGCAAACATTTCTAAACACCTGTTATTGCTTCTTCATTCTGTGGTATTGTGTGTAGATTGATGTTAAAAAAAAAAAGAATTTAATCAATTTTAAAATAAGGTTTAACGTAACAAAATGTGGAAAAAGTGAAGGGTTCTGAATACGTTCTGAATACACTTTGACACAAAGATGTGTCTGGGAGATTGGAGGGATGGATTTGTCGGCTGCTGCTGGGCTACAGGCATCTTCTTCTGTGTGGGAACACTTTGTGCCAATATCTGAATGTTATGTTATACACCCTGGTTTAACAATGCATTTCCGTTGGTTTCCCCATGTTTTTATTTAGCCATACAGTATTGACGTGCAGTCACATTTCTGACTTATGAACAGTTTCCAGTAACAGAATCCCATTATAAGCCTGGAGAGTAAGGATGTTGCACTGTTGCATCCACCATGTTCTTGGTACATAAGACTTTCCAATCAGAGATGAATGTGCTACTAACTGAACCATGATTAATAGAGCCAACAAAATGTTGCCACGTCTCTGTAGGTTGTGGCCAAAATGTCAAATGATCTGGTGATGAACAATGACAGATGTGAGAAAGGCTACAACCATAAACCCATATTTCATTTATGTTTTGAGGAAGCGATGGAGAAGCCCAACCTTTTCATACTGAAAAAGATTATTCCATTATAAACACGTTAATTATTTAAGAAATGAAGCAATAAACAGTAAATGTAAATATAATACCAAAACCGGCACAAGGTTCAAACTCCATCTGGTCAGATCATTTTTTTTAGAAAAATTCTATTGTCAGGAAATTCTTCTCAAAAGAACATCCAATGGTTGGTTGCTGAGTGAAATTATTTTTCATTCTATCTCAACCTGCCTTATGATTCCAACACACACTTGGATGGCCTCCTTTTTATCCTTGTAAATTTAAATTAATCCTGGACTCTGTTACGCATATTCTAATCCGTGCCAAGCCCCATGCACCCATTCTAATCTTTGCTTGCTGACCTGCATTTCCAGCAAATAAAACAAACACTTAGGTTTGACATTTTCCACATTTGTTTTTAATTTCAATTCTCCCTATCTCTAAGTTATAAAACCCTCCAGGAGCTTCTGACATACTCACCCCGAAATGTAATCAGTCACCTTTTGGGAATACCTTTAGCCACCAAGGTGCTGAAATTCAGAATTATCTCCAAAAGCTCTCCGTCTTTTTACATCTTTTTTTTGGTCAGTCATTCAATCATCTACCCTTATATGCCTTATGGAGTCCAATGGAAATTATTGTTGTTTGCAATATGAATGGGGCAGGGGAAATGGAAATTATTCATGAAAGGATTCAACCAATTACAAATTTAAAAAATAGGCAGTTGTAAATTGTTTCACATTTGCCTGTTTCATGTTCCCTCCCATGACAAACTTCACCCACCTGATTGATGAAATGGGGCTAGTGGGGAGGGGTGTATTTTAGATTTTTCTATGTAGATAGCTTTTTTCATTTTCATATATCATGGTCTTATATAGTAACTAGACTAAGTGGGACTCGTTGGGTCCCAGTCACAGTGGAGGCCTTGTGGGGGTTGTGGGGGCGGGGGGATTGTGGGGACAGATTGTAGGGGTCGGGGTGTGGGAGGGGGGGTTGTGGGGGATGGGGGGTTTGTGGGGGCAGATTGCAAGGGTTGGGGGATGTGTGAGGGGGGGTTGCGGGGTACTGGGGGGTTGTGGGTGAGGGGGGGTGTGAGAGGGGGTTGTGGGTGAGGGGGGGTTGTGGGGGATGGGGGGGTTGTGGAGGAGGGGGTGTGTGGGGGGTGGGGTGTGTGGCGGGGGGATGTGTGGGCTGGGGGGGATGTGTGGGGCGGCAGGATGTAAGGGAGGGTTGTGTGAGGGGGATATGTGCGTGGGGGGTGTGTGGGGGTGGGTGTGTGGGGGCGGGTGAGTATGTGGGGGTAGGGGGGCTTGTGGGGCAGGGATATGTGGGTGGGAGGAGTGCGGGCAGTGGGGTGTGTAGGGGTGTGTGTGTGGGTGTGGGTTTGTGGGGGGGTGTGTGTGTGTGTGTGGGTGGGGGTGTGCATGTGGGTGGGGGGGGGAGAGGGTGGGAGTTGTGGGGGAGAGGTGTGTGCGCGGGAGGGGAGTGAGTTCGGAGAAAAGACGTGGAAGAGTCATGGGGGAGAGGGGGGCATCACAGGGGAGGGGGAGGAGCCAGCAAGGGGGACCAGAGGGGTAGTGGCTGTAATTGGCATTGGTCGCTTGTCGTTCTCCTCCACCGGGATCAGAGTCTCCGCTTTCCATTTGGCGACAACTCTGACTCCGGGCTGGGCTGGGGGCTGGGGGCTGGGCTGGGCTAGGTCGGGTCCCCAACGCTAGGCTGCTGTTCGGAACTGGGCTGCTGCTCGGGGCGGGGCTGGGCTACTCGGGGCGGGGCTGCTGCTTGGGGCTGGGCTGCTCGGGGCGGGGCTGGGCTACTCGAGGCGGGGCTACTGCACGGGGCTGGGCTGGGCTGCTCGGGGCGGGGCGGGGCTGGGCTGCTCGGGGCGGGGCGGGGCTGCTTCAGGTCCCTCCGAAAGTCCGATTAGAGACCTCCGCCAGCTACCCTCAGCTCCAATAAAGACGCAATGGCGCAGGAAGGGGCGGACCACCCCGGGGAGTGACAGGAGAAGAGACAAATCTGCGCAACACCAACTGGCAGAAGAGATCGATCTGCACACACGCGGTTTTTAAGATTTTTAAACCACGCTAACTTTTACGACATTCAACCGATCGCAACGAAACTTGGCGCACTCGCAGCACTGGAGAACAGTGAGTGAACTGGCAAAAAATCATACCACTATCGCAAACTGTTTTTGGACAAATAGAAAGACTGCCAAACCGGAAGATAACAAGATCAGAGTTTTAGTTATGTGTAGATAGATGTAATCCTCCGGGAGTAGAAAATTTCTGCAATATGATATTTACTCTTTCATTAAATTTGCGTGGTGCTATGTTTAATTTGCTGTGATAAAATGTTCGTAATGAATAAAAAAGTAATTGTTAATTTAAAAAGAACGGTGGGCTACTACCACAATGTAATAGTCTTTCAATACTTCTAATGAGACAGTGATGATATTAATTCTCAGAACATAAGATTAAAGAGCTCTCCTGGGACAGTGCAGTTCAATAGCCTTCAATGCTGTTGTACTGATATGTTATTAAAACATTGCCTGCAAATACAAGTAGTGCACAAGCGCAGAGGGATTAACTTTCCCTAACTTAGCAGTAACAAAGATTTAATGAGCTGTTAGCAATATTACAGACAACCAAAATTACACACAAATAGAATATATTCCTACCCAAGTTCAGATGTCAGAAAGAAGGGATAATTAATTGTGATAAACATTCAATCCTATATTGTTGAAACCTCTGCTTTTAGCTGTCGGTTATTTTTATCCTGAGACTAATTTATTTTCGGTGCATGATCTTCTATTTATTTGAATGAATCATCAGTGCAATTCCTACTTGCTTTATTTAAATTTCAATTATTTTTTAAAAGCAGTGACACCAATTGTAGTTTGGAGGCAAAGAAACAATTGTGGGCCAGGCTGCTTTGCAATCGGGAAACAGAGAAGTACAGACTTACTGAAGAGCGGCATCTGACCAATGTTTCATTGTTTCTGCTACCTGCTGCTACAAACCAGCTTGGGGAGCTAGCTGCCTTCCAGATTGGCAGGTCAGCCTTTGGCAACTGGTTTCCCAAAGTTTTCTTGTTTCTTGACAACAGAGTAGTGGGTTATTTGGTCCATCTTGTCCATACTAACTCACAGACCAATCCCATTCCCCCCACTAATTATTCCTGTAACCATTTCTCCCCATATTCCCATCAGTGCTCCCATTCAAATCTACACTCGTCCATGGCAATTTACAATGGTCCATTTAAATATGAACCACCCCATCTTTGGAATGTGGGAGGAAACCGGGGGAACCCAAGGTAAACCCATGGGGTCACAGGGAGAATGCACAAACTCCATGCAGACAGCACCAGAAATCAGGATTGAAATGGGGAAACAGAGGGTAGCAGCTCCACTGCACTGTGGTGGAGCAGGGTGTAGAAAGGCGAAAGCAGGAACAAGAAAGGACAGAAGGGACATCAGAGAACCAAGGTGGAGAGGACACTTAGTGGTTGGTCTTGGGCGAGTGTGGTGATTGTAGCTCTGGTTTGGCACAATTGCCAATATATTTTTTCAAAAACAGTGGGCAGGTTATTATGATGGCCTGCATGAGGCAGGGCAAAGGATGCTCTCTTTGCAAAGGGTTACCGCCAGCAGTTCCCACACGTCCCCAGGCTGGGGTTGTCAACTGTCCTCCTTCCTTCATCTTTGATCCCTTCTCTCACTCTTCCCTCCTCCCTTCTCTCCTGTCCTTTTCCCAATACCCTACATCTATCCTATACCCCTCTTCTTCCCTGCACTCCACCATCCCCAAGTTGAAATTCAAAGTGATGGCCTCCCTTTTTCCCACAAGCACTCAGGATTTGATGTGTAGGGAGGAACTGCAGATGCTGGTTTAAACCGAAGATAAACACAAAAAGCTGGAGTACCTCAGCGAGACAGGCAACATCTCTGGAGAGAAGGGATGGGTGATGTTTCGGGTCGAGATCCATCTTCAGTAGGAACATTTTCAACATTTTGCGTCCACCCTGGATTTGATCTTGAGTCCTGAAAGTCACAATGGCCAGGATTCCAGAGAACACTATTGCTTCACCACTGATCTCAAGAACGACTAAACGTACCATGTTGCAATCACCCAAGCGGGAATTTCAGTGAACACTGGGAGGAATCTTTCCAAACACAGCACAAACTTCACCCCCAGAACCCCCTCTCATTATCCCAACACACAACTACCATGACCACCACTTAAGCCGCAGCTCCAACCTAGCCAGCTGTCAGACTGGCATCTACTTGCTACCACTAAACAAAAGAAGATGGACACAAGGAACCATAGATGCTGGTTTACTAAAAAAAATCACAAAGTGCTGAAATAACTCAGCAGGTCAGGCAGCATCTTTGGAGAACGGGGCTGGGAAATGTTGCATGTCAAAACCTGAAGAAGGGCCCTGACCTGAAACATCATCTATCAATGTCCTCCAGAGATGCTGTATGACCTGCTAAGTTACTCTAGAACAAATGAAAATATTGGAGAGAAGTTAGGGAGGAAGGAAGGTTGAAAAGTGTGTGTGTCAGGGGGAGGTGGGGAATGAGGGAAGGTGGGGAAGGTGGGGAAGGAGGGAAGGTCTATATATGAATGAATGAATAAGTTTATTGGCCAAGTATTCACATACAAGGAATTTGCCTTGGCGCGCACCCGTAAGTGACAATATGACATACAGTGACAGGAATGACACATAAAACATTAAACGTTAATAACAAAACATTATTGAGTAAACATGTGAATTAAATAAATTACCAGAAAATTTCTCTTTTCTAAGCAGGTAGGCACAATATCAGTTGTAGTTGGTAACAGTAAAGCTTCTTAGTTTAGAGATACAGCATGGAAACAGGTCTTTTGGCCCACCAAGTCCACGTCAATCATCAATCACCTGTTCACACTAGCTCTATGTTATCCCACATTCTCATCCCTAGTCTGCTCACTATGGGCAGTTTACAGAGGTCAGACCTACAACCCCAGAATTTAAATTCCACAGCTGCATGAAACCATGGTTGCTGGATTCTTAGACGAGGCCTCCGGATTACTAGACTGATAATTCACCAATTGAGTAACCACCACATCTGGTGCATGCCAGCATTGCCAGAATTTATACAGACAATTTGGCTGGGACCTTTCGAGTCATATGCCAAGAACTGCCCACTAACCTTGGCTGGATGAAAGCCTGACCTAACAGTTGAGTGCAAAGAAACTCACCTGTTGGATGAAGTAGTTCCTGGCTTCTTGTTGCCTTCAAGATCAGCAAGGTCTGGTAAACCCAGCTAACCAAACTTAACAATAACATGGAGAAAAAAAATCTATGGTGTAGAACATCAATATTTTATTAAAATTATTGACCTCAACCTAAATGTTTGCTGATTGTATCCAGTGAGCATGTTTGACAAAGGCTGGGGTCAGGGATGCGACTTTTAAATTGTCACATCTCCCAAATCCAAATTCATCTGCCTTCAGAGATGAAACTTCCCCTAGAGATGTATCTATCTGTTCAATCAGATGTGAAACCCTGTTTATTTTATAATACATGGATTTTGATTATTACAAGAGTTGTTGCAAAACTGACTGAACATGATTATTGTTTTGGTGATATGACATCTGAAACATTATTATATAGTTTTATAACAATGCATTCTGTATATTCTTTGAAGAAAATATTATCAAGATGTTTTCAATGATTTGTGTGAGAGGAGTTAATGCACATATCTGTGTCAAATGGTTAAATAATTAACTGCAACAATGACGGCACTTCAAAACTATTTCATTGGCGACAATGCACTTAGGAATATTGGGTGTTAAATGTATTTTAAAATGCTGATTCTATCTTTCTCGGTAAATCTCAATCGAATCTACTTTATACTGGATTGTATTAGAATGTATTGCAATAGTTTATATTGACATGACGTAATTAAATCCATACTCACATACAAAATCAGACGGGACTCTTCAGCTGCAATACAAGGTATGAGTGTTAACTGCAGATTATGCAATTTTTCTTATTTATGCTAAATTCTTGTGAATTTTTTTTTATCAATGCACTTTATCAACTGTAAAATTTTTGTGAATATTGGTCCGTGAGAATATTTTTCAGCTAACCCTGTCTGAATTAAATTTGTGGACCGAAAATATCTATAGGCTGAAGCATAAGCATTGCAAGATATTTACATATTAATTCATTTATTTTCTGAAATATATTTGAAATAACTTTAGTTCACTTACCACAATTTAAATCATGTCTGAAATCTGAATGGCTGCATTATTTTAGATATTCATATTTTGTACGCATAGCAATTACTGTATCTCCATTCAATACTAATTAAATTTATAATTGTGTAGTGTATTTCCAACTGATTGCAGCAAGATTTTGGAAACCACAAACAAAATAACATAAGACATTTGCATTCAGTCTTTAGACAGCAGCCTAAACAGCCGCTATGTGTATCCTATTCAGTCTAGTGAATGACTACAGAACAACAGCAGATAGCTTTGCTGTCAACGACTAAAGGATGGACTTTGCTGATATTAAGTGTCTATCCATTTGGGAAGCAAAAACAAATATGCTGTAGACCCAGCTTTTGTCATAGATAAATAGTTCTTTCTGTGGTGAACCCAAGAGTATTTAGAACAACCCTGCAAAGTCCAATGAAGTGTCAGATAGAGCCAGCAATGCCATCATTTATTGTCAGCAGAGGGCTTCATCACTTACACTGATCATCTAAAAAATTGCCAATGATTGATACTGATGGCAATGATGATTACTCTTGCAATAAGCTTAATTAAAATAATGAAGTACTGTTGCACCCAATTTAGTTGTTGCATAGGCAGGATAATGTATAAGAGGCACAAGGAAGTCACCAATGTGCAATGCACTCATATTTCAAACATGACACAGCTGTGGAGCTATTGTTGGTTATGTGTGTGTTATTTCCTAATTGTTGTTGAAACAAATATGGCCATTGAAAGTGCAAGATGATTGCAAAAACAAACAGGAAAAGGATTATTCTTAAAATGCATTGTGGTTTCTGGGAAACTCTGTCAGGTTTATGCAAGACAGTAGCCACCCTGTGCTGACAGCTGAATTCAAACCTGCTCCCATTGTTGCTAACCCTCAGTCAAAGGTTATAAAGGGCCTGATGATATCTGCAGTGAAGGGAGCCAGTCTTGGCCTTTCTCATTCCAGGTAGCCTGAGCTACATGGCCCATCTGTTGGGTGCTAATGTCAGCTCATTTTTCTTTCTACAAGCACAAGGCTAGCTTTCACACAGATGCACTGTGTCTCCCACTAAGCCACCCAGAAGGCTGGTCACAACACAGGTACTGTGCTGGGATATTTCACTGGCACTGATTCAGATCCACGGTATATGTTGTACAGTGCATAAATGCAGAGATAAATATCTGGTGAATATCTTGTAAAAATCTCAGCTAAAACTAATGGTATTTTCAAAAAGATTATGGATTCATTCTTTGTCATTTTCATTTAAGTTTTTATTTTATTTAGATGTCATGTTTATCTTACTGGCAAGTTATGAGTTTATCTATTGCAGCTGATAATTACATCAAAATACTTTTCACAGCTGTCCGTAACTGCTCCACCTCCATAATATTTCTCAAGTGACATGTTGCAAATAAAGGCAAAAAAGTGGAGAACAGAATCATTCAATATTTGCGACACAGAAGGCAACTATTTACTCCATCTTGCCTGTGCTGGTCAGAAAATAGAGCGTCCTAACCTTCCAACATTATCGTGCGATGTGCTATGACCTAACCCTACAGGTCACAACACCTCAAGCACACATCAAAGTACTGCTTAAATATGGTGAGATTCTCTGCCTGTACCAACATTTCAGGCAGTGAATTTCAGACCATTCCTCCCCTTGGGATGAGAAGCTTTTTCTTCACCCTCCCTCTAATACTTCAACCAATTATTTTAAATGTATGCTTCCTCGTTTATAACCCTAGATCTAAGATAAATCTATTCACCAAGGCTCCTCATAACTTTATATACCTCATCTAAGTGTTCCCTTCGCCTCAAAACAAAATAACTGTAGCTTATTCCATCTTTCATCACAGCTATAACATTTCCAATCTTGGCAACAGCTTTAGAAATCTATGTTCAGTTTCCAGTACAATCATATCTTTCCTATGATGCGCAGTCCAAAACTGGCAGCAATACACAAGCTGTTGTTATATAGCTTCATCAGCTGCAATAAGATAAACTCATAACTTGCCAGTAAACTAATGTTATATAGTGTAGGAAGGAACTGCAGACCCTAATTTAAACCGAAGATAGACACAAAATGCTGGAATAACTCATCACTGGAGAGAAGGGATGGGTGACGTTTCAGGTCGAGACCCTTCATCAGATCAGAGTCAAGGGAAAGGGAAACAATAGGTATAGATGGTGATGTATAGAGATAGAGAACAAATGTTATTTAGTGTTCTAGCATAACATATCTGCTCATACATTTTATGCCTCTGCTAATGAAAGCATCCCATGAACATTTCCCCAACTACCTTATTGACATGTGCTGCTACCTGTAAGAATATGGGGAAGTGTAAACCAAGATTTCTCTGTCCCAGCACACCACTCAGTATTCTTCTATTTATTACGCATTGCACCATCCTAGGTGCATTACATTACACGTCATTTGTCCATTATAATGTGGGCAGCAAAGTGGTGCAGCAGGTAATACTGCTTCCACTCTGCTTCAGTTACCTGGGGTTACTTCTCACCTCTGGTACGATCCGCTTGATTACCCCGACGCAGAGGGCCCGATCGCCATTTGCGGGAGCCAAGGTCGCCCCGACAACGGAAGGTTCGAGGCCCCTGACCATGAGAGAACAAAGAAGGGAAGAAGATTTAACTTTTTTAGCCTTCCATCACAGTGAGGAATGTGGGGGAGTCACTGTGGTAGATGTTCATGTTAAACGTTTATTTGGGTGTCTTGTTGCTCTTTATTGGTGTGACTGTGCGGCAAATCAAATTTCTCGTATGTTGCAAAATATACTTGGCTAATAAAGTACTATTATGATTATGATTATGAAGTTTACATATTCTTCCTATGACCCCTTAGATTATCCTCAGCTGACCTGGTTTCATCCCATATCCAAAAGGTGTGCTTGTTCCGCTGTTTCTATAAATAAATCAACCATACTGCAGATGATTCGGGGGGGGGGATGGGGGGGGGGGGGACTGAAAATGCTGGAAACACTCAACAGTCAAAACAGCATAGGCTTCAAGAGAAACAGTGTTAGTGTTTTAACTCTGCCACCCTTCATTGGACAAACTTAATTCTATTCCCCTCTCCCCCAACCTGCTGAGTGTTTCTAACACTTTCATTCATTCATTCAGACCTCCAGCACCTGCAGATTTTTAAATTTTGAAGATGGAGTTATGGGCATTAGAGAGAAAATGTTACAGGGAACTACTGTAAATTGGGAAATTACATTGATGTGATTGCTCAGAGAGCCAGCAGTGACTGAATTGTTGTTTTGCCTCCTTCAATGAGAAATGAGAAATACTGACTGAATTACCAATATTATCTTGTAGTCTAAAGCTACTCCACTCAATGTCAGCCATATAACCAAAATTTCCATCACCTGCAACCTGCAGCATTTTCTGAATTGTTCCAAAGCTTTTATTAGACACGTAGATCCATTTGTACGACGATACACCAGGTCATATATCCCTAAAGACATACGAAGCTAAATTGAAGTGTACTGGAAAACAGGCACCGTGATTGTGATGCATGACCGACAGCCATTTGACCTCATGCTGAAACCACATTAATGTGATCTCAATGACCAGTCAGCAGTCCTCTCACTATTTACAACTTAGCACATATTAATAAGTTGCAGAATGAATTAGGATCTATGTTGTAAAATATGTTTTTATACTATGTGCACCTTAATACACTGCATCATTTGCTTGCACACCATATCCTGTGCACAGGCACATATTTTACCGCCCAGCCTGGAGTGTGAAAATAAGCTAAATGGAAGGCCACAGATCTGGGTCTTAATGTTTCTAATTAAGAAACAGAACTCCAAAACCCATAAGATACAATATACTTGTTTAGTATGTACAACCTCCATACTGCAAGAATAAAGTTAGGACTGAATTTGACTCCAAAAAAATCATCATTAATCTAGAGTGAATGTCTAAGTGTGTGAATGATAGCTGTGATGACCACACACTGGCAGTCATTATAATTGGGAGACACAAGACAATGTGGATGTGTTTGGAAAATGTAAGGTAAAATATAAACTTAACATTCAACAATTTTCTGAAAGGCACAAGCAAAAATATCAGCTAAATGCTTTTGAAGAGTTATTGAGCCATTTCTGGAGCAGAAAAATGAGTGAGTCAGAGAATAAAAGTCTTGACAAAACTCTAAGCATGCTGTCCAATTTATCCACAGATCCAGAAAATAAAATTTCTCAGCATAAAAAATAAGTTTAATTTGACACCTATTATTCATATAATGACTTGATTTAGCAATGTTATCTGCAATTATCCCATCAGATATTAAGTTTAAACATATCTTCAGTATTAAAAAAGTTATAGCCATTTTCGTATTCGGAAATTAGCATCTTGTTCCCCATTGCCTTAACTCAAAAGCTGTGATCTAGGACAGTCAAAAGCCCATAACTTTCTTAAAAATTAAGAGAACTCAATGAAATTTTCAGTTACTATAGATTGAAGCATTCTGAAACAAATATGAAACAATCTTACTTGGATGACCTGAAATTAAAGCATATAATTAATTAGTTACCTAATTGTAGCTAATTACAAAATTCAATTACTAGATCTAAACATCTATCCATTTCTTAAGAAAAGATAAACATTTTTAAATTGTCTATCCATTTCTTAAGAAAAGATAAACATTTTTAAATTTAAATAACATTCACACAATAATTCACAATATAACGTGATTTTTAAATCTCAATTTCATGAATTTATAGGCCAAATGGAAGGAATTTAACGTTTGATTCCTGTAAATTAATGGCCATCAACTTGCGAGTGGGTTTTAGTGGAATGCAGTGGATTGGAACGTTGCGGTTTGCGGTGAATTTAACCCACAGTTGGCAGGAAAAATACTACCAGTTCGTATATATTTTTTGTCCCCATTTCGCAAAATGAAAATTTGATTAAATGCTTCCTAAGAACCACGTTTTTATGTAAAAATAAGCTGTGCACCTTCTTTTCTCCCCTACGTAAAATCCTTCCCGTTGTCGGCGCTCACGGCTTTAGAAGATGATTTTTAAATTACTCTAGCTAATAAATGATCTAGTGTAGTTTAAAAATACCTTCATAAAACAAATGTCGGAGCAATTTCTCTTTAGCGACGAAATCCCCTGACATGGATCGACTTGAATTGCCTGGAGAAAAACGGCATTTTAAACCCGCCTCCCTCTGAAAGGCGCCAAAGTCGCGCACACGGGGAGTGGCAGAACTGCAGCGCCGCTCAAGGTAAGTAGTGCACCCTATATGGTACCTATATACTTCATGACTCAGCCAGCTTGTTCACTTCTTGGGCTACAAGTCACTCGATGTGTAGGAAGGAACTGCAGATGCTGGTTTACAATGAGGGTCAGAAGAAGAGTCTCGACCTGAAACATTACCCATTCCTTCTCTCCAGAGATGCTGCCTGTCTCACTGAGTGACTCCAGCATTTTGTGGTTCTTCCAAATGATGTTGAACATGGAGGAAGGTGTGTGCGCATGGATAGGACAGGTTTGGTACATGGATAGGACAAGTTTGCAGTGATATGGACCAAATGCTGGACAGTGGGATTAGTGTAGCTGGGACATGTCCATATGGTGCCAGCACAATAACCTGGCCCTCAACACCAGCAAAACCAAGGAACTTATTGTGGACTTTGGTAGGAGTAGGATGGGGACCCACAGTCCCGTTTATATCAACGGGTCGATGGTTGAAAGGGTCAAGAGCTTCAAATTCCAGGGCATGCACATATCTGAAGATCTTTCCTGGTCCGAGAACACTGATGCAATTATCAAGAAAATACATCAGCGCCTCTACTTCCTGAGAAGATTACGGAGAGTTGGTTTGTCAAGCAGGACTCTCTCTAACTCCTACAGGTGCACAGTAGAGAGCTTGCTGACCGGTTGCAACGTGGCTTTGTTCGGCAACTTGAGAACCCTGGAGAGGAAAATACTACAAAACGTAGTAAGCACTGACCAGTCCATCATTGGATCCTTCTTTCGACCTTCCTTCCATCGAGGGGATTTACCGCAGTCGCTGCCTCAAAAAGGCTGGGAGTATCATCAAAGACCCACACCATCCTGGCCACACACTCATCTCCCCGCTACCTTCAGGTAGAAGGTACAGGAGCCTGAAGACTGCAATGACCAGGTTCAGGAATAGCTACTTCCCCACAGCCATCAGGCTATTAAACCTGGACTGGACAAAACTCTGAACATTAATAACCCATTATCTGTTATTTGCACTTTATCAGTTTATTTATTCATGTGTGCATATATTTATATAATGGTATATGGACACACTGATCTGTTTTGTAGTCAATGCCTACTATGTTCTGTTGTACTGAAGCAAAGCAAGAATTTCATTGTCCTGTCAGGGACACATTACAATAAACTCACTTGAACATGAACTTGAACATGGATGTTGGCCTGTGTGGTCAAGTTGGGCCAAAGGGCCTGTTTCCAGACTCTATCACTCTAAAACTATGACTTTATGAGCACAATAAATGTTGATGTGCTACATTCTACGAATCGCTGGATAAAACATGGCTTCTAATCTGAAAATAAACTTGAAGTAAGCCACAGATGTGAGTTTTGAAGTGCAGAGGAATAGCTCTGGAAACAACTAGACATATCCTTATCAGGCTCAGTTTCTTAAGCTGCTTTTACTTCAATATTCACATTTTTCTAATAATTAACACAAAGTAGGAGAAAATGTACATGGATAGTTAATGGGGTATCAAATCAATATTGCTAATTCTTTGTACATCATTGCAAACTAAGAGTTTGCAAAGAATATCAAACGGATTTTGTGTATTTTGTATTTGAGTCTACTTTCACATTGCAGCTAGCAATTATGTGCACATTGTAGCCTGTTTCCTAGAAAACATATTCAAAATACATCACTGCATCCATACTAATAACTAAACATATCTCAGAAACAGGATAAAAAAATTAAATAGGTCTCAGAGGCAGATGGAATGTACTGCTGTTGTAAGGATTCCTGTAAGGACTCCATTCCCTACTCCCAATTACTCCGTCTATGCCGCATCTGCTCCCAGGATGAGGTGTTCCTTACCTAGGCATCGGAAATGTCCTCATTCTTCAGGGAACGGGGGTTCACCTCCCCTACTATAGATGAGGCTCTCACCAGGGTTTCTTCAATATCCCGTAACACTACTCTCTCTCCACATCCCCCCAATCGTAACAAGGGCAGAGTTCCCCTAGTCCTCACCTTTCACCTCACTAGCCGTCACATGCAACAAATAGCCCTCCGTCATTTTCGCCACCTCCAGCGTGACCCCACCACTCGCCACATCTTCCCATCTCCCCCCCCCCCCCCCCCTACCCACCTGCTTTCCGCAAAAACCGTCCCTCCGTAACTCCCTGGTCAATTCTTTCCTTCCCATCCTTCCCACCCCCTCCCTTTCCCTTGCGACCACAAGAGATGCTACATTGGTCGCTTTACCTCCCCCCTCGACTCCATTCAAGGACCCAAGCAGTCGTTCCAGGTGTGACAGAAGTTCACCTGCATCTCCACCAATCTCATCTATTGCATCAGCTGCTCTAGATGTCAGCTGATCTACATCGGTGAGACCAAGCGTAGGCTTGGCGATCGTTTCGCCTAAAACCTCCGCTCGGTCCGCATTAACCAAACTGATCTCCCTGTGGCTCAGCACTTCAACTTGGGGTGGAAGATTGCAACCTTCACGTGGTCCGCCCTGTTTCAACTACAACTTTAGGCTGTGCACGCCACACGAAAGAAGAAGAAGCACTTCAACTTCCCCTACCATTTCGAATCCGACCTTTCTGTCCTGGGCCTCCTCCATGGCCAGAGTGAGCACCACCAGAAATTGGAGGAGTAGTACTTCATATTCCGCTTGAGCAGTTTGCACCCCAGTGGCATAAACATTTACTTTTCCAATTTCCAGTAGCCCTTGCTGTCTCCTCCCCTTCTCAGCTCTCCCTCAGCCCTCGGGCTCCTCCTCTTTCTTTCTCCTTTCTTCAGTCTCAAGAAAGGGTTATCAGTCTGAAGAAGGGTTTCGGCCCAAAATGTTGCCTATTTCCTTCGCTCCATAGATGCTGCTGCACCTGCTGAGTTTCTCCAGCACTTTTGTCTAACTCATTTCATATACTCACCACCGCCTTTGTAAAAAAGTTTTCCATGAGGTTCCTATTAAATCTTTCCCCTCTCATCTTAAACCTCAATATGTGTGCTATATGTGTGGAGATTACAGATTATCTCCAGGATCATGTGGGTGCCCTCCAATAATCCAAAGACTTGCAGATTGATATGATAATTGCCTACTGTAAATTGTTTTCAGTGCATAATGAGTGGTAGAATCTCAGGAGGTGAGGTTGAGTGGAATGTGGGAAGAATAACATCGGCACAACAGAAATGGGTGCATGAATGCCAGCAGAGACATGGTGAAGCAAAGGGCTTGTTTCCATGCTGTGTGACTATGAAAAGTGAAATAGCAAACTCAGTTAATGTTGCTGTGACTAAAATAAATGAATGGGAAGACCTCATAAATTTGTTCTCCTGGAACCAGATACATTGAAAATACGGAACAAACAAGAATTTCCATCTAATTGATGATCTCCATACCCAAATTACATTTCCAGTGGTTAAAGTGCTGGGAGAGAAAATTTGTGAAATTATCCAAACATAAATTGTTGGTTTAGTTATTGATGATTTATTCATTGAAAAATATAGGGGAAAAAAATCAATATGGTGCTTCTCTGGGGATCAGCTGTAAATTAATGTTGGTTATCCCACTGATCCAAGTACAATGTGACTTAGTGCCAGTAAGGAACGCTGAGCTGGCGACTCTGAGTGGCAGCGGCAGAAACAACATTGCAAATAGTCTCCATGTTGAAAGTTCCTCATTTACAACATAAATCACATCCAGCAGAGAGTCTGCTTCGATATGAAGACTACATGATGTACATGATTGTTCAACCAAACAATAGATATTTTTAGAGTGCAGAAATTTCACAACAATTTGTAATCATCACTTTACAAAATGTAATTTCTAGTTATCCAGACCGGGAAACCCAGGAACAGGCCCAATTGCACAGGCTACGCAAATGTGGTGTAATGCGTGTCTGCAGTTCTATCGATCTGTGCACATGCAACTCGAGCATTTATTTTTTTGAGGATAGGGTCATCTTTTGCAATGATGGAGCGTGTTTTCATTAATTTGCCGACATAGTTTAGTTGAGTTTAGTTTAGTCACGGATAGAACATCCAAACTCCGTATAGACAGCACCCCGTAGTCAGGATCAAACCCAGGTCTCTGGTGCTGCAAGCGCTGTAAAGCAGCAACTCTCACACCGTGCCACTGTGCCACCCTAGGTTTGTGTTATTCTTAAATAGTCCACAACATGCCAATCTTTCTCCAGCCCCTCACCTCTTCCGCCGCAATTTCCACATTACTATTGCAGAGGAGTGCAACCTTCCCACACCCCATTTGACTCGTCAATCTTCCAGACAGTTCAGCCCAAACCATTCAATGATTCGTGCATCAGTTACCATTGAGCATTGTTGCCTTAGCCATCCAGTTGTGATTTCAAGCAATGTTGGTTCATTAGCTGCGCAGTGTGTAATTCCCCATACTGCACCAATAATAAAGACCCATGCTGGCATGTTGCAAATTGAGGACCATTGTCGCTGTTACTCATTGAGGGGACGGAACCCAATGGGTCCCACTTGGTCTAGTTGATGATAAAATTCTCTGTCATCTACAGCACATGGTGTTTGGTGTTTGAAGTTCAACCAGCATAATTCTCATGATCTACAAAACAGCAGAGATTCATATCCTCCTGCATGCTTCTGAGACAGGGATTTAATGCAGTGCACACCTCAAAGCATCAACTACGTGGCATACATGAAACTGTGCTAATTTACTGGCATGATAGGCAAATCTACATCATCACCACTGCTGACATCCTCACATTTAGCTCTGATGAGCAGGCCAAAAATGTGCATAGACTCTCTATTCTAAGCTCTGCCATGGGAAGAGAGTAACAACTGCATAGAAAAAACATTTCAAGGATATTCATATATATGCCTTGTTTTTTAGTCAGTTTTAAAAGTTTGTTTTTGGAGATTTATTTAGCTTTTCTATGTGGGGGAGGGGGGTAGGGTAAGGGGGAAACCGTTTCCCAGTCACTTCCAGGCGAGGACACGACTATTCTCCACGTGGCCTACCTGGATTGGAGCGGCCTTTCCTGCCGGGGACCCAGACCAGAGCTTCAGCAGCAGCGGCGCAGCGCTCGATACATCGCGGAGCGGGCGATTGCTTGCCTGGATAGTCGTTGAACCTCCGGAGCGTTGGGCCTGCTGCTTCAACATCGCAGCTGTGGTTCGTAGAGCTTCCAGTGCGGGAGGCGATGACTTCAACATCGCGGAGTCCTGGGACCCTTTGCCTAGGGCCGCCAGCGTAGAATCTCGTAGGAGGTGGCCGATTCGGATGACCAAGCCACTGAGGATGTCCCTCACTCCCGATGTCAGACTTCCATCATCCCAGCGAGCGGGCCTGAACATAGGGTCGCCCGTAGTGGCGACAGCGGGGGGTTTGGGAGCCCCCCGACCATGGGAGGACAACAGAGGAGGATGACTGAATTTTGAAGCCTTCCCTCACAGTGGGAAACTTTGATCCCGCTGTGTGGGGATGTCTGTGTTAAGACCATCGTGTTCTGTGCTCTTTATTATTTGTATGGCTGTAGGGCGACCACACATTTCAACTGTACCAATTGGTACATGTGACAAATAAATGTATCTTGTATCTTGTAAAGTGTAACATTTCCACCAACTCAGAAATCTCTGGCTCGTGATCGCTCAAAATGGAGAGAGGACATTCAGAATAGCACAGAGAATTTAGATTAGTTCTTCCAATGCACTTTGAAGCACAGCATGATGAGTGGAATGAATGTACTACTTTCCAAACTCACCACTTATGCATCCTGTCAAGCAATTCCTGGCCCACTTCTGGGAGAGTTGACAAATCCCACATTGGTCTCTTCAGGCGCTTCAGAACACATGGAAGAAACAAATCATCCTTAATCTTGAGGGAGGAAAGAAATATAAAGGCAAATCTTTTTCTCCCTCATTATTTGTAAGGCATGTCAAATTCTAAATCCAAAACGAGCTATAAGGAGCATTTCTCATAGATACAGAGTTATATAGCATGGAAAACAGTCCCTTTGATCTGACGTACCATGCTGTCCTGAGCTAGTCCTGTGTGCCTCCATTTGGCCTCCATCCCTTGCAGCATCGGGAATGATGGCAGGTTGTTCGTGACTACACTGACACACTCAGAGTAGGGTGAAATCACGTGGCAGAGTTTATTTATAGTGAAGGTCAGTTGTGACAAGGAGTTCAGGTCCATGCGGGCTCACAGTCCCTCATCGTCTGTGAGGAGGCACCGGCAATCTCAGGTTTGTCCCCAGTGGCTCAGTCTTGCCTTCGAATGTTGGCCATGTCAGGCTTGTCCTGACAGATCAGTTTTTAACTTTCTCCCCTTTTCTCCTTTTCTGCTGCTTTCCTCTCCTGCTGCCTCCCTGGAGGGAGGTAGGACTGACGATGTGCAGATGAGTTGATCCAATAACTGCTAATTGGACCTAGCTGTTTCTCCTTTGGACGCATATTCCAGGAGTGGTCTCACTAATGTCCTGTAACCCAAAACATCACCTATCCATGTTCACCAGAGATGCTGCCTGACCTGCCAACTTATTCCAGCACTTTGTGCATTCCAGTAAACCAGCATCTGCAGTTCCTAATATGCCACATGACATCTCACTCATGTCTGGATGCCCCGGCCATTCCTTCTTCTTGCTGCTTCCATCCGGCAGAAAGAACAGAAGCATAAAAGTGCACACTGCCAGACGCATATTCCCCTTTATTATCTGGCTTTGAACGGTCCTTCCACAGCTAGGGTTATATCTCATTTATTTTTACCCCATGTGGACATTGGACCTGGTCTATCGAACTGATATGTTACAATACTGGGAACTATCTATCTATCTCCATCTATTGTGCTTGAGGTTGGCTTGATTGTATTTATGTACGGTATACAGTATCTGAATTGTTTGGATAGCGTGCAAAACAAAGCTTTTCACTGTACCTCAATACTGTCACAATAATAAACCTAAATCTAATTTTGATGTGTTTTAGCATGGATTAGTTTAGTTTCGAGATACAGTGTGGAAACAGGCCCTACGGCCCACTGAGTCCGCACTGACGAACAATCTATCCTACACACTAGGGACAATTCACAGAAGCCAATTAACTTACAAACGTGCACATCTTTGGAATGTGGGAGAAAACCGGAGAACCCAGAGAAAACCCATGCAGTCACAGGGAGAGCATACCAACTCTGCAGAGACCGCAGTCCGAGAGAGGATCGAACCCGGGTTTCTGGCACAGTAAGGCAGCAACTCTACTGCTGTGCCACAGTGCTGCTCCAGAGTTGAAAATATCAAAAAAATCCAGGAATTTATTTTTCCCTTGGTAATTATTTAGTTCATTTTCACAGATTTCATGAATTTGCACTAGGCGCAAGATTTCCACTCCAGGGTGAACTTAATGATAATTTATTTTGTATACATAAATGTCCGAACACACGGTTCCTAACAACAAAGATGAAGCTGCACATATTTTATAATTTGCTCTGAATCACGTGATAGCCATAAATAGCAACCATACCACATGACAAGAATCTTCCTACACCATTTTTTATCTCAGTTGCTGCAACAATAAAAATTTGCCTAAATCCAGAAGAAAAACTATTACAAAGAACCAGAGGAACTCGCTGGTTATGCAGCATATGTGGACGGAATGAATGGATGATATTTCGGGTCAGAACCCTTTTTCAGACTGTAGATGCTTCTTGACCCGCTGAGTTCCTCCAGTATTTTGTTTTTAAAGCAAGATACCAGCATTTGCAGTGTCTTGTGTCTCCATTTGGGATCAACTTTTCAAAGTTTTGGCATGAGTATCCACAGAACAGAATAAAAATTGGATGATATCAAGGCACAGCATGCCTCACTTATGCAATGACCCTGGTGATTTTGATTGACTAAACAGACCCTTCAGAGCCATTCTATTAGATACCTCTAAAAATCTCTGAACCAAACCATTATTAGCTTTTCATTCTCTTTCTGTTTTTTCTGACATATGCATACAGCCTAAATGCAAGCACCATTCACCATACAAACCAATAGATAGGTTCAATACATTCAGTAAATTCCTTACATGGTATAAATTGAGACTCAATTTAGCTCAACTGCATCTTAAACATAATTAAAGGCACCATGCAAATGAGGCTTATATTACCTTCTCATTACAGAGCGCTTTGGAGCTTTTATGCAATTTTATAGATGTATAGCACTTATTAAATCATTCAGGATATAATTGCAGCCAGTTTTATTATCTCAGCCACTGACTTAATTCCTCTACAATTAAAAAAAAAGATTGCAATTGAAAACTTAGGGATGCAGTAGCAGATTATCGCTTCAGTGATCAGCTTCAAAATTGTGCTTAACGTTCAGTTGTTGAGTTTTATATCTCACTGGCAACACAATGGTGAAAATGTCTCCAGTGTATCACCCCTTGTACGACCCCAAGTAATACTTTCAATTACTTGAACAATTCCTTCCCTGCAACATTGACTTGTTTAGAATCTTAATTCAGTAGCGTGCTCAATGTTCCCAAACAAATGAACTCTATTTCACAAACTCAGCAAAAAAACACTGCAGTCATGAAATGTTTTTGTATAATTACAATGTAAAAAGGTTTCCTTCATTTTTCACATTTAAAGTGATTGGGTATGTGTTTTAAAGTAATCTGTGTTAATTATTCAATAGTTATGAAAATGTTTATTGGAACAAATCCATACATTTTATTATGCCTGTAATTAAGGATTATAAAAATGTTTGACTGTTGTTGAGGGTATAAATTACTGCCTATTGAAACATTGAAAGGAAACAAGAAGCATTTAATTTAGGCATGAGTAATGAACCATAGTAGTCAGTGATGTTGCAGTAAAGAAGCAATTCTGAACAATGACAACCATGTAATTAAATTCACAATCAGATTTAAAGGATGAATTTTATCAGATAATTTACAGCTGGAATTGAATTTGGGTCTTAGAAGAGTGTTCCAAAAATTGAATTTAAATAACCAGTTGTGTTAGGAGGGGAAAAATTATCAGAAGAAAAGTGGGATTGTTTGAGGATAAAGGATTATGACAATAATGAGAATAGTAAAGCTTCAAAGGAGCAACATAAGGAAATTAAGATAAATTCAAGAAAAAATAAAAAATATTGGAAGCTGCTATCAAGCATTATAGATAATAGATGTACAGAAAAATATAGCTTCAACAATAATACAAGTACAGAATATTTTACTTTCAAAGGACAAAGGACAATTATTGTCACATACACCAATTGGTGCAGTGAAATTTGAGTTACCATACAGCACACAAATAAGATAAACACAACACTTTAGAATTTAACATAAAACATAAAAAACATCCCCCCCCCCCCCCCCCCCCCCCCCCCCCCCCCAGCGGAATCACCGTTTCCCACTGTGAGGGAAGGCACCAAAGTCCAGTCCTCTTCTGTTCAGCCATGGTCGGGGCCTATTGAGGCCTCATCTTCACAGTGGAGAAGAAAGATAATAGCACCACAAAAAAAAATTTGGAAATTGTGAAAGGGAGAATTGTACAGGAATTGGTATCAATGTAAATGTGATTTGAATTGCAGCCAGACAAATCTCAACATAAAATCTCTTGGGACAACCAAGAGATGGCCATCAAGGCTCTGCTCCCTGCTGATCATTAGCCCCTCACGCTCACCCCCTATGACGCGTATCCAGCACTGAGTAGGATTAATGCACGTAAGGCTGCTGGCCCTGACGGCATCCCCGGGCGCGTCCTCAGGACCTGTGCTGCGCAGCTGACAGACGTCTGGACTGACATCTTCAACCTGTCACTTGCCCAAGCAGTTGTCCCCACTTGCCTTAAAACCACCTCCATCGTACCGGTGCCAAAACACTCCACTGCGGTGAGCCTCAATGGCTTCCGCCCAGTTGCACTTACTCCCATCATCACCAAGTGCTTCGAGAGGCTGGTCCTGGCACACCTCAAAGGCTGCCTACCTCCCACACTGGACCCCTATCAGCTTGCCTACTGCAAGAACAGGAGTACGGAGGATGCCTTCTCAATGGCACTCCACTCCGCCCTCTCAACGGCACTCCACTCCGCCCTCTCCCACCTCGAAAACAGAGACACCTACGTGAGAATACTGTTCATCGACTATAGCTCAGCATTTAACATTATCCCCTCAAAATTGATCACAAAACTCAGCAACCTGGGCATCAACCCCTCCCTCTGCAACTGGATACTGGACTTTCTAACTAACAGACCACAGTCTGTTAGGTCAGACAACTACACCTCTTCAACCCTCACCCTGAACGGCGTTCCACAGTGCTGCGTACTGAGCCCCCTCCTCTACTCCCTCTTCACTTATGACTGCACACCTGTACGTGGTTCTAACACCATCATCAAGAATGCAGATGATACAACGGTGATTGGCCTCATCAGCGACAACGATGAGTCGGCCTATAGGAAGGAGGTTCAGCTCCTAGCAGCATGGTGCGCAGACAACAACCTGGCCCTTAACTCCAAGAAGACCAAGGAGCTCATTGTGGACTACAGAAGGTTTAGAGGTGGCACGCACACCCCCATCCATATTAACGGGACGGAGGTGCAGCGCGTTTCCAGCTTCAGGTTTCTGGGGGTCAACATCTCTGATGACCTCTCTTGGACCCACAATACCTCAACACAGGTCA
This sequence comes from Okamejei kenojei, assembly GCA_035221665.1. NCBI lineage: Eukaryota > Metazoa > Chordata > Chondrichthyes > Rajiformes > Rajidae > Okamejei > Okamejei kenojei. The sequence goes on along the minus strand of CM069132.1, from coordinate 61,550,129 downwards.
AGAAGGCTCACCAGCATCTCTTCTTCCTGAGGAGACTAAAGAAGGTTCATCTGTCTCCTCAGATTCTGGTGAACGTCTACCGCTGCACCGTCGAGAGAATCCTTACCAACTGTATCACAGTATGGTATGGCAACTGCTCTGTCTCCGACCGGATAGCACTGCAGAGGGTGGTGAAAACTGCCCAACGCATCACCGTTTCCTCACTCCCCTCCATTGAGTCTGTCCAGAGCAAGCAATGTCTGCGAAGGGTGCGCAGCATCATCAAGGACTGGTCTCACCCCAGCCACAGGCTGTTTACCCTCCTCCCATCCGGGAGGCGCTACAGGTCCCTCCGTTGCCGGACCAGCAGGTTCAGGAACAGCTTCTTCCCTGCGGCTGTTACAATACTTATCTCTGCATCTCGGTGATTGCCAGTCACCGGCGGAAGGACACTCCTTCCCCCAGTATAATTGCACTACTGTACTGTTTGTACATATATATTTATTTTACCATTCATTATTCTAAGTTCACTCTTCTGGGTGAGATGCTAATTGCATTTCGTTGTCTCTGTACTGTACACTGCACAATGGCAATTAAAGATTGAATTGAATTGAAAATCTTATCACATTGGGTACAAATTGGTAGAGAAACATGCAATGCAAAAATTCAGTTATTCCATCCCCTTGCTTTCACTTCTTGGAGTGGTATTTGAGTATGAGAACTACTAACACAGGGAGAAGAATGCTACCAACGGCACAGCAGGTTGTCATTCTGTGCTGTGCAGGAAGGAATTACAGAAAGCTGTGGACACAAAAAAAATATCAGTGGGCCAGACAGCATCTCTGGAGAGAAGGAATAGGTAACATTTTGGGTCGAGACCCTTCTTCAGGTGTCTGAAGAAGGGTCTTGACCCAAAACGTCACCTATTCCTTTTCTCCAGAGATGCTGTCTGACCCGCTGAGTTACTCCAGCTTTTTGTGATTCTGTTCGGATCCTTTCAAATCGGACATGCGATACTGCTGTATCATGTTTGATTATTGAGTAAGCACTGACTTCCTTTTATCAATGGACTCATTGTGATCTTTCTATCTTGCCATAACATTTGAATTTCACTGTACCTTAAACTGGTACATGTGACAATAAACTGATCTTGACCTTGAAACCTTGAAATAAACTACCGTAGGAACACAACAAGTCAAGCAGCAAAGGTAGACACAAAATGCTGGAGTAACTCAGTGGGACAGGCAATATCGTGGTGAAATGGATGAAGTGAGTGAGTTCTGCATGGGTGCAGGAAGTGGCACCAATGCAGTCGTCAATGTAGCGGAGGTAGAGTTCGAGGATAGGGCCACGGTGCACCTTGAACAAGGATTGTTCGACGTACCCTACAAAGAGACAGGGATAGCTGGGGCCCATGCGCATGCCAACAGCTACGCCTTGGATTTGGCGGAAATGGGAGGTCAAAGGAAAAGTTGGTGAGGGTAAGGACCAGCTTCGTTAGGTGGAGGAGAGTATTAGTAGATGGCGATTAGTTGGTTCGGCGGTCAATGAAGAAACAGGGGGCTTTAAGACCCTCCTGATTTGACGGAGTGGGTGCCTGGAAAATGGAAGTCATGGAGGAGACTAAGAGCATGTGAGGTGTCTTGGACATAGGTAGGGGGGAATTTGGCCTGGAGGGATAGGATGGTGTAGAAATAAGTTTGGTGGGACAAGAACAAGCAAACAACGGGTCTGCCAGGACAGTCGGGTTTGTGGATTTTGGGGAGAAGGTAAAATTGGGCCTTGCGGGGCTGGGGAACGATAAGGTTGGAGGCTTGGGGGGCAGGGAGCCAGAAACGATGAAGCCAGTGATGGTGTTTGAAATAATGGCCTGGTGCTCGTCTGTGGGGTCATGGTCCAAGGGTCAGTAGGAGGAGGTGTCTGAGAGTCGGCGCCTGGCCTCAAACTGGTAGAGGTCAGTGCGCCAGACTACCACGGCACCTCCCTTGTCGTATTAAACTTCTCTTTGAAATTGCAGGAAACAACATTTATAAAGGATCCTTAATTTATTCTTAATTAAATTTTGGTTTGCTGTAGATTTCCTGAAGTGATGCCAGCAATGCCATATATTGAAAAATAAACAAATATTTAAAATGTAATAATTATTAGCATGCTAATTAAAGCCAGTCTGTGTACGTAAAATCTCAATGGACTGGTGTCACCTTTCTTCCATTACATAGCTTCTGACAAATGTAACTTCTAAATAAGCAGAAACTGCTTTTACATTGTGGCTAAAATTAAATCTTAGATTCATTATTATAGATATACGTTAAGATTTATTGGTTAGAATGTGTGTCCTCTACTTTCATCTGGAATTGCAATAGACATGAATTCAAATGAGTTTTCTCAACATAAACATAGACTTTCATTCACAGCCAGTTCATTTTCCAAGCAGGGAATTACTGCATATGCCTCATTTATACTGCACTTATGAAAGTGGAGTGATTTTAGAATAAACTGAACCTGGAAATAATATCATTGTATGAGTGATATTTCCAAAACAGAGCATGTTTAATATCCAAAAATGGACACAAAGTGCTCGATTAAATCAGTGGGTCACGCAACACTTCTGGCAAACATGGATAGTTGACATTTTGAATCTCGACATGAAACGACACATATCAAATTTCTCCATCTACATCTGCAGTTCATTGTGTCTACATGTTTAACATCCAGTTGTGGTCAAATTATATAAATGATTTTGCATTATAATGCAAGGTCTAACATGATCCTGCATGTATTACAACAACTTTTTTTTTTATGGGGGTTGGAACCGCAAATGAAGAAATGTTTCTCTGCTAGAAGTGTGAATAGATCAACTTGAGGTTGTGATCCCAAAAGGCATTGCAAAACAAGTTTTTTTCTCTAAATATCCTGTGAATCAACTTGAATCATTTATCTTTAAATATAATTTAAATCAAGCTATTAAGGAATCTAAATATATACAAAATGAACATTTTCTCCCACGAAAATACCCATGCCCAAAGAACTGGTTGAGAACTTGAGGGATCGCATCATGTAATGTTAGTTAACAAAGGAAAATATTACCAGCAGTGTTTATTTTGTGATGGTACAGCATATTGGCACCTCTAAAAAATTAAAAATGAGATTTTCACGTTTTTAGCATTTTAAGTTTTATACTCTTCAATTGTAAATTTTCTATTTTATTACAAAAAAATGTATTATTTCAATTAGGTGGTCATGCCCTTAAACAGATGAAGGATGGTCATAACAGCAGCTGGGACATAATTTTGTGATGTACAACAGCAATAGTATCACGTGAACTGTCACGGTGGCGCAGCGGTAGAGTTGCTGCCTTACAGCGTATGCTGCACTGGAAACCCGGGTTCGATCCCGACTATGGGTGCTGTCTGTACGGAGTTTGTATGTTCTCCCCGTGAGCTGCGTGGGTTTTCACCGAGATCTTTGGTTTCCTCCCTCACTCCAAAGACGTACAGGTTTGTAGGTTAATTGGCTTGGTAAATGTAAAAACTGTCCCTAGTGGGTGTAGGATAGTGTTAATGTGCGGGGATCACTGGTTGGCACGGACCCGGTGGGCCGAAGGACCTGTATCTCTAAAAAAAAATGTTAAACTGCTATGTTGAAGGCTGAGTATCAACATATTATTTTGTTTTCTGGCAACATGACATGTATATTTGGTAATTTTTTGAGGATACATCATTTTAATAATGTTAACTTTTAACATGTGTTGATTGTTTACTTTTTAGTATTAGTTTATTAAATCAGTTGATTGGTCACAAAATCAAAACAGAAGAGGAGTATATATATTGATGGAAAAAAATTGTGATTAATGTAGTTAAATTTTTAATTGACATGCGTACCGGCAGCTTTTTGACTACAAAAAAAAACACTAATTACTAGTATGAATTACTGAGAAGTTTGCTGCCCTTCTCCAGATCTGAATTTCTCTTCAAAGGTAAAGCACTTATTTCCAGGGTTATTTGTGGTGCAGTTGTAAGAATATTAACCACTAGTTCTTTCTGATTCCATTAATGAAGTTGGCTGATAAATTATTGTTCAGCTAGGTACAACATACTTACTCGGCTCAAATTCCAATTACCAAGTTTAGTTTAGTTTAGTTTAGAGGGGCCCTTCAGCCCACCGACCAGCGATCCCCGCACATTAACACCATCCTACACACAATGGGAACAATTTACACATCAACTAAGCCAATTAACCTGTACATCTTTGGAGTGTGGGAGGAAACCAGAGAAGATCTCGGAGAAAACACACGGGGTCATGGGGAGAACGCACAAACTCCGTAAGGGCAGCACCCATAGTCAGGATCAAATCTGGGTCTCTGGCACTGCGAGAGTGCACCGCTGTGCCACCGGGCCGTTAGTCTGTCATAAAGGTTCTGACCATTCTAATCTTTGCATTGCCAGGTTGAATAGAGTTGATCATAAAGAGTCAGAAAATTGCAATTTAAACTTTTGCAATATTTACACTTTCATTCATTCATGCTTACTGAGGAAATAAAAAATACGACTATAGAATGATGGAATAATTACAGCAGAGAAAAAGAGCATTTGACATTGAAATTGCACAAATTTCATCATCCTTCAATTCCATCGGAATGACCACTCACTACACTATGAGAGAATATTTTATCTCCTCATCACTTACTTTGTGTTGCCAATCCTGTTAAATCTGTGTTCGCTGATGCTTGAGAATGTCATCAATTTTGAACTGATTCTCTTATTCACATGTCGAGAAATGTTAAAACTTCTCCCCAAATCATTGCTTCGCTCTGCAGAGAATGACCCTAGATCCTCCAGTTCACTCATGTAATTGAAGCATTGTGACACCAGGATCATTCTGCTGAATCATTTTTGCACCTTCTCCAGTGCTTTCATAACCTTTTTACAATAAAATGGGAGAAGCTTGCTGCTCTTGTCCTGAACTTGAACACTCTTTAAAAGTAAAGTACTGATTTCTATGGCCGTTTGTAGCTCAGTTGTGAAATATATCATCCACTGTTCTTTCTTGAATGTGATTTACTACTTGTGGCTGAACAAATATTTTAGTGAAGTTCAACATAAACTCCTTGCTTGTGTACAGCATAAACTCCAAGATATCATATGCTTTTTAAAATTACTTTCTCAAACTATCCTGGTACCTTTAAAGATTGCAAAGGTTTAAAGATGCACCCTTTTCCTGCATCATCATTGGCCCCAGTACACAGTTAAGTGTCAAGAGTGTTTTATTGTCCTGTGTCCCAGTACAGAACAATGACAAAAAAAATCAGTAAAATATTAAAAAAAAAACAAATAACAAATATTAATAGTGCAAAGACAAAAACAATGCCCCAAGTCTATTTAGTTCAGAGCTTATTTGGAGTTTGTAGTGTTTAATAACCTGATGGTTGTAGAGAAGAAGCTAAGCTCTCCTGAACCTGGACGTTCGTTTCCAGGAGTGAAATGAGAATGAGGCCAAGGCAGTGTGTGTCTCTGATGAAGCTGGCTGCCTCTTTGCCACAGTGACTCGTAGATCCCTTCGATGGTGGGGAGGTCAGTACACATGTTTGACTGTGAAGTGTACTCCATGTTTTGCAATCATCATTGTTGTGATCAAGTTGCCGAATCAGGCCGTGATGAAATCAGACAATATGCTCCCTTCTGTACACCTTTTTCTTTCATGTGGCGTGCACAGCCTAAAGTTGTAGGACAACTTGTTCTATTTGATCTTCCGTTTGTGCACGTCGAGTTGATTGCATTAGTCGAAACAGGGCGGACCACGTGAAGGTTGCAATCTTCCACCCCACTGTACACCTGTTAGAGGTTCAACAGAGTATTTGTTGACTGAATCTTATCAATCTTCAAAGATATGCATGCCCAGGAATTTGAAGCTTTTGACTCACAAAGACAGAATGTCAGCACCTTTAATAACCTTCAGCACCTCTATTACCTGAGATGTTTAAAAAGATTCAGCATGACACCTAATACTCTAAAAATCTTCCACGGATGCATTGTAGAGAGTATCCTCACCGCACCATAGCCTGGCATAGTAATTCCAAGCAACATGAATGTAAGAGGCAGTAGTGAATGGTGGCCAGAGGCTGAGCCCTTCCCTCCATAGAAAGCATCTACAGTGGCTTGCAAAAGTATTCATACCCCTTGAACTTTTCCACATTTTGTCACGTTACAACCACAAACGTAAATGTATTTTATTGGGATTTTATGTGATATACCAACACAAAGTGGTGCATAATTGTGAAATGGAAGGAAAATGATACATGGTTTCCAAATTTTATTACAAATAAAAAACTGAAAAGTGTGGCGTGCAAAAGTATTCTGCCCCCCTGAATCAATACTTTGTAGAACCACCTTTCGCTGCAATTACAGCTGCAAGTCTTTTGGGGTATGTCTCTACCAGCTTTGCACATCTAGAGACTAACATTTTTTCCCATTGTTCTTTGCAAAATAGCTCAAACTCAGTCAGATTGGATGTAGAACGTCTGTGAACAGCAATTTTCAAGTCTTGAAAAAGAGATTCTCAATTGGATTTAGGTCTGGACTTTGACTGGGCCATTCTAACACATGAATATGCTTTGATCTAAACCATTCCATTGTAGCTTTGGCTGTATGTTTAGGGTCGTTGTCCTGCTGGAAGGTGAACCTCCGCCGCAGTCTCAAGTCTTTTGCAGACTCTAACATGTTTTCTTCCAAGATCGCCCAGTATTTGGCTCCATTCATCTTCCCAAGAACTCTGACCAGCTTCCCTGTCCCTGCTGAAGAAAAGCATCCCCACAGCATGATGCTGCCACCACCATGTTACACAGTGGGGATGTGTGTTCAGGGTGATGTGCAGTGTTAGTTTTCTGCCACACATAGCGTTTTGCATTTAGGTACAAAACTTCAATTTTGGTCTCATCAGACCAGAGCACCTTCCTCCACATGTTTGCTGTGTCCCCCACGTGGCTTGTGGCAAACTGCAAACGAGACTTCTTATGGCTTTGTTTCAACAATGGCTTTCTTCTTGCCACTCTTCCATAAAGGCCCGATTTGTGGAGTGCATGACAAATAGTTGTCCTGTGGACAGATTCTCCCACCTGAGCTGTGGATCTCTGCAGCTTCCCCAGAGTTACCATGGGCCTCTTGGCTGCTTCTCTGATCAATGCTCTCCTTGCCCGGCCTGTCAGTTTAGGTGGACGGCCATGTCTTGGTAGGTTTGCAGTTGTGCCATACTCTTTCCGTTTTCGGATGATGGATTGAACAGTGCTCCGTGAGATGTTCAAAGCTTGGGATATTTTTTTGTAACCTATCCCTGCTTTAAACTTCTCCACAACTTTATCCCTGACCTGTCTGGTGTGTTCCTTGGGCTTCATGATGCCCAAGGAACATTGTTTGTTCACTAATGTTCTCTAACAAACCTCTGAGGCCTTCACAGAACAGCTGTATTTATACTGAGGGTACACAAAAGGCTGGAGAAACTCAGCGGGTGCAGCAGCATCTAAGGAGCGAAGGAGATCTCTTTCGCTCCTTAGATGCTGCTGCACCCGCTGAGTTTCTCCAGCCTTTTGTGTACCCTCGATTCTCCAGCATCTGCAGTTCCTTCTTTAACACTGTATTTATACTGAGATTAGATTACACACAAGTGGACTCTATTTACTAATTAGGTGACTTCTGAAGGCAATTGGTTGCACTGGATTTTATTTAGGGATATTAGAGTAAAGGGGGCTGAATACTTTTGCACGCCACACTTTTCAGTTTTTTATTTGTAAAAAAATTTGAAAACAATGTATCATTTTCCTTCCACTTCACAATTAAGCGCCACTTTGTGTTGGTCTATCACATAAAATCCCAATAAAATACATTTACGTTTGTGGTTTTAACGTGACAAAATGTGGAAAAGTTCAAGGGGTATGAATACTTTTGCAAGCCACTGTATATGAGGCGTTGCCTCAAGAAGGCAGCATCTATCACCAATGATTCCACAAACCCGCTCCCCTTCCACCCCAATCCTTCCCATCCATGTCATGCCTGCTTCTTCCTGATATTATCAGGCAGGAAGTACAGAAACCTAATGCCCACACCACCAGGCTCTGGAACAGCTACTTTCCTACAATCATCACCTGCCCTATTCTTAGCTCAGCGATGGAACTGAGACCACCTTGTGCATTATAAAGGACTTGTTTTCTAATTGTATTTTTGCACAAATGTCTTGTTTTTGCAGTTTCTTTCGACTGTCTTGCAGAATTTATGTATAATTTATGCTGTGTATGTCATTTAAATCTATGTGCCTGTGATGTAGCTGCAAGCAAGTTTTTCATTGTACCTGAACCTCTCCAGACTTGCACACATGACAATAGATACTTGACTTGAAATATTTTATTCCTGAACAATTATACTGAACACAATTTCATGACCTGGAGTGCTATATGCACCCCATACCAGTTATATTGTGCTTCCATTAACTCTTCTTTGCGTTTGCTGCTCCTTCAAATCTTTGTTCAAAGGCCTGCAACTGAATCAATAGGTCATCCAGTGAGGAAGTAAACCTTTATCTCAAAATTCTGTTTTTGTCTGGGTAATTAAGGACAATTACCCCTCTTCTGCGAGTGTGATTTCAGTCACTTTGTTCATTCCCGAGTGGATGGTAAACATCGCCTCCAGGCTCTCCAGGTAGACGTGCGTCTCCTTCTCCGAGATTAAGGTCTCCACACCAATATGGCAAGGCGGCGAAACTGTCCCTCTAATGTCTGCAATTACAGTGTGAAGATTTAAGGGTTTTGCAAACTGCTTGGCTTGTTTTTTTCCCACTGACGGTATGGTGCTTAAAAATCCTTCGATCTTGTAGTTAGCTGTCAGCAGGGTTCCACTTGGCAGAGTGTGTAAATCCCTGTTTTCCTCAGTAGTAGCTTTGCCTTCATTTAAATTACAACAGCAGCATTTGCATTTGTGAATTTGCAGCTGTCTGCCAGTGGCGACTTCTGAGTTGATGATGCAGAATTCTTTGCTTTGATAAACCACCAGCTTGCGTTTGTAGAAAATGATTTACATAGAACAATGCCCCATCGCATTTTATAAGGGTAGAATTTTTTTTAACCAAGTCAAGACAATGACGAGAATGTGAAGGGAATAGGAAGGGAATATCAGTGCGGGTTCTGAAAGGCTGAAGACGCTGCACCAACACCTAAATGAAGAGAGGGAGATTTAATTAACAAAATTAAATATGGGAAGTTTTTTTCCAGATATTTAGTAATATTTGAATCTAGGCAGCAGAAAAGTGACTTGGAAGCAGCCTGGAAAATTAGGTGCAGTATCGCTAGTTTGAAGGAATGCTGAAGGCAAATTATGCTACAGTGAGATTAGAGGTCTGGCAATAAAACGGAGACAATCTTTAGAGTCTGAAGAAGGGTCTCGACCCGAAACGTCGCCTATCTCCTTCGCTCCTTAGATGCTGCTGCACCCGCTGAGTTTCTCCAGCTTTTTGTGTACCGACAATCTTTTAGTGGCAGATCGGAGAAAGTAGTGGCAGTGGAGATAGGGGGTCGGTGGGGGCCTTTGATGTACAAAACCAGGAAGAAGTTTTGGAAACACAAGAGACTGCAGGAGCTGCTGGAATCTGGAGCGATGAACAATCTGCTGTCAGAACTCAGCGGGTCGAGCAACATCTGCGGAGAAGAATGTATAGTCGACGTTTTAGGTCGATGCACTTCATCTGGACTTTTTGACTAATCTCAGCACAGATATTTAACCATTCAGATGCAGGACACAGTCTGCTGGAGTCGAGCAGCATCAATTGGGGGGGGGGGGGTGTGGGCAGTAATTGCCAGCTTTCAGGTTGAAACACTGCATCAGCATCTTCATGTGTCTCCATTATGCCTTTTGGTTTTGGGTCTCCCACGCACAACACATTGTGTGAATATTGTGCTCCTATAGTATCCCACTTAAACTTTTTAATGGGACCATTCTAAAATGGAATGTGTAGGTTATGACTAGAGTCAATGGGAGATAAATTGGACATTCTTCAAGAACGGGCATAGGAATTACCACACATGATTAATCAATCTCTTTAACCAAAACTAGGCAGTGTGCCAAATTACATTGCCTGTTCAATGTAAAGATTACAGTTTGCAATCAATGATAATTGCATTGTTCATCATTGATTATTGCCTGCAGGGCACGCGTGTTCTCGTTTTGCTCCACCCCTTTCTGCTTCCTGCAGAGACCATTCCCTCCGCAACTCCTGGTTCTCTCATCCTTTCTCACCCAAACCACCCTCGCGCCAGGAACTTTCCCCTGCAACCGCAGGAGGTGCGATATCTGTCCCTATACCTCCTCCCTCAGGGACGCCAACAGTCCTTTCAGGTGAGTCAGAGGTTCACTTGAACCACTTGCAACCTCACCTACTGTATCCATTGTTCCCGAATGTGGTCTCCTATATGTCGGTGAGACCAAGCGCAGACTTGGCAATCATTTCGCTGAACACTTACACCCAGCCCCCCTTGCCCTACGTGATCTCTCGGTTGCCAAACATTTTAACTCCCCTTCCCATTCTGAACATTCTGTCCTGGGCATCCAACACTGTGAGTGAAGCCACCTGCAAATTGAAGGAACGGCACCTTATTATGCTTGCGTAGTTTACAACCCAGCTTAGTTTAGTTTTAGTTTTTTAGTTTTAGAGATATCGCGTGGAAACAGGCCCTTCGGCCCACCGGGTCTGTGCCGACCAGCGATCCCCACACATTAACACGATCCCACACCCACTAGGGACAATTTTACCATTTACCAAGACAATTAACCTACAAACCTGTACATCTTTTGAGTCTGGGAGGAAACCGAAGATCTCGGAGAAAACCCACACAGATAACGGGGAGAACGTACAAACTCTGTGCAGACATCACCCTAGTCAGGATTGAACCCGGGTTCGATGTATGAACATTGATTTCGCTAATTTCAAGTAACCCCTCTATTCCTTCTCCCCTCCCCCTCCCTCCCTCCTACTATTCCCACTGTTCACATCCCTGTATCCCTTCATTATCACCTCTTCCCCAGCCAACAATGGGCCATTAAAGGCTCAGCCTTCCTTACTCATCTGCTGCTGGCCACGATTTGTTGTGGCCTTTTCCAGTCCCCCACCCACTCCCACTTTCAGTCTGAAGAAGAGTTGTGACCCGAAATGTCACCCGTTTCTCCCAAGATACTACCTGACCTGCTGAGTTGACCCAGCAATTTGTGTCTATCTTCAGTATAAACCAGCATCTGCTGTTCCTTCTACACATTTTACATAGAAACATAGAAAATAGGTGCAAGAGGAGACCATTCGGCCCTTCAAGCCAGCACCGCCATTCATTGTGATCATACCATATCAATAACCCATGCCTGCCTTCTCCCCATATCCCTTGACTCCACTAGCCCCTAGAGCTCTATCTAACTCTCTCTTAAATCCATCCAATGACTTGGCCTCCACTGCCCTCTGGCAGGGAATTCCATAAATTCACAACTCTCTGGGTGAAAAAGTTTTTTCTCACCTCAGTCTTAAATGACCTCCCCTTTATTCTAAGACTGTGGCCCCTGGTTCTGGACTCGCCCAACATTGGGAACATTTTTCCTGCATATAGCTTGTCTAGTCCTTTTATAATTTTATATGTTTCTATAAGATTCCCCCTCATCCTTGAACTCCAGTGAATACAAGCCTAGTCTTTTCAATCTTTCCTCATATGACAGTCCCGCCATCCCAGGGTTCAATCTCGTGAACCTACGCTGCACTGCCTCAATCACAAGGATGTCCTTCCTCAAATTAGGAGACCAAAACTCTACCCAATACTCCAGATGTGGTCTCACCAGAGTCCTATACAACTGCAGAAGAACCTCTTTACTCCTGTACTGAAAACCTCTTGTTATGAAGGCCAACATTCCATTAGCTTTCTTCACTGCCTGCTGTACCTGCACGCCAATTTTCAATGACCGGTGTACAAAGACACCCAGGTCTCGCTGTACCTCCCCCTTACCTAACCTAACCCCATTGAGATAATAATCTGCACCCTTGTTTTTGCCGCCAAAGTGGATAACCTCACATTTATCTATATTATACTGCACCTGCTACGCATCTGCCCACTCACTCAATCTGTCCAGGTCACCCTGCAACCTCCTAACATCCTCTTCACAGTTCACACTGCCACCCAGCTTTGTGTCATCCACAAACTTGCTAGTGTTGCTCCTAATTCCCTCTTCCAAATTATTAATATAAATGGTAAACAGTTGTGGCCCCAACAGCGAGCCTTGCGGCACTCCACTCGCCACTGCCTGCCATTCTGAAAAGGACCTGTTCACTCCTACTCTTTGCTTCCGGTCTGCCAACCAATTTTCTATCCATGTCAACACCCTACCCCCAATATCATGTGCTCTAATTTTAGTCACCAGTCTCCCGTGCGGGACCTTATCAAAGGCTTTCTGAAAGTCTAGATACACTACATCCACTGGCACCCGTTGATCCATTTTACTTGTCACATCCTCAAAAAATTCCAGAAGATTAGTCAAGCATGATTTCCCTTTCATAAATCCATGTTGACTTGGACTAATCCTTTTACTGCTATCCAAATGCTCCATTATTACCTCTTTAATAATTGACTCCAGCATCTTTCCCACCACCGAAGTCAGGCTAACTGGTCTGCAATTCCCCGTTTTTTCTCTCACTCCTTTCGTGAAAAGTGGGATAACATTAGCTATCCTCCAATCCACAGGAACTGATCCTGAATCTATTGAACATTGGAAAATGATCACCAATGCATCCACTATTTCTAGAGCCACCTCCCAGAGGACCGTGGGATGCAGACCATCAGGCCCAGGGGATTTATCATCCTTCAGTCCCATTAGCCTACCCAATACTATTTATTGCCTAATGAAAATTGATTTCAGTTCCTCTATCCCCTCATATCCTCTGTCCTCCAGTACATCTAGGAGATTGTTTCTGTCTTCCTTAGTGAAGACAGATCTGAAGTACCTATTCAACTCTTCTGCCATTTCTTTGTTGCCCATAATAATTTCACCCGTGTCTGCCTTCAAGGGACCCACATTTGACTTTGCTACTCTTTTCCCCTTAACATATCTAAAGAAGCTTTTACTGTCTTTCTTTATATTCCTGGCCAGCTTCCCTTCGTACTTCATCTTTTCAGCCCGTATTGTTTCCTTCTGTTGTCCTATGAAAGTTTCCCAATCCACTGACGTCCGGCTACTCTTTGCTGTGTTATACATCTTTTCTTTTAGTTTTATTCAATCCCTAACTTCTTTTGTCAGCCACGGTTGCCTCCTACTCCCCTTAGAATCTTTCTTCCTTTTTGGAATGAAATGATCCTGTGCCTTCCGGATTATGCCCAGAAATTCCTGCCATTGCTGTTCCACCGCCATTCCTGCTAGGATCCCTTTCCAGTCTACCTTGGCCAGCTCCCCTCTCATGCCTCCATAGTCCCCTTTGTTCAACTGCATCACTGACACTTCCGATTTAACGTTCTCCTTCTCAAATTGCAATTAAAACTAATCATATTATGATCACTACTTCCAAGCGGTTCCTTTACCTCGAGTTCTCTTATCACATCTGGTTCATTGGACAACACTAAATCCAAAATTGCCTTTTCTCTGACTAACAGTGGTTACAACCAGCCTATATCGCTTGAGGTCCTCATATATATTTCTTAAAGCACAGGTATATTGTGTCTGCTGCAAGTGGTGGAGTTCAATATTGAATACACTAATATTGAGTTCTTCTAAAAATACCCAATGGTTCAAGAGGAGACACTGTATCCTTTACAACATTTCAACATTGCTTTGGAGACCATAATAGAGAGAGCTGGTCAGATGGAGTCTGAAGAAGGGTCTTGACATGAAACGTCACCCGTTCCTTCTCTCCAGAGATGCTGCCTGTCCCGCTGAGTTACTCCAGCATTTTGAGTCTATCGTTGGTCTGATGTGCTGTGCACCGAATTGCACAAGCAGCAGGAAGTGGGTGGATAGACACAAGCTGGAGTAACTCAGCAGGTCAGACAGCATCTCTGGAGAGAAGGAAAAGGTGGCGTTTCAGGTCGAGACTCCTGTCAGTCTGAAGGAGGGTCTCGACCCAAAACGCCACCTCTTCTTTTTCTCAAGAGATGCTGCCTGTCCTGCTAAACCAGCATCTGCAGTTCCTTCCTACACAGAAAGTGGGTGGAGAAGGATCAGGCAGGATTTAAGATTCTATGCAATGTCACAACAAAGATGTATTCATGACAGGGTTACACAAAAAGCTGGAGAAGCTCAGCGGGTGCAGCAGCATCTAAGGAGCGAACGAGATAGGCGACGTTTCGGGTCGAGACCCTTCTTCAGACTGGTCAGGGATCAGGGAAACGAGAGATATAGACGGTGATGTGGAGAGATAAAGAACAATGAATGAAAGATATGCAAAAAAGTATCGATGATAAATGATCGATGTATTCATGACAGTATTGTCATGGCTGATTCATGTAACTTCAAATATAACACCCACTATTTCTAGTATTAGCTTATCACTACTGTTATTCTACTATTAAACAAGCCTCATGTTTGACATTCATGTGCTCCATCATTTACTTACACACAAAGTACTGCTGCAAATCTCTCATTAACAGAAGCAGCAGCACCAGCCAGCAGGTGATGGAGGCAAAATGTGATTGCATGAAAAGATCCATGGAACAAAGGTTGGTCATTATTGTTGCAGTAGTCATTACAGAACCAATGAGGCTGAAGGTGACAGAATCATCATGCCTGATTTTCCTCCTAACATCCCATTTTTTACTGTCCAACAACCTCCTCTCATCTACATTAAGCACATTATTCTATCTAGTTCCTTACCCTCACCATATCCAATGTCCCTTCTCCTTTTGGATCAGCGAAAATGCAGTCTGGCTAAGCACTGCTGAAAAATGGGTAGGGGGGGAATTTAAACAAAATTCCACTCCTGAGGTCCAACAGAAGACGAATGCTAAACTGTAATTCAATTCAATTCAATTCAATTCAATCTTTAATTGTCATTGTGCAGTGTACAATACAGAGACAACGAAATGCAGTTGGTATCTCCGAAGGGCGAACCTACGAATAAACAAGTAATACATATGCATATGCAGTGGTATCCGTGCAATTTGCTGGTGATTGGATAGTCCGGGGGGGGGGGGGGGGGGGGGGGGGGGGGGGAGGGGGAGGTGAGGGGTGGGGGACAGGCAGTCATTGAGGTGCAGCGTTGAGAAGTGTGACAGCCGCAGGGAAAAAGCTGTTCTCGAGCCTGCTGGTCCGGCAGCGGAGGGACCTGTAGCGTCCCCCGGATGGGAGGAGGGTAAACAGCCTATGGTTGGGGTGTGAGATGTACCTGACGAAGCTGTGCGCCCTGCGCAGGCATCGTTTGCTATGGACAGACTCAATGGAGGGGAGTGAGGAGCCTGTGATGCATTGGGCGATCTTCACCACCCTCTGCAGAGCTCTCCGGTCGGCAACAGAACAGTTACCATACCATACTGTGATGCAGTTGGTAAGGATGCTCTCGATGGTGCAGCGGTAGAAGTTCACCAGAATCTGGGGAGACAGGTGGACCTTCTTAAATCTCCTCAGGAAGAAGAGACGCTGGTGAGCCTTTTTTTCATGGAAAACTTTATCGTCATTCAGACCTTGGGGTCTGAATGAAATTTCGTTGCCTGCAGTCATACATATAGTAAATAACAAAACACACAATAAACACATATTTAACATCCACCACAGTGAGTTCACCAGACACCTCCTCACTGTGGTGGAAGGCAAAAATCTTGTCTTTGTCTCTTCCCTTCTTGTTCTTCCTCTTCCTCTTTCTCTGCGCTGAGGCGACCCAGGCCTCCGATGTTGTGACCGCACCGGGTGATGTAAATAAGTCCCGCGGGTGAACCGCGCTCCGCGAGCGGGCCGGTTCAACTCCGCGGCCCGGGGCGGTCGAAGCTGCTGAAGCTGCCGCCCTCCAGTCCAGCGGACGCAGCTGTTGCCGCGGAAGCTCCGGAAAAACAGGTCACCAACCTGTGACCCGCGAGCTCCCTACGATGTCGTCCACTGGGCCCGCGGCCGGGCCTCCGAAGTCGCTGCCGCCGCCACCGGAAAGCCGCCACAGCTCCGAGTCGTGCCGCCAAAACCCGCCACAGCCCCGAAGTCGGCCAGCCACGCGCTGGTAAATCCTGGCTGGCTCTGCCTCCGCAGCCTCGGGTCGGTCGCAGTTAATGTTGGAGGCTGCCGGCTCCGCGATAGGCCTCAGCGCAGACGGAGACGGTGACGGGGGATACGGCAAGAAAAGTCGCGTCCCCCCAAAAAGAAGAGACCAAAAACGTTTCTCCCACCCCTCCCATACACGTACACTACATAATAACTCAAATTAACACTAAAACAAGACAAGAAAACAACAAAAAAAAACTTCTTGATTGGCGAGGATGTGTTGTGGGTCCAGGAGAGGTCATCGGAGATGTTGACCCCCAGGAACCTGAAGCTGGAGACACGTTCCACCTCCGTCCCGTTGATATGGATGGGGTTGTGCGTGCAGCCTCTCGATCTTCTAAAGTCAACAATGAGCTCCTTGGTCTTCTTGGAGTTGAGGGCCAGGTTATTGTCGGCACACCATGCTGTTAGGAGCTGAACCTCCTCCCTGTAGGCCAACTCATCGTTGTCGCTGATGAGGCCAATCACCGTTGTGTCATCTGCATACTTGATGATGGTGTTGGTACCATGTACAGGTATGCAGTCGTAGGTGAAGAGGGAGTAGAGGAGGGGGCTCAGCACGCAACCCTGGGGTACGCCAGTGTTCAGGGTGAGCGTAGAAGCGTATGTAACTATGGACAACTGTGCAAAGTAGCGTAATGAATGAGGGGGTTCTGCTCAAGAATGCTGAAAACAAAAGCACTGCAAATGGTCTAAATCTGAATTAAAAACAGCACCCCAGCATTTCCATTATGCTAGAGATATTTAGCTGGTCAGGCAACATGTGTGGAGATAGAAACAGACTTAACTACTTTTCATCAAATGGATTGAGGTCACATGACATTGCAGAACTTACCCATGGCTTTCAAGTAACTGCATGTAAACCATCACAGTTTTACAGACTTTCAATACTATTTTCTAACACTTTAAAAAGAATAAGAGGTACTTAACCGAAAAGCAAAAGAACTGCTGATGCTTGACTCTAAAATGACAGATACACACTCCAGGGGCTTATGAAAGGTCACCGATTTGTTCCAACCTGCTGTCCGGCTGAAAAGTGAGGTCCAATTTGCTGGCTAATAAGAGGAGTGATGGCAAATGATATAGTGGAAGAGGAAATTCCACTCATGCGTTTTCATTTCTCCCGTTTTCCACCGAATCCTCAGTATTCAGTCAAAAGATACAAATGTAATTGTTGACACAAGAAACTGCAGGTGCTGGAATATTAAAAAAAATACTGGAGGAACTCAGTCAGTAAAGCAGCATCAGTGAAGGGAGTGGACAGATGGTTATTCTGGTCAGGATGCTTCTTCAGGCTATTTGATTGTTCCTCTGACTTAACATCTGATTTTCTCAACTGCAAGCACACTTTCGTGACTTCTGAGATGTTTGTGATAATGAATCCTCTCCTGTGTGACATTCACTTAATTTTGGCTCTCCAAATTGGCTCTCCGATTTGCCTTGTGATCAATCTCCAGATTATCAAAGAACCAATGCTGCAACTCAACTCAGGCTCGTGTTTTCAATCACTTTCAAATGCTGCACCTCTTGATCGATGTACTCTTTTCAGCATCTGCTATTCATTTTTACCACATAAATTCATGACTCCCAGCTCTCCAACTTGACAATTGTTCATAGCCGGAAGGTTGGCTTATTTTCACAGCATCTCCGCTTGAAAGCAACTCTCCCAAACCTGCAAGCTCTGCCACCTTTTCTGACTCCTCTTCTTTCCTCCATCATCCTTCAAAGTTAGCCTACACCAAGCTCAGGAGCATTTACAAGATTCTACTGTGCTGGGGAATATCTTGTGTTGATAATGGGGATAGTCCTACACATCATCAGAACCAATGGCATTGATGACTCAAGAACTACTTTGATCATTAAAAAATGACTACCATATCACATTTCTTGCGATGTGCTATCAAAGCATTCAACCGCCCCACTCATTGTTGGATGATCTGGGCACATTAACACGCCAAGCTCCATTTGAGCAGAGGAATGTGACGTTCTCTATGTTTTGCGTGGGTTTTCTCCGAGATCTTCGGTTTCCTCCCAGACGCAAAAGATGTACAAGTTGGCTTGTTGGCTTGGCAGAAATGCTGCCGGTCCCGCTGAGTTACTCCAGCATTTTGTGTCTATCTTCAATTTTCTTGGCCCCGCTCTGGGAGTAGAAGTGGGGGCGGATCCGTACTGCAACGGCCGTGAGCCCCAGGCCGTGTTCCGCGATCGTTTGCCTGCTTCTGCTGCTGTTGGAGGTGAGACGTTGCGTTGCGCCAGGGTCTTGGCCCTGTCCCACTTTGGCCGTTAGTTACGCGACAGGCCGTTGGCGCGCAAAGATTTTGTTCTCTACAAACATTTCAGAGCCCCGCGCGATATCGCGCACAACTACATACCCCTCCACGCTTCTCTGTGGGACCGGCCCCACACGGCCACACGATGCCCGTGTGCCTCAACGCGATGACGAAGTCACGTAATTTGCGTGCCAAGGACACGTAAGTGGGACAGGTCCTTAAGTGTGTTGAGAAACATTGTTAGAAACCAGTTTCTTTAAGAGTCTGGGTGGTGTGAAAACTGACCTCAGTGCTTCAATCGTTCATTCTGCAGAGCTTCATGATCTAATACTTTTATCGATTTTGAGCGGTTGTCCACCAGTAAAGGAAAATGTTCCATTTCAATATGCATGTGTGACGTGTTGGAAGGGATGAGCTGATCTTCTCTGTGTTTGGAGCAGAGTGGCAGGCAGTTTTGCAATCCTGCCACACCGAGCAGAACTCCACTCAAGCTGGAAACAAAGTACTGGAGGAACTCAATGGGTCAGGGAGCATCTGATGAGGGAATGGACAGACGACATTTCAGGTCAGGACCCTTCTTCAGACTGATGAAGGGTCTTGACCAAGGGTCCCGACCGGAGGTGACCAAGGGGTTAAGCTATAACACGATTCCCATTTCAGTGGGTGGGATGGGGGCAGTTAGAGTGTGACCACAGACAAAAGAATGTAGGAGTCGCAAAATACAGCGTAGACAGACTTGCCCGGCAGTCGGGCTGGGCATGTCCTCCACACAAAAAATGTTAAAAAAGCAAACAAACTGAGCCAACACCACAGATGGAGGACAGATACAATAGAGAAATTGAGTTACCTGAAGTTGTAGAATTCAGCATGGAGTCCTAGATTTCTTGATCAATCGCATATCTATCCACAATCGCCTTTAACTACTTCCTTTAAATATGCAAAATTAAAATGTTGATCATGGATGCCAACTTGTATGCATACTTTTGGCCAGCACCAATGTACATTTGCTCTGTCTCCTGACACGTGTTGCACCCTACCAAATAGGGATGTGACATTGGTCCATCCTGGGATGTCCTGCAATATTTCATTCAATTGTGTTCATTGCAGATTGAATAATCTGTAGTTAATGTATATATGCCAGTTTGTGTACCAGCTTGTGCATGCACATGATCCCTTATATGTAACAATGGTCAATTAGCTTTGGTCAATGGTCAATGTGGACTCTTTACATGTAAAAAAAAATCACAAATGGCTGTGGTAACACAGCAGGTCAGGCAGCATCCCTGGAGAACATAGATAGGTGAGGACCCTTGTCTAAGTACTTTTCATATGTATAAACGGAGAAGGACATGTAGGACAGTGAGATAAACATGGAGAATACTAATATGCAAGGGCAGTTGGAGATCAAGAAGGAGGTGGTATTGCCAATTAAGTATTTTTCAAATGGTGCCACTGTTGTAATGTTGGACAAGCCAATTTACAAACAGGAGGCCTCCATAAACCACAATTTAATAATGACCTAATAAATTGTAGGGTGAAGAATAAAATTATCCAGAAGACCTGGAAAATCCATTGCACTTTTTCAAAATAGATTGAAAGGACATTTTATTTTCATCTAGGAAAACAGATGGGATCTCAGTTTAACATTTCACCTGAAAGACAGTACCTACGTTACGACTACCCTGAAACAGCAGCCTAGATTTTGAGCTGTTGAAGACTCTAGAGTGGGAGTTAGTTCCAGATTCTTCTCTTACAAATAATTCTAACAATCTTAGCTACACAACATCTGCAGAACTGATCGTGCCTGAAGCTAATCTTGTAAATATTAATTGCTTGCCGTATCACATCTGACAGTTCAATGACTCATTTTAATACTCTTTCAGTTCATTGGTGTCATCAGCCAGATAGAAATGGATATATTCTGACATATTTAGAACAGAATTAAGGCTTTTTCCAAGTATACCCTACATAAGTATATTGAGCATCACCTCGTTAAAACACAATGGTGTTTCCTTGGGAATCTTGCACTGACCTACACAAATCTTGTGCTTGTTGACAAAACCAAATGTTGATGAAAGATCCTGGTTAATTGAGAGCACCTCTGATTTGTCTGTACAATTATTGGCTCCTTGTGCCTTTGAGGAACCACTCAAAGTCAGGTAGCTGCGTTCATTCTTGATCTTGAAAAGGGTAAGATATGATCTTGAAAAGGGTAGGTTTACTCAAACCCCAACCAACAAAATGTTTATTTAAGGCACGCCCATTATGTCTCAAGGTATGTCCTGGAAGAAAGAGAGGCAAAAATATTAGATCATTACTATCTTTTACAGTCATTGGAAATGAGTAGCCTCCACATCTAGCAGGTTCATGGTTAGCTTAGGAAATGAGAATTCCATTCCCTCCTTTCTCCACTCAAACATTTCGAGAAAAATATTTAAAATCTTCACATTTAAAGTTAGGTTTCTATTGCTGAGCTGATAAGTTAGGATTATAGTATTTTTTTATCAGTGTATTTTCAAGTGAGTGCAAAATCAATGTTTACATTTAAGAATTTCCAAAGCAAGTCTCTTAGAAGATCCACTGACAGAATTTGCGGTTGGTTAATGAATGCTCACAGACCAAAGCCCAGAGAGCTTTGGTTTGCATTGGTAAGAATAGGGAATGACCTTGTGAAAGGCTATATCAAATGCAGTTTTTCAGATTTGTCGTTCTCGCCAGGAATTAATTTGTAGATGTATAACATCTCTCATCAGTAATTTTCTGATTTCAGAAACAATCAGCCATAGGTTGCATTTTCACTGGTCAAGGACCAGATCAGCGTCAATAGTGAACAAGGATGAAAAAAACTGAAGATAGACAAAAAAAAGCTGGAGTAACTCAGTGGGTCAGACAGCATCTTTGGAGAAAAGGAATATGTAACTTTTCAGGACGAGACCCTTCTTCAGAAACCAGCATCTGCAGTTCCTTCCTACACAAGGATGAAAAGCTATCTGACAGTTATTGGGGTAAAATAACTATTTTGTTATAGCATTGCAAGTCGCATACATATAACTGTGCAAGACAGCATTTTTCTGTGGTATAGAAAAGGTATCACTTCTACTTATTCTGCTTACAGTGGCTTGCAAAAGTATTCATACCCCTTGAACTTTTTCACATTTTGTCACGTTACAACCACAAAAGTAAATGTATTTTATTGGGATTTTATATGATAGACCAACACAAAGTGGCGCAAAATTGTGAAGTGGAAGGAAAATGATACATGGTTTTCTATTTTTTTTACAAATAAAAAACTGAAAAGTGTGGCGTGCAAAAGTATTCAGCCCCCTTTATTCTGATACCCCTAAATAAAATCCAGTGCAACCAATTGCCTTCAGAAGTCACCTAATTAGTAAATAGAGTCCACTTGTGTGTAATCTAATCTCAGTATAAATACAGCTGTTCTGTGAAGGCCTCAGAGGTTTGTTAGAGAACATTAGTGAACAAACAATTTTCCTTGGGCATCATGAAGCCCAAGGAACACACCAGACAGGTCAGGGATAAAGTTGTGGAGAAGTTTAAAGCAGGGTTATGTTATAAAAAAATATCCCAAGCTTTGAACATCTCACGGAGCACTGTTCAATCCATCATCCGAAAATGGAAAGAGTATGGCACAACTGCAAACCCACCAAGACATGGCCGTCCACCTAAACTGACAGGCCGGGCAAGGAGAGCATTGATCAGAGAAGCAGCCAAGAGACCCATTGTAACTCTGGAGGAGCTGCAGAGATCCACAGCTCAGGTGGGAGAATCTGTCCACAGGACAACTATTAGTCGTGCACTCCACAAATCGGGCCTTTATGGAAGAGTGGCAAGAAGAAAGCCATTGTTGAAACAAAGCCATAAGAAGTCCCATTTGCAGTTTGCCACAAGCCATGTGGGGGATAAAAACATGTGGAGGAAGGTGCTCTGGTCTGATGAGACCAAAATTGAAGTTTTTGACCTAAATGCAAAACGCTATGTGTGGTGGAAAACTAACACTGCACATCACCCTGAACACACCATCCCCACTAGGAAACATGGTGGTGGCAGCATCATGCTGTGGGGATGCTTTTCTTCAGCAGGGACAGGGAAGCTGGTCAGAGTTCATGGGAAATTGGATGGAGCCAAATACAGGGCAATCTTGGAAGAAAACCTGTTAGAGTCTGCAAAAGACTTGAGACTGGGGCGGAGGTTCACCTTCCAGCAGGACAGCAACCCTAAACATACAGCCAGAGCTACAATGGAATGGTTTAGACAAGCATATTCATGTGTTAGAATGGCCCAGTCAAAGTCCAGACCTAAATCCAATTGAGAATCTCTGGCAAGACTTGAAAATTGCTGTTCACAGATGCTCTCCATCCAATCTGACTGAGCTTGAGCTATTTTGCAAAGAGGAATGGGCAAAAATGTCAGTCTCTAGATGTGCAAAGCTGGTAGAGACATACCCCAAAAGACTTGCAGCTGTAATTGCAGCGAAAGGTGGTTCTACAAAGTATTGACTCAGGGGGGCTGAATACTTTTGCACGCCACACTTTTCAGTTTTTTATTTGTAATAAAATTTGGAAACTATGTATCATTTTCCTTCCACAATTATGCACCACTTTGTGTTGGTCTATCACATAAAATTCCAATAAAATACATTTACATTTGTGGTTGTAACGTGACAAAATGTGGAAAAGTTCAAGTGGTATGAATACTTTTGCAAGCCACTGTATGTTAGGGATCTGTCTATTGCTGGCAAGTGTGGCACGTATTATTCATATCTCGCTCACATGTGAGATTAATAGATATTCTTCAACAGTTCATGCAGAGAGAATGCTTCCTCAGTGCTATATCTGAACAACTATCTGACTGGTAAAGACATCCACGTGATGTGAGACTGAGAATAATAGCAGATTAACTTCCTTAAAGAACCGGTTAGGATTTAAAACTTCATGGGCTGTGTCTGCTGACCATTTCATTTTAGTTTTCCAGATTTAAAAAAATCAAGAACTTAAATAACAAAGGTATGATCTGCATTTACTAGGATTGCTTGTTCACAATGTTGTGAACATGTGAATAGTTACCTATTCCCTGTCAAAGCGTGCGTAAAACACATTGAGCTCATCAGGGAGTGATGCTACGCTGATATTCGAGCTGCCTCCTGATTTTGCCTTGTAGGATGTGATTGCATTCAGGCCCCTCCACAGCTGCCGAACATCTATCTCATCCTCCAGTTTGGTGCAGAAGTCCTTTTTGGCCTTTTTGATGGCCCTACCAAGGTCGTATCTGGACTTCTTGTAGACCGCTGTATCATCACATGAATGCCCGTTGTCTGGTCTTCAGGTTCTGCTTATCCATCCAATTGTAATGGGATAATTACAATGGCAATGACTTCTACTTCCCAGTCTACTTCCTTTGGAGATCTCCTAGAAGGTAACCTTATAAGTTCATAAATACCTCAGACATTGTAGCAGAATTAGGCTATTTTCCCCTTTGAGTCTGCCCTGCTATTCAATCATGGCTGATCTATTTTTCCCTCTCAACCCATTCTCCTCCCTTCTCTCCATAACCTTTGACACTCGTACGTATCAAGAATCTATTAATCTCCACTATTGAAATACCCAACGACGGCCCCCACCACCATCCGTGACAATGAATTGCACAGATTTACCACCCTCTGGCTAAAGAAATTCTACCTCATCATTCTAAAATACATCCTTTTATACTGAGGCTGTGACTTTGGTCCTAGACTCTCCCGCTCTTGGAAACATCCTCCACACAAGCACCCTAGGCCTTTCTTTATTCGATAGGTGTCTATGAATTCCCCCCCTCCCACACCATCCTTCTAAACTCTAGCCTAGTACATGACCGGGGCTGTTAAACACCCCTCATACCCCTTAGACCACTTCCTATTTCTCATTTTTAAGCTACAACATGATATGAAACCACATCAGGCTTCAGATATACTCAGCAACAATCTCAAATGCTTAACAATCTCTGATTTGTGATATTGTTCATCCACATTTTATGCCTTGATAAATTAGTCATATCCAACTAAATAATGGGAAGAATGTTGTTGCTTTGGCTCTTGAAAGTTAAGACAATAGGAATTTGTCTGTTAAAAACTTCCGACCTGTTAGCAAATCAATCTCAAAAAACAAGCGAGTCATTAAAACATATCAGAGGTTATGAGTGTTAAAGAAGGAACTGCAGATGCTGGAGAATTGAGGGTACACAAAAGGCTGGAGAAACTCAGCGGGTGCAGCAGCATCTAAGGAGCGAAGGAGATAGGCGACGTTTCGGGTCGAGACCCTTCTTCAGACTGGTCAGGGATCAGGGAAACGAGAGATATAGACAGTGATGTGGAGAGATAAAGAACAATGAATGAAATATATGCAAAAAAGTATCGATGATAAAGGGAACAAGCCATTGTAAACTGTTTGTAGTGTGAAAATGAGAAGCTAGTGCGACTAGGGTGGGGGAGAGAGATAGAGAGAGAGGGAATGCCAGGGCCTGAGGGCCGAGGGAGAGGTGGGAAGGGGAGGAGACAGCAAGGGTTAACAGAATTGAGAAAATTCAATGTTCAAGCCCAGAGGATGCAGACTCCCCAAGCGGAATATGAGGTGCAGTTCCTCCAACTTGCGGTGTTGCTCACTCTGGCCGTGGAGGAGGCCCAGGACCGAGAGGTCGGATACGGAATGGGAGGGAGAGTTCAAGTGCTGAGCCACCGGGAGGTCGGCTTGGTTATTGCGGACCGAGCGGAGAAACGATTGCCAGGCCACCATCTCAACCCACTGATGATGTTTACCAGCCCCGCACGCCGATTTTACCTTCTCCCAAAATCACAAACCCGAAGACAATGGGTCTGCCAGGGCAGTCGGGTCGGCCGTGCATGGTAAACTATGAGATTGGAGGTTCAGGGGGGTAGGTGATGACGTCGGTTATGGTGCTAGAGATGGTGTTCGTCAGTGGGGTTGAGATGGTGGCCTGGCAATCGTTTCGCCGAATCCGCTCGGTCCGCAATATCCCGGTGGCTCATTCAACTCCCCCTCCCATTCCGTATCCGACCTCTCACGGCCAGAGTGTTGGAGGAACAGCACCTCATAATCCTCTGGCTTGATTGAATTTTCTCAAAACCCTTGCTGTCTCCTCCCCTTCCCAGCTTTGGCATTCCCTTCTCTCTATCTCTCTCCCCCATGGCTTCTCATTACAATGGCTTGTTCCCTTTATCATCAATACTTTTTTGCAGTTCTTTATGTTTCCCTGATCCCTGATCTGAAGAAGGGTGACCCGAAACGTCGCCTATCTCCTTCACTCCTTAGATGCTGCTGCACCTGCTGAGTTTCTCCAGCCTTTTGTGTACCCTCAGAGGTTATGAGCCTCTATTGTAAACTGGCCAGATTTCCTGTATTTACTTACAATGTAGAAGGAGCCAATCAGCCCAGCGAGTCTATGGCTGTTCACATAGCCATTCTGATCTCTTCAATTCCCTCACTTTAAATCATTCCATGATTGAGAAGTATCAGTTGTCTAAATCGCAAGTTCAGGAATTTCATCCATAAACCTCTCCATCTTGCTATTGCTCTCACCTCTGCCCCTGAACATCCTGATATCGTTTATTGCATACTTTTTGCCTGAGATCCTGAGATGTTTTACTCCCTTAACCTGATGGATGCCAATTTGCAATCATAAGGGCAATTGATAGATACCTCTTTAGCTGGGTACTTACGTTGTGTTGGTATCGTACAGGTGTAATCCACGGAGAAAGTCAACAATTCCCTTCTCCCCAATTTGCTTTCATCCTGTAGTTAGAGATCAACCATAAGTTAAATAGCAATAGAAGTGACAGGTGTGGACCAACAAAAGTACCCTTGCCTAAGTCGAGAATAGGGTTTCAAGCATTGCCTGCAAATGGCCACATCAGCTGTGTTGGTTGCACAGGCCAATAAAGAGCAAATTGTACAGTCAGATGTGATGTCCTTCTGACCAGTCACTGAACTCAGGCTTGTTAGCGCAATAAGCCATGGATTTGAGATCATACGGTGATTATACAAAGCAGCATAGTGGAGGTTTTCTTGGTGTTTCGGCAATGTTGAGCTCTTATTCAACATCAAAACAAATTTCCAATCATTTTTTTATTTTTGTGAGATTTTGAGTGTGGAGGCAGAGAGATGTAACTGGAGAAATGCTCCTAGGCCAGCGAGGAAGTGAATCATCTCCTTTGTTCTGTCACCACTGTATAATTCCATGACATTGACTGCTGCATCTACATGTTTTACAGCAGTGACTGTACTTCAGAGGACACTTTTGATTATATAAAGAGGAATAACATGAGTTTTCTAATTTATCACCAAATGCCGGGAAGACAGAGTGTTCCAAGAATTTGACTCTCCACTAATATGGTGGGCATGAATTAAAAACTGAAGGTGAACAGGTGTAAAAGATATAGGGTGACCCTGTATTCCCAGAATCTAAAATTCAAACATGAGACAACCCAAAATCCAACAATACTTCTTGAAAGATGCCTTGGATGTTACAGCAGCAGAACTGCCTATTTTTGGGGGGAGCAAAATTATGCCCCCACTTCTAATGTATGTGATTCCATAGACCATGAGCACCCTAATGCCATTTCTTCTTGGTGAATCGTAGCAGAATAGGCAGGTTGCTCTGTCGAGCTGACATCACAGTTAAGATCAGTTGCTTCAGCAACATTGTCTTGTTGACCACTGCTAATGAGGCTCAGGCCCACACTTACAGTGCCTCATCATGGGCTACTCTCACCAAACTGCCATCGGCCAACTCGGTCGGGGGCATGTTAGCTTGAATGAAAGACTTACATATGACACAGAACAGTACGTGCTGAACATGATGCCAAGTTAAACTGATCTCATCTGCCTGCTCATAATCCATATCCATCTATTCCATACACTTCATGTGCCTATCTAAAAGTTTCATAAATGCCAGTATGGTATATGACTCCACCACCACCGCTGGCAATGTGTTCCTGGCCTACGCTAACCTCTGTGTAAAAGACTTGTCCCACACATCACAACTATGCTCCCTAGTGTTGGACATTTCCAACCTGGGAAAAGGTTTCTGACTGTCTATCCCATCTATGCCTATCATTTTTATATATTTCTATCAAGTCTTCCCTCAATCTCCGACGTTCCAGAGAAAACAATCCAAGTGTGTCCACCCGCTCCTCGTAGCTGATTCCTTCTGATCCAAGCAACATTCAGGCAAACCTCCTCTGCACCTCTCCATAGATCCCACCTTTCCACTAATGCAGCGGCCAGAACTATGTGCAAAAGCGGCCTAAACACTATAGAGCTGCATCATGACTTCCTGACTCTTATATTTAATGCTCCCAACAATGAAGGCAAATATACTATACGCCTTCTTTACCACCCTATCAACTTGTGCTGCCACCTTTAGTCAGCCATGAACTTGGACTCCAAGATCTCTCTGCACATCAATGCTGTTAAGGGTCTTGCTATGATATACTCTCACCTTACAATCTACTTCCCAAAGTGCAACACCTCACACTTGCTCGGGGTAAACCCTCTCTGCCATTTTTCTGCCCATTTCTACAGCTGATCTATATCCCGCTGTATCTCTGGTAGCATTCCTCACTCTCTTCAACTCCTCCAATTTTGGTATGATCAGTAAACTTACTCATCATTTACTCACCACACCACTCACACTACATTTACGTCCAGATCATTTATATATATCACAAACAGCAGAAGCCCCAGCACAGATCCCTGTGTAACACCACTGATTACAGACAGGGATATCTACCTTCCATCACAACCCACTGTCTTCCGTGAATAAGTCCGTTCTGAATCCATGCGACCAGGATCCATGAATCCCATACATTTTAATCTTCTGGATAAGCCTACCTTATTAAAATCCTTACTAAAATCCATGTATACAACATCCACTGTCCTACCTTCATCAGTCTCCATTGTCATAACCTCGAAAAACTCAATCAAGTTAGTGAGACACAACCTGCCGCGTACAAAGCCATGCGGGCTAATTTGCCCATTCTCTTCCAAATGGTAGTAAATCTTATCTTGCAGAATGCCCTCCAATAGTTTCCCTACCATTGACGTGAGGATCACTAGCATATTATTCCCTGGATCCTCTCTACTTCTTTTCTTAAATAAAGAAATGCGCTGCCAGAACACGCCCAGAGAACCCGATGGCCCAAACAAAGGAAGACCCAGCAGGTTGCAGGCCTGGCTCGTTGTCGTGAAGAAAGACTCGACATTCTGCGGCCACAGTGGCAATGCTCGGAAGCCACCGAGTTTGGACCCGAAGATCGGAGAGCCGAGGAAGAGGGACCGCTGGCGATGGTGGGCACGAGTAGCGGGCTGGTAGGAGAGGGACCGGGGTATTAATTCCAGCGACTTCTTGGTTGGCTGCAGGAGGCGCCCCTGGGAAACAAAGGCAGGTGGGCGAGGAGAGAAACGGTTAACATTTCAGAACTGCGATTCAGGAAAAGATGGGGCTTTCCTCTAGATCATAGAAACCAACAATTGACACCAACATGAGAGCTCAAGTGCCAGCCCTCATGAACCTATTTGTCTGCAGAGAAAACATTCTCTTAAAGAACATCTTGGGCTAACAGTCAAAGCATTCTCACTGGCAAATGCACTTCAAAAAAAATCATTCAGCTATTGGAAATCCCTCAACCCCTAAATGGAATGCATTCTTAACTCTACAAACAACTTTTGTAGAAAGGAACTACAGATACTACATTTATACCGAAGAATGACACAAAGTACTGGAGTAACTCAGCGGGTCAGGCAGCATCTCTGGAGAAATCTAAAGTGTAACGAAGGGTCCTGACTTGAAACGTCACCCATCCTTTTTCTCCAGAGATACTGCCTGACCTGCAGAGTTACTCCAGCACTTTGTACAAACTACTTAATTGACCACAAACGCAATCAACTGCATCCTGTTAACTCATCATAACAGTTAAATACCAGGCTTTAACTTTCACAGCAGACAGGGATAATAGTTTCTTCCCAGCTGCTATCAGACAACTGAATCATCCTACCACAAGCAGTGCTGATCTACCTCTTTGGTGACCCTCAGTACACGTGATAATAAATGAAATTGAACTGAACTCTCAACGGTTTACAGACAGGGCACGAAAGATGAGGATCCCTGCTGCACACGTGGAGCATGAGGAACAATATAAATTGTGACTGTGGCCACTCAGGTCAGACCATAGTCCACATAGTGAACTCATGAGATGTCAATTCATGGTACTGTTACAAACATTCACACCAAAGGTACTTGAGCGGTCTAGTCTCAGACCTGATAAATCACTATTTTTCCACACATACTACCTGACGTAAAGCTGTTGAATGAACTGATAACCTTGTCATAAAAAAAACTATATCTGCTTCCCTAGCCATGTATTTGAAAGCTATCAAACAAATGCAACAAAAATAATTCTACATACAGTAGGACAATTCTACAAGCAACCTGGGAGGTTGTTTCTAACAATGTAGCAATGAGGCCTTTTAATTCGCAATTGAGTCATATATCAGTTAATTGTAAGGGGAACAGTAGGGAATGTGAAGCAGTCCTTTTTTAAGGATAAATAAAACAAGTGGAGGCAATATAAATGTATTTTGAAGTGAACTGTTCATAAGAATATAGTTTGTTGTCCTATTTCTTGCAGCATTGTCATTTAACTATTTATTTCTCAGTTCAAAACATGCCAGGGAATTGGTTCTTTTTAAAATTTACAACTATTCTCGGTTAACAGCAGTTGCATTTTGAGTGCCTTAGCTGGAAATAATGAAGATCCCCTTAAGGTAAGAGTAAGGTCAGAATTTATTTAGAAAACGTCCACAATTCATGTTAATGGATTTTAATTTTAATTCTCAGCTCATTAGTATTTGGGTGTGTGATATGCAAACACATGCTGATGAGTATTTACTTAGCTATTTACAAATGCAATAACTGGTGGACCTGCTTGACTAGCTCTCTCAATGCAAACCACCATCACACAGCAAACTCTTCTGCCTTCCAGGAGGCTTGCCATAGTTTAGCAGAAATCAAGGATCAAATGAATTTATGAGTTCTGAATGAGATCATCCCAATAATTCCTCCATCAGCTGCCTTGTTGCTTTTTTGATTCTTCTCAAATATGGAGAAAATAATTTACCAGTCATAGCAATACAGGGAGATGGGCTCAGCAAGGAAATAGTTAAATTATTAGACCAGTACCAAAAGCCTGGACTTTTGATCAAAGTTCAAACCCCATTAAAACAGCTGGGAAATTGAAATTAAAGTAATTAAATGAATCAGGAGTTAAACAGCTAGCATCTATCATGGAGACCATGAATCCAGCAGATTTTTGTAAATTACCATCTGCTACACTAATCTCTGTTAGCGCTTTCTTTAAATAGGCAGTTCTACTCCTGTGATATTAATAACTCTTCTCTTGAAGTCAAAATGCTGCCCTTACCCGATCTGGCCTGCATGAGACTCTAGGCACATCAATGAGGTCCCCTCTGAAATGGCCTAACAAGCAAGGTTCAAGGGGATGTACAATAAACATAATTGTAAATCTTGTCCATAACCCTTATAGGAATTTTTATAATAAACATTTTAGACCATTACTAAACAGATAATACTTATTTTGTTGAACACCTCCGCTTAGTCCACCTAAAACCTACCTGATCTCCCGGTTGCTAAACATTTTAACTCCCATTCCCATACTGACCTTTGTCCTGGGCCTCATCCACTGTGAGAGTGAGGCCCAGCGCAAATTGGAGGAACAGCACCTCAGTTCGCTTGGGCAGCTTACACCCCAGCGGGATGAATATCGACTTCTCTGACTTCAAATAACCCTTGCTTTCCTTCTCTCTTCATCCCTCCCCCTTCCGAGTTCTCCGACCAGTCTGACTGTCCCCGATTAAATTTTATCTCAGTTTGCTTCGTTGGCACGTTCTCCTAACAATGATCTATTCAACATTTTCCAGTGCATCATCCCCTATGATGTCTCCTTTTCACACCTTACCCTTCCTTATCTCTGTGTCTCTCTCTCCCCTGACTCTGTCTGAAGACGGGTCTCGACCCAAAACATCACCCATTCCTTCTATCCAGGGATGCTGCTTGTCCAGCTGAGTTACTCCAGCATTTTGTGTCTATCTTCGATGTAAACCAGCATCTGCAGTTCCTTCCAACATACTTTCAAAGATGCGTTTGCATACGTTCATTTCTTTGTTCCCCATTATTACTGCAGCTCTGAGTGAAGGTGGTAGCAAATGTCATTGTTCCCCAGTTCTGCTGTGTAAGAGAAAATACTCTACATTACAATCGAGCCATCCACAGTGTACATACAGGATAAAGAAAATAAAGTGAATAACGTTTACTGCAACAGATGCCTCATCTACTTTAGTGCCACCTGCCTGCATTTGGCCCATATTCCTCTAAATCTTTCCAATCCACATACCTACCTAAATGCCTTTTAAATGTTTTTATAGTACCTGCTTCAATTACCTCCTCTGGGAACTCGGTCCATCAAGGCCTGCAGGATCTCCTGGTTGCCATTCATTTTAACTCCTCCTCCCATTCCCATACTGACGCACAGTGGCGCGGCGGTTGAGTTGCTACCTTAAAGGGCCAGAGACCAGGGCTCGATCCTGACTATGGATGCTGTCTGTGTGGAGTTTGTACGTTCTCCATGTGACCGCGTAGGTTTTCTCCAGGTGCTCCGGTTTCCTGCAACACTTCAAAAAAAAGAATCGCATCATCATTGAGGTAAGAGATTTTTTTTAAAATTCCAACCCCACCCACATAAAACAAGCTAAAGAACTCTAAAAACATACATTTAACATGTACTATTAAAACAACAAAGAAGGAAAGGACAGATAGACTTGGCGAGGAAGCAATTGTTTGCCTATTATCTACCAGACTCTATCCTGCCCCTCATCTCTTCCAGCTTTCATCACCCCTCCCCACAAAGTCTGGTCTGAAATCAATCTGAATCAGTCCAAAGATGGCAAATGCATCACAATTGGCCTCACCATCCAAATACGGAGAGATTGGTTCTTATTGCTGAATTTTTCTCATTAGGGGTGCCAGTATTAGATGAGGCATCCAAGATCCTCCTGAAGCAATATGGCATGTGGACCTGGAAGGGTATGAGCAGTTTCTGTCCCTGCCCGGGCCATTCAGATATTTAGATGTGCAAATTGGACTTTCAAGGCCCACAATTGCCATTCAACCAATTTCACGCAGCAGTCATTAATGCTCCTACTAAACAAAATAATTGTAACATTCAAAGTCCCTAAGCTCTGAGGAATTAAAATTTATGGCAGTTAAAAAGGTTACTCTTTTATACAGTATTTTTTAAACTTTTATTGCACCTACCCTCATCCATTTTCTTATCTCTGCATGACTTCCACGATAAACAGAGTATATCCTTAAAGTGAAAATTGCAGCAATCTGGCATTATTTCAGCTATTTTATATCCCAGAATTAAATATATACACAATTCAACATTTCTGATTTGTAAACCAGATATCCAGTTATTGTGCATTCAAAATATTAAGATTACTTAACAAACTCTGTTAGTTATTCATTACAGAAAAGCTGGAGAGTGCATCACGCTATTTAAAAAAAATGCATGCCCAACTGTTAAAAGGAACTTATAATTCATCACATTAAATGTATATTAGCACAAATTAGTCATATTTACTTGGATCATTTTATCCTAATGTGCTCCAAAGAGAATGATTTGTGTGAACACATTTTGAAGCTGCATGATGTCTTTATACTAGCTAAATGAATTTCATTTTAGAGGCTCAAAAATGGCTCAAAATTATAAGGAGAAATTTTCTAGGCATTGCCCTAGAAGGGATTTTCACTGGCGAGATGTGCATATCTATAATCTGGACAAGCTACACGTCCTTTTATTTGTGCAGGAGTATGAGACATGAAAAGGCAAATAATCTACAGTCACTATTTATAATTAAAGAAAAATTTTCATATATTTATCGCTGTGATTCATAGTTATACAGTATGGAAACAGGACCTTCGGCCCAACTCGTTCATACTGACAAAATGCCTATCTAATGCAATCTTAATTGCTTGTATTTGGTATACCCTTCTAAACCTTTTCTATCCAAATGGTTTTTAAAAGTTGTAATGATACCTGCCTCTATCACTTCTTCTGGTCTGGAACGGTTAGAACACATTGGGCGAGCTAGCTAATTGGATACAAAATTGGGTTGCAGATACGAAACAGAATGGTGGTAGAAGGTTATTTTTCAGACTGTAACTAGTGGTATACCACAGGGATACTTGCTGCTTGGTTGTTCGATATTTATATTAATAATTAATAATTTGAATGTGAATGTAGTTGGTCGGGTTAGCAAGTTTGCAGATGACATTAATATTGATTGTATGGTGGATAGTGATGAGTTTAGTTTAGTTTTGTTTGGTTTAGAGATAGTATGGAAACAAGCCCTTCGGCACACAGAGTCCGCGCCGACCAACTATACACTAGTTCCATGTTATCCCAGTTTCTTAGGGCATCACGGTGACACAGCGGTAGAGTTGCTGCCTTACAGCGCTTGTAGCACTGGAGACCCGGGTTCGATCCTGACTATGGGTGCTCTGTACCGAGTTTGTACGTTCTCTCAGTGACCGCGTGGGTTTTCTCCGAGATCCTCTAGACCCATCTAGCCTGTCCAACTCCTTAAGAATTTTGTAAGTCTCTATGAGATCCCCCTCAATCTTCTAAATTCCAGCGAGTACAAGCCAAGTCTATCCAGTCTTTCTTCATATGGAAGTCGTGCCATCCCAGGAATCAGTCTGGTGAACCTTCTCTGTACTCCCTCTATGGCAAGAATGTCTTTCCTCAGATTAGGAGACCAAAACTGTACGCAATACTCCAGGTGTGGCCTCACCAAGACCCTGTACAACTGCAGTAGAACCTCCCTGCTCTTGTACTCAAATCCTTTTGCTATGAATGCCAACATACCATTCACTTTCTTCACAGCCTGCTGCACCTGCATGCCTACTTTCAATGACTGGTGTACCATGACACCCAGGTCTCGCTGCATCTCCCCTTTTCCTAATCGGTCACCATTCAAATAATAGTCTACCTTCCTGTTTTTGCCACCAAAGTGGATAACCTCACATTTATCCACATTATACTGCATCTGCCATGCATTTGCCCACTCACCCAGTCTATCCAAGTCATCCTGCAGCCTCCTAGCATCCTCCTCACAGCTAACACTGCCCCCCAGCTTCGTGTCATCCGCAAACTTCGAGATGTTGCATTGAATTCCCTCGTCCAAATCTAATATAATTAATATTGTAAATAGCTGGGGTCCCAGCACTGAGCCTTGCGGCACCCCACTAGTCACTGCCTGCCATCCTGAAAAGGACCCGTTCACTCCTACTCTTTGCTTCCTGTCTGCCAGCCAGTTCTCTATCCACATCAATACTGAACCACCAATACCGTGTGCTTTAAGTTTGTATACCAATCTCTTGTGTGGGACCTTGTCGAAAGCCTTCTGAAAGTCCAGATATAACACATCCATTGCTTCTCCCTTATCCATTCTACTAGTTACATCCTCAAAAAATTCAATAAGATTCGTCAGACATGATTTACCCTTCGTAAATCCATGCTGACTTTGTCCAATGATTTCACCACTTTCCAAATGCGCTGCTATCCCATCTTTAATAATTGACTCTAGCAGTTTCCCCACTACCGATGTTAGACTAACTGGTCTGTAATTCCCCGTTTTCTCTCTCCCTCCCTTTTTAAAAAGTGGGGTTACATTAGCTACCCTCCAATCCTCAGGAACTACTCCAGAATCTAAAGAGTTTTGAAAAATTATCACTAAGGCATCTGCTATTTCTGGGGCTACTTCCTTAAGTACCCTGGGATGCAGCCTATCTGGCCCTGGGGAT
This sequence comes from Okamejei kenojei, assembly GCA_035221665.1. Lineage (NCBI taxonomy): Eukaryota > Metazoa > Chordata > Chondrichthyes > Rajiformes > Rajidae > Okamejei > Okamejei kenojei. The sequence goes on along the minus strand of CM069132.1, from coordinate 61,514,689 downwards.
TTATTGGCCTTTAATCCATTCTATTTACCATTAATCCATTCTATTTCCGGCTAACCTCCATTTCACTCATTTCCTCCATCTCATTTGACCCGCGATCCCCTGCTATTTCCGGCAAATTATTTATGTCTTCCTTAGTGAAGACAGAACCAAAGTAGTTATTCAATTGGTCTGCCATGTCCTTGTTCCCCATGATCAATTCACCCGTTTCGGACTGCAAGGGACCTACATTTGTTTTAACTAATCTTTTGCGCTTCACATATCGATAAAAACATTTGCAGTCAGTTTTAATGTTTCCTGCCAGTTTTCTTTCATACTCCATTTTCCCTTTCCTAATTAAGCCTTTTGTCCTCCTCTGTTGGTCTCTGAATTTCTCCCAGTCCTCTGGTAGGCTGCTTTTTTTGGCTAATTTGTACACTTCATCTTTTTCTTTGATACTATCCTGATTTCCCTCGTTATCCACGGATGCACCACCTTCCCTGATTTATTCTTTTGCCATACTGGGATGAACAATTGTTGTAGTTCATCCATGCAGTCTTTAAATGCCTTCCATTGCATATCCACCGTCAACCCTTCAAGAATCAATTGCCAGTCGATCTTGGCCAATTCATGTCTCATATCCTCAAAGTTACCTTTCTTTAAGTTCAGGACCCGTGTTTCTGAATTAACAATGTCACCCTCCATCCTAATGAAGAACTCAACCATATTATGGTCACTGTTGCCCAAGGGGCCACGTACAACAAGGCTGCTAACTAACCCTTCCTCATTAATCAATATCCAGTCTAGAATAGCCTGCTCTCTCGTTGGTTCCTCCACATGTTGGTTTAGAAAACTATCCCGCATACTTTCCAAGAAATCCTCTTCCTCAGCACCCCTGCCAATTTGATTCACCCAATCTATATGTAGAATGAGTGAGTTTAAAGACTGTTACTTGTTTGTGGAACCAGTTCTGGGTGAATGTTGAATTAATCATATAATTAAGATGAAATAGGATGTCATTGAATGAGCTTGCTCATTTACGTGATAAATCTTTGTAGAATCTCATGTGTTTTAAAAGGTAGTGTCTCTTTAAGAAGTTGAGCATGGGACAGTTATTTTCTTTTCCTTTGCTCTTTGAAAATGTATTGGCTATCTATGTGGAAATTAACTGTGTTGATTAGCCTTGAGGTGCTCCTGTACTGATTGTTATCGAGGATGACACATTTCCACCAATACGGACAGACTGTGGTCTGTGAATGAGGAAGTCGAGGATCCAATCGCAGAGGGATGCGCAGAGACCCAGATCTGAGAGCTTGGTAACCAGCTTGGAGGGGATGATGGTATTAAATGCAGAGCTGTAGTCAATGAATAACAGCCTGACATATGAGTTATTGTTGTCCAAGTGGTCCAGAGCGGAGTGGAGGGCCAGTGAGATCGCATCCACCGTTGATCTGATTGTGGCGGTAAGCGAACTGCAGTGGGTCCAGGTTTTTGTCGAGGTAGGAGTTGATTTGCACCATGATCAACCTCTTAAAGCACTTCATCACCACAGACGTTAGTGCCACTGGTTGATAGTCATTGATGCACGTCATCTTACTCTTCTTGGGCACTGGTAATATTGATGCCCTTTTAAAGCAGGTGGGAATGTCAGACCTCAGAAGTGAAAGGTTGAAAATGTCTGTAAAAACTCCAGTCAGTTGGTCCGCACAGGTTTTTAAAACACGACCGGGTATACCATCAGGTCCAGGCGCTTTTCGAGGGTTCACCCCTCTGACGGATCTTCTGATGTCGGCCTCTGTGAATGTGACCGAAATACCATCACGGCGAATGGGGGCTCGGGAAGGCACATCAGTGTTCTCCCTGTCAAAGCGTGCGTAAAACGCATTGAGCTCGTCAGGGAGTGAAGCTTCGCTGATATTTGAGCTGCCTCCTGATTTTGCCTCGTAAGAGGTGATTGCATTCAGGCCCCGCCACAGTTGCCGAACATTCATCTCATCCTCCAGCTTGGAGCAGAAGTCCCTTTTGGCCTTTTTGATGACCTTACCACGGTCATATCTGGACTTCTTGTAGATCTCTGTATCTCCAGACCTGAATGCCCGGAATCTAGTATTTTGCTGGAGAAATGCACCATTCTTCCAACCTAGCATTAACAAGGATTATTCACTGCAGGCAACTAAATACATCGCCTGAATACAAAAGTATGATTTGTTGCATAGTGCCTGCCACTCTGCTGTGGATGTATTTATTCAATTTCCTTTCTGTTTTGAGATTTATTCAGAAACGTAGAATCAATTAAAGTTTACAACACAGAGGAAGATCATTTCGCCCATCGGGCCCATGCCAGTCAAAAAGGAGCTACCTGAGCTTAGCTCACCTTCCTGCACCGTCAGTAACATGCTTCATACGTCCATTGTGAACAGACAGAGTTTCACTTGGGTGCATCTCCTGCTGGCTCCATGCATTAATCTCTGGGGCAAATCTGCTTTTACAATTATATACTCTCAGTGACCGGCCTGGATGGAGTCCCTGGATGCATTCTGAAGTCGTATTCTATCCACAGGCTGCGGAGTTTGACAACATCTTCAACCTTTTACTTCAGCAGCCTACCTCTCCTGTTCCTATCTGAGTTCGAAGAAACCTCCATCAGCCCAGTCCCCAAGATAGGTAAAGTGCCCTATGCCAGTGACTACTGCTCAGTAGCTCTGAGATCGACCACGATTAAGTGATTTGTAAGATTGGTTAACGCCCATGTCTGTGCCAATCTTCCGGACAATCTAGTCCCCTTGCAATTTGCATACAGGAAAAATACATCTATAGAGGATGCCTGCTCCTTTTCACAACAAGCTCTGGATCACCTTGCAGCAAGAATACCTATGTCAGGATTCTATTGACTACATCTCAGCCTTCAACACCATAATACTGAATAAGCCCATCCCCTAAATTCTGGACATTGGCCTTGGGGCCTCCATCTGCAACTGACTTCGGGACTTCTTAATTAGCAGACACGAGTCGGTTAGAATTTGTCATGACATTTCCCCCACCCTGACCTTCAACACTGGTGCCTCACAAGGTTGTATGCTCAGTCCCTTGCTCTACTCTTGTATACACATATATGTGATCAGATTAAGTGTCTATTTAATTTTTCAGTTTGCAGATGATAGCACTATTGTTAGCCGGATCAACAATGAGAAACGGCTTGAGAACTAGGGCACCAGGACAACAACCTAGCCCCTAATGTCATCAGGGCAAAAGAGTTGTTGATCGAATGAAGCGAAGGGGTGAACACAACCCTGTCTTTACCGATGGATCTGCTGTAGAGATAATCAACAGCTTCAAGTTTCTAGGCAAACATCACCAGTAACCAAACCCGGTCTCACACTAATTTGGTGATCAACAAAATGTATTTACTTTCTTAGTTGTCTGAGAAAATTTGGCATGTCACAAACATTCTTTTAAAATTTCTAGATTCGTTACAAAAAGTATTCTAATGGGACACATCTCAGACTGGTATTACAACTGTTCTCTTGACCGTTGAAACCTGCAGAAAGTGCATTACAGTCTGATCCATCACAGGTTCGTTCGTCACTTCCTTCTATCCAGTTCATCTTCACATGCATTGCATCAGGAGGGCTGGAATTATCATCAAAGATGCCTGCTATCCTGGCCATTCCCTTTTCTCATTTCTAGCCTCCGGGAGAAGATACAGCAGTTTGAGTCTGGACATCTAGACGCAAGAAATGCTTTTCCCCCCACCGTTGTCCTGAAACAATCACCTTTTTAACATCCCCTTGCTGGAAGTGCTGCTACATATTCCTACTCTTAACTGTACCTTTCAGTTATTCCGTTATTGTATTGAATATTTTATGCACCATTTCTGATTGCATTGCAACCGTGCACTATACTATTGCTTTCATTCATCATAGTATTTATTATGATATTTATCATTATTTATGTATGCTGTTTACTCTGTACGTTTTATGTGAATTTTGAATTTCCCTGATGTACAATACCCTCCGTAATCTTTGGGACAAAGTCCCATCATTTATTTATTTGCCTCCACAATTTGAGATTTGTAATAGAAAAAATCACACGCGGTTAAAGTGCACATTGTCAAATTTTAATAAAGGTGATTTTTATACATTTTGGATTCACCATGTAGAAATTACAGTAGTGTTTATACATAGTCCCCTCATTTCAGGGCACCATAATGTTTGGGACACATGGCTTCACAGGTTTTTGTAATTGCTCAGGTATGTTTACTTGACTCGGTAGCTGGTCTTTCCTCCAGTCACCCCTTTGCTTCATTCGATCAACAACTCTTTTGCCCTCTTTCCATCACCTTTGGAAACTTTTATTGCTGTTTATCAACATGAGGACCAAAGTTGTGCCAATAGTTAAAGGAGGCATTATGAAACTGAAAAACAAGAATAAAACTGTTAGAGACATCAGCCAAACCTTTGGCTTACCAAAATCAACTGTTTGGAACATCATTAAGAAGAAAGAGAGCACTGGTGAGCTTACTAATCGCAAAGGGGCTGGCAGGTCAAGGAAGACCTCCACAGCTGATGACAGAAGAATTCTCTCTATAATAAAGAAAAATCCCCAAACACCTGTCCGACAGATCAGAAACACTCTTCAGGAGTCAGGTGTGGATTTGTCAATGACCACTGTCCGCAGAGACTTCATGAACAGAAATACAGAGAAATACATTAGATGGTCGGCATGGACCCAGAAGGCCTTTTCCTGTGCTATATCTGTAACTCTAAGATGATATAATGTAAGCATACAACTTAGTTTAAGCAAAACAAATCACACTCCATTATGCTTCGTGACCTTTTTCCTTCCTGTTAACTTGCATCATGTTTCCTAAAGCATAAAGAAAATGAGTGAGATATTTTTCCACAGAAAACACACTGGAACTACTAATGATGCTGTGAGCACAGAATGGACAAATCCTAAATCCAAGCAATGATCCACAGGGTTAATTGATCAGTTGAGAGGCTGCATTTGTTCTCAGCAGGAGTGGATGCAGCCACAAATTCTGCTACTGCGTGCAACCCACTAAGTGATAATCATAGAATCACAAATTGATAGTGTGGAAACAGGCCCTTCGGCCCAACTTGCCCACACCGGCCAAAATGTCCCAGCTATGCTAGTCCCACTTACCCGTGTTTGGTCCATATCCCTCCAAACCAGTCCTGTCCATCTCTCTATAATTAAGACTTCTGAACAGTCGACTCATAAGCTAGGATATAGTCCCATTTCTCCAACCTACCTCATTACGGACATTATACGTTTGCTCTGAAACTGTTACGCGACAATGCTGAGAACTATATACTGCAGTTTGTGTCTTTCTCTTTGCTCTAGTTATTTGCACTCAAGTTTGGCTTGATAGTGTCCATGTTATTATATGACTTGATTTTAATGGATAACACACAAACAAAGGTACACTGTACCTTGAAACAAGTGACGATAATAAACCTAAACCTAAATGTGTCCGTGTAGGGATATGCCTATACACATGCAAAAATGTGCATATGCAAGTATGCATGTGTATATGGATATGCATGAGTGTGCATATAGGGATGTTTGCATGTGTTGGGGCAGTATGTGACATTTTCTGGTCTTGGTGACAACGTGAATTTTAGGGTAAAAGGGGGAGAATTTGGAACAGTAAATTTATTTTCTTCTAAATATCTACTGCTGGGCCAGCTATAGACAATAGAGCTGATAAGGCAATTGTATAATGTAATAAATAGAAGGATGGCAACATAAATTTTTATTTTGAATTAATATGGTTTGAAAATGACACTTTGCAGCAAATCTGTTTAAACATAGAGGCCTAATGTTGCAATCATAGATCGGCACTTACTATCCACTCTCCTCTACATCCACATCCACTCAGATGTTTGTATCTGCCTACAGACTTCTGACAAACTATTAAACAGGAACTAGATAGCAAGGTTCTTCAATCAGAATAATTCTCACTGAGACACACAGTCTAAGCCTGGAATAAAAATTTAATTGCATTGAAGGATTAATTTCAGAGATCAGAGGAGAGAACTTTAAGACAAACAGTAAATTTAAAGAAAATCTGCAAAATTGTATTCTGAAGAACTCCCATTGTTGTAATATTACATCTTCAGTGTGAGGAGGTGTGCTTGGCAATAATTACAATTTAACACACTATTACAAATTCAGTAATACTTGAAAGCACAAGATCTAACTATTTCTGACATGTTTATTGGGTAACCGGTATATGTGTACACAGCATTGCTGTGAGAAAGGGAACTTGCTCCATCGATTAACAAGGTACTGCTTTAATGAGTCTGTGTACGTGTTCAGAAAGTACTGTTCGGATTTCTGCATTTAACTCCATATTCGCAGATCCAGGAAGCCGTTCTTCAATTTTCTCCATGATACGAGTCCTCGTCAGCGCAGTTGGCATTCAGAATGCAATATCCATACCATTAGGTTGGTAGTTAATAAGCTTGTAAAATAACTTCTGGAAGAAAAGTTGCAAGTTAGTTTTGAATATGCCTCAAATGTACATACAATGCCCTCCATAATGTTTGGGAAAAGATCAATCATTTATTTATTTGGCTCTGCACAATTTGAGATTTGTTACATTATGGTGCCCTGAAATGGGGGGACTATGTATAAACACTGCTGTAATTTCTACATTGGGAAACCAACATTTATAAAAATGGCCTTTATTAAAATCTGACAATGTGCACTTTAACCATATGTGATTTTATTATTTTACAACTCTCAAATTGTGGAGTACAGAGGCAAATAAATAAATGATGGGTCTTTGTCCCAAATATTATGGAGGGCACTGTACTTCCACCCGGTCATATTTGGCTTGTGTTTGTCAAAGTGTGAATCCAATCACAATTTAATACTCTCTAACACTGCAATCATCCATTCAGTCTAATCAAATGGTGCTCTGCAAATTGTGGCACATTATTCACATTAATAGTTATCTGACAATAATCCTTAAAGTGTTTGTTTCCTCAAAATGGCATTTGCCATTCTGAAACATCATGTATTTCATGGGATTATTTTAATATTAATTTGAATCTTGCCCCGTCAACAGAACAACTGGTATTCGTGTTTAAGCACTTTCTGAATAAGGAGAAACAGATGGTTACTTCATGATTAAGCACTGGCTGTTCAAGAAAGTTTTTTGCTAGAATAGTCAATTAATCCTAAAAGAAACAATTATTCAGCAATGTATCCACATCATTAACCAAATAGAGCCATTCTAAAAAAAAATCAAAAACATAATAGTGGTCTCTCCAAAACAACTTTTGAATTTAATTTGCTTTCCGATTCTAAGAATCTCCAAAATAGTTGCCCATCAAAATTACTGAATGCTTGCACAGGAAGGGAAACCATTTTATTTTATGGTTGGGGATGGTGATCAACTGGTTTGGGTGATAAGATTAACATATCTCCCTATGTAATTTTTAGCAGGCAAAAGAGAAATATCAGGATGATGGAAGAGCACTAAGGCACTGCTTCCACTTACCAACTTACCACTGCATGTGTGTGGAAAAGTTAAGATAAGAATAACACTGCAATGAGTATCAGACTCTCATGTGGATAACATCCTGCTGTCAAAGTATCCAATGCAACAGACATACGGAAGGGCATTCAATGAGGAAAAAGATAATAGACAGAGAATAAGGGATGGTGGGTTTCTAAAATGTGTATATTTTAATGCTAGGAGCATTGTAAGAAAGGTGGATGAACTTACAGCCTGGATTGACACCTGGAAATATGATGTTGTGGCAATCAGTGAAACATGGCTGCAGGAGGGCTGTGATTGGAAACTAAATATTCCAGGATTTTGTTGCTTCAGGTGTGATAGAATTGGAGGGACCAGAGGTGGAGGTGTTGCATTGCTTGTCAGAGAGGATATTACAGCAGTGCTTTGGCAGGATAGATTAGAGGGCTCGTCTAGGGAGGCTATTTGGGTGAAACTGAGAAGTGGGAGCGGTGTAGCAACACTTTTAGGGGTGTATTATAGACCGCCAAATGGGGAGCGAGAATTGGAAGAGCAAATATGCAAGGAGATAGCAGATATTAGTAGTAAGCACAAGGTAGTGATTGTGGGAGATTTCAATTTTCCAAAAATAGACTGGGAAACACATTCTGTAAATGGGCTGGATGGTTTGGAGTTTGTAAAATGTGTGCAGGATAGTTTTTTGCAGCAGTACATAGAGGTATCGACCAGAGAAGACGGCAGTGCTGGACCTCCTGTTAGGAAATGAGGTAGGTCAGGTGATGGAGGTATGCGTTGGTGAGCACTTCGGGACCAGTGATCACAATACCATTAGTTTCAATATAATTATGGAGAAAGTCAGAACTGGACCTAGGGTGGAGATTTTTGATTGGAGAAAGGCTAACTTTGAGGGAATGCGTAAGGATTTAAAAGGAGTGAATTGGGACACTGTTTTATGGGAAGGATGTAGAAGAGAAATGGAGGACATTTAAAGGGAAATTGTAAGAGTACAGAATCTTTATGTCCCTGTTAGGTTGAAAGGAAATAGTAAAAATTGGAAAGCCATGGTTTTCAAGGGAAATTGGACACTTGTTTCGAAAAAAGAGAGATATCTACAATAATTATAGGAGGCATGGAGTAAATGAGGTGCTAGAGGAGTATAAAGAATGTAAAAAGAATCTTAAGAAATAAATTAGGAAGGCTAAAAGAAGATATGAGGTTGCTTTGGCAAGAAAGGTGAAAGTAAATCCAAAGGGTTTCTACAGCTATATTAATAGCAAAAGGATAACGAGGGATAAAATTGGACCATTAGAGAGCCAGAATGGACAGCTATCTGCAGAGCCAAAAGAGATGGGGGAGATATTGAACAATTTCTTTTCTTCGGTATTCACCAAGGAGAAGGATATTGAACTCTGCGGGGTAAGGGAAAAAAGTAGAGTAGCTATGGAAACTATGAGATTCAAAGAGGAGGAAGTACTGACACTTTTGAAAAATATAAAAGTGTTTAAGTCTCCAGGTCCTGACAGGATATTCCCTAGGACATTGAGGGAAGTTAGCATAGAAATAGCAGGAGCTATGACAGAAATATTTCAAATGTCATTAGAAACGGGAATAGTGCCAGAGGATTGGCGTACTGTGCATGTTGTTCCATTGTTTAAAAAGGGTTCAAAGAATAAACCTAGCAATTATAGACCTGTTAGTTTGACGTCAGTGGTGGGCAAATTAATGGAAAGGATACTTAGAGATAATATATATAAGCATCTGGATAAACAGGGTCTGATCAGGAACAGTCAACATGGATTTGTGCCTGGAAGGTCATGTTTGACAAACCTTCTTGAATTTTTTGAAGCGGTTACTAGGGAAATTGATGAGGGTAAAGCAGTGGATGTTGTCTATATGGATTTCAGTAAGGCCTTTGACAATGTTCCCCATGGAAGGTTGGTTAAGAAGGTTCAATCTTTGGGTGTTAATGGCAGAGTAGCAAGATGGACTCAACAGTGGCTGAATGGGAGATGTCAGAGAGTAATGGTGGATGGCTGTTTGTCAGGTTGGAAGCCAGTGAACAGTGGGGTGCCTCAGGGATCTGTGTTGGGTCCATGTACATCAATGATCTGGATGATGGGGTGGAAAATTGGATAAGTAAGTATGCAGATGATACTAAGACAGGTGGTGTTGTGGATAATGAAGTAGATTTTCAAAGTCTACAGAGAGATTTGGGCCATTTGGAAAAGTGGGCTGAAAGATGGCAGATGGAGTTTAATGCTGATAAGTGTGAAGTGCTACATCTTGGCAGGACAAATCAAAATAGGACAAACATGGTAAATGGTAGAGAATTGAGGAATGCTGTGGAACAGAGAGATCTAGGAATAACTGTGCATAGTTCCCTGATAGGGTGGTAAAGAAAGCCTTTGGTGTGCTGGCCTTTATAAATCAGAGCATTGAATATAGGAGTAGGGAAGTAATGTTAAAATTGTACAAGGCATTGGTAAGACCAATTCTGGAGTATGGTGTACAATTTTGGTCGCCTAATTATAGGAAGGATGTCAACAAAATAGAGAGAGTACAGAGGAGATTTACTAGAATGTTGCCTGGGTTCCAGCAACTATGTTACGGAGAAAGGTTGAACAAGTTAGGTCTTTATTCTTTGGAGCGCAGAAGGTTAAGGGGGGACTTGATTGAGTCTTTAAAATGATGAAAGGGATAGACAGAGTTGACGTGGATAAGCTTTTCCCATTGAGGGTAGGGAAGATTCAAACAAGAGGGCATGACATGAGAATTAAGGGACAGAGGTTTAGGGGTAACGTGAGGGGGAACTTTACTCAGAGGGTGGTGGCTGTGTGGAATGAGCTTCCAGCAGAAGTGGTGGAGGCAGGATCAATTTTAACATTTAAAAGTAAAGTGGATAGGTATATGGACGGGAAGGAAATGGAGGGGTATGGTCTGTGTGCAGGTAGATAGGACTAGGGGAAAACAAATGGTCGGCACGGACTGGAAGGGCCGAGAGGGCCTGTTTCCGTGCTGTAATTGTTATATGGTTATATGGTTATACCAAAAAGAATTTAACAATTTCAGATGAAGGGAATAAGATAACTGGTGAAATAATGTAACCATGAGGTGTATGCTATTGTTACCATATTTATGTTCAGATACCTGTAGTGTTTCTGAATGAAAAATATACTGAAATCAAAAGAATTAGTTTCCGAGAACCCAACCGAGAGGTTTATTAATTTTGTAATAATTTGCCAAATAGAGTATATAGTTAAAAAAAGTACAGAATTATAGAACACAGAAACAGACTCTCGACCTACCATATGCATGCTAACCATTATATATCAATCCATACTAATACCATTTTCCAGCAGTTAGTACAAAGTTTATTTTGGTTTGGCAGTTCAAGTGCTAAATTGAGTTGAGCAACATACAAACTGGTAGATGTGATAACAAAGGAGAATCTGAAACATGTAGAAGACATTTGAATCTCAAACTAGAGCTATTTATATCCCCAAATTACTTTTAATTTTCCTTTTTGAGTCTCAAATATCAGAACTACACATTGGGCCGCCTCAACGTGGGCAGAACAGTGGCAAAGTTGGTAGAGCTGCTGCCTCACTGTGCCAGACACCCAGGTTTGATCCTAACCTTGGGTGTTGCTTGTGTGGAGTTTGCACATTCTCCCTGTGACTGGGGGGGTTTACGCTTGGTGCTCCGGTTTCCTTGTGCATCCCAAACATGCGCGGGCTTGCAGGTTAACTGACCCTAATGTATAGGGAGCGGATGAGAAAGTGGGATAACATAGAACTAGCGTGAACGGGTGAGGATGGTTGGTGTGGGCACAGTGGACCAAAGGACCTATTTGCACGATATGTCTCTAAGCTAAACACTAAACTAGTGTCCACTTGGATCTGAACACAAAACTAACATGAAAGCACAAATTAAATAGATCAAGGTTCCTGAATTGCTCCAAACAAAAACACCATTGATTGAATTCTGCACATGATTAATATAATTTTATTTCAATTTATCATTACATTTTAATTTAATATTTAAAGAAAAAATAGTAGTTATATTGAATTTATAATATGTAATTGACTGATCAATTTATGATCCAGGGAAACAAAATGCAAAGTTAAAATGAAAATTCATTACATATCAATACTTGACATGGCAATGAAACTCACAAAGTGTAAAATAAAAAGTTAATTCCTTACCTTCCCTTCTGTAACAAATCAATAGACTGCATAATATGTAACAGGCTCATACCTTAATTCTTCCTGATCATCTAGTTTCAAAATGCTTTTTATTATCTAATCCCACAGTTAATATAGCGACTTCTGGGTGCACATTACAAAATCTCTTCTTTAGGAAACTTGCAAGACACATTGGGATCATGATTTGAGGCTATTACTGTCTTTGTTACATTAGATAACTGAAGTTAGTTGACCATTCACTGACACACTCTCAAGACTACATTTTCCAAGATGCATTTTGAAGCGAGACTGGTTTATACGTTTTCTTCTTCACGCAGGAACAGAAACACTGAAGAGAAATCTTTCTGTGTGTACCCTCGTGCACACATCATCCTGTAAACCTGATGAGACAATGATCCCAATAGTGCAGGGGTTTTAGTGTTTGTGGCAGAGTTTTGTGCCAATCCCAGATCCTAAACAGAAGAAAATCCTAGTTAGAAATGACATTAGCTCTGACTTTTGAACTTTATTATGGCTATTCAGATCATAATTAGCTATACAATTATTATAATAAATTAAAGTTCCAGCATTTCATTTCTCAATAAGCTGTCTGGAGAAAATTATATTTAGAAATCACAAACCAAGGTTCTGAAAAGATCAGATTAGTTTTATATGTAGGAAGGAACTGCAGATGCTAGTTTACACCGAAGATAGACGCAAAATACTGGAGTAACTCAGTGGGTCAGGCAGCATCCCTGGAGTAAAGGAATAGGTGACGTTTTGGGTCAAGACCCTTCTTCAGGCTGAGAGTCAGGGGAAAGGGAAGCTAGAGATATGAAAAGATACTGAATAAATCAGACTTGGCACCCATGGCTAAGGAGCCCACAATGGTCCACGGTTGGCTGCGGAAGAGGTGATAATGAAAGGATATGAACAGTGAAACTAGTAGGGCAATTAGAGTGGGGAGGGACGGAGATAGAGGGAATGCAAGAGTTACTTGAAATTAGAGAAATCAATATTCTTAGCACTGGAAAGTAAGCTGCCCATGCAAACTAAGAGGTGCTGTAACTCCAATTTGCAACATATTTGGATTTTCAGGTGGGCTTTGACTCGTGCCATTCAGAGAATATGAAACAAGATTAAAGCTCACAGTACTGGGGATAATATCTACTGGTGTGAATTGAAGATTATTCAATGTCAAAAAACATAGGTCGTTGGAATAAAGAGTCATCATTGACGAGTGGGATGCATAGGCAGCGACGGAAGAGTGGCGAATATTGCACAGAGCTGGTGAGTGGATGCAAGGGAATGATTCTGTGACTTCTTGATATCAGTAGACTGGGGGATGTTCAAGGAGTTGGCAATGGACCTGAACATATCTGCCACGATTGTTACCGATTTCATAAAGAAATGTGTGGAGGAGTGTATTCCCAACAACACCACACAAGTGTACTACAGGGTCATAAAGAGGTCCAGGAATGACATCAGAAAAGCAAACAGTCACTTTTGGTCCAAACTGACTGCGGCAGGCCTTGTACACCATCACTTCCAACAAGACAAAACTAAGTGGTTGCTCAAGCAACAGCAAGGGATAACTCCCAGACAAGCATAATGCTTTCTACGCTTGCTTGGAAAGGGAGAACATCAATGTACCTTCTTGGGCCCACACGTCCCCAGCAACTCGAATCTCTGTCACCGAGGCTGATGTCAGAAAATTGTCAAAAAATCCTAATGAAGATTAACCATTAGAAAGTGTCCGGCCCCTATGGTACATCTAATCAATACTGCTTTACCATCACATGTGCAAAGTGCAAATGCACAGTAAAATAATTTTATTACAAACAGTCCAGTAGTGTTGCCATGCCATCCTCAATGAGCAATTATACAGAAATAGCCTACTGAGCCCGCATAATACCAGAGGCGCCATATTTTGGCGCCATCCATGCTCCAGTTGTTGCGAGCATTGCTGAATTCCGGCAATCCCCAGACTGTTGCGGGCCCCAACCATCACCTTCCTTGATCGACCAGCAACCTACATGCTCTCCCCTTCTATCCACCTTTGTGCCCCGGGGGGGCCTCTTCACGTGCGGTAGGCCAGACCCCGGTTCCCTCTCCTGCCGGCCTCAATCCTCTCCCATCACAGCCGTCATCGCCGGCTCCATCTTCCGCAGTCTCTGTTCTTCGAGGGACGGCAACAGGGACTCGGTGGCTCCACCCGGGCCGCAGTTCGCCGGGTCCTCTGAGCATGGGCTGGCTCGGTGGCTGCCCCCTGTAGGCCACGGTCCACCGGGTCTTACGGTCGGTTGTGGCCTGCAAGGTCTTATGGTTGGCTTTGCTCCGCCGGGTCTTGCGTTCCGCGTTGGTACATATGAGACAATTAAACACCCTTGACTCTTAATAAAGTTGGAGGATTGCTTTTGTCATTGGAAGCTAAAACTAGTGGTGTATCACAGAGATCGGTTCTAGGATACATTGATGTTTGTTTTAACACGAGCGACTTTCAAGTGAATATAGGAAATTTATAGATGATACAAAAATTGCAGATGTTGCTGACATTGAGGAGGGTAGTCTTAGGGCACAGATTGATGTTGATCACCTGGTAAATTAGCAAGTGAATGGCAGACAGAATTTAATCTTTGTGATGCATTTTGGAGGATGGTCTCATACGAGTAGGACATACCACAAATGGTAAAGCCTTTGGGAATATCGAGGAACAAAGGGAATGCCGTGCCTCGGTGCAAAGACAACTGAAATAGGCAGCATGGTTGTTTAGAGGAGCGAAAGATACGAGACTTTTGCCTTCATTAACCCAGGTAGAGTACAAGATGGGGGAGGTCTCAGTATAACTCCATAAAAAATAGGTTAGGTTAAAGTCTGAATACGGTGTGCAGTTCTGGTCACCACTATGTCATGTGGTATGGAGTAAATCAGAAAGAAGCAAAAATAGAAGTTGCCACCTGAGGAATTATGTTTCCTTAAGAACGATCCCTGCTGAATAAAGAACAATTGGACACTAGATGTCAAATGAGGGGAACTTAGATTATTATAGTCTTAAAGTTACATAGTTGTTTTGCAGATGCTTGTTGTCAACACCTTGACTAGATAAATAATTATAAATAACGGCGATTGGAGGGAAGCAAGTCACATAATCTTATTGTGGACAGGATTTAATTGTCAACAATTAGCCTTAATGGTATTACAGGGCACTCCAAAATCAGATGGTTAAGGATGAGATTATCTGGAACCTGAGTGTAGTTTTCCTGGCTTCACTAAACAGACTGATTACAATGTGATATTTGATGATCTAAACATGACAGGAGAAAAATGGATGCTAATCGCTTCTTTTTTTTTTTTTAAACAACTGTACCTTTGCCATTAAGGCTGTAGCAAATCCACCTTGGTAATCATTAGCAGAAGGCACACCATCCATCACTCCTGGTACCGGGTTGTAGGTATCACTTGACCAGCAACGACCCGAGCTCATATTCAGAATTTTCGCCAGAAGCTTCGGGTCAAGCCCTAGCCTGTCAAAAGTTGCAGTTGAACAGTTTTAAGGTCAAGATTCAAGCAGGGTTGACCAGTTATCTGATGTTTGACCCCATAAAGCCATTTGTCTCATTCTGGTAAGCGTCTTCTAAAATGATACTGCTTATATTTTGGATATATGACATGACATTAAAGTGATTCTAACTCAGCCCAGCATATACAAATTGAACCAAGCTATTAAATACATGGTCCATAAATTTTAAAGAGGCAGTATTTTCAATGGCTTGCACAGTCAGGATATATATAGTTTAAAAAAAACATGAACATGACATTCCATTTTTGTTTTTACTAATTTTGTACTTTATAACATGTAGAACCCTATATCTAATGTCAATAATTCTTCCTTTTGCAATTTCTATATATGACACACACAAATTCCAGTACACATCTTTATTGCCTAACTCTATCAAAGTTGTTACTAAATTGAGTGGTCCACGTGCCATACAATTTATTTTTAATTAATTTTATAATAGGGGAAGTAGTTTGTCCATTTAGGAAAAGGAGTCAAAGATATGTCACTTTTTAAACATATGTCTAAAAAGTTGGTGTTATATACATAAAAACTCATTCAAATTAAAACCACTGCCACCACAGTTGTGCAGGCAACTATTTTTTTTTTTAATTGCAAGTTTGGACATCCAATAGAGTTCTACCATGAGGTGTTCGATGGTTCAGCAAAAAATATTTAGGAGAAAAGACTGGAATATTTTGAGAGGCAAAATAAAGTAAAATGAGAATAAAAAATATAATTATAAAATATACATTTTATTTTCTGGAAAAGGTAAAATATGCTTCCACCTGAAAATTAATTGCAACTTGATTAATGCAATTGATAAGAGAAGGATGTGGAAAGGATGCTTCCATTAGTGGGAGAGTCTAGGACCGAAGGGCACAGCCTCAGAATAAAAGGACACACCTTTAGAAAGGGGATTAGGAGGATGGTGAATCATTGCCACAGACGGCAGTGGAGGCCAAGTCATTGGTTGTTTTAAAGAGGAGATTGATAGGTTCTTGATTAGTAAATACATCAGGGCCCTAGTGAGACCACACCTGGAGTATTGTGTGCAGTTGTGGTCCTCTAATTTGAGGAAGGACATTATTGCTATTGAGGGAGTGCAGCGTTAGAGGACCAAAACTGCACACAATACTCCAGGTGTGGTCTCACTAGGGCCCTGTACAACTGCAGAAGGACCTATTCGCTCCGCTTGTTATGAAGGCCAACATGCCATTCACTTTCTTCACTGCCTGCTATACCTGCATGCTTACTTTCATTGACTGATGAACAAGGATCCCCAGATCCCATTGTACTTCCCCTTTTCCCAACTTGACATCATTTAGATAATAATCTGCCTCCCTGTTTTTGCTACCAAAGTGGATAACCTCACATTTATCCACATTAAACTGCACTGGCCATGCATCTGTCCACTCACCAAACCTGTCCGAGTCACCCTGCATTCTCATAGCATCCGCCTCACAGTTCACACTGCCACCCAGCTTTGTATCATTGCAAATTTGCTAATGTTACTTTGAATCCCTTCATCTAAATCATTGATGTATAAGCTCCTTTTGGCTCTTCCCATAGAGTGTTTCCCTTCCCATAGATGCAGCCTGGCCTGCTGAGTATTACAAGCAATTTCTGCTTTATTTCAGATTTCCAGCATCCAGTTTTTTTTTTTTCAAGGGCAAATATTAACCTGGACTATAACCAACCTTACTCATAATAGTATTAAAGTCTATTGTAAGGACCAAACCTAGGTTTATTACATGGAAGGTCAATTATTAGGCATAAATGTATGGCATGAAGTGGCATGAAGAATCTCACAAAGGAGTTTCAACCCTTAAATAGTCATGTTTTGAAACTCCCTAAAACAGTCTTCATATACATCTCAGAACCAAGTGCAGTACTTCAGTGGGTCAAGCAGCATCTGTGGAGGGAATGGACAGATGACATTTCAGGTTGGGACCCTTCTATAGACAGAGTGGAGTAAGAGGGAGTAACCTGGAAAAGAGAGGTGGAGCGTGGCAAACCCCAACAAGTGAGAGGTAGACTGAGATGAGGCCTGGTGGTTGACTGCTGGGTGAAGTGACAAAGGCTAGAAAATTAGAGCAAAAGGTGTCAGATAAGGAAAAAAGGAGTGTGATATAAAGCCAGAGGGTGGGATGTTGGTTGAAGGGATCAGGGGGAGGGCAAAGACTGAGGGGTGGTAAAAGCGAAATATGGGACTTGGGGATTTGAGATGAGCAGAAAAAGGAGTAGAAAGACATCAATGAGACCAAACATAAACTCGGTGATCATTTTGCCAAATACTTGCTCTCTGTCCGCAAAGACCTACTGCAGCTCCTGATTACTAACTATTTTGGCTCCCTTTCCCATCCCAACCTTTCTGTCCTTGGCCTTCCCTATTGCCAGTGTAATGCCACAGGCAAACTGGAAGAAAAGCACTTCATTTTCCAATTGTTATCTCAATGGTATGAACATTGAATTCACCAATTTAAAGTGACACCATCACTGAATTGATTCTAATCACATATAGTAATCTTCTTTGACTGGTTAGCATGTAAACAAAAGCTTTTCACTGTACCTTGGTAGACGTGACAATAATAAACAAAACTATTTATAAAAGGGATTTCTTGTCAATTTGATTGGCCACGCATTGTTACAGTATCAATGTTGTCTGCTTGCAAGGGAGGTTACATGGAAATATGTTTTATAAGTCCTATACTGTTTAAATTCAATTCAACTTTTTTTTCCCCATTTGCCAATTTCCTAAGTTCCTTTTAAGTGAATCTCCAGAACCCGCTTGAATTTGCATTGTAATCAATTAGGTCTCTGTAATAGAAATAGAGTTCGCTAATTCATAATTTGCGTTATATCTAATTTGTGTTGTGGAGATAAGAGTTATGTGAGAATTACCAATATGACAAAAAAAAAACATAATTCTCCTCTTCCTTGATCATTAGCCTAATTATCAATCTGACAATGAACACATGCTTAACAGGGCGAGGTAGAGATCAGAGCAAACTGTATCATGTGATTGAATCAGAGAATAATGAGCAAGTGACATAGCCGATTACAGACAAGTACTTGGAAATCTAGATCCTGTAAAAGTTCTAAAGAACTGTATGTGCACTTAACCAGAAAACATAAATAATGACAAAGAATCACCCAAATTGTTAAGTATAGATCACGCAGAATCGGCTGCTGTTGAAAATTCAGCCTGGCAAGCTTTTTTAAGCCTTTGTTTATGTTTTGAAAGTCTCCTTTGGTGTGCAATCAATAATGACACTTTCTTTCTCACAAAACTTGACTTTACTTAGCAGAGGCACGAAAGTTGAATGTGCATCAGTTCAATTGGACATTCCCTTGCAAAATGATTTACACTGTAATTAACAGCAGGAGTGCTTTTTTGTCAACATTTCAATCAGCCGTCATGTACCTTTTGTTGTTTACATTGGGCTTCAGTACGCTCCAGACAAATGGACTCTATGTTCTTCACCCAAATGCTTCTTATGTATTTTGAGCTGTCAAGGGCTAAGGATTTTCACTAGGTGGAAGGGCTATTATACTTTTTCCAAGGAAACCGAGAATTCACTTGAATTGTGTCCTCTGACATCTGGGAAGATTTCTACTTTTTTCAGGGTCTCATTACATGCCTTTATTTTCAGATGCCAATGTTATATAGCAGGGACAGGTTAGTAGGAGGACATTTGTATTACCAATCTCCCTTAAGCTTTAATGAACCAAATGCTGATGACTCATAGTGCGGCCTCTGCATTAGGCAGTTTGATAACTGGGGTGACTTTCATTCTGGAATGGAAGCAAAACAATTGTTCATGTGCCCCACTCTGGGTCCACTCTAGCGGAAATGTTTGCTGACAGCAGGTCCAGCATTGTAGTGAAAAATGTTACAAAATGTATTGCTTGACACCAGACTGCACTAAGGTTCGATCTTCTGTGGACTTGGTGTTTGTTTACTCAATGACTCTATGCCTTAGATGCGTTATGAAGCAGAAGTAAGATGGTGACATTGACACAAAATGCTGGAGTACCTCAGCGGGACAGGCAGAATCTCTGGAGAGAAGGAATGGGTGATGTTTTGGGGTCGAGACACTTCTTCAGATGCGAAATGTCACCCATTCCTTCTCTCCAGGGATGCTGCCTGTCCTGCTGAGTTACTCGAGCATTTTGCGTCTATCTTCAGTGTAAACCAGCATCTGCAGTTCCTTCCTACGCAACATGGTGACATATTTCTGTGGCTAGCCAAAACTCGAGAAGAATATTTGAATGTGCATCTCAACTGTGGGAGTCAAAGGCTTTGGCGAGTCAAAAGGTGACACATACAGTGGTCGATCCTGGTCTATGTATTTTGTTTGGAGTGGACATGCAGTGAAGCTCAAATCCATCGTGTGACTAGTGGATACAATTTGTATCATGACTCAGGGAGCTATTGGGAGGAGAAACTTGTTGAGGAACCTGGCATGACGTTTCTGGTGGCAGCCAACATGGAAATACATCTGTGTGTCACCATTGGGAGTTCTCTCCTTTCTTGCAGGCATTTAAATCATAGGGTCTCTAAGATCTCCTGACATGTGCTTCTTTTCCCAATTGTGGGAGATAAGGTTGTGAATCCGTGACTCACGTTCCTCATTGGCAAGTTTCATAACTCCAGCAGTGAAAGTGTCTACACCTGCACCTTATTGGTTCTCAAATGACATTTGTAAACTCATACGGGGTAGGTAATTCAACGAGATTGGGTCAGATAATTTGTTGTGAAACAGAGGCAAGTGCAGACAAACATCTGTCTTCAACCCACATCCATTGAAGGATGTCCAAATCCCCCACAATGTTAATTAAAAAAGAGTGATTGCAAGCTCTTCCCAACCCTTAAGCATTACAGAATAGGAGGTTAACTGTATTTTGAATATCATAATGGCATGTGACTGCCTGCTTACACAACCCACAGATATTTAAAATATTTGGGTTCCCATATGCACATAATCATTACTCCCACCATGAAAGACATATTACTGAGAGACACAAGGAACTGCAGATGCTAGAATCTTGAGCAAAACAAAGGTCTGGAGGAACTGAAGGGTGAGGCAGCATCTGTGGAACAAACGAATGGACGATATTTTGGGTTGCGACCGTTCTTCAGATATATTACATTTCATCTTCATTGCAAAGATCACAAAGAAAACAGTCAGGATTGATCCAATTCGTTCACTGACTCCAGATGAATTTGATTTTTTAGTCTGTACTGCTGATTGTGAGTAGTTTTAGGTGAACAATTGATAATCCCAACCTCCTTATTCCCAGAAATGTGGTCACCACTGGGGACCTACTAATTTTCAGAAAGATATCTACAATGTTGACATGTTTCTACCTAATTTTGGAATATTCAACACCAACATAATATTAGTTAAATAATTCTGCTATGGAAGAACTACCTAATCATCCAGGAGATTGGTGGCAGTGTTACTTTCAGGGTTAATGAGAATAAGGAAGGAGGATTACACAAAATTCTGGAGAAACTCAGCGGGTGCAGCAGCATCTAAGGAGCGAAGGAGATAGGCGACGTTTCGGGTCGAGACCCTTCTTCAGACTGAAGGAAGGAGGAACCAGTTTAGGAAAGTTCTAACATTTCATATTAAACCATTTCATTTACCAGATCAATTAAAAGTTTTCGGCCAGGAAAGTCATTCATGTCACTTAACAAATGCATCCACGACTGTTCCATTTAAAAATATGCATTGTTAAAAGAAGTAGCTCTACGGAGTTGCCTTCTACTCAACTAATCTGTATATTGTACCTTGTATTTTGTTCTCAGAAACTTATCTAGCTTACCCTTAAAGCTATCTTTCGTGTTCGCCTCAACCATCCCATAGTGGGGGGGAGGGATCGACAAATTGGGAGTATAAAGATGGAGTTGAAGGCGAAGTGGCTACAGGAAAAATTACAAAAGATTCTCGAATTAATGGGAAGGAAACATACAAACATAGAAATTAGGTGCAGGAGTAGGCCATTCGGCCCGTGCCTGCCTTCTCTCCATACCCCCTGATCCCCTTAGCCACAAGGGCCACATCTAACTCCCTCTTAAATATAGCCAATGAACTGGCCTCAACTACCCTCTGTGGCAGAGAGTTCCAGAGACTCACCACTCTCTCTGTGAAAAAAGTCTTTCTCATCTCGGTCTTAAAGGATTTCCCCCTTATCCTTAAGCTGTGACCCCTTGTCCTGGACTTCCCCAACATCGGGAACAATCTTCCTGCATCTAGCCTGTCCAACCCCTTAAGAATTTTGTAAGTTTCTATAAGATCCCCTCTCAATCTCCTATATTCTAGAGATTATAAACCGAGTCTATCCTGTCTTCCTTCATAAGACAGTCCTGACATCCCAGGAATCAGTCTGGTGCGCCCTATGTCCTTGTCCCTGGTAGGGACTTTGGTCTTTCTTGGACCACAAGAAAGGGACTTTGTAGCGTGCCTTCGTGATGGATTCTTTGAACAGCTTGTATTGGAGCCTACCAGGGAGAAGGGAAAGCTTGCAAATGGACAACAGAGTAAAGTCAGGGCCAATTGCGAGGGGGGAAGTGAATACGGAGGTTGTGTTGTTGTGGGAATTACTGAGACATGGCTGCAAGAGGGCCAAGGCTGGGAACTGATTATTCAAGGGTATACCTCCTATCGAAAAGACAGACAGGTGGGCAGAGGGAGTGGGGTTGCCCAGCTGGTGAGGAATGAAGTTGAATCAGGAGTTAAAATTAGCATGTAGTAAAAGTAATGCTGTGGACTTTATGGGAGATTTCAACATGCAGGTAGACTGGGTAAATCAGGTTGGTACTGGACCCCAAGAAAGGGACTTTGTAGAGCGCCTTTGTGATGGATTCTTTGAACAGCTTGTATTGGAGCCTACTAGGGAGAAGGCAATTCTGGATTTAGTGTTATGTAATGAACCGGATTTGATAAAGGACCTCGAGGTTAATGAGCCATTAGGAGGCAGTGACCATAACATGGCCAGGTTTAATCTACAATTGGAGAGGGAGAAGAGTAGATCGGAGGCGTCAGTGTTACAGTTGAATAAAGTGGACTATGGGGCCATGAGGGAGGAGCTGGCCAAAGTTGACTGCAAAGATACACTAGCAGGGATGACAGTGGAACAAAAATGGCAGGTGTTTCTAGGAATAATACAGAAGGTGCAGGATCAGTTAATTCCTAGGAGGAAGAAAGATTCCAATGGGAGAAAGGGATGACCATGGCTGACAAGGGACATCAGGGACAGTCTAAAAATTAAAGCGAAGAAGTACAACGTAGCAAAGATGAGCGGGAAGCAAGAGGATTGGGTAATATTTAAAGAACAACAGAAGATAACCAAAAAGACAATACGGGGAGAAAAGATGAGGTACGAAGGTAAGCTAGCCAAGAATATAAAGCAGGATAGTTAAAAAGCTTCTTTAGGTATGTGAAGAGGAAAAAATTAGTTAAGACCAAAGTTGGACCCTTGAAGACCAAAAAAGGTGAATTTATTATGGGGAACAGGAAATGGCAGATGCGTTGAACAGGATCTGTCTTCACTAAGGAGGACACAAACAATCTTCCTGATATAGTAGTGGCCAGAGGATCTGGGGTGACAGAGGAACTGAAGGAAATCCACATTAGGCAGGAAATGGTGTTGGATAGACTGATGGGACTGAAGGCTGATAAATCCCCAGGGCCTGATTGTCTGCATCCCAGGGTACTTAAGCAAGTGGCTCTAGAAATCGCAGATGCATTGGTGATAATTTTCCAATGTTCTATAGACTCAGGATCAGTTCCTGTGGATTTGGAGGGTAGCTAATGTTATCCCACTTTTTAAGAAAGGCAGGAGAGAGAAAACGGGGAATTATAGACCAGTTAGCCTGACATCGGTGGTGGGGAAGATGCTGGAGTCAATTATAAAAGATGAGATAGCCACACATTTGGATAGCAGTAACAGGATCGGTCCGAGTCAGCAAGGATTTACGAAGGAGAAATCATGCTTAACTAATCTTCTGAAATTTTTTGAAGATGTAACTAGGAAAATGGACAAGGGAGAGCCAGTGGATGTAGTGTACCTGAACTTTCAGAAAGCATTTGATAAGGTCCCGCATAGGAGATTAGTGGGCAAAATTAGGGCACATGGTATTGGGGGTAGGGTGCTGACATGGATAGAGAAGTGGTTGGCAGACAGGAAACAAAAAGTAGGGATTAACGGGTCCCTTTCAGAATAGCAGGTAGTGACTGGTGGGGTACCGCAAGGCTCGGTGCTGGGACCGCAGCTATTTACAATATACATCAATGATTTGGATGAAGGGATTCAAAATAACATTAGCAAATTTGCAGATGACACAAAGCTGGGTAGCAGTGTGAACTGTGAGGGGAATGCTATGAGAATGCAGGGTGACCTGGACAGGTTGGGGGAGTGGGCAGATGCATGGTAGATGAAGTTTAATGCGGATAAATGTGATGTTATCCACTTTGGTAGCAAAAAACAGGAAGGCAGATTACTATCTGAATGGCGTCAAGTTGGGAAAAGGGGAAGTACAACGGGATCTGGGGGTCCTTGTACATCAGTCTATGAAAGTAAGCATGCAGGTACAGCAGGCAGTGAAGAAAGCGGATGGCATGTTGGCCTTCATAACAAGAATAGCCAAGAGGTCCTTCTGCAGTTGTACAGGGCCCTAGTGAGACCTGGAGTGTTGTGTGCAGTTTTGGTCCTCTAACGCTGCACTCCCTCATGGGGGATGCTGGCTCGAAAGGCCAAATGGTCTACTCCTGCACCTATTGTCTATCCCACAAGGAAAGAAATTCCATATTCTAACCACACTCTGGGTAAGGGAGAATCCAACTTTGATCCGCAAGTGGGGTCTGAAGAAGGGTCTCAAACCGAAACGTCACCCATTCCTTCTCTCCAACATTTTGCATCTATCTTTGGTCTGCAAGTATTTGGGCTGACAACTATCACACTAATAAAGAGCTGGTTTATTTTCTCATAAAGGTGGTGGCATAGTTTACTTTAAAAATAAGAGCGGTAACATTAAAACCAAGTGCACTGTGGACACTTTCTTCAATTACAGTCTATTTTGGTTCTGCCTTTGATGTAATTAGGATTGTCTCTATGTTTGAAACAGACACTTCGGAGAAGACGTGTACCACACAATTATGTTTTACTTGCTAAGTAGCTTATATGTCCATTACTGCTCTGCTTTGGTCTCAATGACTGATCAGTTAAAATGATCTATTATCAAATTGATATGGAACAGCTTTGCAATTGCTGGTTCGTATCCAATACACTGGTCCTTGCATCAAAGTGTGTTATAAGTAATAGAAGATCCACCCGAATATAAACGTGATTCTTAGTTGTGGTACTGAGGGGGCTTAGTCAATGGTTGGTTAGTGATGAAGAAAATGGATAACAGATGTCAAGTAATAATCCAGCTTGCCTGGAACAATCTTTGTTATCCAATAATCTGATGACAGATAAAGTTGGGCAAGTTCATAATGAATAACTAATTATGTTTAATTTGAGTTGAAATTGAACCTTTGCGGGTTAATTCAATGAGAATCAGTACAATCTAGGCCAGGAAAATGTAAGAGGCAGGAAAGTAACATTACAATTTAAACCAAATTTTGCCAAAGATTTTCTTTAAAAATTCATATGATTAAGATGTTCCTCAATAATATACTTTTTATCAAGCCATGCCATGGTGATTATCAAAAACTAGTGTTTAAATGTTTAAAAAATACAATAACTCCGTTCACACTGCAAGGTTAATAATAAAATTTTACTTTAAAAATCCTGTTACAAAGGAACCATAAAATTATTAATTTAAAAAAAAGTTGACCTATTGAAAACGTCAATTGTTTAATTATGGGGAAAAATAACCCGCTCAAAGCTAAATGGGTTTATAATGCCATGAATTGAATCTCTTGATCTAAGTGGATGTTTGAAGTAAACAATAGCCTTACATGTCATGAAAAAAAGGGACCAATGGGGAGAAAATATAAAAAAATATCATAATCCCATTTCAACATCCAGGGATAAAACTTTTGTTTCTTTTAAAATAATTCTGGGGGGACATAGTACAAGTTCAAAACTTAAACACATGAACGTGTTAATAATACTGCAATCTCAATTTTGCATTAATTCCACTTGCATGTAACAGAGGTCACCAGGTTAGATTAAAAAATGTCTCTGGTGACCCATTATGTTTATAGGTCAATTTTTGAAATTGCAATTGGTTTTGAGAAAGATTTCTTCATATCTAATAATTAAATACATTTTAAAAGACATATCAATTTTATGTAGTAAACCAATTTTTTTTAAACAAAAAGATGCCGGGGAACATATCGTTTTTTGTTTTTTTTGTCTGTGGCGGATTGTCATCCTCCAAGTTATTTAAGCTGCTTAAGGACCTGGCTGCCTAATTTATTATAATACTTTTTTAAACCTTTACTAATCTATTTGGAATATTAATAAATTCTAAAAATTTGAAATCTAGTTTTTAACGTTTTAAGAAGTGACCATCGACTATCGACCAAAAGAAGCATTAAACACACATTAATGTTCAAATTATATTTTATTCACCCACCCACCTCCACCTGCAGAAGCCAAGAGATGTTGAGGGGGATGAATCAGTTAATAACTATAGCAACAAGAAAAATCATAACGTGATTTATGTATCCTTATTAAATGTAAGAAATGAAAAGTAACCATTAGTCATGAACAAAATCTCCTGAGATAGCTCACTATTTAATCTGCAACTTTCAAACGCTGCCATTTAGCATAAGACACAGATCTCTTTGGGGGAAACCTTTACTTCTTTAATTCAAAACATTTTTTCAAGTGTATCATTATAATAGCACGTTACAACTTTTGTTATGTTATCCCTCTTAGAGCCATCCCACAAGTGTACACATAACTGACAGCTTAAATTGGACATGTTATTAAAATCAGCTACTGAAATCTTTGCCTTCCACTGGATCCATGTTTGTAATGGCCTAAAACCAGTCTACAACATAATTGTCATTCAGATTGTGCCGCTCCTAGCAAGTCATGCTTCAGTGGAGGGGACTGAGTTTCCATTTGAAATCAACAAATTAATCCTGGACAGGTATCCAAAAGGCCAAGTTTAATAGGAAGCAGCTACTGGGCCCTCAACCATGATAAAATGCTATTGCTGTTTCCCTGTAAATTGGGGGAACATGTGATATTTTCTACATTGGAACGTTGTTGCTGTTTGAATGATCTACTGCTCAGGCTATCAAAATGCTTGACAGACACGTCAATCCTCATAATAACATGTCACTGAGCACACTAGCACACACTTACAAACACTCCAGCATCCCTCAGTGCAGAAAATCCCAAACCGATTTATTAAATAAAACAGGTCTTCACCTTAATGTGAACGCCCATTAACAATGTATGTGCTACAATTTTTTTTTATACTGTAAATTTGCCAAGTGAGGAAGTTTTGTGCATCAAATGATTACGTATGTAGCTTCTCTTTTGTGGCACTGTAATATTTTCTTGTAAATTTATATTCGCTGATAGCAATTTTCTCTGGCCATTTAGAAACCTATAAATCTGTAGGTGATAACCAAAGCCTATATTAAATAATAATTCTACAATTCTTTGGAAAGCACCACTCGTACAGAGAACAGGCTGCACTGATTCAACTGGAACATTAACACATTTTGTACTGCATAACTCTTACTAACTACATATTGGAATCTTAAATTCAACAGTAACAAAAGAAAACAATTTCACAAAATAAGCTGAATTCTTAAGCAGAGCTAATTTTCAAATGTGTGCTCCATTTAGTTGTAATTGGAATTCTGCCACACGATTGAATCAGGTCTCCACCACTGCATAGAACAGCTCTAATTAACGTCACAAATGATTTCCTTTGTAATTGTCACCTGGGTGCACCGTTCCTTCTTGCCCTCTCTCTAGCCTCTGAAATAGTCAACCATACTTTACTCCTTTCACACATATACTCTGTTGTCCAGTTCCACAAGAAAACCAATGCTTTGTAAAATTTATATCCATCAAACCATAGCCAATGAATCACCTACAATGCTGTTTCAAATACGCACCATTAGCTGTTCCCAAATGATTTATCCTCATTTCTCTTTTCTACTTCATTTATGTTACCCCCCGGTGACATCACCAATGGATTGAGTCAGCAGTTAGCTACAGACCATAAATGATAGCAGTACCTCCCCATCTCAAGTCTTTAGTGCTCCCTGCCCATTGGCCAAATGCTCATTCAAATATTTGCCCTGTTGACCCAAAACTTCCTCCAGTAAAGATAAGAAACACCGAAGCCACAATTTTCGACAAATTGCAGACCTTTACTAACAATTCCTTAGTCTTTTCAAGTCACGCAGCTTAAATCAGATTGTCGACAAACTCAGCAACCGATTTCACACAAGCTTTTTCTGACCTAATGCCCTGTCTCGGGAAACCCACTTACCTCCACCTTCAATTCCTTGCATTGAACTGTCTTATTCCATCAGACACTAAAACTTGCAATTGTGTCTTTGTAATCTCCAAATTCAACTTCGTCTTGTCCTATTTCTTATCTTTTAAACATTAAAAAGTTGATTCAACTCTCCCTACTGTCTTGTTTTTCTAATCTTCCACCAATTTCCACTCATTGTCAAATTTATGTTTAAATCACTTCATGGTCAAATCATCATCTCAGGAATCTTCTCAAGATCATATCATCATCTCAAGAATCTTCTCTGATGTTTTTTTGGTTCTCTAATTTCATCATCACTCTCATCATTGATAGCT
Source organism: Okamejei kenojei (assembly GCA_035221665.1). NCBI lineage: Eukaryota > Metazoa > Chordata > Chondrichthyes > Rajiformes > Rajidae > Okamejei > Okamejei kenojei. The sequence goes on along the minus strand of CM069132.1, from coordinate 61,486,653 downwards.
GCACCTTCAGCTTATCAGGTCCTTTGGTCCAACATTCCCTCTCTTGAAAATTGACTTCTTCACATCATTCCGAAGTCCATACTTCCACCCCGTTGACAAATCCTAGATGGTCACCAATGATCATCTTCTTTGGTTCATCATCCATTTATATCTGGAAGCATTTCAAAATATTTTTACAAATTAAATATATAAGTGCTGCTGTTGCTGATCCATTTTCTCCTCCAATCCTGAAACCACCATTTTCAATATTTAATGGTTTGTACAAGTGTTGGTGTTGTGATTTAGCTTAAGTATGAATGCAAGTTCATATGATATTCACTGAAGGAGTTACATCCTCTGCAAGTAATAATAACCTAAAAGTATTATTTTTAAATAGGTGTTATGCACACTAAAAATATTCACTGAGTAATTATTTTTTATTTTAATTTGATCTAGTACCCACAGTTGTCAAATACACAAATATACATAGAAATGTGTCCAATAAGTCAATGGATACAATTACAGTACGGATTTATATGATGAAAAAATAAATATAATTGAAACGTCCATTGTCAAATTGAAATTCATTTCAAAGGTATACTTTTTAAGGGCATCTATTTTAATATTTTATTCAAAAGACCTCTTTTTGCTCAGAATACTTCATTATTTTTTGAAAGTCTAAATTCTGCACTACTTCACCTACATTCATTGAAAGAAATTTAACGTTGACAAATAATAAGGTATTACCATAATCCTGTGGAAAATCAACTCCTGTAAGAAAAACTGTTTCCTAAGTGGCTTGTTGATCTTCCCAAAATCTGCTATATACCAGGCCTATTTTCTGGGTTGAGAAGAGGCAGCAAGAGCATTGAAGCATGAATAGATTAACAGAATAACACTCCAAAATGTGCTTGGTCAGAAAGAAAATCAAGTGGAAAAGCTGAATGTGAAAAGAAAGACAAATCTAATTATGGCAGATGATCAACAATTGTTTCCATTCATTCGACTTTTTCTTACAAACAAAACATTAAAATAATGAAAATAAACTGCCGATGAGTTTCTGAAGAACTGCATTAAATTAATTACCCAAAAGGCTTATAATCCTTAGCTGTCAGGTCCAGACAATAATGATGACTGGTAAATGCAAACAAACCGTTTCAGGTTTCTGTATTGCAGTTTGCCATCTAATATTTGCCATGGGGGAAATAACAGTGAAACCATAACAAAATTCAATTCGTCCAGTGGTTTCTCTCTGATAGTCTCTTTTAAAGGGTTAGACCTCACTACCCAATTTGGTAACTGTTTATTAAATGTGACTAAATTGAGTCTTATTCCCCAATGTAACACATCACAATTGCTCGCAACTATTCAACTTTCTTATCTGCTGGCAGTACCTCTGAATGTATTACCACACTTAACGGATAATAATCTGAAAATGAAGGTCAGCAAAGCACAAGAGAGCAGGTATAATAGCTTAGACTCAAAAAGCTGAAGTAACTCAACTGGACAGGCAGCATCTCTGGAGAGAAGGAATGGGTGATGTTTCAGGTCGAGACCTTCTTCAGACTAGCTTAACCAACAAGTGTGGATGTCATTGCCAGTGATCAAGGGAAATTAGGATAAAATGTGGTGTGGAGATTCAGAAGAGAGGAAAAAGTCATGGAAATAGAAAACTGGCGATTAGAGTCGTTGGTGGTGAGGTGGGGTTGGGGTGTGATGAGGTACAAAACAAGAGAAGGGGGTGCATGAGGAGAGAATGAATTGGAAGAGTAGAAAGAAGAGCATTTTTCTAGAAGTGTGATAGGGAAGCAGAAAGAATAAATTTGAGTAGATGGTTAAAAACAGAACAACAAAAATCAGCCTTGTAGTAGGTATGTTACAAAACTTACCTTCAGCGGCGCTGCAGTTCTGTCGCTGGCCGTGTGCGCGACTTTGGCGCCTTTGGGGGGGGGGGGTGGGTTAAAATGCAGTTTTCCCCTACCTTCCGGAATTATATTTACTTGGAGTGCGAGCTTTTGCTAAAGATTCGTTCCGACTGCCGGTATGTGAATTTTTTTTTTAAATTGCCCGACTATTTCAGCGCTGGAGTAAAATAAAAATTAGCTTCTAATGCCCTGAACGCCGACAACGGGGACGGATTTTACGTAGGGGACAGGTAAAGGAAAGCTGTTTAGATGACCTTACTTGTTTGTTTAGATGACCTTAATCAACATTTCATGGTGTGAAATGGTGATTTATTCCCCATACGAACCGGCAGTATTTTTCCTGCCGATATGGGGTTTAAATTCACCGCAACCACAACGTTCCAATACATCGCGTTCCATAAAATCCCATTCGCAAGCTGATTTAAATGGCCATTAATTTATGGGCATTAAACACTAAATTCCTTCAATTTGGCCTATAAATTCATAACAATGAGATTTAAAAATCATGTTATATTGTGAATCCTTGTGTGAATGTTATTTGGACACTTAGGCTTTTTAAAAAATGTTAATATTTTCTTAAGAAATGGATAGATGTTTAGATCTAGTAATTGAGTTTTGTAATTAGCTACAATTGGGTAACTAACTAATTATATGCTTTAATTTCAGGTCATTCAGGTAAGATTGTTTCATGTTTGTTTCAGAATGCTTCAATCTATAATAACTGAAAATGTCTTTCAGTTCTCTTAATTTTTAAGAAAGTTATGGGCTTTTGACTGTCCTCGATCACAACTTTTGTGTTAAGTCAATGGAAAAGCAATAGGGAATAAGATGCGACTGTCCGAGTATGAAAATGGCCATAACTTTTTTAATACTGAGATATGAAAGTGAATTAGGTGTCAAATTAAACTTATTTTTATGCTTTATCTGATGGGATAAATTGCAGACTTGATTTTTAAAATCTCAAAATTTTGTAACATTGCTACTTATAGCCCTGTCCCACGGTGCGAGTTCACCCACGAGTTATCCCGAGTTAAAGAAAAAATCAAACTCATGGTTTTCTACGAGATTCCAAGTTTATGTTCACGAGTTTCAACGAGTTCCCACGTGTATGTCTAAGTTTGCCGTTTACTTCTCATTTCTGCGATGTACCAAGTTCCTCTCCTGAGTTACTCTTGAGCCAACAACGACTATCGACATGTGGAAAAATCATCACATGATAAAAATGATTTTTTTTTTTTCCTTCTTGTTCAGTTTTTTTTTCACTATAAAAAGCCTCCCATGTTTAAGTTAACTCATTCGGAAACATGAGTGCAAGAAGGCAACTGGAGTTCAGGATGGCATGGTATTTTGTTCGAGTGCTGTATGCAGCAGCCCTTTATCTGATGCAAGAACGCTTGTGCAATGAAGTCAGAAGGGAAAGAGTGAAGAGGAAGATTAAGAAGAGGTCTCAGTGGGTGAAGCCCCTCTTTCAAAGAAGATCTCTGTTTGACAACCTGCTTCATGTGCTGTGCGAAGAGGATCAATCTGCATTTCAACATTTCATCAGAATATCACCTGAGCTCTTTAATGAGCTGAAGACTACCGTGGGACCTCTGCTGATAAAAAAATGACACGGTTATGAGAAAGGCACTGGAACCAGGCCTGCACCTCGCCATCACCCTCCGCTACTTGGCATCAGGTGATTCTTACAAGAGTCTCTCCTACAACTTTCTGGTTGCCCACAACACCATCAGCAGGATTGTCCGAGAGACCTGTGAGGCCATTGTCGATTTTTATGCAGATGATGTGATGGACTGCCCCAGCACACCAGATGTGCGGAAGGGAGTGGCGCTGGGGTTTGAAAACAGATGGAACTTTACACACACATGTGGGGCTATGGATGGCAAGCATGTGGCCATTTGTTGTCCACCAACAAATTATTTGAATTACAAAAAAATCCATTCTATTGTTAGCTGTGGTGGATTCTAACTACAACTTCTAGTATGTGGATGTGGGCACACCTGGAAGTGTCGCTGATGGCAGGATTTGGAGAGACATCCCTTGGCAAGAAATTGGAAACTGGAACAGCAGGCATGCCTGATCCCGAACCTCTGCCAGGAGCAGACAACCCGGACATTTCTTATTCAATGGTTGCTGACAATGCCTTTGCACTAAGGCCCTGGTGAGAAAGCCATACCCACACAGTCATTTGACAAGGGTCCAGAGGATCTTTCATTACAGGCTGTCCAGTGCTTGGAGGGTTGTAGAAAATGCATTTGACATCCTGGCAAACAGATTTCGATGCCTGCTCAAAACTATGGAACAGGAGGCCAAGAATGTCGAGACTATTGTGTTTGCAGCATGTGTTCTGCACAACCTTATCCGCATGAGAGGTGCAGCTGCAGGATCGGCGACAGCCATGCAGGACAGTGACTTCGTGGACAGTCAAACAGGGAGCATAACACCAGGTGCGTGGAGCAGTGGTGTAAACGACGCGACTTTGGTGTCACTGCAGCGTTTTCCAGGTAACACGGGGACTAAGAGTGCAAAAGAGCAGAGAGACCATCTCTGCTCATACTACAATTCAATATTGGGTATTGTGCTGTGGCAGGACAGCTTACTTTGAGGGACAGCCGACAACAGGTACACCATTGCATGAGGAGAGCCCACATGCAGACAAATTCAGTAAATGTCATGTTCAGTTTAAATCCTGCTGACTTTGTTTGATTTAACTTTAAGTGTGGATTTATATTTTAATTTTAGTGTAAATAATTTCATTACATCTGTCTGTTCTTGTGATTATCATGCATCTGCTTATCTGATTAGTGTAGGTAGATCGCAAAACATAGCCATTGAGTGCACACAAAAAGCTGGAGAAACTCAGCGGGTGCAGCAGCATCTAAGGAGCGAAGGAGATAGGCGACGTTTCGGGTCGAGACCCTTCTTCAGACCCTGATAGCCATTGAGTGCATTGCATTCTCTGTTTTATTGCCAGAATTTAGGCTTGTGCTCCTTTTCTCAGATGTTTCTCTTGCGTTTTATTTGTTAATTAACATGTATGAGAAGCCCTTTTTCAAACCGCTGTGTTGTTTGCTGTGGTGCTCCATTTCTCAAGATGTGCAAAAATGCGCATTATTTTTAAAATCTTTATCATCTTTTTTTACTCACCTTTTTTTTCTCTGTCTAGCTGCCGAGTTAAGAGTACACACGAGTTAACACGGTAAATTCACGGGCTACTACGATATGACAACGAGTTAAAAAGTATCACATTTTTCCTTCAAGAGTATATTTGACTCGTGGAAATTTTTCAACATGTTGAAAAATTTTCACGAGTTAACACGTTTCCCGAGTACCTGCTGTTAGCGTTACGAGTTGCTAAGTTACGTCCATGAGCTCCAAAATTCCCGCTACGTTCATTCTACGTGATTACCACGAGTTTGATTTGTTTTTAACTCGGGATAACTCGTGGGGTGAACTCGCACCGTGGGACAGGGGTTTTAAGACTTTGTTCAGATTAGAGATAGTTTAGGGGCTTATGAACAAGGCCACAAGGTTTTATGCTTTAAATGACTTAAGATTTCAGGGTTTATTTTGTTACCACATCTCATACTTAAATTTCCCCAAAGCAAAATGCGGCAAATGCATTTTAAATTACCACTTTGCTTTCCACGATGACAAGGGTGCCATGTTGTTTCCTTATTATCCCATTAAAAACAATGCACTATCTCTATTTTTTTTTAATAGTTTCACCGGCCTTCCAGTCTCACAGATCATCCTTGTTGTACTTTCCTACTCTTTAGCATGTTAAAATCTGGTTATTTACAACTTGCGCCAGCAATGACGGAAGGTGATCCACCCAAAATATTAACTGATTCTCTCTGATTCTGATGCTGCCAAACCTCAGATTTTTTCATGCAATTTTTCATTTTGTTTAATGATCGAGAAAACTGAGGCGTGTGTCCAAATCTTTGATGGTATCAGGTTAACATTGCAGTTAATGAAATATATAGGAGTCTTAGTTTTATAACAAAGCCATGAGAAGGAAAAACAGAAAATTGAGTTAAATCTGTATGGAGTTAAGGATGTCGGAGTAATAATTCAGCTATTTCTGCAGGCACAAATATTACAAAGGATACAAATGCATTGGCGGAGGTACAAAGAAACTTTGTAAATGCAATAAAATACCTCATCATTACACAGTTCGATGAAAATTCTAGGCACGTTTGCAATTACATGGTAATGAGAACATTTTATACTGTTAAAAATCATAAACGATTTAAAGAGAGAAATTATTTCCAACAGGTGATGAGCCTATAATGACAGGGCACACAATAAAAAATTAACAAACTCAGAGGCAACACAAAGAAAAACTTGTTTTACTTGCTAAATCTCATAGATTATAGTATTGTTCAGCACAGAAGTGGGCCCTTCAGCCTACCAGGTCCAAGGTAACATTTTGCCTATCTTCCCTAATCCTATTTGCCCGCATTTAGTCTGCATCCTAATCCTATGCCTATTTAAGTAACGGTATCTGTCTCTTACTAATTGTAATTGTATGCGACTCCATCTCCTCCTCTGGCAAGGAATTCCAGATATCAACCACATTCAATGTTAAAAAAAAAAGCTTTATAATATAATAATATATTAATGCTCCAAAGATACCCACCAATGAACATCTCCAAGAGAATTATATCCATCACGGTGTGACATTTAATTGTACTGTCTCTAAAACCTTCTTTATCACCATTAAACAGCTTAGCTCGATTTGATACAAAAATACTATGGCCAAAAGAGATCAAAGAGTATTATGTGAAAAATAATTTATAGCTTACACCTCAAATTATTCCTATTGTCTATAAAGCGCAAGCCAAGAGTATGATATATACTTTATATATGGATAGATCAATGCACGTCCAATAATGCTCAAGAGGCTCAGTACCATCCAGGACAATGTAGCAACATACAAGGCTGAAAATTCAATGCTTTCATCAGCAGATCACCATAGATGCATTGTGCCAACCTTGGAATGACTGCACCCAAAAAATGTTCATATAATATCTTCACATTCCTTTCCAACCAAGGAGAACCAAGGAGTTGCGGATGGTAGCAGTATGTTGTAGCGTCATACCCAAGAAGACTTGAGGCTGTAATTGCTGCCAAAGGTGCCTCAACAAAGTACTGAGTAAAGGGTCTAAATACTTATGTCAATGTGATATTTCAGTTATTTATTTTTAATCACTTTGCAAAAATTCCTAAACGCCTTTTTTTTTTTTTTTTTTAAATGGGGTATTGTGTGTAGATTGATGATTTAAAAAAAAAGAATTTGATCCATTTTAGATTAAGGCTGTAACGTAGAAAAAGTGAAGGGGTCTGAATACTTCCTGAATGCACAGTATAACTCTTAGTGGATGTGAACGTAGGAGCTATGAATAAAAATTGTGAATGACATAAAAGTTATTAGTTTAGTTTAGTTTAGAGATACAGCGTGGAAACAGACTCTTTGGCCCAGAGAGTCTGTGCTGACCAATGATCACGTGTACATTAGTTCTATCCTTGGGAGAATTTATAAGAAGCCATTAACCTACAAACCTTTAATAGGTGGGACAAAACCAAAGCACCTGAAGAAAACCAACGCGGTCAGAGGGAGAATGTACAAATTCCGTACAGACAGCACCTGTGGTTAAGATCGAACCCGAGTCCCTAGCGCTTTCCCGTTTCCAATGGGGAAAAAACAATTTCTACAGAAGCACAAACTACTCAGCATTGTTTCAGTTCAGTACCCGTGAAAAGGGTTCCATTTCCCTCCACAGGTGCTGCCTGACCTGCTGCGTACTTCTAGTAAATTGTTTTTGCTCAAGATTTCAGCATCTGCAGTCTCCTGTCTCCAAGATGTTTTTCAGCCTGGCTTTAAATGATTCAATATTCAGAACAAAGCTACAATATTTCTCATTTAAAAGTAAAGTAATCTTAGCCTTAAGCGGATTTTAATAGGTAGGAGCAAAATAATTTGTGACACCAAGCTGACCTCAAAGCAGCAGCTATATGGCAAAATTATCACTTAGTACTTAGTCAATCAATCCAGTTTCAATGACCAAATGAAGATCACAATTGGCTGTTCCAGAGGGTTGCTTTTAAAATGTAAATGGCATAATATATTGACAATCCAATTAGTCTCTTCTGCCTTAACTCCTCTTTTATCTCTGTATCATGATGACAGCTTAATAGGTAGGAATGGTCTCACATCTGAGGCAAGGCCACGGTAGCTGAACAAGCATATCTTCAAATTATAATAAAATGTCTTGACCAGTAAATACTGTTGCATTAAAATTGCAATTGCAAAATGAAATTTGCTGCCCAATGCAGACACAGCTACATAATTCATGATGATATTACTGTATTGGAGTAGCACAGTGAAAACTCTGAGTAGTTACATGCACGAAAACTGCAAGTATGATATACGGTGATCACACATTATAAGTAAAATCAAATTGATTTATGTAATTAAGAAAAAGTTTGACATTTAGATTAAAACCATAGACTTGCCTTACGTCCTAACAACAGTACTGACCCTGTTCATTGATAACAGAGTATTCAGTCTTTATATCAAATCAATTGGCTATCTCCTGTCCATAATCTCTCAGTCTTTTTTACACAAAGTGACAGTGAAAGCCACTGGATATTATACCAGCCTGCAGGGCCTGTAAACTTTAGGCGCAGACGGGATACAGTTGACTGAGATAACTCCTCAGCTGCATATCAGACTCTGAGAAGCAACATTGGAGAGCAGACACTGAAATATATGAAGGAAAAAAAAACAAACACCCTCAAGTTGAAAAGATTTATGTAAAAAAACCTTTGTAACAGACTTTCAAATGGTCCCTCTTTGAGAGAAGTATTAAAAACGATGCAAGAACAATTGTGCCAGTTGCTGAGAGAAGCACAGATTACTACTTTCTTAGTACAAATTACCCATTGGAAATATAGTTTAATATAAATTAATGAAAATGAGAAAACTAATGAACCAATTATCTAGGCTCTGCTACTTTAATTAGCATTTGCTTTATTTGAAGGATTGTGGATGAAGTTGAACTAGTAGAGACATAATTGAGCCTAAGAAATACAGTGAAATTATGTCTGTTTAATTTTTTTTAAACTTCTCACATCCTAAAATCTGTCAATAATTATTAAAACCATGCATTCAAGTACTCTTGTTTGCGATGAAAAAAATGCTGTGATTTAGAATATTGAAAGGTTATATACTTTGGCCCTGTAAATACAGCTGAACTTTCATAACAGGCACTGCTGCAAAGATAGTGAGATTGAATAAGAATGCACATGGTATCTTTGAATTACTTTATATCCTCTTTCTTCTTTGCATGTAATAATGTTTCCCCTTCCAGATCCTCGAAATGTGGTATTGCAAAATATTAGGCCTCAAAATATCAGAGGTTCACTTATGCATTGCTATGTTGAACATTGAACAAATTATGGAATTAACTTCCAAAAATTCCAATTAAAATTATGGAGCATGTTATCCAAATTTTCAAAGGTATTTTTTAAAGTAGAAAGTTTACAAAAAAAGGTTCATCTGATCGTATCTAATGGGTATTTGTTACTGTTTCTGTAGATGGGCCATTGATGAAATATTATTTTGTGTGAATCAAAATTCAAAATTTTGGCAGAATAGTAATGATTAATAGTTTTGAAAATGCCTGGAACTGTAATGAAACAAAAAAAAAAGCTTCCTCTTGAGATTTATCTTTGTATTCATTATTGAATACTATTTTTTTCATCCTTTAAGTATTAAATAATGAAATAATGCACAAATGAAACCAGACAGTTTTCTGTCCATTTTTTGGACCACCAGGAATGTGGTTCATCTTTAAACAATGGAATCAAGAAACAATAGTCTCATTTATGGCAGCTGATGCTGATACTTGCTGTAGCAATCTAATAAAAAAGTTGCAAACTCTGCCAGCATTTTGGGGCAGCACAGTGGCGCAGCGGTAGAGTTGCTATCCAACAGCCGCAGCGACCTGGATTTAATCCTGACTATGGGTTCTGCCTGTACGGAGTTTGTATGTTCTCCCAGTGATCGCGTGGGTTTTCTCCAGGTGCTCCGGTTTCCTCACACACTTCAAAGATGTACTGGTTTGAAGATTAATTGACTTTCATAAAATTGTAACTTGTCTCTAGTGTGTTGAATAGTGCTGGTATACAGGGTGATCGTTGGTCAGCGCAGACTCGGTGGGCCGGAGGGACTGTTTCCACCCTGTATCTCTCAAGTTATAAGGGGTAGTGCCAATGGTCAAAACTGAAAAATACTCAAGTACGGTGCTCCTGAGAGAATATTAATCTTGAGATCTGAGGTAACAGTTTTACAAACTGAAAGACAATTCAAAGGAAATAATTTAAATTTCTCATGTATCTTGCGACTGGCAACCAAATTAGTCAGCATCTACAAGGCTACGGTTTCATTTTGCAGGCTTGCTTATCAACTGAATTTTAAAAGTTACAAATTAATGGACAATGGAGATTGGAAGGCTCACAATGGAATATGGCGAGGCGACAGAGTCATGGATGAGGGTATAAATAACAGGCAAAGTAATCAAAGCAAAAACAACCTATGATACAGAGATGGAAGAAAGAGGTCTTTTGAGGGAGGAAACACATGTAGTATTTTCAATGTAATTTCCAACTGGATATTGAAGACAGTATGCTATCTACAATGATAGGTGCAGAGGAGATGGAACCAATGTGAAAAGTATGAACATTTTGGTAGAGGACATTAGAAATGGTGAAGCAAAATTAATAAAAGAAATCTACAATTCTTCCAAAACGGGATATCAGAAATGTTGGATAAACCAAACTGTATGTCATCAAGGTACATAAGAAATCCATTCCATGATTTGTATGTATTTAATTGTCTGTTTTCCCTTATAGACTCTAGGAGCTGGAGCCATCTTTGGCCAAAATTGTTAAAGACTGCAGATTTTCTTCTCTGAAGAGCATTACTGCACTTGAAAGATTTTAATGACACATTAAAACATTTTCATTCCATAATGATTTAACAAATAACTAATACTGAGGCAGAAAGAAAATATATAGCAAGTTAAAGACAGTCAGCAGTTGGAGCTTGAGTAAATCTTGTGCTGTTTAGAGGTCGCATTAGAGGAAATAGGATTAAAAAGTCCTAGTTTCAGTAAGTCACTGGGAACTCAGAGAGCAACAAAGGCAAAATAAATACTGATTTCCAATCTTTGGGAATATGTTCTTGATTCCATATTATTTAAGGGGCTGTCCCACTGCGGTGAGCTAATCTGCGAGTTTAGAAGAGTTTCCCCTCGACTCAAACTCAAAGCATGGTCAACACATGGTCCTAGGAGGTCCTATGAGGTCACTGGAACTCTCCTTCATGCTCAAGGGAAGTTCCCGCATACTCGCGGCCTCAGCTAGGTCGCGGAAAATTTTTCAGCATGTTGAAAATTTTACCGTGAGTAAAATTTGGTCGGCATGGTTCTTTTGAACTCGTAGTGCAGTGGAGTGGGGTCACTGTGTAGTTACAGGCATTCGAGGGCAGCCGTAGGCAATCTCCTTCGCTGACCGGGCATTTTAATAGGCTCATTGGAGTTTTCAGGACCAAGGAAAACCAACCGGTAAGTTAAATGCCCGCTAAACTTTATTATACTTCTTAAAAGTGTCTCCACTCCTTCTCCCCCCCTCTAAAGGACTTACTGTAACTGTGCCAGCCGTCTTTTACCTTCCTCTTCATCGCGGGTGTGAATTTCAGACAGCCCTCCCCCGCTTTCGGGGGGAGGGGGGGGTGTGTGTGTGTGTGTTTGTGTGTGCGCGTGTGCGTGTGTGTGTGTGTGTGTGTGTGTGTGTGTGTGTGTGTGTGTGTGTGTGTGTCGCAGTTTAATCGCTGACGGGTGATGCAGCTCGAGGTTTTTCAGGCGAGTGCCCTCGAGCTTGAAGGTCGAAGACACTCTTCTGAACTCGCGGAGTAGGACAGCCCCTTTATTGTTGGAAGATAGATTTAAAGAGATAGCAGGTACTGCAGAAAAGCAGACATTTTTAAACAAAATGTCCAATATAATCTTACAGTAGGATTAATATAGCCAAGCTAAGGGAAATTCAATATGTCTCCTCTCCTTGGACTCGTAACTTCAAATATGTTTAAAATTACAAATTCAAAAGACAGATGCAGCATTCACCTACTTCCTTTGGTGCATACTAAATGACGGGGCACAATGCTAAATTTATTCAAGCTGAAAAATCAGGACGCACTTTCAGCACAAAAGGCGGCTGCTTTGGATGCTGGGTCAGCTGAAAATCTCAAGATCGAAGGACAGGTTCGTTTGGTAAGGATATCAGCGAAAGTGGCTGCAACTACATCAAGTGAAAGGTGACAGTTGTCGAAGCAGTGGGCAAGGAAATGTAGAATAGAAACCCATCAAACCTGATTCCTAGATTCATTGTTTCAGCAGTTCCGATCATACTAATGGCGAGGAGCATGTTGTTACAGATCTTTGCTGCCTAGAGGTAACAAAAACACAATGGGGGAAAAAGTGTTAAATATCTTTAAAATAACATTTGATTATTAAATTTCAAATATGCTGTATGCCTTTATTGCTAAAAAACACATTTGAGGAACAGGAGTAAATGTCTCAGACAACGTGAAATTTTATTTTGACAATAATCCAAAAGAGGCAACAGGAACATTAGCAGCTCCTTCTCCAAGCCTGTGCTGTTATCAATTTCAATGAGTACAACAGGATGGGGAGTGATGTTTTGAGTGACTGCCAACAATTTTCTTGACTGCCAAAGTCAAAATAATTCTACTTACAAAAGTATTTTCAAAACTGCTAATTACAATTTGCAACGATGAAACTTAATTTACCAGCCTATCTTCATGCACTTACAAAAAAAATCTTAGTTCTAAGTACATAGGGTTCCAAAAATAGACTGCAAATATAGGAACATGAAATATTCCCACCGGTGTAGGTAATTATTAATTAAATTACATGGTTCCAGAATTAAATTAGATATTTGTTCTTGTTACCTGTCCTGTTCCAACTCCTCCACAGTAAACCACATTGGTTCCCATACAGCTCAGCAATTCTTTAGCTGCATTAAATTCTTTTTCCAATCCGCCAACCATGAATGTGAGGTTGCCAGCTCGAGCGGCACCAACACCTGAAAGTAGCACATGGGCATTTGGTTTTAAAAGAATTGTAATATTTTTTTATATTTCCCTCACCCCTTTAACGTGCCTTATAAAAATTAGCACAGCAATTACGCTAGCATTGTCAAAGCTTATATACAGAATACTATTACAATAGACAAGTTTTTACTCTGGACAAGGGATTGATAAATAGCTTCATAGTCTCATTTATTAGACCTGAACTAATGCTGACAACACTTCTCAGCTGGTCAATCTTTCGACAGCTGCAGTTTTTCAGTTGTACAAACACTTATGTTAGATGAAGGAATAATACATTAATATAGCCAAATTGTGACTTGGGAAACTGCTTGATAAATCTTTACTAATAAGTCCTTAAAAAAATACACTATTCATCAATTCACTCAGCAGATCAAAAAAAAGATCTTTAAACAGAAAAATATCCACATATTTTATATGATTTAACAAGAGCAAAAATAATTCAGATGACAAATAATCACAAAATATCTGTACCCAAGTAAAACTTTCCAATAAAAAAACGACTGCAGCTTATTTCAAGTACAGATAGTCCAGTCCTCTCCTTTTTCATTCAAACCTCACAGTAATATAGTTCTTCAAAAGCATATGCCAACATTTCACTTTTCCAATGGATTGAACTTAAACTGTTCTTATTGCAGCATGCCTTGGTTAGCCTCAAGCTTACTATGTGTTGCCTACTTGTGTTATTTAAGTCTTTGTTGTGGTTAAAGAAGATAAAGCATCTTGAACAAGCTCCTAAGGATTTTATATATTGTTTATTCCTCCAGTGCTAGACAGATACACGTATTGTCGTTGGGGTCATAATTCCTAGACATTAAAGCCATGTCAAAATATTTTCCTTCAAATACCGATTTGATAGCATTGAAAGGGGTATTTAGGAAACCCTTTTAATTTTAAACAGAATGGGAACAGATACATCAGGTGCAAAGTAAGGCGATGCAAAAGTCATACTTAGTATGCAATGTGTGTGCTGCTGCCTTCAAAAAGTAATCAGACACAATCATTTTCTACAGATGTAGCTTCACTAGGGGCTGCTGTCACTGGGGCAGTTTATGACTTGTTATGGTGTCTCTATTGTTTACCAATGACATTTTCTGAAAAGGAGACAGCTGGGATAGAAAGCTGGTAGCAAAAGAACAATATAATCCTGTGAAGGTAATCAAGAAACTTGTGTGCGTTAATTAACTTTACACTTTATCATGTTCAATTAGTCTTCTATTCTGCCAAAGATAACCATGCACAATTGGTTTAAGACCATGCCATGTTTTATTTGTAACCAGTTTCTGTTGTTATTCCCATTTCTGTGTTTGACAGTCCTCCAGAGGCTTCAAATGCACAGATGTACAACTCTTTGAATGGCTTAGTCAATCTAAATCAGTTTAAAATACACCTCTTTATTTAGTGGCTGATTTAAATCTTCACGCTTATTCCCTGATCAAGGCATACAGAATTCTGTAACCCTATTCCACACGATGTTGTTACTACATTTTGTTAGGAAGTATTTTTGGTATGATTCATCAGCTGCAATGTGTCTGCCCTTTTGCACAAGTGTCACTTTATATTAGTACTACACTGCATTTATTTATATGCTGTAACTATTATCATTTTGTATTATTGAATGTGTTTCGGGGATGGAACCCAATCAATTATTCTCCCTCCCAAAAGCTCTCTCGTACTTACTGCGCTAAAACTACTAGAATGATTTAAAAATGTAATTAAATCAATTTCTCAATGCACAATTACAGGAATACTACTTTGAGATGATCACTTTAAGTTCCAATCAAATTGGAAGTTTTAGTCCTGAATTAAAAGCATGTGCACGTGACTAAGGATGTACTTAGCATCATAGCATGCATTAAAAAAAAAGAATGCATCCACTTGCTGATTGTTGAAATTGTTACTAAATACAATAACTACTGCTGTACATTTTGGTATGCAATCCATAGTTTAGTGTCGTTACAAAATCTTACCATCTGTGGCGCTCCAGATCTGCCCATTGCCTGTGCGTATGGCTCTGGAGGATGGGGGGGGGGCAGGATTAAAATGCCAGTTAGTATTGGTTGTCGGAGAGGGCTTTGCTTGGACTACAAGCAGATGAAGAAAATTTGTTCTGCGATCCCGTTCCTGTTTTCTTTTAAGCTGCTGGTCGATTGCATAGCTGGGTTGAAGTTAAACGCGACTTCTAACGCCTTCAACATCACGGATCGCAAGTGCAGGACAAAGCAAAAGGTATGTCGTTTATTTAACATCTTATCTTGGTTTTTGGTGTAGTTTCATTTTAATCTGATGATGCGAAATATGTTACGTAGGCCCCGATATCGGCTGTGTCTTGCCTGCCGATATCGGTGCATAAATCATGGCAGCGGCCACATTGCGATCTATCACAATCCAGAAACATCCACTCTCAAGATAATAAAATTCATAATTTTTTTGCACAATCCAGTCATAAGAACATCTAAATCTATATTTTGTGTTATTGTCTATCCATGATTAATATTTTCATAGTAAATATCTGACTGAAAACTTCCACAGTACATAGTTTTACTCAGACAGTTTAGTATGAAAATATTGATCATGGATAGACAATTACACAAAATATAGACAATTTAGATGTTCTTATGACATGATTGTGCAAAAAATAATGATTTTGATTATCTTGAGAGTGGATGTTTCTGGATTTTGATCAATTGTCTGTGTAAAACGACCCTTGCCTGCTGCAGTGTTATAAACCAAAAGAGTAAAATTTATGGGAATTAAACATTGAATTCCTTCCATTTGGCATAGAAATTCATGACAAAGTGAGATTTAAAAATCATGTTATATTATGATTTCTTGTGTGAATGGGATCAGTTTGTGATTTGGCTACTTTGGCTATTTAAAAATGTATTTCTACCCTTTTCTTAAGAATGGGATAGATGTTTAGATCTAGTAATTGAATTTAGATTAATTGATTTGATGACACTGATGAATATGAATTTTTTGTTGGGTATCTACTATTTGTTTTAACATTACAATAATATTAAAGTTCTGATCGTGAGAATATCACATTTTTGAATTTTCAAGGCAGTCAGGGTTTTATTACTATTTCCGTCACGACAGTCAATTTTGTAATTAGCTACAATTAGGTATCTAACTAATTATATGCTTTAATTTCAGGTCATCCAAGTAAGATGTTTCATATTTGTTTCAGAATGCTTCAATCTATAATAACTGAAAATGTAATTCAGTTCTCTTAATTTTTAAGAAAGTTATGGGCTTTTATGTCAATTGACTGTCCTCGATCACAGCTTTTGTGTAGCGATGTTACAAAACTTACCTTCAGCGGCGCTGCAGTTCTGCCACTGGCCATGTGCGCGACTTTCCCGCCTTTTGGGGGGGGAGGGGCGGGATTAAAATCCAGTTTTCTACTGCCTGAGGCTGATTTCCTCGGGCTGCTAGCTGATGAAGAAAAATCGATCCGAATTCCGTTTTTTTTTTTAAATCGCTAGACAATTTAATAATTAGATTAAAATAAAAAACGACTTCTAACGCCCTCAACGTGATGGATCGCAAGAACGGGACAAAACAAAGGGTAAGTTGTCTATTTTACATATAATCTTGCTTCTTGGGATGGCTTTAATCTAATTTTACGTTGCAAAATTGTTATTTGGGCCCCATACGAACCAGCAGTGTTTTTCCTACCGATATGGAGTTCAAATTCATTGCAAATGCAACGTTCCAATCGATCGTTTCAGAAGTAAGATGATTTAAAATGCCCATTTTGTTTGGACATTCATGTCATAAGCCTAAATTGTCTATATTTTCTGTTATTCTCTCTACATGATTTTAACATTGTTTTTAAACTAAATATTCACAACAGTTTGAGTCACATGTATTGTGCAAAAAACAATAATTTTGATTATATTGAGTGGATGTTTCTAGATTAATTTATGGGAATTAAACATTAAATTCCTAGCATATAAATTCATGACAGTGAGATTTTAAAATCATGTTATATTGTGAATTCTTGTGTGAATGAGATTAGTTTGTTATTTGGATATTTAGGGTATTTAAAAATGTATCCTTTTTTCAGAAATGGAATCTACAGGACATTCTTAATGGGAAGGTAGTGGGCAGAAAGGCATGCAGGGCTCTCACTTTTTTCCCCTGATGTCAGCCGGACAACCTTGGCAGCTTTTTAGGTTGCCAAATGACAGTTTAGGTGGTCATTTAAGACGGCTTGCATGACGCGTGCGATAATGTGCTCGGACGAAGTGCGTAGTTACCAGTCGGAATTATGCTCACTGAAGCATACACATATTATTTCTGCTTCAAATAAAGTCTTAAACTAAACATATTCACCAATCAAGACATGATCTATCCCACAATGACATGCAGCAAAATTATAAGACAGTATCTCAACTCTTTTTACACATTGCAATGAATGCAATTTCTATTATTTATTTCCCTTCCAAACAAAAATGTGGTCGGATTATTCAGCGTATGATCAACCTGTGGCAAGAAATCCTGGACCATGGTAACATATATGCTTAACCATGCACACTACAGATTGATGCAAGCATGTTTTCTGTGAAGGACCGAAAATTATCATGAGATGACCATAGCATGGATCGTTATTGCTATTGGTACAGAAACACTCTCGCTTCCCACATAATTTATCCACAACAAAATATACAGGTTGCAAGGAAATTTCTAAAGGCATTTTATGATAATAGTTGTTAAAACCGACTATACCCATCTGAAAGGTTAAACATTACACTAGGACATAACTGCAGCAAATGTTCTTTTGGTAATATGTTTAAAGGTGTCAAAACGCCACATTACCGGACATTCAGATTAGATGTATGTGCTATGAACAGCATGAAGATACCCAGTTTGTGTACACCAGATTAAAATTATTGATAAATGCTGTTATCATCATTCCCACTTCAGAATTAACGTAAACATTTTAACTGAAATATCTCCTGACCAAATTTGTGATGTATATGACCGACTGTAGAAGTAAAACCTGAATAAATCCAACGTATAGTTGTGAATGTTGCTCATTAAATAACTGCAGTACTGATTCTCCATATTAAGAGCATTGAATTGCCGTTAAAATGAACATGTCAACGGTAGCAGTGACAATCGAACAGTGGGAATTAAAACACATTTGATTGCATTCCATTATCAAACATAGTCAATGTTCACTCTGAAGACATTTCCAGCACAATAGGGTTGGGGGGGGGGGGGGGGGGGGGGGGGGGGGTTGTGTGAATCAGTGCGGGATGGATAGATGGGGGGGGGGGGGGGGGGGGGGGTTGAGAAGGCAATCGTGGCGGAATGGATGGATTGAAGCTGGTTGGAGTAGGTAAAATTGTGAGGGGGATGTCAGGGGAGTTGAATGGGGGGGATCAGTACGGGATGGACGGGGGGGGGCGATCTGTGCAGGATGGAAGGGGGTATCAATACAGGATGGATGGGGGAGATCAGTACAGAATGAATGGGGGATCAGTACAGGATGAATGGGGAGGGTAGACAAAAATGCTGGAGAAACTCAGCGGGTGAGGCAGCATTTATGGAGCGAAGGAAATAGGCAATGTTTCGGGTCGAGACCCTTCTTTAGGCTGATCACAGGATGTATGGGGCAGGGGGATCAGCGCAGGATGAATGGGGGGGGGGTCAGTACAGTGTGGATCGGAGTGTCTGTGCAGGATGAATGGAGGGATCACTACACGATGAATGGGTGGCTCGCTACAGGATGAATGGGAGATCAGTGCAGGATGAATGGGAGGGGTTCAGTACAGGATGAATGGGGGCGGGGATCTGTAAAAGATGAATGGGGAGATCACTACAGGATGAATGGGAGGATCACTACAGGGTGAATGGGGAGGACCAGTACAGGATGGATGGAGTAGAAGTGCAGGATAAATGGGTTAAAGGGGTCAATACAGGATGAATTGGGGGACCAGTGTAAGATGGATGGGGGGTGGGAGGAGAATCAATGCGAGGTGTATATGGTGATCATCGCAGGAATCGTAGATGGGGGGGGGGGGGGGATGGGGTGGGGAGCACAGGGGATGTCAGTGAGGACTGAATAGAGTCGGGAAAGGGGGATCAGAGTGGGATGGAGAGGACTCAGGATAAGGGGGGAAGAAAAAGAGAGAGAGAGAGAGAGAGAGAGAGGTCAGCGCTCATCAGACACGGACGGCATCATCGCCCTGTTGCCTTAGCGTCTCTGTCCACCGCCAAGTGCCGCCGCCAAAGGGGGAGGCAGTTGGGATCTCCTCGCCACTGCCTCCCCTCCTCCGCCAACAAACCAGAAGGTGCGGGGCCGAGCGGTGCAGCTGCTTCAGATGGCGGAAGGGGGCCTCCCCCTCCCTCCCTTCCTCCCAGCCTCGGCGTGTGGGTTTGTTTTGAAAGCGGATACGGCGGAGTGGCAAGCAGCGGCCGCTATCAGGGCGGGCGGGGTGCGGGAGGAGGAGGAGCCGCTGCCACTGCCGCTGCTGCTTTGCGAGGCCCGTCATTCGCTCCGACCCTCCGTCACCCTGCACCTAGTATCTTTGTCCCACACTACAGTTTGTTACCGACGCCGACACAAAACGTCACGTTCCTTTTCTCCAGAGATGCTGCCTGACCCGCTGATTTACTCCAGTTTTTTGTGTCTATCTTCAGTACAAACCACTATCTGCAGTGCCAGTTCTTGGCACTCAGGCAACCGCTAATTTCGTGCCCTGGCATGTCATGCGTCGTTTGAAGAGCAAAAACTTGTAGTTTACAATGCCAAAATTGAAAAGTTGAGGAAAAACAAGGTGTACAGTGTTGCTTATTGGTTACAATCTGAGGAGTATGATGATGTTACTGATTATGATATGCCAATGTACCAGCTGGCAACTGATCTTCTCCATAAAGACTTGGTCTATTGCTAGAAATTCTAATTTATTTACCTATCTGTTACGGGCTTCCAGCATATAATACAATAATATTAAAGTTCTGATCTTGAGAAAATCACATTTTTGAATTTTCAAGGCAGTCAATCGCCTTGAAAATTTTCAATCAAGGTGTTTATCACTATTTCCATCACAACGGTCAATTTTGTAATTAGCTACAATTCAGTAATTAACTCATTATATGCTTTAATTTCAGGTCATCCAAATAAGATGTTTTATATTTGTTTCAGAATGCTTCAATCTATAATAACTGAAAATTTCATTCAGTTCTCTTAATTTTTAAGAAAGTTATGGGCTTTTGACTGTCCTCGATCACAGCTTTTGTGTTAAGTCAATGTAAAAGCAATGGGGAACAAGATGCTAATTTCCGAGTATGAAAATGACCATAACTTTTTTTATGCTGAAGATATGAAAGTGAATTAGGTATCAAATTAAAGTTCTTGTTATGCTTTATCTGATGGGATAAATTACAGGCTTGATTTTTTTTATCTCAAAATTTTGTAACATTCCTACAATGTTCTTCCCCACATTACAGTTTAATTATGCACTGGCCTGCAGTGAATCACTCCTTTTGTAACTTTGCTTCATGGAAACACACTGTTTTGTGCCCACCTCATCCATGCCAAACATGATGCCTATTGATGCTAATCCTATTTGCCTGCATTAGGCCTGCATCCCTCTGCATCTTATTATCCAAGTCAAGGGTCAAGAGTGTTTTATTGTCATATGTCCGAGGTAGAATAATTAAATTCTTACTTGCTGCAGCACAACAGAAAATGTAAACATAGTACACTGTAAACAATATGATAAACGAGAGAAAAAAAGTAGAGGGGAGAGAGGGGTGAAGCATGGCGACTGGAAGGGCAGGAGCGCTGCCCCAGGACCGTGAGGGAACGACCCACCTCCCCCTCTCTCCCTTCTCCATTCCCCCTCACAACCCCCTCCCCGCCTACCTGTTTTTTCCCCCTCCATCCAATTATGCTCTCTCCACCCCTCTTCCCCCCCCCCCACCTGGGGTAGATCTACCCGAGCCGAGAGTAGATTAGCGTGGGGCCCCCTTAGGCGCGGGGCCCAATTGGGAGCAATGGTCCAATTGGCCTAAGGCCGGCCCTGCTCTGACTCATCACCATCTGTAATTTGTTCAACAACGGTGGTGTCGTCGGCGAACTTGAAGATGGAGTTCGCACTATGTCCGGCTACACAGTCATGAGTATAGAGTGAGTAGAGCAGGGGCTGAGCACACAGCCTTGAGGTGCTCCCGTACTGATTGTTAATGAGGAAGAAGTGTTTCTGCCAATTCGAACAGACTGTGGATGAGGAAGTCGAGGATCCAATTGCAGAGGGATGCGCAGAGACCCAGTTCCATGAACATTTATATGTTGTAATTGTATCTACCCCAACCATCTCCTCTGACAGCCCCTTCAAGATAAACACAATTCCTGTTGCTTGTATTAATACGCATTCCCAACTTTACAAAATTAGATAAAATTAAGGGGTAAAAAAAGGGTGGTGGTGTTTAGCACAAAAGCACACTCATTAAAACAGGAACTCAAAGTTCCAATTAGAACCTCCAAATTGTGTTTGTATCATCAAAGATGCACATTACCCTGGCCACAGTCTCATTCCGCTGTTATCATCAGGAAAAAAACCTGAAAACCATTATATGCAGGATCAAGAACAACTTATTCAATCAAGCTTTACACAAAATGCTGGAGTAACTCAGCGGGGCAGGCAGCATTTCTCGATAGAAGAAATTGGTGATGTTATGGGTCGAGACGCTTCTTCAGACTGAGAGTCAGGGAAGAGGGAGACACAGAGATAAGGAAGTGTAAGGTGTGAAAATGAGACATCAAAAGAGGTGATCAAGGAAAATGCAAGCTTGCACCCCAGCAGTATGAATATTGAATTCTCTAACTTCAAGTAACACTTGCTTTCCCTCTCTCTCCATCCCTCCCCCTTCCCAGTTCTCCGACCAATCTGACTGACCCCCGATTACATTTTATCTCTGTTTGGTTTGCTGTCACCTTCTCCAAGCTAACAATGATATATTTTACATTTTCCTTGATTCTCATCTCTTTGATGTCTCGTTTTCAAACCTTATACTTCCTTATCTCTGTCTCCATCTCCTCTGACTCTCAGTCTGAAGAAGGGTCTCGGCCTGAAGCGTCACCCATTCCTTCTCTCTGGAGATGCTGCCTGTCCCGCTGAGTTACTCCAGCATTTTGTGTCTATCTTCAGTGTAAACCAGCATCTTCATCAGATTATTCAATCAAGCATCAGGTTCTTGAACTGCCACAACTCTAAGCACAACCTATCTTAGCACCGAACTATTCTGGACTTTGTACTACTAAGTAATGTAATTACTTATTACAATATAAAAATATGTAATGTAACTTAGACTATCATGGTCTGGTTTACCTAGAATATCTAATTATTTATTGTATATCTATATGCCTGTAAAGCTGGAGCAAGAAAGAATTTCATTGTTCCAGTCTTGAATAACTGACAAACTGTTGGAAACAAGTCAGCACTTAAAGACTTTTTCCGTGACATCCGCAGTGCAGTGGCAGGCAAGGCTGCCAAGGAGTACAGTCCGAGGTATGCGAATGGTATGTTGGCATTCAGCAAATGGTATGTTGGCATTCATAGCAAAAGGATTTGAGTACAAGAGCAGGGAGGTTCTACTGCAGTTGTACAGAGTCTTGGTGAGGCCACACCTGGAGTATTGCATACAGTTTTGGTCTCCTAATCTGAGGAAAGACATTCTTGCCATAGCGGGAGTACAGAGAAGGTTCACCAGACTGATTCCTGGGATGGCACGACTTCCATATGAAGAAAGACTAGATAGACTTGGCTTGTACTCGCTGGAATTTAGAAGATTGAGGGGTGATCTCATAGAGACTTACAATATTCTTAAGGGGTTGGACAGGCTAGATGCAGGAAGATTGTTCTCGATGTTGGGGAAGTCCAGGACAAGGGGTCACAGTTTAAGGATAAGGGGAAGTCTTTTAGGACCGAGATGAGAAAATCGTTTTTCACACAGAGTGTGGTGAATCTGTGGAATTCTCTGCCACAGAAGGTAGTTGAGGCCAGTTCGTTGGCCATATTTAAGAGGGAGTTGGATGTGGCCCTTGTGGCTGAAGGGATCAGGGGGTATGGAGAGAAGGCAGGTACAGGATACTGAGTTGGATGATCAGCCATGATCATATTGAATGGCGGTGCAGGCTCGAAGGGCCGAATGGCTGCTCCTGCACCTAATTTCTGTGTTTCTATGAGTTGTACAGCGCAGAAACTGGCTCTTCGATCCATCACATCCACGCAGACCTTTATTGACAATCTAGAGTAATCCCATTTACTCACATTAGGATCACATCCTTCTATGCGTCGTCTACTTAAGACCTGTCAAGATCAAGGCTCGAAATTAACGGTTGCCCGGGTGCCAATGGCCACCTAAAGTCTCGCCGGGCAACCTAAAAGCCGTGTCATTTTGCCCGGCTTGACAAGCGAAGGAAATCTTGGCTGATGTGGGCAGCGGTCGGCCTGATGCAAACTGTGTCGGTGTTTCTCCTAGAGCTCCTGTCTTATCCTTGTTCCCTGCCTTGCCCTCTTGAGTTGCTGCTTGTTTGTGAACCAGCGGCTCGGCAGCGGATTGGCGCTCGACACCGCTGCAAATTGTTCTGTTGCTGTTGTTCCCTTAAAGGGCCTGTCCCACTTTGCGATTTTTGTTTGGCGACTGTGGAGCATCAGTGGCGGTTTTAAAGGGCGGCAGTCACTGATGTCGAGCGCCTGAGCCACTTCTTCCCATCTTCCTTCTTCCCTTCCCCCCTCTTATAGAAACAATAGAAACATAGAAATTAGGTGCAGGAGTAGGCCATTCAGCCTTCGTGCCTGCACCGCCATTCAATATGATTTATGGCTGATCATCCAACTCAGTATCCCGTACCTGCCTTCTCTCCATACCCTCTGATCCCCTTAGCCACAAGGGCCACATCCAACTCACTCTTAAATATAGCCAATGAACTGGCCTCAACTACCCTCTGTGGCAGAGAGTTCCAGAGACTCACCACTCTCTGTGTGAAGAAAGTCTTTCTCATCTCGGTCTTAAAGGATTTCCCCCTTATCCTTAAGCTGTGACCCCTTGTCCTGGACTTCCCCAACATCGGGAACAATCTTCCTGCATCTAGCCTGTCCAACCCCTTAAGAATTTTGTAAGTTTCTTACTCTTCCTCCCTATTCCCCGCTCCACTCTTCTTCCCCTTCTCCACTCCCCCCCCCACTCCTCTCACATCCGCTTTTCCCCCTCTCCCTCCCTTCTCCAACCCCCCCCTTCCCCACTTTCCTCGACGCCTCCCATTTGTGGACCAAGCCTGCGACCAGCGATCCCCCGCACACTATCCCACACACACTAGGGATATACCTTTGGAGTGCAGGAGGTAACCCTAAGTCTAGGTTGATAGACTTGGTATTTATAAATTGTCCCTAGCATGTGTGGGATAGTGTGCGGGGGATCGCTGGTCGGTGGAGACTCGGTGGGCCGAAGGGCACGGAGTCTCTGAACTAAATGTGACACTGGAGCCCCAGGGGTTGGTCTCGAACACCCAATAATCTGCATGGGAACTAAACTGTTGGTCACGAGTTGTCCCAGAGGCAGATCTCCCTTCCAATGCAGGGCTCGAAATTAACGGTTGCCCGGGAGCCAATGTCCACCTAAAGTCCCGCCGAGCAACCTAGAAGTCGTGTCAATTTTCCCAGCTTGGCAAGCACCCGCGTCACCTACTGTTCAACACTGAGCGGCCCCCCCTCGCTATCTCTCTCTCTGTGTCACTCTCCGTCTCCGCCAGCCATCGTGTCCGGGTGTCCGCTCTCTGCCGCTCCTCATCCGCTGGTACAGTCGGCCATCTTGCACATGCGCACTGCCATGGTCAGCACATCCTCCCCCTGCACATGCACACAACCACGGCCAGCACATCATGCGCCGCCCTGCACATTCGCACTGCCACAGCAACTGGTCGGCGCCGGGCACTTTCTCCCTCCCTTTGCATTGTGGAAGATCTAGCCGCCATTTTTGTCCGGTCGCCATCTCGCCTCAACCGCTGAAAACCAACACAGAATCACTCCCTGGAGCTGGAGTAACTCTTGCTTCTTGGTTTCCTGGTCCTCCAAAAATAT
Source organism: Okamejei kenojei (assembly GCA_035221665.1). Lineage (NCBI taxonomy): Eukaryota > Metazoa > Chordata > Chondrichthyes > Rajiformes > Rajidae > Okamejei > Okamejei kenojei. Next base: position 61,461,451 of record CM069132.1, on the reverse strand, counting down.
TCAAAATGGAATTTAAACTGGAGGTGGTGGAGGGTCCCCCACCAAACTCCAAACTGAACAATAACAGCCTATTGCACTTTTTGATATCTGTTTATTTATTGTGTATGTATATATATGGTCTATGGTTATATAAACACACTGAACTTTTTTCTCCTGTTCTGTATTATGTTTATATATTCTGTTGTGCTGCAGCAAGCAAGAATTTCATTGTCCTATCTGGGACACATGACAATAAAACTCTCTTGACTCTTGACTTGGATTTAAGCAAAAAAAGGGTTCTTGGGGAAAAAAGAGCTACCTTAAATTAAGTTGTGTCTGGTTGGGTAACTATGGTAGGGTGAAGATTGTGCGGGGGAACTCCATGGTGCAGCCAGCTTCTCTGGATAGAAGAAATTGGGTGACATTTCGGGTAGAGACCCTTCTTTAGATTTCCTCTGGTTTTAGTGTTTTTAGTTTAATTTAAAGATACAGCGTGGAAACAGGCCCTTCGGCCAACCGAGTCCACGCCGACCATCGATCACCCATACACTAGTTCTATCCCACACATTAGCGACGTAAGTCAAGAATCAAGAGTGTTTTATTCTCTCACATCCCAGTTAGAACAATGAAATCCTGACTTGCAGCAGCACAATAGAATATGTAAACATAGTGAAAGAGCAATGGAGTGAACACAACCTATTCTCATCAACGGATCTGTTCTAGCAATAACCAACAGCTTCGAGTTCCAGGACATCCATAATCACCAGCCACCCAATCTGGTCGCTTTACACTGATGCGATGATCAAGAAAGTGCATCTGTGTATTTACTTTGCTAGGTGTCTGAAAAGATTCGACATGTCAACAAAGATGTTTTTGAACTTCTACAGATGCGCTACAGAAAGTATTCTGACGGGATGCATTTTAGCCTGGTATAACAAATCCACTGCTCCTCACCGATTGAATCTGAAGAGAGTGGTTAAGACTATGCAGTCCAGAGGCTCGTCACTTCCTTCTTTCCACTCCACCTTCATAGTGCATTGCATCAGGAAGGATGGAAGTATCATCAAGGATGCTTTCCTCCCTGGCCATTGCCTTTTCTCCCCTTTGGGAGAAGATACAGGAGCTTGAAAGCCCAGACGCCCAGATGCCCAGACTTAAGAACAACTTCTTCCCCACTATCAGAACCAATGACCTCGTGCGCACCCTTTCCCAGATACTGTTACTATTAACTCTACTTCTTTTTGTTATTCTGATATTGCACTTTAATATTAGAACATAAAACAGTGAAGTAGAAGAACAGGCCCTTCGGACCATGATGTTTGTGCCAAACATGATGTCAGGATTATCTCATCATCTACCCGCATATAATCCATATTCCTCCATTCCTTGCATATCCATATGCCTATCCAAAAGTCTTTATTCCTTAGCCATATGCCTATCCAAAAGTGCTACTATTGTATCAGCCTCAACCACCAACACTGGCACCATGTTCCAAGCCACTGTGTAAAAACGTTGCCCTGCACATCTCATTTAACCTTTGATTGGCATGTATATGATTTATTCTGAGAGGTTCATGTGGTCAAGGAATTGCAGTGCATCCTGGTGTATATGATAATAAACTTTGCCAAATCTGGTAATATCCCTCTACTCCGGTGTGCAGCAGCGTGGGACAAGAGTCAAGTGCAATGGCTTCTCTTCACAACCTGTAACTTAATCTCCCGGGTACAACAAGGATCTACCCTTTGCCTCATCACATTCCGCATTTACATGCTGTCCATCAACAAGGACATAGAACGCACAGTATTCTTCTAGAGTGCTGCTACCACCCTTGAGCCATCACCGAACTGCCATACTGCTTGCCTAATTTTTGGCATTACCACAAGCAAAATAATTCCTCCCATTATGTACTGGGAAGACCCTAGTCTTTTCCAATGCCCTTCATGACAAACTGTGCTCCCTTATCACCAACGTTACCCTATCAATTGCAACTTCCTTTTCTGTAACATCATCCCATTGAATCTCACATCTGGTCATCTGCTGCTGAAACCCTCACTCTTTTTTGATATCACTAGTTTTCCAACTCCAAAACCTTAGCTGGTCTCCCTCATTTTATCTTACTTTTATTGGAAGTTATCTTTAAATCTGCTGTTATGGTCACATTTGCCATATCCCATTCAACTATAATTTGCACTTGTTGCTCTACACCGATTCCTAATTAAGCAACATCTATACTTTAAATCCCTCCCCACCTCGATAACCTCCTTCAACCTACAATCCTCTAAAATGTCAGTAAATCTACAAACCTCACCCCTTGATCTTTCTAAATGTTATGTGAATTCAATATTAACTTCAATGGCCAAGGCCTCAAAATCTGTTCCCTCAAATCTCTTCATCGCCATATATCTGTCCACCTTTACTACTTCATTTTAAACCTTCTCACCAACATTTTAGACATGTGGATTTAGTATCCCCGCATATCTCAATGTCAAACATTCCAGTGAAGGGCCTGTTTTGCAGTAGAAGGGTTGGTTTGCCGTATGTTGCATGGTGCTGCTATAGTATGTAAACATTGTTCAATTTGAACAGTAGAAATGATTGCATGTGTAAAACTTAGAAAGGTACAGCACAGGAACAGCCTGCCGGCACAAAATGTCTAATATCAAGATAAACTAATCTCATCTGACTACACATGATTCATACCCCTCCATTCCTAGCATATACATGTCCCTATCTGAAAGCCTCTTGAATACCTCTATGGTATGTGCCTCTACCACCATCCATGGCAGTGCATTCCAGGCACCCATCACTCTGTATAAAAAAAAAACTTGCCTCACTCTTTTAAACTGCCTTTCATCTTAAAACTATGCCTCCAGTCATTGACAGAAAACAAAATAGATAATGAACACAAAATATATAAAGTCATCAAAAGTAGTTTAGATTGATTTGAATCTGAGGGTATTAACAAACTTAACACCTGATATCCAATTACAACACAATATCAATCAACAAAACAAACAAAACAGCTTTGTAAAACCAGAAGAAGCCAATCAAAGCCAATGATGGTTTTTTTTTAAAAAGGACTGAGAGATAGGATTGTAAACTGTTTATACAAGACTAACCGGTTTTAGATCATGAAGAATCTCCAAAATAACAAAAGGCAGATTTAAAGCAGTTGTCAAGAAAGTACTTTGCACAAAGAACGATCAGTGTTTGAACAGAGGGTTACACAAAAGGCTGGAGAAACTCAGCGGGTGCAGCAGCATCTAAGGAGCGAAGGAGATAGGCGACGTTTCGAGTCGAGACCCTTCTTCAGACTGGTCAGGGATCAGGGAAACGAGAGATATAGACAGTGATGTGGAGAGATAAAGAACAATGAATGAAAGATATGCAAAAAAGTATCGATGATAAAGGGAACAAGCCATGGTAAGCTGTTTGTGGTGTGAAAATGAGAAGCTAGTGCGACTAGGGTGGGGGAGGGAGATAGAGATAGAGGGAATGCCAGGGCCCGAGGGCTGAGGGAGAGGTGGGAAGGGGAGGAGACAGCAAGAGTTAACAGAATTGAGAAAATTCAATGTTCAAGCCCAGAGGATGCAGACTCCCCAAGCGGAATATGAGGTGCTGTTCCTCCAACTTGCGGTGTTGCTCACTCTGGCCGTGGAGGAGGCCCAGGACCGAGAGTTCTTATACGGAATGGGAGGGGGAGTTGAAGTGCTGAGCTACCGGGAGGTCGGGTTGGTTATTGCAGACCGAGCGGAGGCGTTCGGCGAAACGATCGCCAAGCCTCCGCTTGGTCTCACCGATATAGATCATCTGGCATCTGGAGCAGCGGATTGTTTGAACAGAGTTCTGAAGACAAGACCACCAAGAAAAATCTGGATGCTTCTCAAGAAGAAATGGGGATTTGCTTTTCCATGAATACAATTAGATTCCTCACATGTGATCAGGGCTCTCGCTTAATTTTTTTTCCCTGTTGCCAGCCGGGCAACCTTGACAGCTTTTTAGGTTGCCAAATGACAGTTTAGGTGGTCATTGAGGACGGTTTGCATGATGCGTGCGATAATGTGCTCGGACGAAGTGCGTAGTTACCAGTCGGAATTATGCTCAATGAAGCATTCACGTATTATGTTCAAGAAGGAACTGCAGATGCTGGAAAATCAAAGGTAGACAAAAGTGCTGGAGAAACTCAGCGGGTGCAGCAGCATCTATGGAGCGAAGGAAATAGGCAACTTTCAGGCCGAAACCCATCAGTCTGAAGAAGGGTTTCGGCCCGAAACGTTGCCTATTTCCTTCGCTCCATAGATGCTGCCGCAATCGCTGAGCATCTCCAGTACTTTTGTCTACATTCACATGTTATTTCTGCTTCAAATAACTCACAAACTAAACATATTCACCAATCAAGACATGATATATACCACAATGACATGCAGCAAAATTATAATACGATATCTCAACTCTTTTCACACATTGCAATTAATACAATTTCTATTAGTTCTTTCCACTTCCAAACAAAAATCAGGTTGGATTATTCAGCATATGATCAACCTGTGTCAATAAATCCTGGACCATGGTAACATATATGCTTAACCATACACACTACAGATTGATGCAAGCATGTTTTCTGTGAAGGACTGAAAATTACCATGACATGGCCATAGCATGGGTTGTTATTGCTATTGGCACAGAAACACTCTGGCTTTCCACATAATTTATCCATAACAAAATATACAGGTTGCAAGGACATTTCTAAAGGCATTTTATGATAATAGCTGTTAAAACTGACTATACCCATCTGACAGGTTAAACATTACACTAACTGACAAGAGATGGCCAAAGGACATAACTGCAGCAAATGTTCTTTTGGTAATATGTTTAAAGGTGTCAAAACAAATAATAACATTGGGAATTAAAACACATTTGATTACATTCCGTTATCAAACATAATCAATGTTCGCTCTGAAGACCATGAAGCACAATAGGGTCAGGGGCTGCGTGAATCAGTGCGGGGTGGATAGATGGGGGGGGGGGGGCTGAGAAGGCAATCGGTGCGGAATGGATGGATTGAGGCAGGTGAATTAGTACGTGTTGGTTGGAGTATGTAAAATTGTGGGGGGAGAGCACAGAGGATGTCAGTGGTGTTGAATGGGGGGGATCAGTATGGTATGGATGGGGGTGGGGAATCAGTACAGGATGAATGGGGGATCAGTACAGGATGAATGGGAGTAGACAAAAATGCTGCAGAAATTTAACAGGTGAGGCAGCATCTATGGAGCTAAGGAAATAGGCAACGTTTCATGTCGAGACCCTTCTTCAGACTGTTCCCCCCATTCTTCTTGAAAGGGGTTATCAGTACAGGATGGATGGGGGATCAGTACAGGATGAATGGGGGTAGACAAAAATGCTGGAGAAATTTAACAGGTGAGGCAGCATCTATGGAGCTAAGGAAATAGGCAACGTTTCAGGTCGAGACCCTTCTTCAGACTTAGTACAGGATGGATGGGGGGGGGGAAATCAGGACAGGAATGGGGAAGATCGGTACAAGATGAATGGGCGGGGGGAGGGTCAGCACAGTGTGGATCGGAGTGCCTATGCAGGATGAATGGAGGATCACTACAGAATGAATGGAGGATCACTACAGGATGAATGAGGGGATAGGTATAGGATGAATGGGGGATCAGTACGGGATGAATGAGGGGATCAGTACAGGATGCATGAGGGGATCAGTACAGGGTGAATGGGGGATCAGCAAAAGATGAATGGAGAGATCACTACAGGATGGATGGGAGGATCAGTGCAGGGTAAATGGAGGGTGGGTCAGTACAGGATGAATGGGATGAACAGTGCAGTATGAATGGGGGGAGAAGTGCAGGATGGATGGGAAGGCGGGGGTCAGTACAGGATGAATTGGGGGCACAGTGTAGGATGGATGGGGGGGGAGGGGGGGGTGGCAGGAGAATCAATGCGAGGTGGGTAGGATGATGAATAGGTTGGGGGGGGGGGGGGGTAGATGGGGAGGGGAGTACAGGGGATGTCAGTGAGGACTGAATAGAGGAGGGAATGGGGATCAGTGCGGGATGGAGAGGAGGGGTCCCAGGATAAGAGGGGTGGAGGGGGGCGTACAAGAGAGAGAGAGACGGGGAGGGGGGAAGGGGCAGTGGAGGTGGGGAGGAAAAAAGGTCAGCGCTCCTCGGACAACATCGCCCCGCTGCCTTGGCCGTCCCTGTCCAACGCCAAAGTGCCGCCGCCGCCTCCTCGTCGCCGCCTCCCCTCCTCCGCCAGCCAACAGGAAGATGCGGTGCGACTCAAAGATCCTATAGCTATAGGATCTTTGGTGCAGCTGCTTCAGGCGGCAGAAGGAGACCCTCTCTCTCCCTCGCTCCCTCTCTCTCCCTCCATCCCGGCCTCGGCGTGCAAGAGGGGTTGATTTGAAAGCGCTGTTATCAGGGCAATAGCGGCCGCTGCCTGCAAATCCGCAAAAGGCGTTTTCAATACAACCCGTCTCGCACGCCGAGGCCGGGAGGAGGGAGGGAGAGGGAGGCCTCCTTCTGCCGGGCGGGGTGCGGGAGGCGGAGGCGGTAGAGCTGCTATCGCGGGCGCTGCTGCCACTGTTCAAGACCCGTCATTCGCTCCGACCCTTCGTCACCCCGCTCCTAGTATCTTTGCCCCGCAATCAAAGATACTGGAGGAATACAGCCGCTGACACGAGATGTCAGTTCCTATTCTGTAGAGATGCTGCCTGACCCTCGGAATTACTCCAGTTATTTGCGTCTACCGGTATAAACCAGTATTTGGGTGCCAAGCCGGGCAAAATGAGTCGGCGTTTAGGTTGCCCGGCGGCACTTTCTGTGGTCAATGGCACCCGGGCAACCGCTAATTTCAAGCCCTGGTGATGTTGCACCTTTATCTTGTGAGAATGTACAGCAGATAACCGAGATGTTAAATCCAGCCCAAATCTCAAGGAATAATTATGATGTCCCTGTAGTTACAGCAAGATCAAACCAGTGTGCTTATGAATTCATTGTTTGGTTAATAACACGCCAAGAGATGTTAGCATCACGAAACTTGCAATTTACTCTGCTGCCTTCAAAACTCAAAACTATTAATAATGTAAAGAAATTTAGTGGTTTCAACCAGTAAATGCAGCTATTATTTCTACGTGGGGTAACAGCTGAGGAAGAGCAACAAGGATGCTGAGCTGATATCTATTTTTCTTTGCCAATCTTTCAAATTTGCAAACAACTTGCTCCCATACCAGACCCAAAGTGGCAGAAGCCAACATGACATCTGAAGACCATGCCATAGGTTGGGCAGGAGATGCTTAATGAAACGGGTCAATGCGGGTAAACATTTGACTATTTTTGCAAGACCGCTGTGAGCTTTGAGCAAGAGACACGATGTTTACAATAGCTTCATGTATCTTTTTGGTATTGATTGATTTGGTGTCGCGTGTCCCAGGATATCAGGCTGAGGAAGAGTCTCGACCCAAAACATCACCTATCCATGTTCTCCAAAGATGCTGCCTGACTTGCTGAGTTACTCCAGCATTTTGCGTCGTCGCAGTTAAAAACCTTATTTGGTGTGTGTTACCCAAGTAAATATTCTGTGCACAATTACAATCAGGCCATGCAGAATATTGTGTTATAGCTAGAGAAAGTGCAGATAAAAGAAAGTGTGCAAGGGCCACATCGATGTAATTTTGGGGATCTGGAATGAATCCATAGCTGATAAGTTCAAGTTTGATAACAGCGGGAAATAAGCTGCCCTTGAATCCGATGACCCGATTTCTCCAATTTGAGTGGTGCTTCCCTCACATCTGCGAGAAATTACAACTCTTACAAGCGGCTTTTAAAATATCTTTGGAATCATTCCTCTGTTGTCCTGGTAAGGAGTTGCCATAATGGAGTTTGGGAAAATGTTTCAGGAGTCTAGCATTGGATAATGCAACCCATCCCCTGAGGCTGGCTGGAGGGCATTACAACTTCCCTTTGAGGATGTTGGCCTGGGGGAAGGAAGGATTGGTTGTCCTCTAAATGGATTTTGAAGTGTTTTGAGATGGCACTGATGAAACCATCCAGTGTATGGAAGTACCTACTGTATATAACCCTAACCTCTGGCCAACTTGTGAGATTGAAAAATCGGAATCCTATTAGTCTGACGTCAGTGAGGGCGGGGCACGTGACGTCAGTAAGGGGCGGGGCAAGTGACGTCAGTAAGGGGCGGGGTACGTGACGTCAGTGAGGGCGGGAAAGTGACCTCAGGGGGGTTACACAAAAAGCTGGAGAAACTCAGCGGGTGCAGCAGCATCTAAGGAGCGAAGGAGACACACAAAAGGCTGGAGAAACTCAGCGGGCGCAGCAGCATCTAAGGAGCGAAGGAGATACACAAAAGGCTGGAGAAACTCAGCGGGTGCAGCAGCATCTAAGGAGCGAAGGAGATAGGTGACGTTTCGGGTCGAGACCCTTCTTCAGACTTTCTGCTGCACCCGCTGAGTTTCTCCAGCATTTTGTGTATCTCCTTCGCTCCTTAGATGCTGCTGCACCCGCTGAGTTTCTCCAGCATTTTGTGTAACCCTCCATTCTCCAGCATCTGCAGTTTCTTCGTTAACAAAGTGACCTCAGTGCGGGGGGGGGGGGGGGGCAAGTGACGCCGAACGCCACCGTGGCGGGGCGGGGTCATGCGGCTGCGTGCTGACGTACACCCGTGCGTGTCCCCATAAGCGGCGCAGGCGCGGTGCGCTCTCTCGCTGTCTCCTCGCCGCCGCCGCCGCCATGGGTCGCATGCACGCTTCCATCCCAATTCCGAATTCCAATTTTTTTCGGAATATTGAGGAAAAAATCGGAATTCGGAATTGGGATGGAAAAATCGGAAGAATTCCGCCCAAATCGGAATAGTTGGCAGGTATGGAAGTACCTACTGTATATAACCCTAACCTCTGAAGAACGCAGAAGGCATTCCAGTAGACCACAAGCTTAGTGCTAAATTTTAGATTTCAAATTTCAATCACCTATCAAAAAAATTAAAGACAACACTTTAACACAGGAAACAATGCTTGCCTTCAATGAGAGATGGTTCCTAAATCTGGATCTTTTCACCATTTTTAGATTCTCCATGTGGATTGTTATTGTTAAGGGATAATGTTCTGTAGTGGCAGTAGTGCAAGATACATATTTTCAGACACAATGATGCATATGTCAATGAAAATTTGGAGCTCAGTCTCAGCATAGATAAATGCAATTATCTAATCTGTACCACAACATTGATATATTGCTGTTGAAGGAATGTGAAGAAGGGTCCCAACCCAAAACATCACCTATCCATGCTCTCCAGAGATGCTGCCTGACTGACCCACTGTGTTGCTCCAGCACTGTGTTTTTTTTACAATGTATTGCCATTGGTTTATTATTGCCGTGTTCCAAGATTCAGTGAAAATCTGTGTCTGCATGCTATCCAATCAAATCATTCTATTACACCCCACTCAAGTACAGCAGGTGATGCAGTGAGAAAAATACAATTGTACACAAATGGTGTTACAGCTTTAAACCTTCTGTAATGGGGCAAAGGTTGAAGACTTTCCAAATGTCCCACAGATTAGCGCTAACCCTAGAAAAATATTTTTTGGAAACAAGATGCAATGCTGCTACCAGAGAAATCAAGGAGATTGTTGGAGTGATATGATCTAGCTCAAACCAAGTCTGAACAGGGATGCAGACACAAGAAACTGCAAATGCCAGTTTACATGACAAGACACAGAGTGCTGGAGTAACTCAGCGGGTGAGCGAGCATCTCTGGAGAACATGGATAGGTGACATAGTGGGTCGGTAGCCTTTTTCAGATTGTGTGGTTAAACTCTGCTGGTGCATCATCATGTAGAATTAGAATGGCTTAGAATCTTTGAGGAAACCTTACAAAGGTCCTCGAGTCTATTAAGCATGGTGAAGTCCCCTCAAATTTAGCTGTTCTCAGATAATAGAATTTCCGGGTAAATAAGGGAAGAAAAATTGCGAAATCTGGCCATTTAGACCAAAAAAATCCCTTATTCCAAAAATTCATAAGAATGCCAGTTACCATCTCCAAAACTTAGGTTTGGAGTTCTGAACGTGAATACTACAAAGATGATAACCACTTCAAATCAGTATTTTCTTTCCAAATGCTGATTGACCAGCTGTACATATTATTTTTAAGAAGGTTGTTTCATAGATTTGTTATATTCTTTTTGAGCCAATATATAAATGTCCGACGGAGGAAGGAGGGGGAATGAACCTAATGTTTGTAGTGTGTTGGGAAGTGAAAAAGTGGCAGTGGAAAAAACATTTCAGAGCTGGGGACTGTAACTCTCAACGTTTTATGGCTCTTCTGGAGAAGAACTAGGATAGACTGGAAATTAAAAAGTTTTTAACCACGAGTGGTAGTGGACTGATTTCAGAATGATAAGCAGAATCTGAGTCAACGGCAGGTAAATAGGCTCTTCGACCCAGCATATCCGCATATCCACGCTGACTGAGATGCCCAACACACCTGTCGCACTTGCCTGCAATTGGCCCATATCCCCTCAAAAATGTTCCTAGCCATGTACTTGATCAAGTGACTTTTAAATGTTGTAATTGTACCCACATCTATCACATCCTCTAGCAGCTCATTCCATGTCACTCCGTCCTTCATCCTCATCTATTGCACCCCTGCTCTAGGTGTCAACTGTTCTACATCAGTGAGACCAAGTGCAGGCTTGGCGATCGCTTCGCCCAAGACCTCCACACAGTTCGCATTAACCAAAACTGATCTCCCGGTGGCTCAGCACTTCAACTTCCCCTCCCATTCCAGATGCAACCTTTCTGTCCTGGGCCTTCTCCATGGCCAGAGTGAGTCCCACCACAAATTGGAGGAGCAGCACCTCATATTTTGCTTGGGTAGTTTACACCCCAGCGGTATGAACATTGACTTCTCCAATTTCAGGTAGTCCTTGCTTTCTCCCTCCTTCCCCTCCCCTTCCCAGCTCTCCCACAGCCCACTGTCTCCGCCTGTTCCTTTCTTCTTCATGCCCCCCACATCAGTCTGAAGAAGGGTCTCAACCCGAAACGTCACCTATTCCGCTCTATAGATGCTGCCTCACCCGTTGAGTTTCCCCAGTATTTTTGTCTACCTTACTATCCCATGTCAGTCCTTGCCTGTCCAATTGCTGGTAGATCATATCTCTCCGAATCCCCTCCAATAACTAATCCACCACTGATACAAGACTCACCAATCCGGAGTTCCCAGGCTTTTCCTTGCAACCTTTCATAAATAAAGGTGCAACTTTAGCCACCCTTCAGTCTTTCGGCACCTCACCCAAGCCTATCAATGATACCAAACATCTTTTCCAAAGGCCCTGCAATTTCTCAGATAAACACAAAATGCGGGAGTAACTCAGCAGGTCAGACAGCATACCTGGCGAAAAGGAATAGGTGACGTTTCGGGTCGAGACCCTTCTTCAGACAAGGACGTTCAGGATGTCTTCATTCTTTAGTGAACGTGGTCTCCATCCTTCTGTCATAGATGGTCTCTCACACGGGTCTCCGCTATGTCCCATAGTTCTGTTCTCACTCCCCCTTCCTCCAGATGCAATAAGGACAGTTCCTCTGGTCCTCACCTTTCACCCAACCAGCCTCCACATCCAACACATCATCCTCCGACATTTCCGTCACCTCCAACGTGATCCCACCACTAACCACATCTTCCCATCTCCACTCATTTCCGCCTTCCACAGAGACAACTTCTTGGTTCACTCATCCCTTCCCACCCAAACCACCCTCTCCCCAGTTACTCTTCCCTGCAACTGCAGGAGAACTAGCATCTGCCCTTATATCTCCTTCCTTGACTCTATACAGGGACCCCCAGGTTCACATATACCTTCTCTAACCTCATCTACCTCATTTACCATCACCACATTTAAAAAAGTATTTTAGACACAAGAAGCTGGAGTAACAGGTACACGAATAGGATAAGTTTAGAGGAATATGGGCCAAATGCAAGCATATGGAACGAGTATACACTGGACATGTTTGTCAACATTGGTAAGTTAGGCAGAACATTGGTAAGTTCCTGCTTTGTAGGACTCTATGACTACTGCATCAAGTGCTCGTGATATGGGCTCCTATACGTTGCGAGATACAGCATAGACGCAGAGACCGTCTCACTGAACACTTATGCTCGTTCCGCCAAGGCCTACTGGATTTCCCAGTTGCTATCCATTTTAGCTCCCCTTTCCATACTGTTTGTTCTGTCCTGAGCCTCCTCCATTGCAAATTGGAGGACCAGCACCTCATATGTTGCTTGGGTAGCTTACAAACTAGCGGTAAGAATGTTAAATTCTCTAATTTTAGGTAACTTTAACTAATACTTCCCCTCTCTTCCCCCACTTCCTCCACTAAAAGAGCGTTAACCAGCAATGATGTATCCCTCTTGGGATCGGACCGTTCCTAGCCAACAACCAGCCCATTAGGGAACTTCCCTGCCTGAGGTCATCTGTTTCAAATCCCAACTTTTATGGGGTTTTTTTGCTTTCAATTCCCTCTAATCTCTCCCACCAGCGGTCTGAAGAAGGGACCCGATCCGAAATGTTGGCTATCAATTTTCTTCAGAGATGCTGCCTGACCCGCTGAGTTACTGCAGCATTTTGTGTCTGTCTGTACTTCTTTTCTTTTTATTACACTCCAGCATGACTATTACTAGAACTTGCAAAGTACTGAATAACTAAACATTTATTGCACTGCTTTTGTGGAATGTCTTCAAATTTAGAAAGGAGGAGGAGGAGAAACATCCTGATTCAATAACTCCAAAAGTGAACAGTTTAATTTTCAAGTATCGGTCATACATCTGTGGAATGTTGCAATCTGTTGGTTTTTGCATTTGCAAAACATTAAGTCCACTTCAAAAGCAATTTATAGGCTGTAAACTCCTGAGAAAAAAAAAATAATTTTATCAATCATTATGTTTCATTGTTTGTTTGGTCAATTTCATGATTAAGCACCCAGCTTTGTGCATACAAAACAAGCAACAAATAAAGACGACAGATCACGTGACAAACTTTGCCACCGAAAAAATATTCATATTACTTTTTTTCATTCTACAAAGGTCTGCCACAGTGTAAATTCTATAGTAAGGGTATGTAATTGCTCTTTTATAGAAATAGCATTTTATAATTTGTTAATTTCTCATTGAGACAAAGATTTCTCACAAATCTTTGTCCATATAGATATATGGGGCTATGAGGCTATGGACAAATGGATTGTGAGCAAAAAACAAAGTGCTGCAGCAACTCCGTTGGTCAAGCAGAATCTGTGGAGGGACTGGAAAGAATTCCATCCTTCCAATCGGTATTAAAGAAAGCAAACAATGCTGGCATTTATTTCAAGATGGTTTGCATACAAAAACAGGGATGTAATGCTGAGGCTCTATAGGGCACTTGTACCCAGAAGTGCTCACAATATTCCAAATGCGGCTGTACAAGTGCCTTATAGAGCCTGAGGAAGGATGTGGCAGCTCTGGAGAGGGTCCAGAGGAGGTTTACAAGAATGATCCCAGGAATGAGGAATGAGGAATGAGTACTATGATGAGCGTTTGTCGGCACGGGGCCTCTACTTGCTGGAATTTAGAAGAATGAAGGGGGACCTCATTGAAACATACAGAATAGTGAAAGGCTTCGATAGTGTGGATGTGGAGAGGATGTTTCCACTGATGGGAGAGTCTAGGATTAGAGGTCATAGCCTCGGAATTAAAGGATGGTCTTTTACGAAGGAGATGAGGAGATTTATTTAATCAGAGGGTGGTGAATCTGTGGAATTCTTCGCCACAGAAGGCTGTGGAGGTCACCAGTGGATATTTTTAAGGCAGAGATAGATTCTTGATTAATACAAGCGTCAGAGGTTATGGGGAGAAAACAGGAGAATGGGGTTAGGAAGGAGAAATACATCAGCCATGATTGAATGTCAGAGTTGACTTTATGGGCCGAACAGCCTAATTCTACTCCTATCACTTATGACCTTATGACTCTCCGTAGATGTGCCTGAACACGGAGTTCCCTCAGCATTTTGTTTTTTGCTCACGAGTCCAGCATCTACAATTTCACGTGTCTACAAATGGATCATTACACCTTAAAAATGATTCTCTTGCTCCTGTGACATTCCTGATAACTCCACACGTTAATGATTCAAATTATGGCCCTTGTGGAAGGTACTAAAAGACCAGGCCGAAAGAACTTGCATTGAATGGAGGGCATGGAAAATTGTGTTGCACTTGTATCAATATAAAACTTTTGCTCTCCTTTTCTACAAGTAATTTACCATTTAAAACTACATAGAGTAAAGCCAAAGTAATTAATAAAAAATTAATACTTGCACAATATCATCTTCTATAGTATTACTAAAACTCTTCGTCTTGTTTGTGGCTGTGTGTGTATGTGTGTATGCGTGTGTGTCAATTTCTATTTTCTTATTTTCTTTCAAACGCTAGGCCACAGCCTTCCAATTTTCACACATTCGACACACATTTTTCCTGCCGAGGCAATAAACATATTCCCGTTGCATTGCTGGACTTTTTAATCGTTTTAAGTCTTTTAAAAAGCCAGAAAATGCATCATTTCGGTAAAAAAACACGAATAACTTCACAATCGACTCGCAAGGCAGGACGGTCACTCCTGGGGGGCACTCCAGCACCCTCGCGTGGCGGCCGCTGCCGGCGCCCGACGCCGAGAGTGGTGCTGGAGCTGGAGTGAAAGCTGAGCCTGGAGCCGAAAAATAAGCGACCACTGTAAGATAAGCCTGGGTCCGGGGTCAGGGACGAGCACACTGGAGCCCAGGTGGCGGCCAAGCTGACGGCTGGAGTCTACAGCCATTGCCAGGCCAAGTACGAGAACCAGGCCGAGTTCCAGGCCCTGGCACTGCTCTATGACCTGGTAGGTCCTGTGGCAGGGAATGGGAGTGAGGGGAGATGGATGAGGGAAATGAGGAGGAGGGAGATGGGGTGGGGAGTGTGGTGGTAGAGGATGATGGGGGGAGGGGTGGAGGAGGGAGATGCCCTTCATTCCCACCCTCTCTACCCCCTTCCCTCTCAACCCTCCTCCTCTCTACCCCCTCCCTATCTACTCTCACCCCCATCCTCTCTACCCCCCTCCCTCTCTACTCTCCCTCCCCCTCTCTACCCCCACCCTCTCTACCCTCCCTCTCTCTACCCCCTCTCTATCTACCCTCACCCCCACCCTCTCTACCCCTCCCTTTTCTACCTCTTCCCTCTCTAACCCTTCCCTCTCTACCCCCCTCCCCTTCCCTCTCTGCTCCACTCCCATTTATCCCCCTCCCTCTACTCCCTCTCTATCTCCTCCCTCCCACTCTACCCCATCCCCCTCTATCTCTGCCCCCCTCCCTCTCTACCCCCCTCCCTCTCTACCCCTCTCCCTCTCTACCCCCCTCCCTCTCTACCACCCCTCCCTCTCTCGGAATTGAAGAGGGAGGGTGAAGAGGAGGAGATGGGAGTGCTGGGGGATGAGGAGAAATGAGCCGCACCTGCACAGTTGGGGGCTATACATGAGTGGTGCAATATTGCGTTGGGGGAACAGCTTGCGTTGGGGGAACGGGTGAATGGTGGAATCTTGCGTTGGGGGAGCAGACCCAACGGTATCTGGTCTGCACTTGATCTAGTTACCACATAAAACAGTCTAAACATTTCACTTAAGTATTATCTTCAATGGAGATAGTATGGCGTTTGACTAACAGCTTGGTCAATGGAGCAGAACTTAAAACGGAGTAGAATATGAGTGACAGTGGTGAGGAAATTAAAATTGTTGATGGTCAGGAGATTAATATTAGACTGTGTACATCTCAGAAAAGTATTAGGGCTGGAAAGGATTTTGGAGATGGGATCAACATTTTAAAATCAACTCAAATAATCATGACATAAATTATTCAAAGATTTCCTCATTTCTTTTACACCTTTGCTACCACTTTCTTGAGCTGTGAATCTTTAAGCATTTTAACATTTAAGCATTAACACAGAATCCAAAATGCAATTTAAGCATAATATTGTCATGAAAATATTAAAAACCCATTTAATTCCTAAATACATTGGAGTTAACGCTATTAATGCTGAATTTCATTAATAATATGTTTGAAATACACAAGCGTAGAAATTAAATTTTGGCCACTTTCATTAAATGCACCGTGTAGTAGTGAAAGAACATTTTTGAAATTTAATTCAATGGACTCCAATGCTGAATGCTTTACTGCAAAATGCCTCTGGAGAATATAATAGGTTTGGTGTAATTTTTTTTTTGTTTTTTGTTTCTCTTGTTGGAAGTGGGGTACTAGTCACTGAAAATATTCATTATTACTGAGTGGCCTTTACTAGTTTAGATGCAACATAGCTCAGAGCTGGCAGCTGCTGCAATTGAGGGCTTGGTTCATTATTTGCTCATAATGACCATCAGAAAGTAGTCAAAGTCATATCAGAATATCTGTCAGCAGGACTTTTAATTAGCCTGGATTTGAATTCTGATAACTATCAGAATGGTGTGCTGAGGAGGACATCAAGAGGAGCTTGATAGCAGAAACTCAGAAGTTAAGAAAATCATGGAAAAGCTTAACTGGGTCTTTTTGACTAAACAGACAGAATCAAGAGGGGAAGAAAAGTTAATTATTACCCATAATCAGCAATTATGATTTGGCAAAGAGCTTTCTTTAATGAACTGCTCTAATGATGAAGAACCAACATCAACTGAAATATAATAGCACATTAGCATAACTGTGTATGCAAAATACATAGACGTGCTGCCACAAACTACTTGTCATTGAATGATTAAGCATGAATTTATAATTAGAAAAATCCACAGTGTAATTTATTGCCCTTTCAGATGTTTCTGGTTCATTAACTGGCTACAACTGAACAATGACCTCTAGTGGGCTACAATTCCTAATTCTTCTGTTTCCTTCTTAACTAAGAATATACTTAATAAAATTTGCTGCTGGGTTAAAATGGCAATATAAAATCCCCAATATATAAAGTTTCAGTTGCAATATTTCATTGATATTAATATTCCAATCTGTATCCAATCACCTACAATAATCTATCCTACCACTAAAAGATTAATCCAAATGCTCCCATTTCTATATAGGAGTCAATGACTATTCAACCTTTACCATTACAAAAATTGTACCCCTAAAAACATAATCATCAAAAATGCTTCAAAGTAAAATGTTAAACTTGATATTGTGCGACACAAATAGAACACTGATGTACTAAATTTTCAACTGTGCTGCTTTAATGACATATTTTGCTCTTTATTCTACATAACACTCCCTTGTATGTTTTGAGAGCTAATAATTGTCACCATAGTTTACTGATTTATTTTTACCTAAATGTCTTCCAATTATACATAGGTTCAAACTTAGCTTTAAGAAGTCATCTTTTTGCAGTCCGCTATCTTATAAGTGATACATATACTTTTAAAGATCATTCTGAAGATAGAGCAAACTTGGAATACCATGTGTAAAAAGCCAAATGAATTGCAAATCCATGATTCAACATTGGCTATTAGGCAAGACTTAAGGCAAAGTAGATTTAGATGAACAGAAATGCTATGGCAGAATGCAAATAAAGACTTACTTCAACTGGAAACAGCACTAGAATAATTCAAGTTAATTCTGTACTTTATAATTATAAATGCAAAAACTTGGAAAACATGCATTAAAAAAAAAGAAACTCAAAAGCAGAATCACCTTAACTATTGCAGCAAAAAAGGCTGGAGTAACTCAGCAGGACAAGCAGCAACTCTGGAGAGAAGGAATGGGTGACGTTTGGTCTGAAGAAGGGTCTCGACCCGAAACATCACCCATGCCTGTCCCCGATGAGTTACTCCAGCATATTTTGTTTATCTTCAGCATAAACCAGCATGTGCAGTTCCCTCCTGACTTAATTATAGTAGAGGTGAGCATGACACAACTATTCAATATTCATGGTAGCCTCAAAATAATCTGTAAATAAAAATCCCACCTCAGTCAAAAACATGTTGAAGTTGCTGGGTGGCATAACAACCAAAAATGTACATTGACAATACACTTTTTGATCAGTGCATACTCCTTGCTATTCTTTTTAAAATATGCAACTTTTAAATCATGCATAATCTTACTGATTAAGATTAACCTGGGATACAAAATAAAACCGTGATGCATAATATGAACATTTAAACAATTTTAATGGAAATGATCATCCCAAATTATCATCAAAAATTATTGGTGAAACGTGTCTTTATTTCATTGCAAAATGAAGAGTCTTATTGGTGACTAGACTAAGTGGGACCCAACGGGAGGCCTGGTCCTCCCAATGCAACCCATTCCCCAATGCAATATTCCACCACTCACCTGTTCCCCCAACACAATCCTAAGCAATATTCCACCACTTAGGGGATGGGGTGTGGGGGGGGGGGGGGGGGGGGGGGGGGGGGGGGGGGGGGGGGAGGGGGGTGATCGCACCAAACGCAGCTCACTCTGTGCTCACCCCGCACCTTCAGCTTTCGGCCTCACGCAGCAGATCCCGGTCCCACCCCAGCTTCATTCAGAGGCTTCCGGTTCAACTCAGCAGCTTCTGGCTGGTCGTGCTGGTCGCCGCAGAAGCAGTCCGCAGGCTGCGCGCTCCTCGCGGGCTGCTCAACACACTCTGCGCAAGCTGCTCAACACACTGCACCCCTTCATCTTTTTATTCTCATCGCAGCGTTATTGACAGCGGGTTCTGGAAGGGGCGGTTGTTACAATTTTGAAACCTTCATAACTTTTGTACTATTTCACCGATCAGAACAAAACTTATTTAACTTGCAGCAGAGGAGAATGGTGAGTAAGGTGAATGGTAAGTAAAATCGTAGCGCTATGGGGGATTGTTTTTTGTGCAAATTTAATTACAACGCAGACCGGAAGTGGTCAAGCCCATGGGGAGCGTGCAGCCTGCGGACTGCTTCTGTGGCGACCAGCCCGAAGCTGCTGAGTTGTATAGTTTTAGACATACGGCATGCAAACAGGCCCTTTGATCCATCAAGAATGCGATGCTGAGCGATCACCTGTACACTAATTATATCCTGCAAACTAGGGACAATTTACAGAAGCCAATTAACCTACAAACCCGCAATGTCTTTGGGATGTGGGAGGAAAGGCAATAAGGTGTGGACGCAATTGGAGGGCAGAAAGGCATTTTTAAATACCACAGAATATTGTACAAACATACTAAGATTAATGGATTAATTCAAATGCTAACCAAACCATACTTGTTTTATAAGTAAATTGGAATAAAACCAAAAATGTTCTGATGAAGGGTCCCAGATCTCAAATCTTAAGTTTCTCTTTCCACAGATGCTGCTTTATCTGCCGAGTATTTTCAGCATTTTGTTTTCATTCCAGTTCACTGATTCTCCAGGCAAAAATTGTGTATTCTTCATATTGGCCCATACAAGCTTCTAGGTTTAGAGCAAAACCTTAACAAAACCTCACAGCTATGGATCTGTAATCGTCCATGAGCTGCAATGTGTATTAATGCCTTCTGAAACAGCCCAGCAAGACATTATGGCGGCACAGTGACACAGTGGTAGAGTTGTTGCCTCACAACTCCCATGTCCGATCCTGACTACGGGTGCTGTCTGCACAGAGTCTGCACGTTCTCCCTGTAACCACGTGGGTTTTCTCCGGGCGCTTCAGTTTCCTCCCACATCCCAAAGACATTGCGGGTTTGTAGGCTAATTGGCTTCTGTAAATTGTCCCTAGTGTGCAGGATATAATTAGTGTACAGGTGATCGCTCAGCATCGCAAACTCGATGGATCAAAGGGCCTGTTTGCACGCTGTATGTCTAAAACGATACATGAATTCAAGGTACACTATGCTCAAAAAGCTGGAGTAACTCACACTGAAGGAGGGACTGGACTTAAAACATCACCCATTCCTTCATGGAATATTTTCACAAATTGCATTTAGATCTTCATTTTTCTAAGGTTTGATCAAGTAAGTGCAACATCAGATCTATCTTATTCGCCATTAAACCTGTCAAGCGATTAACCATGCTTCATTTCGTTTCTGCTTATTTGACAGAAAGGTCGGTATGGGTATGGAAGTTAAAATGATAAGCAACTGTAGTGGAGTATCTGGGGAGAAAGATTGCGTTGGAAGGGATGAGCTAACCTTGTAGTTGTGGAGGGAGTGGACTCAAGGAAAACGGAATGGAGTTGCAATAGGAGTATGTGACAGGTGGGATCATGTTGAAGGTGGCGGGAAAAAAAAAAATCTCAGAATGATGTTTTGGATGTGGAGGTTGATCAGGAGAAAGACAAGCATCATGTGAACTCTTGGAGGTAGGGGTACCGAGAATAGAACTGCGAGACACAGAGGAGATGGGTGAGGACTCCATCTACAACAGCATGGAGGAAACAACTTTTACTGAAGAAAGAAGAAAACTTAGATGTCCTTGAATGCAAAGTCTCATTTCGGGAGCAGATGCGGTGGAGACAGTGAAATTGAGAGTAAGCGATGGTATCCTTGCAAGAATGAGGGTAGAAAGAGGTGCATTCAATTTAACTCTATGAGTCAGTGGGTTTGTAGTGGAGTTTGTAGTACATAGTCTATCCTCCATGATGGAGACCGAGAGATCGAGAAAGGGAGGAGACGAATCAAGAGATGGTCCGGAGGAGAAGGCAACTTGAGGGAACTGATTGTGGAACCGGAGACCTTCCTGTTGGGGAATCAAAGTGTAAAGCGACTGGACCTCAATGGTAAAGACAAGATGATTGGTGCCTAGGGATTGAAAGTTAAAGTGGTGAAATGTCCAAGATGCCTTGTTGGGCAAATGGGATGTAGGGCAAATGGGACTGGACAAGGGACAAGACAGAATTAAGGTCCTTCAAAAGGATGTTGGTAGGGGAGGAGCTGGCAGAAACAATGGGTCGACCAAGGCAGTCATGCTTGTGGATTTTAGGAGGAAGATAGAAACGAGCTTTGCTGGATTGGGGTTGGGGGAGGGGATCAGTGACAGTTCGAAGATAGTGAACTGGTGTTTGTCCAATAGGGTCATTGTTACGGGGTAGGTGTCAATTTCATCTAGGGATCACATCAACACTTCCAGGTGAGACAGAGGTTCATCTTGTCTACTGCATTTGGTGTTCCTAAGACAAGCTTAGCTGGGCTTCATCTTTCATTTATACCTCCCATGTCCCAATCATCCTCTCACCTGTATCACTTCCAAGGCTTTCACCCACCCCTACTACTCTATTCCAGTTTCCTCTCCCCTATTGCATCAGTATGGAGAAGAGTTGTTGCCTTCCCATCCACTCCACAGATGCTGCCTGACCGGTTGAGTTTCATTTAGAGATACAGTGCAGAAACAGGCCTTTCGGCCCATCAAATCCGTGCCAGTCAGTGATACACTAGCACCATACACTGGCACTATCCTACAATCCCTAGGGACAATTTACAATTTTTATCCTACAAACCTGTACGTTGTTGGAGTGTCGGAGGAAACCAGAGTCCTCAGAGAAAAGACTCAAGGGGAAAGCGTTCAAACTCCATACAGCCAGTACCCATGGTCAGGATCGAACCAGGGTCTCTGACGCTGCAAGGCAGCATATATCTACCACTGCACTCCAGCAGTTTGTGTTTTGCTCCAAGATTCCAGCATCTGCAACTTTTTGCATCTCCATTGTACCAAGTAGTTCCATTCAGCTACTCAAACTCAAGACACTTCCAGACATGTTTGTATTCACTGAGTCTGAGACTCACTGAACAAATCAAGGGGCCATATCTTCCATTAAACCCCCAAAGAAAACCAACAAATTGACAAGACATGCTGGGACATGAAACCCTATTGACTTCAATGTGGTTTCCAGGCCTGTGTGAAAATAATAAGGGGAAACAAGATTCTTTTTTTGGAAGATAATTTAATTCCAAATCTGTGTTTAAATAAATTAAAATGCTATTTTATTACTTCCTTTATTGATAAGAGACAATTCCAAACTGTTAAATTCACAGATGGCTTTGATTGTAGGGAAAGTTCTACCGCAAACCGTATAAGGTGCATTTTATGGGCAGTACCTCCACATTAGACCACCTACAGCTTTGCCATTGTTGGGATATCGGCACTGGACTAAATAAGTGAAATATGCCCTCGGTGTCCTGCTCAGGTGACTTCAAGTCTATGAAGACTAGCAAATGAAAATTCAGGAGTTGGATCTGCTCTCACAAGAGACAGCCTCACTTCATCAGCACTATAAAAGATCAAGATGAGAGAAGCAGTTTATTGCCATGGAAAGCTCTTCATTCTTAAAATCTCAGCTGAGGTAGCAAAGGATTCAAATTAAAAATCTAAAAACGGAGTAGCTTTATTGTTTTTGAAAAAATAGGTTTTGTCGTTCAGTGGAACAATCAGCTTCTTGGTAAACTATGGAACAGCTTATTGCAAAATGAATGAAGCCCCTATATTATTTCTGCATATTGAAAATTGACCTGGATCATTAATTGGTCCATTAGTAGAATGGCTAATAGTGTGCGAATAGGCTGGCTTCCTCAACTATTTTCTCCCCACTTTTCTCTGAGGGGCCACAACTGTTGCAACATGTACGAAACAAAGCCTTTACTTTTACTGAATGATGCTGCAAGATGCTCAACGGTAAAGATAAATTATTCATTTTTCCATTTAAAAATGACAAAATTATTAAGAAATGCAGCCTTCTGGTTTAAATTTTCAGTTTTTGGCAAAAGCAAGTTTCAAAGTGCTCCTAATGACTCTCAGCAGTGACTCGTTATGCTGCGCTGGTCATCCCTCCTGGCTTCGCTCACTGACAGCCAGTTTGAAGAGAAAGTCTACCAGGGCTGCTGCCTGTCAACAAACACCAGCTGGTCTACTAAGGTTCTGCGGTCATAGGGAACAGCTGACACTCTGGGCATTGCTAACCATGCTGAGAAACGTGCCACCCAGCTGCTGTGTGGTCATGTCCATCTGGAGATCCTCGGCAGACAAATCTCTACGCCTGTCAGATCTCTTCAGCTGGGCTTGTTATACAAATGCAGTTACTCAAGTGTGCCCTATTACAGCCAGCTAACTACTTTTCAAACTAATCTTAAACAGGCAAGCAATTCACATTTTTTCTCATCAAAACTACCTCATTTACTCCTGGTTAGTAATTCTCTTGGTACAGTATGATATGACTGCAGGGACTTCCATATGCAGTATTTTAACTATTAAAGGTGCCTACAACATTCAAATATTCCAACCAGGCAATATATCTATCAATAACATAAGAAACATATGTTTAAAGTGAATAAACAGAATATATAGAGCGTTTCTCATTGGCTAATGAGCGTAAAATAATGATCACTTGATAGTTTTTGTCAATGATTCCTGAACATAAATGTATGCAAAACAGGTGCTAGCTGCCCTCTAGTTAAAAGCGATTTCACATACAGAAATGTATGCAAAAATATTTTCTTTTATCTTGTAAATTATTAAAATATGAGTAATGGAAAACAAGAGAAAACATGGTACAATTTAACACAATGCACTTAAAGAGAAAAGCAGTTTATAAGCTGAAAAGGTGAGCTAACTTTACTCTTGAGAGAAAAGGTAAAATTCTTGAAAAAGACTATAAATAGAAATGCTTGTTATACATTTGTTGAATCAAATATAGATTCTACAGGGTGTAGGAAGATCATTTATTGTGGTAATAACTAAAAAAACTCTATGGGCAGGATATATCTATTAGTATTAATATTTACACACACTTATCAATATTGTTGCATCATCAATCTGCAAACCATTCATAACATTCAGGAAGTAAGAGTTCACAAGGATTGACATGTTCACATTATTAGTAAAGATCATTTAATTATTTACACTTCCTGTTACTTGTAAATTTCAACTTATTTTGGGCTATTTTCAATGGTAGATTATCACAAATCAGATTCAAATTATAAAATGTATCTGCATTCCAATACTGTATAAATACACAGCATTGAACAATTTCTTACATTAATACAACTCCATTACTTAACCCAATCAATCTCTCTTCACTGGGATCTATCTATCACTTACTAGCATTCACCCTACCCTGTTCCCTCTTATCTTTCTCCACTCTACTTCATCGCAATGGAAAAAAAGTTCCAGCAACAAACATCATCTGTCCATTTCCTTCCACAGATGCTGCTTAAACTCGATCAGTATTACCAGCAGTTTTTTTTTTGCTCAACTCAATGTGATAATCAAATAAGAATAATCTCCTGACATGAGTCGTCACTGTTTCTTCACCAGGTCAAACTTGCACAGTTCTAATACTGTCATTTAATTTGAATCCTCTGAAGCTCAAGAACCACGTTTCATCAATATTAATTAATGGATGAGTCTCTTTCCTTTATTCACCCGCGAACCTTAATATATCTCATTACTGTGCCAAAGACAAAGGTCCCTGACCTCTGACCAAACATTCCAAAACCACAATGATCGTCAATATATTTAATCATATTTATAAATACGCCTGCTATCTCGACCTTGTTCTTGTAGAGGGTAAGGATTTAGAGGTAGGATTCAGAGGTAAGGGTTTAGAGGTAGAGATAGGACAGAGGTAGGATTTCACAATAAGACTAAAAGGTGAGGCCATCATCAGTCAAAAGTGAATTCAGCCCTTAACACAATGGAGCATTAAATGGAGAAGTTATGATGTTGCTGTCTGATTTCAACTGCTCCTCCAGGAGCCTCCATTCTTCATCGACAAAACTGCAGTAAAGAAGTCAGAATTGGCAATTGTATTGATGATAAATGGATGACAACTACTGAGTTACATAACATTTAGAAACTATTTTTAGTGATTGTATTCTTGGAGTAGCTCTCTATGAGTAGACGACAAAGATGAGTGACTTTATATGAACATTAACGTCTTACATTTCATTCAAAACTAAAATGGAAAGGCAAAATTCTGCTGAATAACTTATCTGGGTTTAAATTCATTTTATGAATGGAAGATCTATCCCTCAGAGTAACATTTGAAAATTCCATGGTTTTAAAAATAACAAAATGATCATCTAAAGTATTATCAACATCATTGTTAAACTTTTAAAGAAACAAAGAATATAAAGAAAATAACACATTTAGATTAGTGTTTTCATTAAATGACTAATTTGTTAAGAAATGTATGCACCTTGATTAAAGCCTCATCAAGCTCAATAAAATTGCTGTGCGTGGGCACCAATTGTCCTCAACATTAATCCCATCAATTATGGGATGATTTCTACACCTACTGTGGATTGCAAAAGTTTTCATACCCCTTGAACTTTTCCACATTTTGTCACGTTACAACCACAAACGTAAATGTATTTTATTGGGATTTTATGTGATAGACCAACACAAAGTGGTACATAATTGTGAAGTGGAAGGAAAATTATACATGGTTTCCAAATTTTATTACAAATAAAAAACTGAAAAGTGTGGCATGCAAAAGTATTCTGCTCCCCTGAGTCAATACTTTGTAGAGCCACCTTTCGTTGCAATTACAGCTGCAAGTCTTTTGGGGTATGTCTCTACCAGCTTTGCACATCTAGAGACTGAAATTTTTGCCCATTCATCTTTGCAAAATAGCTCAAGCTCAGTCAGATTGGATGGAGAGCGTCTGTGAACAGCAATTTTCAAGTCTTGCCAGAGATTCTCAATTGGATTTAGGTCTGGACTTTGACTGGGCCATTCTAACATGAATATGCTTCGATCTAAACCATTCCATTGTAGCTCTGGCTGTATGTTTAGTGTTGATGTCCTGCTGGAAGTTGAACCGCCCCAGTCTCAAGTCTTTTGCAGACTCTAACAGGTTTTCTTCCAAGATTGCCCTGTATTTGGCTCCATCCATCTTCCCATCAACTCTGACCAGCTTCCCTGTCCCTGCTGAAGAAAACCATCCCCACAGCATGATGCTGCCACCACCATGTTTCACAGTGGGATGATGTGTTCAGGGTGATGTGCAGTGTTAGTTTTCCGCCACACATAGCGTTTTGCATTTAGGCCAAAAACTTCAATTTTGGTCTCATCAGACCAGAGCACCTTCCTCCACATGTTTGCTGTGTCCCCCACATGGCTTGTGGCAAACTGCAAACGGGACTTCTTATGGCTTTGTTTCAACAATGGCTTTCTTCTTGCCACTCTTCCATAAAGGCCCGATTTGTGGAGTGCACGACTAATAGTTGTCCTGTGGACAGATTCTCCCACCTGAGCTGTGGATCTCTGCATATCCTCCAGAGTTACCATGGGCCTCTTGACTGCTTCTCTGATCAATGCTCTCCTTGCCCGACCTGTCAGTTTAGGTGGACGGCCATGTCTTGGTAGGTTTGCAGTTGTGCCATACTCTTTCCATTTTTGGATGATGGATTGAACAGTGCTCCATAAGATGTTCAAAGCTTGAGATATTTTTTATAACCTAACCCTGCTTTAAACTTCTCCACAACTTTATCCCTGACCTGTCTGGTGTGTTCCTTGGGCTTCATGATGCTGTTTGTTCACTAATGTTCTCTAACAAACCTCTGAGGCCTTCACAGAACAGCTGTATTTATACTGAGATTAGATTACACTCAAGTGGACTCTATTTACTAATTAGGTGACTTCTGAAGGCAATTGGTTGCATTGGATTTTATTTGGGGGTATCAGAGTAAAGGGGGCTGAATACTTTTGCACGCCACACTTTTCAGTTTTTTATTTGTAAAAAAATTTGAAAACCATGTATCATTTTCCTTCCACTTCACAATTATGCGCCACTTTGTGTTGGTCTATCACATAAAATCCCAATAAAATACATTTATGTTTGTGGTTGTAACGTGACAAAATGTGGAAAAGTTCAAGGGGTATGAATACTTTTGCAAGCCACTGTATGATCCTGAAAGAGGGTCTCGACCCACAACATCAACCATCTCTCTGTTTCCACAAAGGCTTTCTGACATGCTGAGTTCCTCCAGCAGTTTGTGTTTTGCTTGATACCCATATCTCCAAACCTTTCAATATCCAAAGATTACAGCACTAGCATTGTAAAATCACAGGGAATAAGTTTCTTTGTTTCTACATTAAATATTTTCACGATTTATTTTGGTGGGGGGAGGGAGGGAGAGATAAGTGGATAATTTAGAATGAATGAAAAACATCCAGTGGTGAATAAGTTTAAACATCTGGCCTAAGCATTTGCTGCATTATAAATAAATACAAGGATTGAAACAATGAAAAGCTGGATGATTACCCAAATATGCAATCTCAGCTGAGCAGGAATGGCTGCAACATGTAAGAAAAGGCAAGATTGTACCATTTTTTCAACCTGCTCTCATGTGTCTCAGTCTTTGCTGTAACTGCAAAGGTTCCATGTGAATACAGAGTATTTGAGTTCCAGCATCCCATAGTTGCAGAAAATGCCCTGGAGGCAGCAGCTGGTCACTCTAGGGCAGCGTTTCTCAACCTTTTTGCCCTTGCGGAACCCTTGAAATAATTTTCTTGTCTCAGAGAACCCCTGGGTTGGGGGTTGCCGGGCCCGCTGCCATTTTGAGATCGACATTTTGGCAACGGCGATCTATTGTGTCACAACGGGGACCTGTATGTCGCGCCTGTGTTGTTGGGGGAGTATTGGCGGGCCTGGATCACCATTTTAACATCCAGCGTTGTGTATAGGTGAGTGCTACTGGAGGAATATTGCCTTGGGGGAGGGGGCCCTACGGGTCCACGCTTGGTCTAGTTCAGGGGTGTCAAACTAATTTTAGATCACAGGCCGGATTGGGTAAAATACGACTGCTTGCGGGCCGGATCAGTTGTGCCCGCGCGCATGCTCCTTGCCTTCATTTTTTCAACCTGCTCTCATGTGTCTCAGTCTTTGCTGTAACTGCAAAGTGTTTCACTTTTTGAGTTTCCTTTCTTATGAAGAAGATTGCCTAGCAAGCATTACTTTTATGATTGGTATTAACTTACAGTCGTAGGCTACAAGAAAGTTGTGATGAGAGAGAGAAAAATACGATGCTATTTTTGCTAAGATTGTTTTGGGAGCCACACCCTTTCCATTAATAAACCATTTGAAATCGAACATTAGCAGATACAAATGTAGAGCTAACAAAACAAATTGTTGTTTCGTTAGGTCTACTTCTCCGCCACCATTTTAGCGCTGGCATCCAAGAGAGACTCCGGTTTGTGGCCTCTCTCGGTAAGTGTGGGTTTCTGGGACAATCGGGAGATTGGGAAGGGCCTAGAACAGAGATGCTTTGCAGTCGGCTGAGCTCTCTCCTCCACCATGCTGCTCCACACAGTGTAAAGGGAAAAGTATCCACTGCACAGCCCGCACCGCTACAATGTTGATTTTCTTCCTCTCAGCTTTCGAACCTAGCACCCAGCCGCTCCGCACCGTGCAACCTAACCCCGCTCAGCGCCCGCCCCGCTCTCTTTGGCCACAGCTGACTGCCCAGAGGGCGGTCCCTTCTCCTATTGGGCCAGCCGGGTGTCAGTCACGCGGGATGGCGGCCAGGCCGTTTGTCTGGCTCTCGCCACGTTCGAAACCGTCCCCCTCACCCCCAAACGGCATCTGCGGTTCGATTGGTCGGGTCGGGTGTCGATCATGGAGTCGTCACAATGCTGGCAGCGCGCAGCCACGGCCTCTCACGCCATATAAGGAGGGCGCGGCTGACTCTGTAGGCGTGTCACGCACGAGCACACCTCAGGGGGAACCCAGCCGCCTCGGCACCAGGGACATCTGCAGCCCGATTCGGCACCGGGGACAGCTGCAGCCCGCTCTGGCTTTGAGGAAAGCACCCCGTGGGCCAGATTAGACCCCTTAGTGACCTCTCGCGGAACCCCAGCGTTCCGGGGAACCCCGGTTGAGAAACACAGCTCTTGGGGTGGAGCACGTTCAAAGCACTGAGCGTTCTGGGAGTCAGATTGGAGATTTGCATGTCATTGAATATGACCAACGGGAACCAATTTATCACTGTAATAATGTTATTGTTGCTGGAATAACAATCTTTTGTTACAGTTGCAACCATTAAGAAATATAATTAAAAAATAACTTGCATTTATATAATGTCTTTCATTACGTAGAACATTCCTGAAGTAGAGGGAGTGACATGATCAAACTGGAAGACGTATGAATGCTCTTCAAGAGATTGAAAAAAGTTGATATGTTGGGAAAAATTCTAGTGTTTTAAGCCTAGAAAGCTCACTATTACAATGATTATTGTAAGACCAGAGTTCATGCCAGTGACATAGATTGGGGAGCGCATCAGAGAAGAGAAAATCAAGAGCACGAAGAGGAATTAAGAGACAATTATTTTTTAATTCAATGATGATGACTAAAAATGTTATACCTATAGTGAACAAAGTTGATTCAGTAAAGTGCACTTTATGAATAGGAAATGGATCAATTTGCAATACGTCCTTACGTTTCTTTAATACACTATTTAGTTCACCTGCAAATGTATCAAAGGTTGGATTTTTTCTTCATTCAGTGGACTTGAAATACCATGTAAGGGGATTGCCAAGGCTGATGGTAATAAATCCCTGTCAAACTGCCAAATCTTTTGGCAATAAAGTCAAAAAAATGATATCAAATGAGCATGCTTCTCTAGCTTTTGGAGCTGCTTTCCAGATTTGCTGATCACCTAATGTAATATACGGTGCCTATGAAATGGCTGCTGATAAAGTCACCAGATGCCTCAACGCTGGTAATTGTTAACAGAGCATTAATCCCTGAACAAATGTACAACCGGCTGGTTACAGATTTGGAAACTTAACATTTGTGTTTTCCTTGACAAAAAGGAATTAGATTTCCTGAATCCATATTTTTTTTCTCAAATGTGTTTGGCGAGTCGAGACAGTGAGTGAATTTAAATTGCTTTATTTAGCAACGGCAAAAATTAACTCTGGTCAGTAAGAGCCAAAAATGCGATGCTACTTCCACAAGTGTGGCGCTAGACTGATACAACTCAGTAAAAAGCGCACAAAACACGCCCCCCCCCACCCACGTGATCGGTGCAGCCAATCCGAGGGTTTGACTAACCAAAACCATCACCAGGTGTCGCTATAGGACCCTTCCCCCACCCCCCCCCCCCCCAGAACCCGAGGTACGGAACCGAGCAGGGGGTAAGAGGCGACGGGGCGGGCATAATAAAGGGGACTGGCCGAACAAGGCCAGATGACCGGAACGGGGTGGGAGAAACGGGAACAACCGGGTCGGGGGAACCAGGCCCAACAGGTGCAGCTGGGTCGGCCGGCGGACGACCTCGACGTCGGGGCTGCACGACCACCACCGGGCTGTCAACGTCGACATGAGCAGGCTTGAGTCGGGCGACGGAGACGATCTCTTCCCGGCCCCCAACGTCCAAGGTGAAGGTGGCGACTCCAGAGCGCAACACCAGGAACAGCCCCTCGTAGACGCTTTGTAACGGGGCTCTGTGAGCGTCCCTGCGAACGAAAACAAATATACAATCTTGCAGGACCAACAGCACGTGCACCGCCGTCAACCCGTGCCGCGAGGTTGGCACTGGAGCCAGCCCGCTCACGGAGGATCGCCAGCAGAGTCCACTTCCCCCCGGGTGGCAGGGAGAAAGTCCCCAGGCACCCGCAGGGCTGAGCTGTACACGAGCTCGGCGGATGAAGTGGCTAGGTCCTCCTTGGGGGCGGTACGGATCCCAAGCAGCACCCACGGCCACTGGTCCACCCAGTCCGGGCCCACGAGTCGAGCCGTCAACGCCGACTTTAGGTGTCGGTGAACGCGCACAACGGGCCCGTTGGCCTGTGGGTGGTAGGCAGTGGTGTGATGCAACCATGCCCCGTGCAACTGAGCCAGAGAAGACCATAAAGAGGAAGTGAATTGGGCCCCCCGGTCGGTGGAGATATCCGATGGGACCCCAAACCGGGCAATCCAGTTGGCCGCCAGGCCCGGGCGCAAGACACTGCGGAGGTGCCACCTCGTGAATCGATCCACGATGGTGAGTAAGTGGGTGGCGCCGCAAGATGTCGGCAACGGGCCCACCAGGTCAACGTGAATATGTAAGAAGCGGGCCGAAGGGACGGCGAAATCCTGCACCAGGGGCTGCACGTGCCGCTGATCCTTGGAGGTCTGACAGGGAAGGCAGGCATGGGCCCAGGCCGCCACATGCTTGCAGAGCCCGTGCCAAACAAATTTGTCCGCCACCAGCGCAGATGTCGCCCGTATGGACGGGTGGGCCAGACCGTGGATGGAGTCATTGATCCAGTGGCGCCAACGTGCCCGAGGATCCACACAGGACGTCAGCAAACCGGAGGCCAGAAACAGCAGTGTGGTAACCCGCCATCCCAGCATACGTTTACGGCCGAGACAGAAAGAAGGAAGGGCGGGACGGGACAGAGCGTCAGCAACTGTGCTGCGCTTGCCCGCGACGTGCTGCACTTCTGTGGTGAACTCAGAGATACAAGCGTGGTGTCGCTGCTGACGGGTGGACCACGGGTCGGACACCTTACCCAAGGCAAAGGTGAGGGGTTAGTGGTCAGTGAAGGCAGTTAAAGGGCGGTCCTTGAGAAAGTAGCAGAAGTGCCTGATGGCCAGGTACAATGCCAGGAACTCCCTGTCCAAGGCGCTGTAGTTGCGCTCGGGGGCTCGTAGGTGATGGC
The DNA here is from genome assembly GCA_035221665.1 of Okamejei kenojei. Taxonomy (NCBI): domain Eukaryota; kingdom Metazoa; phylum Chordata; class Chondrichthyes; order Rajiformes; family Rajidae; genus Okamejei; species Okamejei kenojei. Next base: position 61,429,845 of record CM069132.1, on the reverse strand, counting down.
TGAAAAAGGTCAGCGGCTGCCAGCGGCCGTCGATGAGCTGGTCTAGTACGCCGCCCACAGCCGTGTCAGAGGCATCCGCAGTGAGGGCCGTTGAGACTGAGGCTCGCGGGTGAACCAACATGGTTGCGTTGGCCAGGGCCGCTTTAGCACCTCGAACACAGCGTCGGCCTCGGAGGACCACTCGAGCTCCCGCGGCTTGCCAGCAAGGCATTGGAAAAGGGGGCACGAAACACTGGTAAGAGTTTACCATACCGACAAATTCCTGCAACCGCTGTACCATGCGCGGACGGGGAATCTGCCGAATGGCCTCCACCTTCGAGGATAAAGGGGCGGCACGGGTGTCACGTCCAGTCGGCGGGAGGATGCTCACAATAGCCCGAGTCAACAAGAAAACGCCTGCCGGAGTGACGGTCATGGACGTAGAGGCGGTTGTTCGGGCCGATCGCGATCGCCTCTATAGACAATTGGCCGAGGCGTTTCCCTGGAACGAGCAGCGTTGAGCCTCAGCACCCCAGCAAAGATGGTAGAAGCACCATTTGCGCTTACCCTGGTCGCCAGCTCGTGGCTGTGGCTCTGTGATGGAATCAGTGGGTGGTGCGTCCCCGCAATCCTGCCGAGGTGATTGGCGCACTTGCGCGGAGACCCCGGTTGATGGAACCGTCCTCTTGCTGCTTCGCGAGCCAGAGTTTGTCGGCCCCCTCGGCGAGCAGCATGGGGTCAGTGAAATAGGCACCGACGTGCATGAGGCGGATGTCGTCAAGCATGTGCTCTAGGAATGCCTGTTCGAAGAGCAGACATGGGCGGTGGCCGTGCATCAGGGCGAGCATCTCAGCCATCAGCGCGACGGCTTGCAGTCACCCAACCCGTCCATGTGTAAGAGACGGTGGCACGATCCCTGCGGCTGAGCCCGAACGTACGAAGTAGGAGGGCTTCGTATATCACGAGCGCTGGTGGGTCCTGGAGGAACAGCAGCAGCCACAAAGCCGTTTCTTGTGTGAGCGCGCCGAGACGTGAAAGTATTTGGTGTCGTCGACCACGATGTTGCGGAGATGAAACTGCGCTTCGACATGGGCGAACCAAACCTCTGGCTGTTTCGCCCAGAACACGGACAGCTTGAAGCCAACGGCAATCTGCTGAGCGTCGGGAACGGCAGCGGCTTGCATTCTTGATGCCCAATATATGAGTGGACGTGTCGGGGTCACCAGGTTGGCGAGTCGAGACAGTGAGTGAATTTAAATTGCTTTATTTTGCAACGGTAAAACAACAAATTAACTCTGGTCAGTAAGACAGCCAAAAACACAAGTGTGGCGCTAGACTAATACAACTCGGTAAAAAGCGCGCAAAACTCGCCCCCCGCGCCCACATGATCGGTGCAGCCAATCCAAGGGTTTGACTGACCAAAGCCACCACCAGGTGTCGCTACATGTGGCTATTTTCTACCTCTTTTGGAAAGGACTACTAAGGCTACATAAAATTCGAACAGAAAGTCAGAGCTGAACAAGATGCAATGGCTGATTGGAAATGTCTGTTCCTCAAACCATATAGGGCCCTACTAATTCAAAGACAGTGGAGAAGCCTTAGGTGAGGCCACCATGCCATTAGCTTTCTTCACTGCCTGTTGTATCTGTATGCTTACTTTCAGTGACTGATGTACTAGGACACCCAGGTCTCATTGTACTTCCCCTTTTCCTAATCTGCCTTCCCGTTCTTGCTACCAAAGTGGATAACCTCACATTCATCCACATTATACTGCATTTGTCATGCTTCTGTCCAAGTCAGCCTGCATCCTCATAGCATCCTCTTCACAGCTTACACTGCCACCCAGCTTTGTGTCATCTGCAAATTTGCTAATGTTACTTTTAATTCCTTCATCTAAATCATTAATGTATATTGTAAATAGCTGCGGTCCCAGCACCGAGCCTTATGGCACCCCACTAGTCACTGCCTGCCATTCTGAAAGGGACCCGTTAATCCCTACTCTTTGTTTCCTGTCTGCCAACCAATTTTCTATCCATGCCAATACCCTACCCACAATACCATGTGCTCTAATTTTGTCCACTAATCTCTTGTGTGGGACCTTGTCAAAGGCTTTTTCAAAGTCCAGGTACACTACATCCATTGGCTCACCCTTGTCCAATTTACTTGTAAAATCCTTTAAAAATTCCAGAAAGTTTGTCAAGCATGATTTCCCCTTCGTAAATCCATGCTGACTTAGACCAATCCTGTTATTGCTACCCAAGTGCATCTTTGATAACCAACTCCAGCATCTTCCCCACCACTAACTGGTCTATAATTCTCTGTTTTTGCTCTCCCTCCTTTCTTGAAAAGTGGGAACACATTAGCTACCCTCCAATCCACGGGACTGATCCTGAATCTAGAACATTGGAAAATTATCACCAAAGCATCCACGATTTCTAGAGCCACCTCCTTGAGTACCCTGGGATGCAGACCATCAGGCCCTGGGGATTTATCAGCCTTCAGTCCCATCAGTCTACCCAACACCATTTACTGACTAATGTGAATTTCCTTCAGTTCCTCCATCACCCTCAGTCCTCTGTCCTCTAATACATCTGGGATATCGTTTGTGTCTTCCTTAGTGAAGACGGAACCAAAGTACCTGTTCAACTCGTATGCCATTTCCTTGTTCCCCATAATAAATTCACCTGTTTCTGCCTACAAGGGACTCACATTTGTCTTAACTAATATTTTCCTCTTTGCATACCTAAAGAAGCTTGAGCGCATGAACCCGTAGGGAGGATGAACACAGCTTAGTCCATCAAGGCTTGTCATTTCCTTCCATATGTCCAACTTGTATGGAATTTTGGAAGTTTCCTGGTCGGAATCCTGGAAGTTTCGTCCAGAACGTTTATCATCCTAGCAATTCCCTTTTCTTTCTTTATCCTTCTGGGAGAAGATACAGGAGCTTGAAAGCCCAGATGTCCAGCCTTAAGAACAGCTTGTTCCCCACTGCTATCAGATTCCTAAACTAATCACCTCTTGCACACTCACTTCCCGGTGGTGCTGCCATGTACTCTTATTCTTATTTATTGTTGTATTTATCATTAACGTATACTCTTGTGAGCTTCATGTGAACTACCAATTTTATTGCTACCTAAACTAATCTAAATAACATTACTTCAAGTGTCTTGTATCAGGGATGTGAATGATATGGCTCATTCATGAAAGTTTGTTGAATGTGTCCAGGATTTCAATGTTGGGAATGGCAGCCTGGAAGCAGATGTCATCATTGCTTCACCTGTTCTGTAAGTTGATTTGGCATTGACTACACATATACTTTGCTTTAAGGTAACTACTCCAAGTCGCCCATGTTTCCGATAAGAAATCACTGCTCAATTTCGGACCGATATCTCCACTTTTCCCTAGGTGGCCAAGGATTGTGCTTGTGCAATAAAAATAAGGGTGGATATTTCCCTCATTGTACGATGGCTCCTGAATTATAGGAGGTAATCCTAGTTAACTAGGATCTCACCATGGACCAAATTTTCAGGAGACAATATTATGCATCAAAAACCTTGATCATCCTGCCATTCAGTACAAGGCACATTCTCTCATTCATACAAACCAGAGAAATTGGAAATGATTTAGAATGCCTCAGAGACTGGACATAAGTAAGGCATTGTCTATTTACTGGATCAGTAAAGTTGATGTAATTTTACTTCTGAAGTGGAGATAACAAAAGGTTAATAACACCACACATCCAGGAAGGAACCCACTTCAAACCCCTCCAACGGGAGCATTTGGAGGCAAGGTGCCATGAGCAGAAGGAGCAAAAAAGAACCCAATCAACCCATACTGTCAAGATCTACCTCTCCCACCTATGGCATTGTCTGTGATTCCCACACAGGACTCAGTCAGCTCAGAACTCGCATAACATAACTGTGGGGAATTCATGTCATCCGAAGGGACTTCCCAAGAAGAAGAATTCTACAATAAATCATGCTTTGTATTTTTTTTTAAATTGTAATTAAATGGAATAATCATGTTTTAAGTTTGAAAACCACAAAAACATCAATAAATGTATCTATGTTCAAGCTGTGAAATTTGTGAAAATGGTATTTTATCTTTTTCAAATATTTCTGCTGCATTTTTATTTCTTCCATCTCACAGTTAAAATGATACCTGAAGAATATATTTAACATCAAATAATTTTCAAAAAATTTTAAGGACATCTATAATTTTGTTTAAAAGTTAAGCTGGCATATTATTACAAAGATACCTCCGCCCAATTTATAAGCAACCATACCAAAATGGCTTAGAAACCAGAACCGGAATAATCACAGGCGGCATAGTAGCGTAGCGGTAGAGCTACTGCCTTACAGCGCCAGAAACTCAGGTTCCATCCTGACTACGGGTGCTTGTCTGTACCGAGTTTGTATGTGCTCCCCGTGACCTGCGTGGGATTTCTCTGACATGTTCCTTTTCCTCCCACTCCAAAGACGTACAGGTTAATTGTCTCGGGGGGGGGGGGGGGGGGGGGGGGGGGGGGGGGGGGGTGTGTGCGTGGGGTGTGTGTGTGTGCATGTGCATGTGCGTGTGTCTTGGTGGGCCGAAGGGCTTGTTTCTTCACTGTATCTCTAAACTAAACTAAATCAAATAAATGCTAAATGAGCCAAAGGGAGGAATCTACCAGGATGAACAACCACTTGTTCAAAGGGATGAGCTTTTTTGTGGCAATGGTTCTAAAGCCATAAGTGGATAGTCACAAAAATGATCTTGCTGTAATCATTTAGGTAGGCGGAGGAAGAATATTTTTGAAAAGGATAGCTGGGTCACAATGTGTAGGAAAAGCCAATGTGTAGGAAAAGCCAGCATGTAATTTAAAGACCTTAATGAGAAAACAGCGATTTTGAAAAGACAAGGAACAGAACTCGTGAAGGCAGAAGGCAGTGAAAAATTTATAATGTTACCAGTCATACGGTCTTGCAAGGATTCTGAACAGGCTTCCATTTAGAGTAAGGAAAGGATAAAGATAAACTTGACAGATATTAGCTTCCTCTGCAAAAAGGTTCAGGAGTAAGTTTATTTTTGCGGAGAACAGTTAGATCCAATAGCCTCTGCTTTGGTCAGAGAGATCTAATGATGTGTATCAAATATGCCGAAATTTGCATAGTTTAGAATTAAGAGAGCAATGGCAGACGCCAAAACCGGGCGGAGAACCAGCATAACAGAAATGGTCTTTGCTTGAGAAAATGACAAGAAATTTGTTGCTGAGCGATGCAGATTTCTGATAGGAAAATAACGAAAAAAAACCCATCTGAAGTAATGGGCAGCAGGACTGGTTTGGACAGGCCATGTTTTACAATGCAAAATACACGTAATACAAGTGTGCTTTATAACACCGAAGATCATCTATGACTTGGAATTTACAGTACAAGTGTCTGTCATCTCAAATTTATCTTGCAACTTTCATAATAATTGGGATAGTCATATCCATCTTTTATGACTACCAACTGCGAGTGGGAGAAGGACCAGATATCTGCATTTTCATTTTTCACAATAGAAACCATCAGTCTAAAGAGTGCCAGCCCTAAAGGTCATCTGTCCATTCCCTCCACAGATGTTGCCTGAGCCGCTAAATTCCTCCAGCGCTTGTGCTTAGCTCAAGAGAAAAAGTCCTGCATTTCTAATGGATATTCCTGACCGTTGATAGTTATACTGGTACTTGTCAACATGTGTTCCAAATGCACCACAGGTCTGCCAACGACTTAATTATATGGACACTTGCTGATCCCAACAGTGCTAGTACATTAATTCATCAGTGCTTCGCACGTATACCAGATGAACCTTAACCAGTTAACACTAGTTAATACATAATCATGGTACAGCCACTTTGCAGCATGATCTGTTGTGTTTTCCATGCATTAATGCAGAACAGCAACACACAAGATCATCTAAGATGCAATTTCTAAATAAACTGCAGAAGGCTGGAGTGGATTTTATGTCACTGATTGCAATTGACAAACAGTTATGGAAGAAGCATCATTTATATACTCCTGCACATAAGAAAACATTGCAGCAAGATTTAGTTCTAAACTGAAGATATGTTGTAATGTTGAAGGTTGATCTATAAAAGAACATCAAAGCAAAGCTACAGGGGGAGAAAAACATTAATATGCGGGGGTGGACATTCAGACCACCTGCAGCTAGAATACTAGGCTGCCGACAACATCCAATGCTGTCAGTTTCTGGCATTTATGACCATCACTGGTTTCCTCTGCCTCCGCAGTAGCTTCTGAAAACCTACTGAAGATCACAGTGATCTTCTTTCACAAAATACTGTATTTCAGGGATAGAATTCCATGAAAATGTACATATGTTTACACGAGCATAGCATGGTTTATGCAAACTGGGCAACATTTTATCTACTTCCAGTTAATAAATACTTATGTTTTAGGAACTACCATCTCAAAGTAAAATATTTTTCTGTTTATAAGTGAACGCAAAAGAAAGAAGCCTAAACTCAACCTGGATAAACAACCTAAATCACAACTGGAGTTCTGGATTGATTATTGGTCACCTCACTTTGGCAAGAATATGAAGAGCATAGACAACATACAGAAAAGATTTATTAGAATCATTCCAAAGTAAAGGGCCTGTCCCACCAGCTTGCAATTGCATGCATCTAGCACGACCAAACGTAGTCGCTTGAGGCGTACGGCCGCGCGGGGCCGGTCCCACTTCGAACCACGGAGGCGTATGGAGTTGTGCGGGGCTGGTCCCGACATCGCGCGGGGCTCCGAAAATCCTGCACTGTTCGAAAATTCCGCGCGCCAACAGCCTGTCGGCCCGCAGGCGCATTGAGGGCGTGCGCAGCATCTTGACAGCGTACGCAGCGTCTTGACGTCATACGCAGCATCTTAGCGGCGTACACCTAGCGCGTGGTGTTGTGCGATGACTTCACCGCCGGCGTGCCGTTGCGTGATGATGTCACCGCCCGACGCCGTGCGATGTCCAAATTCAGTCGGCCCGCCTCCTGCTCAGCTGATTGGTGAGTATGATGTCGGGACCAGCCCCGCACAACTCCATACGCCTCCGCAGTTCGAAGTGGAACCGGCCCCGCCCGGCCGTACGCCTCAAGCGACCACATTTGGTCGCGCTAGACGCATGCAATCGCATGCGGGTGGGACAGGCCCTTAAGGGGCTTTAGCTGCAGGTTCCCCTGGGGAGACTTGGGTTGTTCACTTTGGAGTAAAGGTCAAAGGAGATTTGACAGAGGGTAAACAAAAGGCTGGAGAAACTCAGCTGGTGCAGCAGCATCTAAGGAGCGAAGGAGATAGGCGACGTTTCGGGTCGAGACCCTTCTTCAGACTGGTCAGAGATCAGGGAAACGAGAGATATAGACGGTGATGTGGAGAGATCACCGCAGTGCTGCGGGGTATGGAGGAGACCCTTGTGCGAGCCTCATCTATAGTAGGGGAGGGGAATCCCCGTTCTCTGAAGAATGAGGCCATTTGTGATGACCTGGTGTGGAACACCTCATCCTGGGAGCAGATGTGGCGTAGACGGAGGAATTGGGAATAGGGGATGGAGTCCTTACAGGAAGCAGGGTGGGAGGAAGAGTAGCCCAGGTAGCTGTGGGAGTCAGTTGGTTTGTAGTGGATGTCGGTCAGGAGTGTATCACCTGCAATAGAGATGGTGAGGTCAAGGAATGGTAGGGAAATGTCGAAAATGGTCCAAGTGTATTTGAGTGCCGGATGGAAGTTGGTGGTGAAATGGATGAAGTCAGTCAGTTGTGTGTGGGTGCAGGAGGTGACACCAAAGCAGTCGTCGATGTAACAGAGGTAGAGGTCGGGGATGGGGCCCTGGTACGCCGAGAACAAGGATTGTTCGACGTACCCGACAAAGAGGCAAGCGTAGCTGGGGCCCATGCGTGTGCCCATAGCTACGCCTTGTGTTTGGATAAGAGGTTGGACAGAGGCATGGCTTTGGTTCATGGACCAGTGGTCACAAATGTAATGTTTTGGGAAAAGATAAAAGGTGAATATGAGGAGAATAATGTTCTTAATAGACATATATACAGAAAGGACTCATGATCAGAATGCACTTTCTGCCTATACACAACAATCAATCAAAAGGGAAGTGATTGATATTTTGAAGAACGATTTACTGAAATACGAAAAATTTGCTGAGCTTCTGTTGCCACCTTCTGTTTTCCACTACTTGAAGCACAACATCACGGGCATCAAGCGGTTGCCACTATTAGCCAAGATAAAAAACATAGAAAAATCGGTGCAGGAGTAGGCCATTCGGCCCTTTGATATGATCATGGCTGATCATCTAAAATCAGTACCCGTTCCTGCTTTTTCCCCATATCCCTTGATTCCTTTAGCCCCAAGAGCTAAATATTGTCTTCACATTATTGCTCTACTCTTCTACCAATGACACCACACACCCATGAGTTTAAATAATGTTTAAAACTTATTTCTGAGATTTGAAATATACCTACAAACTAAACCAGGGAGGTAACAGAGAGAGAACTTCAATTAATACATTTCACTCTCATATAAACCAGTCATGTGTAAACATTGGGTGAATCTGATTGTACCTGCATACTTCTTCCACAATTGGCAGAGTGTAAATCAATCCATCTACTGTAAAGCAAAGACATCATGGATACACAAATAGGCACTAGATTATGACAGGTTAATTAAGGTATGCGTGGAGCCAATGCATTATGTTGGACCCTGGCACTAATTAACAGTAGATCTAATGGAACCAGTTGAAGGGCTGCATTGACAGATTTCCCAAAGCACAGTACAAAAGAGAGCATTGGCAGAGTCATTCATCTGAATCAAGATCAAAACTCAGATTTGAAAAAAAAATCAGAAATGACATGTTAACATAATAAGTAAAAGGAAAATCTGAAAGCTGGTAGGAAAAAGTAAATTAATCAGTCTGAGCGTGAAAATGAAAGGCAACAAGCCAAAGTACATGTCAGCCAGAAACAGCAAGAGTCCACAACAACAAAGACAGCATTGTTGCGAGGAAAGTAAAGACTTGCACTTATATGACGCCTTCCATGACCTCAGGACATCTTTAAAACCAATGAAGTGCTTCTACAGCACAGTTAACAATGAAATGTTAACATCAAGACCTTTAACAACCACCTGAGCGTACAATCGGGACATTGATTTAGCATCTCATCCAAAAGGAAAATGGACTCTCAGGAAACAAAACTAAAACTAAGGCATCAAGACCAATCACAAGTAAACAACTTGAAGAGAAACAAATACAAATAACAGCATTGAAACTGACAGATCAACATTTTCTAAAGACCAATAAAAATCCAACAATTTTCTTCCAAGGCTGAAGGAGTATGTACAACAATTTATAATAACCTCGAGCTGCATTGATTCAGTTAATACACTGTGATCTTAATAACTAGAAACAAGTACACCCTTAACAAAATAACATTAGCAATTAACGGAAAGGATTTCCAGGAGTATTTTTGTAAGGCATACCATTTTCCCATTTGTTTATGCATGTGCGTGCACAAGATTATGAGGAAAATAGCAAAAAGATTTTCACCGTATAATATTAAACATGCTTCTTCATTCACCCTTTCTTCAAAACCCACTTCTGATTAGGCCCACTTTGGGATTTATATAAGAGCAACACAATTTCATTAGAATTTCTTGCTATATCTCGGGGATTTTAATTAAAATAAAAAAATAAAATAAATGATTAATTGACAACATGCACACGTAATAAATTCAGGTCTGCGGGCGGAAAGAAGATTAATACATTTGTTGCCTGATTAATGGCACAACTACACAACTTATTTTGTTCACAGGACTGAATTCTTTCCCTGCCACATGAGTTAAATAATGAATGCTAGACACAGGTTTCAATTGTGCCTCTTTGAAAGACTCCCCAGATTTGGCTACAATGCCATCTACTGGTGCGTTAGATGAGGGTTAAGAAGTTAACCCATATTCAAGATTCAAGAGAGTTTATTGTCATGTGTCCCAGATAGGACAATGAAATTCTTGCTTTGCTTAGCACAACAGAATATAGTAGGCATAAATACAGATAAGTGTGTCTATTTACCATTGAGCATATATATGTGTGTATGTATGTATGTGTACACACATATATAAATAAACAGATAAAGTGCAATGGGCTATTAATGGTCAGAGTCTTGTATGAGTTGAGTTTAATAGCCTGATGGCTGTGGGGAAGTAGCTATTCCTGAACCTGGATGTTGCAGATTTCAGGCTCCTGTACCTTCTACCTGAGGGCAGCGGGGAGATGAGTGAGTGGCCAGGATGGTGTGGGTCCTTGATGATGCTGGCAGCCTTCTTGAGGCATCGACTGCGATAGATCCCCTCGATGGTAGGGAGGTCAGAGACGATGATGGACTGGGCAGTGCTTACTACTTTTTGTAGTCTTTTCCGCACCTGGGCGCCCAAGCCACAATGCCACCGGTCAGCATGCTCTCTGCTGTGCACCTGTAGAAGTTCGAGAGAGTCCTCCTTGACATACCGACTCTCCGTAATCTTCTCAGGAAGTAGAGGCGCTGATGTGCTTTCTTTATAATTGCATCCGTTTCTCGGACCAACAGAGATTTCAGAGATGCGCATGCCCAGGAATTTGAAGATCTTGACCCTCTCCACCGTTGATATAAACGGGACTATGGGTCCCCATCCTACCCCTTCCAAAGTCCACAATCAGTTTCTTGGTTTTGCTGGTGTTGAGAGCCAGGTTATTGTGCTGGCACCATTTGGTCAAACGGTCGATCTCACTTCTATGAAAACTTTTATCAAAACTCGTAGTGACATTGATCTGAAACTATTTAAAGGCTTGCGTAATCAAGTGGTTAAACAACTCAGAACGTCCAAATCAAGTTATTACATCCACGCTCTATCAGAGGCAAAAGGAAATGGCAAAATTATCTGGAAGCAATTAAATAGCCTATTAAATCCAAAGGTTAACACCACCCAAAGCCAACATAAACTTAAAATTCGAAAAAACATAATCACTGGTAGTACACAAGTCTCAAACGAGTTCAGTAATTTCTTCATAGAATCTGTTAAAAACCTTGCCTCAGGTTTCTCCTGCAGGAATGATATTGCCCTAACAGTAATAGACATGCCTGACGATCAAGATAGCTCATTTCAGCTCAGGGAGGTTGGTCAGACAGCTGTCCTAAAAGCTATACATGACCTAAACACCACTTACTCAAAAGATATTTATAATCTAGACACAGCTTTTCTTAAGAAATATAGTAGCATTCTAATCCAGCCTCTCACCCATCTTATTAATATCTCCATTAAATCTGGGCAATTCCCAGATGGGTGGAAAACTGCTCAAGTAATACCACTTTTTAAATCTGGAGATGCTGAAATGACCTCTAACTATAGATCCATTAGTCTTCTTCCAGTTTTCTCTAAAGACCTGGACAAGATTGTCTCAGAACAACTGATGCACCACCTTGAGACAAACCATTATTTGCATCCCCTGCAATTCGGATTCAGACGCAACTATTCTACAGAATCTGCCACTTGTTTTTTAACCAAAAATATCAAACATTCACTTGATAAAGGAAATGTGGTTGGTGCAGTAATTTTAGATCTAAAAAAAGGTGTTTGATACAGTAAATCATGCCATCTTAATTTCAAAACTAACTAAGTTCAATTTTTCAAAACAGTCATTGTCCTGGTTTGAGTCATACTTAAAGGACCGTGAACAATGTGTTACAATTAATAGTGTGAGATCCACTTTTCTCAACATTGAAACAGGGATCCCTCAGGGCACTGTCTTGGGACCTATACTCTTCACCCTCTACATCAATGATTTGCCAGATGTATGCCCAGATATAGGTCTACAGATGTATGCAGATGACACAGTTGTATGTGCATCTGGTAAAACGTGTACTTTTGTGGCTGAGAAACTAATTGCCAACTTAGACAAAATATCATCTTGGCTGGCCTCATCTTGTTTAACTTTAAACACTAAAAAGACAAACTCTCCATCAAAAAACTACCCCTAACAAACCTCCTCAATATAAAAATCAATGGTGAGCTCATTGAACAAGTACCTGAAGTAAAGTATCTGGGAATAATTATAGACAATCAGTTGAACTTTAAAAGTCATATTAAGAAAATGTGTAAAACCATTAAGGCAAACTTGGGCTGTTTTATGATTATAAGAAACTGTTTGACTTTTAACTGAGCTTTTCTTTTCATGAATTCTATGATTCTCTCACATATATCTTATGGCTTAACCACATGGTCCCAGGCTCACCAGTCATCAATTAAGGCCATAGAGTGTCTCTATAACCGAGCCTTGAAAGTCCTGGACAAAAAAAGAATAAGGTATCATCACTGTCAAATTCTAAGCAAATATAAGATCCTAAGTTTTGCTAACTTTATTTCCTTACATTTAGTTAAATTGGTCTTCAGGTGCCTAAATGGTGCTGCTCCCCAGCTGCTGTGCAAAACAATAACAAGACTGCAAAGTGGTACCAGATCCACCACCCGAGCAGCGTCAAAAGGCAATTGTAGTATCTCCTTCTGCAGAACATCTTTTGCTCAAACTGCCTTTTCAGTAAAAGGGACAAAATTATGGAACTCACTGCCAGACCACTTGAAATGTATCCCTACATATGTCACATTCAAAAGAAACACAAAATTGTGGCTAATTCAACAACAATCTTGTTCTCATATTTAGTTTTTACACTGTGCTCTCTCTGTATGTTGTTTTCTCTTTTCCATTTTTTATCTCATTTCCATTTTCCTATTTTTAATAATGTTAATCTGTATTATCATTTTTAACCAAAAGCCCTACTAGGGACAAGTGTTGCGAATTAGCTTTGGCTAAAAACACTATGATGCATACATCAGATGACTGTTTCAAGTGTATCTATGTTTTTGTATCTGTCCCTATTTAAATAAACCTTAAATAAATAATAAATATACTCTGACTCATCTCCATCAGTGATACGTCCCACAACAGTGGTGTCGACAGCGAACTTGATGAATCAGAATCAGATTTTATTCGCCAAGTATGTTTTGCAACATACGAGGAATTTCACTGGCCAGGTCAGTCATACAATTAAAAGCAACAGACTCAAAAACACATTTTAACATGAACATCCATCACAGTGGCTCCTGCACATTCCTCACTGTGATGGAAGGCGAAATAAAGTTCAAGTCTGTTCCTTTGTTCTTCCTCGGTCGGGGGCCTCGAGCCCTCCGTTGACAGGACGGTCTTAACTCCTGTAGCCGGCAGCGTTCGGGCCCTCCGCGTCAAGGCGTTCAGCTCCTGCATCGGGGGGGTTGTCAGCTCCCCCGCGTCGGGCGATCGAACCTCATGTCAGGGCGAACCTTCTGCGGCGTTGGAGCTCCCGACTAGCCTCTCCCGAAACTGCGAGCCCTTGATGGTAAGTCCACAGTGGTCGCGGTGGGAGTGATCCTAGGCAAGGGATCCGCTCCGATGTTAAGTTTGCGTCCTGCGGTGGGACTCACAACAGTCCGAGGCAGCTCCCAGCTCCAATGATGATAGGCCGCAGAGCCCGGAGAATGTGATCCGAAAAATGATCACATCTCCGGGAAGGTAAGAACTTGAAAAAAAAGTTTCCCCCGATCCCCCACTCCCACCCCCCCACATAAAAACAAACCGAAGAACATAAAAACTTTAAACAGACGCTAAAAATAACAAAAAGGTGAAAAAACGAACAGACTGCCGGCAGGGCTGGCCATCTCCCCGGATGATGGTGTTCGCACTATGACCAGCCACGCAGTCATGAGTATAGAGTGAGTACAGCAGGCGGCTGAGCATGCAGCCTTGAGGTGCTCCCGTGCTGATTGTTATCGAGGCCGACACATTTCCACCAATACGGACAGACTGCGGTCTGTGAATGAGGAAGTTGAGGATCCAATTGCAGAGGGATGCACAGAGACCCAGTTCTGAGAGTTTGGTAACCAGCTTGGAGGGGATGATTGTGTTAAATGCCGAGCTGTAGTCAATGAATAACAGCCTGACATGTGTTTTTGTTGTCCAAGTGGTCTAGAGCGGAGTGGAGAGCCAGTGAGATCACATCCACCGTTGATCTGTTGTGGCGGTAAGCGAACTGTAGTGGGTCCAGGTTTTTGTCGAGGTAGGAGTTGATTTGCGCCATGATCAACCTCTCGAAGAACTTAATCACCACCGACGTTAGTGCCACTGGTCGATAATCATTGAGGCACGTCACCTTGCTCTGCTTGGGCACCGGTAAAACAAGTGGGAACCTCAGACCTCAGAAGTGAGAGGTTGAAAATGTCCGTAAAAACTCCAGCCAGTTGGTCCGCACAGGTTTTTAGCACACGACCGGGTATACCATCAGGTCCAGGCGCTTTCCGAGGGTTCACCCCTCTGAAGGATTTTCTGACATCGACCTCTGTGACCGTGACCGAAATACCATCACAGCGAATGGGGGCTCGAGAAGGCACATCGGTGTTCTCCCTATCAAAGCGTGCGTAAAATGCATTGAGCTCATCAGGGAGTGAAGTTTCACTGACATGTGAGCTGCCTCCTGATTTTGCCTTGTAGGAGGTGATTGCATTCAGGCCCCTCCACAGCTGCGGAACATCCGTCTCATCCTCCAGCTTGTAGCAGAAGTCCCTTTTTGCCTTTTTGATAGCCTTATTTAAAGTCTTTACACAATTGCAAAGCGTCTGTACATCCATCACATTCAGACAAAAACAAAATACATTCAAATAATTTACTGAACAATTTTACAACAGTGAAGATACTTTCCTACACATCAAGATATATTCTCATCCTTCCCCAGAACTTTAAAACCTTAGAACTTCCTCTGTTTATTGTGATACACAACCTTCAGACTTTTACAACTAACCATTCCAGGGAACAACTTTGATCTCCCTGCACTTTGATCCATTTACTGCTTTTAATGTGGGTCTTGCCTTTCAAATTGATTTAACAATTTGAGAACTATTTTGAAGACAAAGCAGTATATGCCACTTAAAAGAATTGTTCGGCTACATTAATTAATTCAAAAGGGTATAGTAAATTGTTGTATCCAATTTACAAGATCTAGGGGGTTATGAAGATCAGCACAGATATGTGAAAAGCTACACTAACAACGTAACCAATCTGCAATACCACCTTACACTTGGCTGAATGTTGTTTGTGCAGTTATTGGCATCTGCATTTTCTCCAAAATACCCAGCATGACTGAGCAACAATGCCGTAGATAAGGGAAGAAACTTGGTTGGCATGGATAAGGTGGGCTGAAGAGCCTGTTTCTGTGCTGAGGAGCTCGATTACTCTAAACGGAGAACTCATTTACAGTGCCCTGTTCAAAAGGATGTATAGATTTTAATGAACTGGGGAATTAAAAGGTTTCATTTTCAAAATGGGCAGCAGCAAAAAAAAAGCAGACACATAATGTGTGCCTTCAATAGACTTGACAGGCAATTTCAATGCACATCATGGCGAGCAGTATGAAATTGAGTAGTCAATTGCAGGCCCTCATTTGCATATTTTAAAAGAAAATTAAATACAGGAAAAACAAATTACGAGGGACCAGAATTTGCAGAACTTCAGTTATTGCCTGCAATTTATATTCTCCTGGAAGAATGTCCAAGACACAGAATATTTAAAAATCCAGCAATAGCATAATTATCTCACATATCAATGAATAGTCCTGCCCTCTTTTGTAAAGGCTTTAGAAGAGTAGCATGAACAAAACCCTTTGTATCAAAATCTTGGAATTTTATTCTAGATTGAAGTTCTCCCATTTTGTTAACGTCATGGTTTTTTTCACAAACAAATCTGATATTGATGCACTTGATGAGTAGGCCTAAATCAGCTCAACACTCGGGTAGGACTGTTCTTGCTTTCTCTCCTGCAGTTCTGATACAAATGATAGTCAGCCTTACCAAGAAGAACTAACATTTGATCAGAATCCATTCAAAGCAGGTTAAAAAGCCCAAACATAATTTGACATGGAAATACAATACCCCTCCTGCTGCATTGCCAAATCAAAATATTACATTTTTAATAAAGATCATTATGGATACATCAGACAGTCACACAGAGATAAAGTACAGAGACAGGTAGCACTCAAGGTCAGTGTCGAACCTGGGCCACTAACATTGAGGAACTGGCACCACTAGCAGCACCAATGTGACACCCAAGGTATTCATAAAATCCAGTGGCTTAAAAAAATACAAATCACCACCTTCTTGGAGAAACATAGAAACACAGAAAAATATGTGCAGTAGTAGGCCATTCAGCCCTTCGTGCCAGCACCGCCATTCAATATGATCATCTAAAATCAGTACCCCGTTCCTGGTTTTTCCCCATATCCCTTGATTCCTTTAGCCCTAAGAGCTAAATCTTGGGTGGAAGATTACAACCTTCACCTGGTCCGCCCTGTTTCGACGAATGCAATCAACCCGGCGTGCACAATCAAATAAATTCAAATAGAACAAGTTGTCCTACAACTTTAGGCTGTGCACTCCATACGCAAGAAGAAGCTAAATCTAACTCTCTCTTGAAAACATCCAGTGAATTGGCCTCCACTGCCTTCTGTGGCAAAGAATTCCACGGATGAACCATGGATGTTTTCTTGTGGCTAAGGCACTGTTATGATTGTACTGTGGAAGCGATAATTTAATTTCACCATCTTACATCAGTTACTTCAAAATTTCTAATTGAATTATTTTCATAGTAATTTAGAATCAAACTGACAATTAAAAATATTTTTAAAATCCAATGCAATATTTTTATATTATATTTAATTATTATAAACATGATACATTTGATGCACAGTGGATGAAAAAAGTAATTATTAGTCATAGTACTTTTGATCAAGCAAAGCTTCATTGATGTATTTTTTTGTTGAATATTGTTTAATTTCTGGAAAAGTTTATTACTTGTTGTCAGGGTCATGAAAAGTCTGCAAAATATTCTTGTCTGTTATGAAATCTAATAGGGCTGATAAATCATTGTGAAAAGGAATATTCACAGCCACATTGATAATTGCTGCCTCTTGACACAAGTGTCAACAACGAATCACAATTCAAATGTTCCAAACGAGGGCACTTTGGTAAAATGCTTTGGAAAGGAACACACATGTATCATTATTAAAGCAGAACTTTCAAATCAATTTACCCCAAGTCATAAAGAAAGCAGCCAGCAGGAGTTTTCAAGTTCTGTCAAGAGATTTACATCTACAAATCTCAACTCCAGACCAGGCGCCAGCTGATAAACAAACAATCTATATCAAGGACCACACAATCCCCATATCCTAAAGTTTATGGTGTTGGGGAGGTAATTTACAACTGAGCTTCATTTTCCACTAAGTCCTGAGTTGAGTAAAACTGTCATTAACTCAAGTTAGAAGACTCTAAAGTAATTTCAGCATTTGATGTGCACAATACCAGACATGTCTTTAAATCAATGACAGATTGATATGATTGTGTGTGTCCACAAACTCCTATCATATTAAACAAGATAATTAGAATGTACTGATTTCAGCACTGAATTAAATAGGTTTCATTTGAACTTCCTAAACTCCACTTAAAACCAATTCAACTTACTTATATATGACAAAATAAATTGCTTCCTGCCCATACGTTACTTATGCCAAAAAAATAAATTCCAGTTTATCACACAGCCAATTTATATATTATTTTAAATAAATAACTTTACAAGCCATTACCAGCCTTCCTTTTGAAACCATTACTAGCTGCTACAAAGCTTGGTGCTGCCACACAAAACAGAATTAGCATACAAGGCTCCCAGTGCTTGGTTAACATAAACAGAGATGTGGCTGGCTAGTAACAATGAAAAATTGTAACATAAAGCAGGTTATACTCCAAGTGTGGTCTCGCCAATGAATTGTGCATGAGTTGCATCATGATGTCCTAACTTTTGTGCTCAATACCCTTCCAAATGCAAGCAAGCATGCCAAAGGCCCTCTTCACCAATGGCATCCCTTTCACTCACCACTTTCAAGTGTGTACTGTCTACAAAATACATTGCAATGTCCTCATAGAGTACTTCCCTGGCATCTGTAAAACTGCAAATTACTAGCAGCAAGATGGATGAGGGCACAGAAATATGGGACCACTACCACTTGCAGATTCTCCAACCATGCACCATCCAAACTTGACAATTTATCATTATTGTCACGAGGTCAAAATCCTGCAACTCTTAACCCATCAGCAGTTCACAAACATTTCAATTCCACTAGCTCAAGCGCATTTAGAAACAGGCAATAAATGCTTAACTTGCCAATGACACCCACATCCCAAAAAAGAGTGTTCTTAATAAAAGAGTATCTTTATTTTAAGAGCTCCATCAAACTCTTCAGGCCAAGCACAAGTTCATATCTTTCCACTACCTCTAAGTTAGCATAAATCTTTCAGGGATTTGCCTTGCAAAGGTTTTGGGAAATAAAAATCATCTAAGATACTCTAGGTCCATTTACACCTTCCAGACAATGTGGTTACTTTGAGAGCCAAACCTGCATTTCACCACCCATTTCGCAGCAGCAGCGCCACAGCTTGGCGCCAACCCGTAGGTGCACCCTTTATGGGCGGGAACCTATGAACAGGATGGCATCACCCTGCTGCAAACTTCTGCTGCCTCAAACACGAGAAGGAAATCACCCAACCCTGAATGTGCTTGCTATCTACAGCTTATCTAAAAGTATTTGCTGACTAAAATGGCATTAAATCACAAGAAACCATCTAATACTTTCAATCTTTCACATTGCTCCCCTATTACCGTTGGACTGGAAAAATGACTGCTCTTGAAGTCAAACATGTACCCAGATTCTGCACCCCAACCCAACTTTCATGCAAAGCCATATTCCGTCCCTCCATTGCCAAATACCTGACACCCAACACCAATTGGCACATGCTAGTGCATCAATATCCCTGGGGAATTAAAATGTAGTTAGGATTAAAAATAAAATCCATGGGAATGGGAATATAAAAATAAATTTCCAATCATGGCTTTCTGACAAAAATCCAACAGCCATGTAATCACTGTCACTGTAAATCATTGGATCTGATATTATAGCCTTCATTTATACAATATTTATTACAGAACAGAACATCTTTGGACATTGTGAATCTGTTTGTGATAGTAAAGCAGAAGCAGATTAAATATCAAGAAAACAGATGCATATGTATGCAGTTTGTATCATGCAACTGCAACATAATATCTCACTTGTTCAAATTGTTCTAAACTATTAATTTGTATGGTGGCAATGGTAGAGTTGCTTCCTTACAGTGCCAGAGGAGACCTGGGTTCGATCCTGACTATGGGTGCTGTCTGTATAAAGTTTGTACTTTCTCCCAGTGACCTGCATGAGTTTTCTCCGGGTACTCCGGTTTCCTCCCACACTCCAAAGACGTACAGGTTTGTAGGTTAATTGACATAGGTAAAATTGTAAATTGTCGCTAGGATAGGATCAGGCACGTGCCGTCAGGGTAGGCAAGGTAGGCACTGCCTACCCTGACTAAAATTATAACATGGTAATAACTAAATATAAATAGTAAAGGAATGGGAGAATTATGCCTATGTAAGAGATCGATCTCTTAGGTAGGCATAATTCTCTGTGCCTTTCATCCGCAGCACTTGTAACACGGGAAGGTCTGTGCAGCCCACGTGCCGTCAGCGCTGCCTGAAGCCGTCAATGACAAGTGGGGCTGAAGGCAGCAGAAATTCTGCCTTTTTTTTGCCAGCCACCCTGCCAAGAAACTTGCTCTGCGCATGCGCATGCATCGGTCTACTGCGCATGCGCAGAGCAAGTTTCTTGGCGGGGTTTTCAAATATGGTTTGTCAACATTTTAAGTGTATGTTAGGAAACAAAGTGAGAAGAATGGAGCTTGTGTACCAATAATATGGTAAGTACATTTTGTGTTTATGTTTTTAAATACTGGATTTCTCGGGGTGTGTGTGTGGGGGGGGGGGGGGGGGGGGGGGGAGAGCTCCTTTTACAGTGTTTCGGGAGTCTGGCCTGGGGTAAAGTTGCAGGGAGGGCACGAATGTTATGAATGACGGGATTGGGATAATGCCACTTGCGACGCTCCTTGCACAGAGCCACCGCATTGAGGGGGGGGGGGGGGGGTAGAAGTAGCGCGGCCGCCGGGCTGGACAGCGGAACCAGCCGCCACCTTAGCTCCTTCTGCCGGTCCCCGCTCACCTCTGGCAGCTCTCCGTCTACAAACCACTCTCCTGCCGCTCGCTGGCCTCACTCATGTCCTTAAATTCCGACAGCGCGATTGAGGTTACTCGGCTGTGAGAATTTAAGGATTTGCAGGAAACCGCTGACATGAGCGAAGTCGGCGAACGGCAGATGACAGGTGTTCCGACGGAGAGCACTGCCAGAGGTGAGCGGGCCGGCAGAAGGCGCTGAAGTGGCGGCCAGTTCTGCTGTCGGGCCGCTCGCAGCTCCCCGAGCTGCTTCTATCCCCTGCGACAGTGCGGGGGCTTCGTGCCCGGAAAGCTGCGGCAGCGGTGAGTGAGTTTCTGGCATTATCTCCGACATCCTCCTTCTTAACACTGAACAATTGAGGTCAGTGGCTTCACAAATATCTCATTCTCCTCCCCTGAGAATTTTGTTAAGCAGACATTGGTACCATGTATCGCACTACCGAGCCTTTTCCTCCTTGAGGCATCCAGAAAAACTGCAATCAATTTGGCTGAAACTTACAATGAGGTATCAGTTTGCAATATGAGGCTGCAGCCAGAGCAATTAGGCTGTCTCCGTATAAAGCAGTTTCTTATAGGAGAAAAAGGTGTGTCCGACCTAACTGGATTAGCCCAAATCGTGACATTGAAGAATTGGTGATGTTAATTGACTTTTCCCTCAACTATATATAGTTTCCATAAAAAGGGCAAATAATTAATTCAATCACATATTCCACCGAATGCAAGATTTGGTCAGCAACGTGTCCCCAAATGGTCTAGGACTAGGAAGCCTTGGGCAAATTGAAATGTCACTGTTTTTATTTATTTATTTATTTAACAGAGCGAACAATCTGCGCATGCGCGGTTTAATTTTTTTTTTTAGCGGACTGAGTGCCTACCCTGAGTAATTACTCACGGCACGTGCCTGGATAGGATAATGTGTAGGAGAGTTAGAGTGCGGGGATCGCTGGTCAGTGTGAGTCTGTTTCCGTGCTGTATCTCTAAACTAAAAAACAAAATTTACCCTGCACTATATATTCCCAGTCTGCCCGATAATTGTCCCTTCTTCCCAGTGCCTTTCCCACTAATTCTAGGTCAATGAAGTACTTAAACAGTTCGCTTGCATGATGACCAGATCCCAAGCACTGTTTCTTCTTCAACTTACATTACTGTCATTGTTAAGAATGCTTTTAAATAAGAGTCATCAATTCTGATGACTAGATGCTGCTGTTTGGTCACTCAAAGGCCATGCTCTCTCAGAGCAACCCCACTTATTCCATCTCCCCACTTTTTTTCCTGTAACCAATTCTCCTTCACGGGATCATCATCTCGCCCCAATTTTCCTGTCACCCATACATACCAGGGACAATTAACCTATCAACACTCTTTTAGCATGAGAGAGGAAATCAGAGCACCCAGAGGTGACCCTTGCAGTCACAGGGAGAATGTACAAATCTCCCAATGGTAGCACAAGGTCAGAATTGAATTGAGGGGAAAAAACTCTTTCAACAATCCTGAAGAGTGAAGGGAATTTACAAGCTGCCGCTCTTCTTCCCCGAAATATTGTTATGCTTTCTGCAAAGACTCCTGTCTGACATTAAATTTCATCTCGCTCATCAGGTGACTCATCCCAATTTATTGAGCTGGGAGAAGGATGTACTTTCTGTCACACATGAAATTTATTTTGTTTACTGATTTCTGCTCTGGTCAGTTAAGAGGAGGAAAAGTTAAACACACTCTACCTCCATGATGGACAGCTTTCTTGCATGCATTTCTTTTATGAAAATGTCTTACTTCTTAAGCAAGCATACCTCCTGATACAGGCGCATCCATGAATAACGCTCCACTCTTTTCTGCTGCTTTGGCCATTTCCTTAGAAACTACAGGATCAATAGTGCTCGAATCAATGAGCAATGAACCCTTCTTGACTTTCCTGTGAAGAAATACCAAATTAGTTCAAGATGAAGCATACCCTTCAAAATATTTGGCCATTGATTCCATAGACAAATCCTGCACTCCACATGACATTTAAAAAAAAACACAATTATTGCCAAATCATACAAATTATTTAAAAAACTTTCATCCCATTTTACTGAGTGAGAGCAACAAAAGAGTTTCAATGGCATCACTAGGTTTAGGACTTGACTAAAACTTTCCTGTGACAATCAGGTGGTTTATCAGCTGTGGAGAATATGGTATCTGAGACTTTCTGGTGAGGCCAAGAAGTGAAATTTGGAGTGTGGCCCTGCTTAACCTTCCTCCACCCCCAGTCTACTGATTTTAAGAAAACTTGACATGTCTTGTTTCAAGAAATATCAGAGTAGGCAGTAATATAACCCAAACAATACAGTTCATTAAATTATGCCAAACATCAGATCAACCCTTACAAATAAAATTGATATGCTGAAAAATTAACGCTCTAAACTATTTTTTAAAATTGCATTGTTGATTCATATTCAGTTAATATTGATAATTTGTATCTGTTTTCACACTGTTTTCAAGATTACAGTCTGGATCCAGTGATCAAATGCAAGTCCCTTTACATCGTACTCTCATTTTTTGAAATGCATGAATGCTGTCAAATGATCCACATCTTCGTTACACATTCTTTCTGAATGAAGAATGGGTTATGAACAAAAGGGGTAGTTGTACAGTATAATGATAAAACAGTTACTTACTGTTAAAATTGTAAAATAGTAATTACACCAAGCTTTTAAAATGGAACAAAGCAATATTTTGCACATTTTTTCAGTCAAAATGCTACCATAAAAATCATAAATAAAATGACATACAATTTGCAACATTGGTGGCCATTTGACCCATTGATCCGGCAAATCCTTTAAAAATAATAATTAATTGTTTCTGCCTCCACAGTACGTCTAGGCAAGTTCCAGAAACCCATCAACCGCAAGATGAAAAAAAATAATCTAATTTTCTCTCCAATTCTTCTGCAATTATTATAAATTTATATCCTTGGTATTTGTTTTATCTATCAGAGAAGGGAAATAGGTTCATCCTGTTTGTTATTATGTTGGTCCTCACAATTTTATAAACCTCAAATGAGGCTTCCCAACCTACCTGATCTGATGCAAACAATGCAAGCCACCCAATCTTTCCTTGTGGATAAAACTGTCCAATACTGGCAACATAGTCATAAATCTCCTTTGCATCCTCTCTACCACAATCAATAGAGTGACATGAACTATACACAATACTGAAGCTGTGACCTAACAATTATAGCGTGATTGCATTTCTTATCGTTTATGCCTCAGCTAAAGGAAAGTATCTCATATGTCAAAATCGTTGGTGAAATCCAAGCACATCAAAATACACTGTGACTTCACTCTGTCTGTAGGCTATGAAACTAGATGTAGAATGCAGAGATAAACCCAAACCACAGCATCGGGCATGTGCTGCTGAGGGATGGAGTGAACATTCACTGAACCTGCTCCATTATAAAAGTTGGATTCACTCTCATTCCAGAATTAGTTGTCTCTCAAGGTCTATTCCAAAAAAACAACAATCATTGATTAACTTACCAAAGCAAAATGCATAAACATAGTCCAATTCTCCTACAATACCAGAGATCTGCAGTCTTGAAAAATAAAAAGTGTCCAGTACCCAGGAGACCAACCCCGAGACAGAATGCATTTCATTTTCGTCCCCCTTCCCAATTGCTGCTTGAACTAATAATCACAATTTGCAACAGCAACAAGGAATATTAAATAGAGCCACATGTGGCACTAAAGCCATTATCTTCCTACCATGGAGATTATACAAGCGGCTATCATTTGTTTATTGAGAACATTAAGAGTTTGCTTAAGTGAAACCAAATTAAAGTTTTTTTGATCGAGTATGGGGTCAAAAAACGAAACATGGTGTTAATGGGCATCAAGGACAAAAAAATCCTCTGATTGGATTGGTTTATTGTCAAATACACCAAAGGTACAATGAAACGTCATCTATCCAAGTTCTCCAGAGCTGCTGCCTGACCCGCTGAGTTACTGCAGCACTTGAAGTGCTTTGTGAACAATGAAATTCCTTATTCACATAAAAATGAAGGGTACACGGTCATTACACAGTAAATACAACAAAGGCAAAAAATGGTGCACAGATGTTATTGCAATCTGAAGTAGTATAAAATAAACAACATAAATATTGTGCAATATTGTACAACGGATGAACCAAATGAAGTGGTTCAGATTTCTGGATTCTCTCCCCATTTAGAATAGTCCACGCCAGGGGTCTTCAAACTATGGCCCGTGGGCCATATCCAGCCCGCCACGAGAATTTATCCGGCCCGCAGCAAGCTCTTAACACATTCCATACGGCGGGCTATTTAGCGGGAACTTACACGTCAGTTTGCCGTAAGCTATCAAGTTGAGGGTTTGTGTGCAGCTGCTGACAGGTTACCATTAGTTGTACGTGACTAATACCCAGTGGTGCAGCGCTGCCGGAGCTCACCGGAGTGCTTCTACGGCACCTCTGTAAAAAAGAAAAGCCAAAACAGCGGGGAAATTTAACTAGCAGGTGTGTGGTCGGGGTTACCTGGTTAAAAGAGGGGGAAGGGGAAGAAGACCCATCGCTACTGAGACCACGTGCTGTCTGCATCATGGAGATTGTGGGTCTGGTGCTGAGCCTGGAACTCTGATGAGGTGACGGCTCTGGCCCGCTGGTTGCCAGTGGAGAGGCGAGGGTTGGCGGAGTTGCTGGTGGAGGCCCGTGGGGGGCTAGAGTAGAAATACGGGTCGGCGGAGGTAGCATCAGTGGCCCCGGGAAGTCAGTGAAGGTCAGCGACAGCGGCCTGTGAGTGAGTGGGTGAGTGAGTGGGTGAGTCCTACAGCCTGCAAAAATGTGCCAAATATATAATGTGGCCTTCATGCTAGAAAGTTTGGACGCCCCTCGTCTGCGCCTTTATTCCAACTACCAAAAATCATGACTCCACACTTTGCTACACTATATTCCATCGGCCACTTCTCTACCCACTCTCCCAACCTGTCCAAATCCTTCTGCAGTCCCTACTTTCTCTACACTACCTGCCCCTCCACCTATTTTCACATATCCACAAATCTGCACTTTGATACCATGGGCTCTCATCTGCCTTAGCAGCCTCCCGTGTGGCATCTTATCAACTGTGAAAATCTAAGTAAACAACATCTACTGACTCTCCTTTGAGGGTACACAAAAAGCTGGAGAAACTCAGCGGTGCAGCAGCATCTAAGGAGCGAAGGAGATAGGCGACGTTTCGGGTCGAGACCCTTCTTCAGACGTCTCGACCCGAAACGTCGCCTACTCCTTCGCTCCTTAGATGCTGCTGCACCCGCTGAGTTTCTCCAGCTTTTTGTGTACCCTCGATTCTCCAGCATCTGCAGTTCCTTCTTTAAATCTACTGACTCTCCTTTGTCTGTCCGGCTATTTACTTCTTCAAACAATTCCAGCACATTTGTCAGACAAGATCTCCCCTTCACAAAGCCATTCTGACTTCAGCCTTTCTTGTCGTGAACGTCTAAATACTCCGTAATCTCATCCTTTGAGATAAGTTATAATACCAACCATGAAATCAGACGAACCGGCCTATAGTTCCCACTATTCTGCTTTGCTCCCTTCTTGTGCAGCGGGGTAATATTAGCAACCACTCCTGACTTTGGTGATTCTTGAAATATCACTACCAATGCCTCCACAAGCTCTAAAGCCACCTCTTTCAGAACCCTACGGCGCAATAAATACTGAACTATAAATACAACAATTTAATCGTTTGAAAGCCGTATTTTCTTACCTAGAAGAATCAAAGCTGGAATAAACGGAAGAAATGGTCCACTGCTTCACTGTTTTCCAGGGCTGTTTATGTACAGTGACCTTTGACATGGGCATGCGCATTCGGAATACCAAACTCACTTACACAGACATATCCGATCGCACCTTCCCCCTCTCAAATTGCAGATTAAAATTTATCATATTGTGGTCGCTACCTCCAAGTGGTTTTCCTTTATCAAATCCAGTTCATGACACTACACTAAATCCAGAATTGCCTTTAGGATTGGCTCTACTACAAGCTGCTCAAAGAATCTATCTCTGAGGCACTCTACAAATTCCCTTTCTTGGGGTCCTGTACCAACCTGATTTTCCCAGTCTACCACTATAAACTGCAAACCCACTGACTCCCATGGCTATCTGGACTACACTTTTTCCCACACTGCTTCCAGTAAGGACTCTATCCCCTACTCCCAATTCCTCTGTTTATGCCGCAGCTGCATCGAGGATGAGGTGTTCCAAACCAGGGTATCGGAGGTATTTTCATTCTATAGGGAACGGGGGTTTCCCTCTTCGACTATAGATGAGTCTTTCACCAGGGTCTCTTCTATATCCCGTAGCTCCGCTCTCACTCCCCATCCCCCCCCCACTCGTAACAAGGGCAGAGTCACCCTTTCAGCTTTCCGCTGAGACCGCTCCCTCCGTAACTCCCTGGTCAATTCGTCCCTTCCCACCCAAACCACCCTCTCCCCTGGTATTTTCCTTTGCAACTGCTTGGGTCCATCCATGGACCCAAGCAGTCTTTCCAGGTGAGGCAGAGGTTCACCTGCACCTTCTCCAACCTCATCTATTGCATTTGCTGCTCTAGGTGTCAACTGCTCTACATCGGTGAGACCAAGCACAGGCTTGGCGATCGCTTCACCCAACACCTCTGTACAGTTCTTTTTTTTTAATTTTATTTTTTTATTTCAAAGTAGACTTTACTCATTTAATAAATATATACAATACGTGAAGCTTGCGGAAAATCCATCCGACATTTTCGGAGACTATACAAGTTGATCAATACAGTTATACATTTTTTTCCAAATTCCACAAATGTGTCCCCCACTCGTGCCACTCATGTGGCCCACTGGCGTGGGATACCTTCCCTTATTTTGAGGGGTGTCTCCACCATACCGTGCCCCCCACGTCCAGCAGCCGAAGGACCCTAGACTGTGGCCCTCCCCCACCGAGCCTTGGCGTTGGCTGCACCGAGCTTCAGTGCGTCCCTCAGCACGTACTCCTGCAGTCTGCAGCGGTCCAGTCGGCAACATTCCCTGACGGACATCTCGCTCTGCTGGGTGTTGAACAACGCTCGGGCAGACCAAAGAGCGTCTTTCACCGAGTTGATGACCCTCCAGCAGCACTCGATGTCAGTCTCTGAATGTGTCCCTGGGAACAGTCCGTAAATCACAGAGTCCTCTGTGAAGGAGCTGTTCAGGATAAAGCGTACCAGGGACCATTGCATACTTTGCAAATCCACTCTGTGCAAAGAGGTGGGCAACCGTCTCCTCTCCATAGCAGCCGTCCCGAGGGCAGCGTGCGCTGGCAGTGAGTTTCCGACGGTGCAGGAAGGATCTGACTGGTAGGGCTCCCCTCAACGCCAGCCAAGCCAGGTCTTGGTGCTTGTTGGTGAGATCTAGCGTAGAGCTGGGCAATCTGCTCTGGGAACCATGCCACCAGATCCATCGAGTCCTTTCCTTGCAGTGCCTGCAAGACATTCCGTGCTGACCACTGCCCAATGGACATGTGGTCAAAGGTGTTGGTCCGGAAGAACCTTTCCACAGACGACAGATGGGGCGGCAATGTCCAGCTGACTGGCACATTGCGTGGCATCTGCGCCAGGCCCATCCTTCCGGGGACAGGTAGAACCTCAGCAGGTAGTAACACTTGGTGCCCACGTGCCTTGGCTCTACACTCTACCTGATGCAGCCACACACGAAGGTGGCCATCAGGGTGAGGGCGACGTTGGGCATGTTTTTACCCCCGTTGTCTGCTGACTTGTACATTATGGCCCGTCGAACCTAGTCTATCCTTGACCCCCAGATGAACTGGAAGACGGCCCGGGTGATCCCTGTGGCGTAGGAGGGAGGGAAAGGCCACACTTGTGCCAAGTACAGCAGCCCCGAAAGCACCTCACACCTGATGACCAAATTTATACCCGTTATGGAGAGGGAGCGTTGCCTCCACAGCTCCAGCTTCCTCCCCACCCTGGCTATCTGCTCCAGCCAATTCTTGTTACACGCCTCAACCCCCCCGAACCAGATCCCCAGCACCTACAAGAAGTCAGGCTTGATGGTGAAGTGGACGGAAGATCTGTCGGGCCAGTTGCCGAAGAGCATGGCCTCGCTCTTCCTACGGTTCACCCTGGCTCCCGTGGCCGACTCAAACTGGTCGCAGATACTAATCAGTCTGCGGACCGACCCTGGATCCGAGCAGAAGACAGCGACATCGTCCATGTACAGGGAGGTTTTTACTTGAATGCCCCCACTGCCTGGTAATGTCACTCCTCTTATGCTCGCATCCTTCCTGATGGATTCGGCAAAGGGTTCAATACAGCAGACAAACAAGACAGGAGAGAGAGGGCAACCCTGCCTAACTCCAGACCTTACAGGGAAGCTGTCTGATTCCCACCCATTGATTTGGACTGCACTACGGATGTTGGTGTAGAGCAATTTGATCCAATTCCTGATTCCCTCCCCAAACCCATTTTGGAGAGCACGTCCCTCATGTACGTGTGCGAAATCCTGTCGAAGGCCTTCTCCGGGTCCAAGCTGACTAGGCAGGCATCCACCCGTCTGTCCTGCACGTAGGCGATGGTATCTCTCAGCAGCGCTAGGCTGTCTGAGATTTTCCTGCCAGGTACAGCACAGGTTTGGTCCGGGTGGATCACCTGTCTCAGAGCAGACTTGACCCGGTTGGTGATGGCCCTAGACAGGATCTTGTAGTCTACATTCAATAATGTTATGGGTCTCCAATTCTTTATGTCCTTCATCTCCCTCTTCTGCTTGTAGATTGGGGTGATGCTGCCCTTCCTCATGGAGTCTGACATGCTGCCAGCTAGAAGCATGTCGTTGTACACTTCTAGCAGGTCCGGGCCCTTCCAGTCCCACAGAGCCGAATACAACGCGGCCGGTAAACCATCGCTTCCGGGAGTTTTACTCGAGTCAAAGGAACGGATGGAGCCAGTTAGCTCCTCTGGGGTCAGTGGTTGGTCTAGACTCTCCTGCTTGCTGTCCTTCAAGATCTCCGTGATCGAGGACAGGAAGTTCTGGGAGGTGGTGCTGTCTGTGGCCTTTTGGTCATACAAATCTGTGTAAAAGGATTTGCAGATCCTCAGCATATCTGTTTGCGAGGATGCTACCGTGCCGTCCTCCTCCCTAAGGCTGTTCATCACAGAGCTCCCCCTGTGAACCTTATGGAAGAAGAAACGTGAGCACGTCTCATCCTGCTCCACATGGTGGACCCTGGACCAGAAGATGATCTTGGAGGATTCAGAGGTAAAGAGCCGAGCTTGCCGGTCCTTCACCTCTCTAAGTTCCTCCCTCACATCCACTCCTCTCGACTGCAGAAGGAGCAGTTGTTGCAAATCTGTCTGGAGTTGACACAATTCCCTCTGACTCTGTCTTGCTCTCTAAACCCCTTTAACTATGAAGAACCTCTTAATGTTCTCCTTGGTTGCTTCCCACCAGAGTGTCGGGGAGTCAAAGAGGGGCTTCACCGTTCTCCAACATGCATAGTCCCTCTTTAGCTCCTCGACGTTCTCTGGGGTCAACAGCTTCATGTTTAACTTCCACGTCCCTCTGCCTGCCTTCCGGTCCTCCTGCAGGTGACAGGAAGCCTGAAGGAGGCAGTGGTCAGAGAAGAACACCGGCGTGAGGTCGGTATGTCTCACCGTGACGGCCTTCGTCATGAAGACGAAGTCTATCCGAGATCGGGCTAAACCGTCCGATCTCGACCAGGTGAACCGCGGCTGGGACCCGCCTGCAGGGTCGCTGAAGGTGTCGCGCAGCCTTGCGTATTTTACCATCTCCATCAGGAACTTGGACGTGCTGTCCAGTCTGTTGTCGGCACGGCCAGATCGTCCAGCCGCATCAATGATGCAGTTGAAGTCACCGGCCAGAACGAGTTGCCGGGACGTGGCCAGCAGCACTGCTGGAGAACAGCCAGCCGCTCGCTCTGCGTGGGTGAGGCATACACATTAATAGGCCGGAGTGGAGAGCCACAGTACACAACATCCACCACAAGGAGACGCCCCCCCAACCACCTCCCTGATTTCAGTGATGGAGAAGTTCCCTCCCCGCAACAAAATCCCCAGGCCGGAAGCACAACAGTCATTGACCCCCGACCACACCGACAGTCCGTGGGGCCACCATCGCGACCATCTCCGATAGCAGCAGAGGTGTGGCAGCCCGCACTCCTGAAGAAAAGTCACATCTGCCTTGACCTTGGCAAGGTACTGTAAGGCATTAACGCATCACGCAGTGCTCTTTATACTGCGCACGTTTAAAGATGCCATTTTGAGCTCCATTGTCTTTAGAGTCACTGACCATTCTCTTGTCCCTTCATGCCCACCGCTTCGGTGAATTGCCGTTCGCATTAACCAACCTGATCTCCAAGTGGCTCAGCACTTCAACTTCCCCTCCCATTCCAAATCCGACCTTTCTGTCCTGGGCCTCCTCCATGGCCAGAGTGAGTCCCACTGCAAATTGGAGGAGCAGCACCTCATATTTTGCCTGGGTAGTTTACACCCCAGCGGTATGAACATTGACTTCTCCAATTTCAGGTAGTCCTTGCTTTTTCCCTCCTTCCCCTCCCCTTCCCTTCCCAGCTCTCCCACAGCCCACTATCTCCGCCTCTTCCTTTCTTCTTCTCGCCTCCTCCCACCCCCACATCAGACTGAAAAAAGGTCTCAACCCAAAACGTCACCTATTCCTTCACTCCATAGATGCTGCCTCACCCGCTGAGTCTCTCCAGCATTTTTGTCTTCACAGTCTACCTGTATATTGAAATCTCCCATGACCACAGAAGCATTGCTTTTCTTACATAGCTTTCTTTGGAACAGGATTTACTCGCTTTTGGAAACTGTGGCTGCTTCGGAACAGTCAGCATTGCTTTGATTGCAGCATGTAAGTTCTTAAGAACTTGATTGAGATTTTTGAGGTTGTGACAATGATGATGAATGAGGGTAGAGCAGTGGATGTTGTGTACATTGATTTTAGTAAGGTATTTGATAACATTGTTCATTGTAAGCTCATCCAGAAGATTTAAATGCATGGGATCTAATGTGACTTGCTCGTTTGCATTCTGAACTGGGTTACTCATAGACAACAAAGGGTTGTGGCAGAAAATTCTGTCTGATAGTGTGTAACCAGTGAATTTCAACAGAAATACAACACAGACACATCCCCCCTCCCGCACTGGTGTAACAAAGGAATCTTGGGGTCGAGGGTCATGGCTCCCAGAAAGTGGCAATACAAAAAGATTGTTAAAGTGGGCATATGGTTTCATTTAAGATGCATGGCCGTCCAAAGGGGGGTGCGTTGGGTGCGTTTATTTTCCAGAATAAAAACAAATCCCGAGGAAAAAAAAAATTCAGCCCGCGTGATGATTTGAAAAGAAATATTTGCGACCTGCGCAGTTGGGGGAAGCTGGTGAAGCGGTAGCGATGTAAAATGACCCCGTCTCTCAACGCGCGCGCAGTGGATGGGATTAGACGCCGCCATTTTCAATGCATTGCCTCGACTCCCGGGCCTAGTTTGGGTGTGTGGGACCGTGAAATATTGCGTTGCTGCAGGGGGAATCTGTTTGTTTTTTTTAACGGGGGTGTTTAACTACACGCGAATGCTCCAATCCGACAAGCGGGATGATTTGGGGAAAAAAGGAGTGCCCGCTTCTCCGTGCCCGGGGCTGCAGTATCTCTCAGCACGGTGCATCGCCTCCATCCGCAGTGTTGGAGCCTTGCTGCCAGTCAACCTGGCGGCCATGGAGTGGGTCCGTTCTCCCGTCGTCGGGTGGGAAGCGGGAAGGACTAAGTCTGAACAGTGCTGGCAGCGGCTGTGACCCGACACCAGGCGCAGCTTCGGCCGGGCCCACGCCACCCCCCCCCGCCCCCGCGCCCTCGCTGCTCCCCACCGCCGGTCCACCTCCCCTCGGCGTGGACCTTTGGTCGGCGGAGGCTGTAGTATGGGGTGACCGAGGGTCGGAGCGAATGTCGGGCCTCGCACAGCAGCAGCGGCCCCGCCCGCCCTCATAGCGGTCGCTATGTGCCACTCCAGAGGGGAGGCGGTGGCGAAGAGATCCCAACTGCCTCCCCCAGTGGAGGACAGGGATGGCCAAGGCAGCAGGGTAATGAATCCTGTGTTGACCAAGGCCCGCAGATAGATCTCTCTCTCTCTCTCTCAAAATAGGTGCAGGAGGAGGCCATTCCGCCCTTCGAGCCAGCACCGCCATCAAACAATAACCCGTGCCTGCCTTCTCCCCATATTCCTCGACTCCACTAGCCCCCAGAGCTCTATCTAACTCTTGCTTAAATCGATCCAGTGACTTGGCCTCCACTGCCCTCTGTAGCAGGGAATTCCATAAATTCACAACATTCTGGGTGAAAAAGTTTTTCTCACCTCAGTCTTAAATGACCTCCCCTTTATTCTAAGACTGTGGCCCCTGGTTCTGGACTCGCCCAACATTGGGAACATTTTTCCTGCATCTAGCTTGTCCAGTCCTTTTATAATTTTATATGTTTCTATAAAATTCCCCCTCATCCTTCTAAACTCCAATGAATACAAGCCTTGTATTTTCAATCTTCCCTCATATGACAGTCCCGCCATCCCAGGGATCAATCTCGTGAACCTACGCTGCACTGCCTCAATCACAAGGATGTCCTTCCATCAAATTAGGAGATCAAAACTGTACACAATACTCCAGATGTGGTCTCACCAGAGCCCTATATAACTGCAGAATGGACCTCTTTACTCCTACACTGAAATCCTCTTGTTATGAAGGACAACATTCCATTAGCTTTCTTCAGTGCCTGCTGTACCTGTAAGCTAACTTTCAGTGACCGGTGTACAAGGACGCCCAGGTCTCGCTGCACCTCCCCTTTACCTAACCTAACCCCATTGAGATAATAATCTGCTCCCTTGTTTTTGCCGCCAAAGTGGAAAACCTCACATTTATCTATATTATACTGCATCTGCCACGCATCTGCCCACACTCAACCTGTCCAGGTTACCCTGCAACCTCCTAACATCCTCTTCATAGTTCACACTGCCGCCCAACTTTATGTCATCCGCAGACTTGCTAGTGTTGCTCTTAATTCCCTCTTCCAAATCATTAATATATATGGTAAACAGTTGCGGCCCCAACACCGAGCCTTACGCACTCCGCTCGTCACTGCCTGCCATTCTGAAAAGGACCCGTTCACTCCTACTCTTTCCTTCTGGTCTGCCAACCAATTTTCAATCCATGTCAACACCCTACCCCCAATACCATGTGCTCTAATTTTAATCACCAGTCTCCCGTACTTTCTGAAAGTCTAGATACACGACATCCTCTGGCACCCCTTCATCCATTTTACTTGTCACATCCTCAAAAAATTCCAGAAGATTAGTCAAGCATGATTTCCCTTTCATAAATCCATGTTGACTTGGACTAATCCTTTTACTGCTATCCAAATGCCCTATTATTACCCCTTTAATAATTCTCCAGCATCTTTCCCACCACCGAACTCAGGCTAACTGGCGTGCAATTCCCCGTTTTCTCTCTCGCTCCTTTCTTGAAAGGTGGGATAACATTAGCTATCCTCCAATCCACATTAACTGATCCTGAATCTATTGAACATTGGAAAATGATCACTAATGTGTCCACTATTTCTTGAGCCACCTCCCTGAGGACCCTGGGATGCAGACCATCAGGCCCAGGGGATTTATCATCCTTCAGTCCCATTAGCCAACCCAATACTATTTCTCACCTAATGAAAATTTATTTCAGTTCCTCTACCCCCTTAGATCCTCTGTCCTCCAGTACATCTGGGAGATTGTTTGTGTCTTCCTTAGTGAAGACTGATTAGAAGTACCTATTCAACTCTTCTGCCATTTCCTTGTTGCCCATAATAATTTCACCCGTGTCTGCCTTCAAGGGACCCACATTTGACTTTGCTACTCTTTTTCCCTTAACATATCTAAAGAAGCTTTTACTGTCCTTCTTTATATTCCTGGCCAGCTTCCCTTTGTACTTCATCTTTTCAGCCCGTATTGCCCGTTTTGTTTCCTTCTGTTGTCGAATGAAAGTTTCCAAATCCTCTAGCTTCCAGCTACTCTTTGCTGTGTTATACATCTTTTCTTTTAGTTTTATTCTATCCCTAACTTCTCTTGTCAGCCACTCTTGCCTCCTACTTAGAATCTTTCTTCCTTTTTGGAATGAAATGATCCTGCGTCTTCCGGATTATGCCCAGAAATTCCTGTCATTGCTGTTCCACCGTCATTCCTGCTAGGATCCCTTTCCAGTCTACCTTGGCCAGCTCCCCTCTCACGCCTTCATAGTCCCCTTTATTCAACTGCATCACTGCCACTTCCGATTTAACCTTCTCCTTCTCAAATTGCAGATTAAAACTAATCATATTATGATCACTACCTCCAAGCGGTTCCTTTACCTCGAGTTCTCTTATCAAATCTGGTTCATTGGACAACACTAAATCCAGAATTGCCTTTTCTCTGGTCGGCTCCATTACATACAAGCTGCTCTAAGAATCCATCTCGGAGGCATTCTACAAACTCTCTTTCTTGGGGTCCTGAACCAAGCTGATTTTCCCAGTCTACCTGCATATTGAAATCCCCCATCACCACAGTGGCATTACCTTTGTTACATGCCAGTTTTAACTCCTGCTACAACTTACACCCTACATCCGGACTACTATTTGGGGGTCTGTAGATAACTTCAATTAGTGTCTTCTTGCCTTTACAATTCCTCAACTCAATCCACAGTGACTCTACCTCGTCAGTCCCTATGTCTTCCCACGCAAGGGACCGAATTCTATCCCTCACCAGCAGAGCTACCCCCTCTCCTCTGCCCATCTGCCTGTCCTTTCTATAGGATGTATAACCCTGAATGTTAAGTTCCCAGGCCAGATGCTCCTGCCGCCACGTCTCAGTAATCCCCACAATGTCATATCTACCAACCTCTAACTGAGCCTCAAGCTCATCTGCTTTACTTCTTATACTTCGCGCATTCATATACAATACTTTTAATTCCTTACGCATCTCACCTTTCACATCGATCCCGATTACACTTGGCCATACTCTCCTATCCCTTTCTTTGTGAGCTTCCTTTCCCGTTAATTCTGGGGTCATTAACCATCCCTTTACTCTCTTTCCCTTTAACTCCGTTCACGACTATTCCATTTGACACCCCACCCCCCCTTATTCAGTTTAAATCCACCCGTGTAGCAGTGGCAAACCTGCCTGCCAGAATGCTGGTCCCCCACCTGTTAAGATGCAATCCGTCCCTTTTGTACAATTCCCTCTTACTCCAAAACAGATCACAGTGATGTAAGAATCTAAATCCCTGCCCCCTGCACCAATTCTTCAGCCACACATTCAGGTCCCGTATCTACCTGTTCCTACTCTCGCCAGCACGAGGAATTGGAAGCAAACCGGAGATAACAACCCTGGAGGTCCTGTTTTTCAGCATTTTCCCGAGCTCTCTAAAGTTACGCTGCAGAATATTCATCCCCTTCTTTCCGACATCATTTGTGCCGACATGCACTACCACTTCCAGCTGTTCACCTTCGCCCTTGAGGATTTTCTGCACTCTGTCCATGACATCCTGGAGCCCGGCACCAAGAAGGCAGCACACCATCCTCGAATCCCGTCTGTTGCCGCAGAATCCCCTGTCCGTACCTCTCACAATGGTCTCAAACTACAAAGGCGTTGCCTGACCTTGGCCTCTTTGGTTTTGGCTCAACAGCCCTTTTTGCTTCGCAAGCCAGTCCGCCGCTCAGTGTGATCTGTCCCGACAGCTTCTAAGTGGATGAACCTGTTCACAAGAGGTACAACACCCGGGGACCTTTCGCATTCCATGTTTCCCTCCCTTTCTCACCTTCACCCACCTTCTCTCTTCCAGTACCTTAGGTGTAACAATCTTACTGTAGGACTTGTCGAGGAACGACTCAGTTTGTCGAGGAACAACTCACTTATTCCTTTTCTCCAGAGATGCTGCCTGACCTGCTGATCCCCATTCCCGTCTCTATTCAGTCCTCACAGACATCCCCTGCGCTCCCCTCCCCCCCTCCCCCGATCTATTCATCCTGCACTGATCTCCCTATCCACCTCACATTAATTACCCTGCCATCCCCCATCCATCCTACACTGGTCCCCCAATTCATCCTGCACTGGCCACCTTTCCCATCCATCCTGCACTGCTTTCCCCATTCGTCCTGTACTGACCCCTCCTCCAATTATCCTGCACTGATCTCTCAATCCATCCTGTACTGCCCCCTCCATTTATCCTGCACTGATCCCCCATCCATCTTGTAACGATCTCCCCATTAATCCTGTACTGATACCCCATCGATTCTGCACTGACCACCCCCCCATCCTGTACTGTCCCCCCCCATTCGTCCTGTACTGATCCCCCCATCCTGTACAGTCCCCCATGCGTCCTGTACTGATCCCCCCCCTTCCATCCTGCACTGACCCCCCCCATCCTGAACTGTCCCCCATTCATCCTATACTGTCCCCCCATCCATCCTGCACTGATCCCCCCATCCTGTTCTGATCCCCCACCCATTCATCCTGCACTGTCCCCCCATTCATCCTGTACTGAACTTCCCATTCATTCTGCACTGTCGCCCCATTCATACTGCACTGTATCCCCATTCATCATGCACTGATCCCCCTATCCATCCTGTACTGATTCCCCTCCCCCATCCATCCCGTACTGATCGCCACTGAAATCCCCCGCGCTCTCCCCTCACAATTTTACCTAATCCAACTGACACGCACTAATTCCTCTGCCTCAATCCATCCATTCCGCACCGTCTGTGGAATTCTCTGCCTCAGAGGGCGGTGGAGGCAGGTTCTCTGGATGCTTTCGAGAGAGAGCTAGATAGGGCTCTTAAAAATAGCGGAGTCAGGGGATATGGAGAGAAGGCAGGAACGGGGGACTGATTGGGGATGATTAGCCATGATCACATTGAATGGCGGTGCTGGCTCGAAGGGTCGAATGGCCTACTCCTGCACCTATTGTCTATTGTCTATTGATTGCCTTCTCAACCCCCTGCCATCTATCCATCCTGCTCAGATTCACCCACCTCCCCCCCCCCCCCCCCCCAGCCCCCGACCCTACTGCGCTGGAAATGTCTTCAGAGCAAACATTGACTATGTTTGATAACGGAATGCAATCAAGTGTGTTTTAATTCCCAATGTTATTATTTGATTTAATCCTTAAAGATGGATTATTAAATTGTGAACACGTGAAACATTGATACTGCAGTGTTCGATTGTCACAGCTACCGTTGACACGTTATCACGGAATTCATTTTAACAGCAAATCAATGCTCTTAATATGGAGTATCAGTACTGCAGTTATTTATTGAGCAACATTCACAACTATACGTTGGATTTATCCATGTTTTACTTCTACAGTTGGTCATATACATCACGAATTTGGTCAGGAGATATTTCAGTTGAATATTCCAAAATCCCGGGGTGACAAGGAGTCACCGTGCGTCACTACGCATCATGCCGCGTCACGACCCGACCACGACGCGACAACCTCTTTTCAGGCAGTCGCCGAAAATGTCACCCAAGTGGGACAGGCCTTTTACTCTGCGAAACTTGAAGGCAAGGCTTTCGAAGGCGGCTTCGGCGGCAAACTTCTCCCTGGTCAGGTTCTCGATCACCTCGGGTTCGAGTCCGCAGTGCGTAAATAAACTGTCCAAGCCCGAGCAGGCTTGGGAGAAGCGGCAGCTATGTCGGAGTGCGAGCGTCGTAATCCACATTAATCAACCTGCCGCGTGAGAGGCTCCTTAGGATGACCTGTTGCTGATTCTCGTGGAGCTGCTGGCGTGGTTACTTGTGCACCCTGTTATGCTGCTGGTGTGGTGTCTGGTGCTTCCTGGGATGCTGCTGGTGTAGCTACTTGTGCACCCTTGGGTGCTGCTGGTGTAGTTACTTGTGCACCCTGGGGTGTTGCTGGCAAGGCTGCTGTTTCCCCCATGGGGTGCTGCTGGTGTGGTTACTTGTGAACTCTGGAGTGCTGCTGGTGCGGTTACTTGTGCACCCTGGGGTGCTGTACCCTCTGCTAATTCTCTCCCTTCCGACGTTGCTGCTCCCGTTGCCAGCCCCTGTTGCTTGTCGCCCCAGCCGCTAGAGCCGGGCAGCAGCCGCAGGACCAGGCTGCCACTGCCCTTAAAACTGCGGGCGCTGCTGGTGGCTGCCGCTCCCCGCATGAACTCGTACTTCTGCCGGTACATGACCAGCGAATCGGACCCGAGCTGCCTCTTGGAGCTGGAGCGATGCACGATGTCAGGCAGGAGCCCCCGCTGCCCGCTCTGCTGGGGGCTACCGGAGACCAGGTAAGTCTTCGTGTTGCTGCTGGCCCCGTTGGGCTCCACTTTGCACCCCCTCGCCGTCTGGCTCTTCAAGTACTTGGCCTTGTCAGCAGCCAGTCTCACCACGGTGTTCTGCCGATCCCGCCTGTCCCCCTCCATTCGACTGCGGAGGTAGCTGGGACCTTTGGTCATGAGCCTAAGCAGCAGAGAGACGCTCGCCTCGGGCGTCATGCTTGCAGTGGGTGCGATCTCGCTCGGCATCTTACTTTGATCCAGCCAACGTGGACAAACACGTTTTCTCATCCACGAAGAAGCAAAGACCAGCACTTCCATGCAATCACCTGTCTGCAGTCACCTTAATCCACATTCACTATGACTTTGCCCATAACTTGGACAAAGTCATGACTAGGTTTGCGCAGTTACATTCTTGGAAAATGGAACTGGAAAACTTGAATTCTGGCTAAATGGCAATATATGCAGGCCTGCCACAGGTGTCCGTCGCCTGCATCACTACCCAGGACTTCCATGAGCAATGACAGGCTGTCTGCACTTGCCTTAATATACATTCACTATGACTTTGCCCATGACTCGGACAAAGTGGTGACTAGGTTTGCACAGTTACATTCTCGGAAAATGGAACTGGAAAATGTGATTTATGGCTAAATGGCAATATATGCTGGTCTGCCAAGAGTGTTGTCAAAGTCTGTGAGAGGAACCCTGAACTGTCTGCTAATCCCCTCACACTTTGAGAGCCCAAACAGGGCACTGCAAGAATAGGTAGAAGTCGGGCTACCTACAGCAGTGTACAAGCTGCAGAATGACACAGGCCTTGGACAGCGTTAACTAACTGAACACTGCCATTAAAGATAAAGTCACACTTCGGGAGACCAAACGTGGCACGGCAAGAAGAGGTAGAAGTAGGGCCACCTACATCAGTGTACTGCTGAACGACACATGCTTTGACAGCATTAACAAACTGAGGACTGCCATGCTAGATAAACTGGTCTGAGGTGCTATATTCATGGAACCAGGAATGACATACAGGCTAAGGCCAACAAATGCCTTTGCATTAGTAGTAGGGGTAAATGGCAATATATATCCAGGAGCACCTGAATGATTATGCAGCATCATGCCAGCATGTTTGATTGTTTGGTAAACTATATGATGAATTGCGAAATTTATGTATATTATTATATATTTTTATGTTATGGAATCAAAATCAAGAATTATAAATTCACATTTCAAAAATGGTTTCACAATTCAGTAGAACTGATTTTCAGTATTCCATAATGATATTTGAGAGTACATGACAAATGCATGCAAAACACTGATTTTGAAAAAAACAGTTTCTGTGTAGTACGTTCCATTGCATTGAAGTGAGAAATACCGATTTCCCCAACAAAATACTGATTTTCAGCCATCAAAATACAGAAATGCTCAGTGAAACTTGGCAGCTCTGCAATTATTAATCTTGACTCCAACAAAATTATTTCTGAAATATTGGTCATAAATTTGGTGCAAAAATGCTCCAAAATAAGGCTCAAAGTGCAACAGAGATCATATAACAATTACAGCACGGAAACAGGCCCTCTCGGCCCTTCCAGTCCGTATCATCTAAAACCCCGGCCGCGAGGGGCTTCACGCTCGTGATGTGTGCTGTGCGCACATTACTTCACATAAAAATTTTGTAATCCTGTCATGCCACCCCCCTTTTTGAAAAGCTTCACACGGGCCTGAGATGGTTTTAGATAGACACGTGGATATGCAGGAAATGGAGGGATAATGGATCCTGTGCAGGCAGAGATTACTATAACTTGGCACAGATATTGTGGGTTGATGGGCAAGTTCCTGTGCTGTATTATTCTATAATATCTAAATCATGCTGTCATGCTGTTCAAAATAAAGTACAGGGGTTTAAAAATGTGCACCACCAAATGTAGGAACAGCTTTTCCCCCTACATTATTAGGCTTCTGAACAGTCCTACCATAGGCTGGGGTACTAGTCTAATTAAAGGAAGCTATAAGGCCATCTACTGTTAGCTATATCATATTTCATCTCAAAGAAGAATTCTAACATATCATGGCCCCCCCTCCTCAAGGCATCTTGCAAGATATCACTTGATAATTAACCTTTGTCAGTACACCAAACACATTTTAGTATGACCTGTTCTAGTCGATTCCTCAATATGCTGGTCCAAAAAACC
This sequence comes from Okamejei kenojei, assembly GCA_035221665.1. Lineage (NCBI taxonomy): Eukaryota > Metazoa > Chordata > Chondrichthyes > Rajiformes > Rajidae > Okamejei > Okamejei kenojei. The sequence goes on along the minus strand of CM069132.1, from coordinate 61,389,126 downwards.
TGCGTGAACGCACTCAGGAATTTCTCCTCCATATTATTATTATTATTATGAATTTAGTTAGCCCAATCTCTGTACAGCTTAAAGTCACCCATGATTATAGGTGGTATTGGTACTGGTTAATTACTGACACGTATACCGAGATAGAGTGAACAGTTTTTGTTTGCGTGCTTTCCAGTCAAATCACGATACTCGAGTAGGATCAAACCATACGCAAGTACAACTCGTTGTGCAAAGAGAAAAACATTCCAGAGTGCAGAATATAGTGTTACAGTATTAAAGTTCCAAAGTCCAAGGTCTGCCAAGAGGTATATTAGAAGATCGGGACTACACCCAAGTTTATGCAAGGTCCATTCAATAGTCTGAATGCTGTGGGAAAGAAGCCGTTCCTGGATCTGTTGGTATCTGTTTTCAAGCTTTTGCATCTTCTGCCTAACAGAAGAGGGAATGACCGGGATGAAAATGATCCTTGATTATGTTGGCTGCTTTCCCAAGACAGTGATGGAAAGGGGCTGGTCTGTGTGATAGACTGGGCTACATCCACAAATCTCTGCAATTTCTTGTGGCATTTGGAAGAGCTGTCGCCACACCATGGATGGAGTTATGTCCTTATTACACATACCTCTAATGTCCTGCTATCTCCAACATAACCACTATTATTTGGACTCAGTCTATGTTCCACTAGCATTTCCAGCCCTTTGATATTTAGCTTTGTCTATGTTGATTCAACACCAGAGCCAATATCTTTTCTCACTATTGTGTTAATCTCCTTTGTCCAAAAATACCAACCTATTCAATTTTCCTCTTTACTTGTCCTTCCTAAATATTGAATTCCCCCTGAATGTTCACTTGCAATATTTAGTTCATGACAGCCATGGTTTGTAATTCCAACATTACACTCATTTGCACCAATTTGTGCTACTAATTCATCCACAAGCTATAAACATGCAAAGATTTTAGGCGTGTCTCCTTAACATCCTTGGATGATTTTGCACTTTGCCCCATTTGATTTATGCCGTTAATTTTTCTACTATCCATTTTCTACTTTTCATTTTCCATTCCCTATTTTTTTTTCCTTTTCCTATGTCTCCCTAGCATTCTGTCACTTCAGTTTAAACCCTCCCTAAAAGAACAAGGTTGGTAGAAAATCAATCCTGGTGTAAACGTCCTGCTTGTGCTAGTCCAAATTTGCTCAGAGCTGGTTCCTTTGCCTTCGAAATTTGAATCTCAGTTTTAACCATATCTCTGGCTACATTGATCTGACAAAATCAATTTTTTACTACTCTTTTTAAAAATATATATTTTTATTTATTAGAGGTACAGTAAGTTACACCAGTGTACATCCCATATATTTTATTACAATCATTGTACCCCTTAATATTTTAAGGCTTTTAGAAAAAAAAGGAATAGAAACAGAGAAAGTAGAAAAAGTGAAAAAGAGTTGTGAAAGTGAAGAAGCGTGACGAAGGGAAAGAAGAAAAAAAAAACCCTGGTCGAAGAGTTAGAGAGAGGAGATTAAGAGATAGACCCTAGGAAAAAAAAAAAGAAAGAGAAGAAAAAAGGAAAAGCCAGTTACTTTATTATAAACATCACGCAAAAGGAATCTACCAACTCGACAGTTTTTCGTCCCCCTTTACCAATACCCGACGCCAGTACCTTTTTGAGGTACTCTTGCACCCTATCCTTGTAGTAGATCTATAAATGCAGACCACGTCTTATAGAAACGATCTGATTTTCCTGCCAGGCGGAGTCTCATATCTTCCAGATGTAGTTTCAAACATAGTTGAAATCCACATATTTACTGTTGGTATGGGAGCATTTTTCCAGAATTGTAAGATGAGCTTTTTTCCTGTTATTAAGCCGTATTCAAATAGATTCTTTTGAAACACATTTAATTCAGGGCTACCTTCCGTTGTTCCAAAGATAATCCAATCTGCCTTTGGAGTAAGTTTTATTTTAAATAATTTTGTGAAGATTTCAAAAATTTCAGTCCAGAATTTTTGAATTTTAGTACAGAAGACAAATGAGTGCGCTCTAGTAGCTTCTTGACACTGACATTTAACACAAATTGGTGAGACGTTGGGAAAAGGTTTACTTATTTTAGTTTCTGAATAGTATAATCTGTGTAAGACTTTAAATTGTATTAAAGTGTGTCTTACGTTAATTGAGCATTTATGTACATTTAATAAGTGTTCTTCCCACCTTTCTTTGGAAATTTTGTACTTAATTATTTTTCCCAGTCTCTTCTAATGTCTTCAGGCGTTGGTATTTCTGCATTTAGAATAATATAATATATATATGATATTAGGTTTGCTGATTCAGCCTTTGTATTCATTGCTACATCCAGTAAATCTGAAGGCATATTGTGATATTCTTGTGCATACTTTTTCAGTATATTTAAAATACTGATTTCCCAAATTATACTTTAGTTGTAATTGTTTAAATGATAATAATTTTCCCATTTCATACAAATCTCCCAAGGTTTTGATTCCTGCTCTTTCCCATTGTATGAATGCTTTATCTATAGTTGAGGGTTCAAACGAAGGTTTTTTAAATATGGGAGATAGGAGCGATACATTTCTTAATTTTAAGTTGTATTTTATTTGTTTCCAAATTCTAATTGCACTATGTATAATTGGATTTTTGTTATCATTTTATTATTCAACTTCATTGGTGAAAGAAGGATCGCTCCAAAATTACAAGGGGAGCAGTCCTCTTTCTCCTTAGTTATCCAATCCAGTTGCCGGGGAGAAATATCCAGCAATTGAATTATATTTCTAATATTTACGGACCAATAGTAATACATGAAATTAGGGAGTGCTAATTCCCCCTACTGCTTTGGGTTTATTCAAATGTGATCTTTGTATTCTGTGGGATTTATAATCCCATATAAAATTTGTAACATCTGAATCCAGTTTTTTGAAAAACTTTTTGGGTAGGTATATTGGAATTGATTGGAACAGGTATAGAATTTGTGGTAGAAAAATCATTTTTATAGCATTTATTCGGCCTACTAGGGACATTGGAAGCGTTTTCCAAAACGTAATTAAATTATATAGTTTCTTAAGTATAGGTTCATAATTTGCATTAAACATGTCTTGATATCTTCTAGTGATTTCAATACCCAAATTCTGCTCCCAATGCCTCTTGTTCCTGCAGCTCTAGTTTGGGAAGATTACAGTTATCCAAGAACTCTAACTTCATTAGTATCCCGTTGTCGTTTTAGATGTATACAAATTCTCATAAAATTGCGCAAATCTTTTATTAATATCATTCGGTAGAGTTAATACTTCCCCTCTATCAGATTTGATCTTTGAAATCGTGTGTTCTTTTTCTCGTTTTTTTAACTGACGTGCCAAAAGTTTATGGGGCTTATCCCCAAATTCAAAATGTTCTTGTTTAGTAATTTCAAATAATTTTATAACTTTCGCTGATAATAATTTATTTAATTTAAATTTCAGTATTAATATTTTATTATGTTTATCCGTAGTTGGGTCTTTAGCATTGTCTATATCCAATTGTCTAATTTGTTCTTCTAACTGTCTTTGTTCGTTCTATTTTTTTATTTTGAAAAGCTTGGTATGAAATTATAACACCTCTAATAAATGCTTTAAAAGATTCCCATAATAATGTGGGTGATATGTCTGGCGTGTCATTTATTTCGAAAAAAGGTCAATTTGCCGTTTTAAATATATACTCCCCTGCGGGTCTTTTAAAAGATCCGGCAGGGAATACTCATTCTATTCAATGGTACACAAGACATATTCATGTATAGATTATTTCCTGGTGGATACAAAATTAATTCCGTACACTTCAAAACCAAAATACCATACAAATACGATTTCAGATCACTCCCCACTAACTTCCTTTTTAAAAATGGAAGGCATGTCTAAGAATAAACCATTTTGTAGGTACAACCCTCAAATTTTAATTTTTTACTACTCTTACTCGAACACAGAACTAGTAGATCATGCTCAGATTACGATCTTTGAGGTCCTATATTTTAACATCAAGCTTGTGGGACTTAATCTATCTTTTTGAACATATAATTACTATTGTTGAAAATAACAACTGGCTTTACACCATTCCCCTCAGAATGTCCAAGCACATGATTTGCAAAAATTTGGTACGTAAAAATAAACAAGTTTCCTTATTATTTTTAACATTAAATACCTACTTCAAAATGCCATTGACACCAGTAAACACTTCAATCACATTTGGACTTGATGGTAACATGGTTATAACTCGATCAGCTCGTTCAGCCACTTCAACAGGAGAGTCCACGATCTATGAAATAAAAATACACAAAAACTATTCAATAATTCACCTAGGCATAGCAGGTCAGGCAGTGACAATGTTATAATACATATCCTAGCCTTTAATTTCCAATCCAAGCTGACTGGTCTTTTAATTATTTTAACTGTGAGAACCAACCTTTTATGTGGGATTTAATAATAATTTTAGAAGCTATTTGATAAACAACTATGGCTACACCATCAACCATCTCCATTACTTCATCAAAAAGCACTTGGGACATGCTTTATTTGCAGAAGCCTAAGATTATAAAATTAAGGACTACATGATTATTAGTATAAACTCAATTGAAATAGTGAGATCATTTCTAGGCACCACACTTTTGGAAAGGATGTCAGAGACTCAAAATAGGTGCCAGGATTGCTATCATTTACAGAGAAGGAGTTTTGCTGTCTTCAGTGTAGATAAAGTTATTGGAGATCAAAAAACTGAAAAATACCTAAGATCTGAAATGAAATCAGAAAATGGTGGAAAAACTCAGCAGGTCAGGCAGCATCCATGGAATGAGAAATAGTTAACATATTGGTCTAAGATCCGTTGTGAGTACTGAGAAAGAGAGGAAATCAGTTTGTTTTCAGTAGCATAGAAGCTGGAGAAGGGATGGATGGAACAAAGGCAATGTTTCTGATAGAGGCAAGACCAAATCTGTTAATGCAGCAGTCAGAATCAGATTATGCTACCTTATCCAACCAATGTGCTGCTAAGAACAAGGCTAAGTGACATGTTCAATAGGTCAAACTATGCCAACAGAAAGGGAAGAAAAGCTTTTATTAAAGTTGCAGGTTTTTTTGACAGTAGTTAGAAAAAGGTTTCTATTGGCAAGAAGGACTAGCAATCAAAAGACTTTAAAAAAATGCAAGGAATCAAACTAAAATGAGGATTGATACTTTTGAGTTATGTATTCTAATCCGGAATACATTGGCTGAAAGGATATTTGAAGTATAGTCAAGTGCAAGTTTCAAAACTGAATTGTATAACTACTAGATGTAAAAAGGTTTAGGAATGAACTGCAGACGCTGGTTAACACTGAAGATAGAAAAATGCTGGAATAACTCAGCGGGACAGGCAGCATCTCTGGATAGAAGGAATGGGTGATGTTTCGGGTCGCGACCCTTCTTCAGACGTCAGAAGAAGGGTCTCGACCCGAAACATCACCCATTCCTTCTGTGTGAAAAGGTTTGCTTGGCTATGGTGGATTGACGGAGAAACAGATACGAGAGCAATTATTTCTTTTTGAAAGCCACTACAAGTGCAAAAAACAGGTTCTCTCTTTGGTGTACGATTCTTTACAAAACAGCACGTTGCTGTGATGGTCATCACATCAGGTTATGTCAGTCCTTCCTATCTAAGATACAATACTGGTATATTTTCCTGAAACAGGGCACATAAGTCTAGCATCCATGAAGTTAAGGGAAGAGGATAAAGAGAGGATTTCTCAAATATTAACATATAAAATAATAATGTTCCCTTACAGTTTTCAACAGCATGATTACAAAAACAGTCATTCTTCAACCTGAAATATTTATTAAAGCCGCTTCTCTTTCCACAGATCTGACCTGACCGGCTACCAAGTCTTTCAAGCATTTTCTGGTTTCATTTCAGATTTCAAGCATCTGCAGTTTTGTTTTGATAATACAGGTTGTTTCAATTCATATTCTAAGGAATATGCCAAATCTGATAAGATGCGTTTCTTACCCCTTTCTTTTGGAAAATATAGCATAGAACAGTACAGAATACTATGATGATTGTGACAGCAATAATGCCAAATTAGACTAATCCCATTTTGGCACCTTGTGCGAAAAAAGTCTAATTGAAGCATTTCCCTCTAATCTTGAAGCTATGTCCTTTAATATTGACATTTCCATTCTGCGAAAAAGATTTAGGATAGCTATCCCATCTATTTATAATTTTCTCTTACATTTGAGCTCCCAAAGTGATATACCTCATACTTGTTTGATTAAAACAGTGAATCAAAACTCAAAGTGCCATATAACATTTTCCACACTGTGCAGTACATTCAATACAAATCCCTGTCAGATATTCCCAGACTGACACCACATATATATCTCCCCTCGCTCTGAAGCAATTATCCCTGTCCATTTCTAACATTTGACCCACAATGAATGTTAAATTCTTAGGAATACCCTTCAATATCTCATGTTACTTTCTAATCTTTTGGCATTAACAACATGTGCACTTATTCCTTTAAGATAAGGCTAGGGAACAGAGGACGAACACATAGATCTGTCTACACAACTCTTAGTATCCCCTTCAGAAATGCACCCTGGCCTGGTTGCGACAACAGCAATGGTAACAATTGATTCTTCATGTGGAACCAAGTCAGAACACAAAGGATTAAAGCGATTCATTTTCCAATTGTCACAATAAACAATTAAGAAGCAATTTACCTGTGCTCCTAAATCCTGTATTGCTTTGCACGATTCTGGGAAGACATCAGTAGCAATAATGGGGTAGCCATGCTTTATGAGATTCTGTGCCATTGGATTACCCATGTTACCCAGTCCAACAAATCCCACTGTTGCTTTAGAGGCCATCGATCTGGAAGATACTATCAGCCCAATGCTTTTTTAATAATGGCATTGTGATGCAGTTCATATTTACTCAGTTTGCATTCAAAATATACAAGATAATTCTATAATGATATAAACAAATTTGATAATGGCTTTGCTTATATAGTATTATTTTTTGTAAGTCATACAAATCAGATGGCATGAGATGATATTTTGTTTATCACATGATTCAATTTCAATTAATTCAACTTATAACCATATAACATATAACCATATAACAATTACAGCACGGAAACAGGCCCTCTCGGCCCTTCCAGTCCGTGCCGACCATTTGTTTTCCCCTAGTCCCATCTACCTGCACTCATTTTAACTTAATAACTCATTTTCAACCTGCTCTGTTTGTTTCTTCATTCACATTCCCAAATGACGCATTCACATCCCTGACTTTTCCAAGATATTCAATCAACTATAGTTAAATGTCCTTCCAAAATTACAATCGCATACAATTGCGATTACATATTTTGTACAATTGTCAACATATAATGTGCAAATATAACTGTACCAAACAGCAATACAAACTTATATATAGACAATGAGTACAGTTCATATCAAATAATGTAACCCGCGAGTCTTAGAAATCTGAAGCAAAACCCATTCAATGGAAACACAAGAGATTGCAGATGTTGGAATCTAGAGAAAAAACCCCAAAATGCTGGTATTGAGTGGGTCAGGCAGCATCTGTGGAAGAAAATTGACAGTTGATATTGCAGGTTGACACTGCTCATCTGGGCTATGAGTCCAGGTGAAGAGACTCGACGTGAAATGTCAACTGTCCGTTTCTTTCCACAGATGCTGTTTAGTTTTTTGCTCCACGACCCATATTTGACTCCACGTTGAAGTTTGACAAACAAGGCAATGCCATGGTAAAAGCTAGCTTCTTCCAGCTTTGCACGATAGCTAAAATAAAACCATTCCTCTGATTTGACGACTTGGAAAAGATCATCCGCTCATTTATCTCCTCCCGCCTTGATTACTGCAACTCCCTTTACACTGGAATCAGCCAATCATCCCTGTCTCACCTGCAATTGGTCCAAAACGCTGCACAAGACTTCTGACGGGCACCCAAAAAAGGGATCACATCACCCCGATTCTGGCCTCTCTCCACTGGCTCCCAGTGCAGTTCAGAATCAATTTCAAGCTCCTCCTTTATGTAAACAAAGCTCTAAACGGGCTTGCCCACACCTACATCAGAAATCTGCTAACCAACCATACTACCTCCAGGTCCCACAGGTCAGCCGACTTGGGATTACTGACCTTCCAAGCATAAGCTCAGGGGCAACCGCGCTTTTGCAGTTGCAGCACCTAGACTATGGAACAGCATCACTCTTCCCATCAGAAATGCCCCCTCCGTCAACTCTTTTAAGTCTAGACTTAAAACATATTTTTACTCACAAGCGTTTCTTTGGATCCTCTGACGGAGCGCTATATGTAAGTATTATTAGATCTATGTACCACTGTTTGTAGAACGTTAGTACCTGCACTGATGTAACGCACTTTGGTCAACGAGAGTCATTTTTAAATGTGGTATGGAAATAAAATTGACTTGACTTGACTGACACATAGCAATCACAATAAAAAAAACTAGGAAGGAATGTTTTCAGCAAGAACAACACAAAAACAGGTGTGCTCAATTTTCTTTTATTTGAGAAGTTGCTTTGCATATTCAACAAAATGTACAACCAACCTGGCATGCCACATAGTGTAGAAGCAAGACTTCCATGTATTACAGCTTTAAAGAAGGAAGTCTAAATATAATGCCAATAAAAAAAGACAGTTTATTTATAATTTATTGAGGAAAGTTTAATGTTGTAACATTAATATTTATTTCATAGAAATCATAGAAAATAGGTGCAGGAGTAGGCCATTCGGCCCTTCGAGCCTGCACCGCCATTCAATGTGATCATGGCTGATCATCCAACTCAGTATCCTGTACCTGCCTTCTCTCCATACCTCCTGATTCCTTTCGCCACAAGGGCCACATCTAACTCCCTCTTAAATATAGCCATTGAACTGGCTTCAACTACCTTCTGTGGTTCAAACTGATGCTTTAAACCAAATGCAAAACATCCAATGCCTTCCCTTGTACCTTTAAGAGCGTGGCATGTTTTTCTGATGACCTTATTGCAGCAGTTTTAAAGTGATAAAATATATAATACAATGTTCTGCTGGAGTTCACTTTAATTGTGAACTCTGCCAACACTAAATTATGCACTTTAGTTCATTGTCAGATATACAAAGCATCAGATAACAGGTTTATTTATTTAAAACAAAACATTGGATAACAAACAAGCTGTAAAGCCCAATATATGATATATAATATTCTTCATGCACCAACTAGCATGTATGTAATGATATTATTAACCTCAAGAGTTTTCCATTAAATAACCTGCGATTTTATAGTATTAAAAATAAAAGCTACAATACATTAATAGGTCTCAAACAAACTCATTAAAGATGTACATTGAGGTCTATTGACTTTGTTATAAGATATCATATTGCAAATGTGATATCTACATACGTCTAAAGTGATCTACATACTTTTGAGTGTTACCTATTAATGGATGAAAATTATCCTTGGAGGTCAATCGCATCATGTACCTGTGGTCTTTATCTTGCCTGTCACAAGCAACTGCTGCCATTTCCAATTACTCTTCTTTTGCTACAGTCCTCATCCCCCCCCCCCCCCCCCGAACAACCGCGCCGCAGACCGGAACCCACCCGGTAGGCTCGACTCACCCCCACTGGCCGCCCCGGAGGCTGCCGAAAAGCCAGGCAGCAAAGCTTGCCTGGGCCGAATGGAGCCACGATGGCAGTGATGAACATTGGCGGCGATGGGGCCTCGCCGGCAGTGGGGTATTGGCAACGGTGAAGCGGCAGTGGCAGAGGCAGCAGTGAAGCCTCACGACGGTCGGGCCTCCACAGCTGTGAAGCGGCGGCAATGGTGAAGCCTCGCGGCGGTGTGGCCTTGGCAGCGGTGACTCCATTTGATTTGAATGGTGACAATGCCTGCACAACCTTATCCTTGTTTGCTGTTCCTTTGCAGAGCTATATGCTGTTAAGCAAACAAAACCATCCTTCACTTCACCTTCTTTAACCAACTCTGTGTATGTACTCTTCAGTATTTCCTATGCGATTTATTTGAATGCACATGTCCAGTGTCCACCAATGACTTTCCTTCCTGCAACATCTGTCCTTTAGCCCCATCCACTTCCTAACACACTACATAATCTTTGATGATATTTAGTGCAATGGCAAAGCCATCTTCAATGTTGGTTGATGAAATTCCATTGTGTTTCATGATTATTCCCTTACAGATATTCTGTTGATCCTGGGATTACTGGTCTCCTGCTCTCAGATTATGATGCTCCTTCCAGTGCTGTGTAAGAGACAGGGACACGAGATCCCAATACATTGGCATGCTCTGGTGTGCAGCAGGTCCTCTCCCCGTTCATATGCACTCTCAGAATGGCTTTGACAACCAGCTAGGTCTCTACCCCAGCTCACCAGCTGTTAAAGTTGTCACTGAAATTGAATTGTTGCAAACATTTTGACATTCAAAATATTTTAAAATTGAAATCATACAATCAAAATGCTAAATATCCCTAAAATACTTGAATACATTTAAACTTGTAACAACTAAATAATATTAAAAAGTTCTACTCATTGTCATCCTGCAGTTCTTCCTTCCACTGATTTCAGTGGGTCACCTGGATCATTCCTTCTCTCATGAGATGCTGCCTGTCCCACTGAGTTACTCCAGCTTTTTGTGTCTATCTTCAGCAGGTAGATTTCTCAGCTTCGGAGCTGAGAAGTCTGCAAACATCTGCACTACATATTGGATTTGATAGCAGAGCATAAAATGCCACTCCCATCTTATGTCAGCATTGACCTTCATGAATTCTGTGAAGGAATGTAGGTAATTCTGACAGTACCTGGTCCCTAGGTAGAAGGTGTGCACCAATAAAAGTACACATAAATGACTTCAATGTCTCTCGCCAGAGAAACCCAACATGTTTCTGCGGACCAATTGATACTTGGACTTCAACCTGATATGACATTCAAACCCCACACAGTTTGCATAAATCACATTCACAATACTTCCACTGACTGAGATGTTTAATGACTGAAATTATCATCACTTTGCATTTGTCATCTCCAGATTAAATGTATCCATTGCGTTTATTTTGACCTCCAATTCTCCAGTCAACAATAACCTAAGCTTGCCAAGAACACAGCCACACACATCCTTCACCATGGTATTTGCAAGCAGTCATTTTGGTGAATGACCAGCATTCAAATAAATCCATAATGAACATGATAAAATCTAAATATTTTGAGATTGTCATAAATAAATCTACAATTACAAAACAATGCAGTGTTTTACAAGAATTCGTTTTTTCTGAGTCTATTTTTGGCAAACATATAATGCAATTCCATCAAGGGCAAACAGATGCCAAAAATAACCCTGATACATTAAATATAAAAGAGCTTGAGTTATTTATCTACATGTCTCTTTCTACTGTAAAAAATACACACTTTCAGGTCGGATTAGTATAGTTGAAAAAATAAAGCAACTGGTCCATACCAATGCATACATCTGAAACAAGAGTAAGGAAGATCCAACAATGCACATTGTTCTTTAATTTAGACTGAAAAGTCAATGTTGTATTGAGTTATTTTGTGTGATTGTTGACATCCATAAAAGCAACAAAATATGTACTCCTTTTAGGTTACTCAACTAGTCTCTTGCAAAACCTTCAGACTTATTACGGCACCCTCGTCTTCAATACCAATCAGTGTTCAATTTCAAATTGATTAATTTTAGCACAATAAGGAGGACTCCTTACCAATACGATGACGAACATAACCATTGTATTTAAGTGGGGAGCTCACTAAGCTCCTTACTAGAGCCGCCATGCTTCAATGTTGTCTTCACGACCTCTGCCTCCTGCAACTCCTTCGCCACCAGCCTATCACAGAGCCAGCGGAAGCTTTAGGCTGAAGCTGAACTGACAGCGGCAGCACCAATGAACAAGTGAAGGGCAGCAACGCGCTCTCACCAATCAGCAACACCATGCGCTGGCTGGGTCATCCTCCCAGTCTCAGCAGCTTGACAATTCTAATTCATAATCAATGGTCTAGCATTCGTATAAAATCGGTGCCTTGTAACTGTTTATGCGATGGAGAGATGATTTATTCTGTATAAAAAATAATTATTTTATTGAGAGTCATATTTCAAATTGTGAAAAATAATCTTGAAACTCACATTCCGTTGCAAGTGTTAAAGAAGGAACTGCAGATGCTGGAGAATCGAGGGTTACACAAAAAGCTGGAGAAACTCAGCGGGTGCAGCAGCATCTAAGGAGCGAAGGACCAGTCTGAAGAAGGGTCTCGACCCGAAACGTCGCCTATCTCCTTCGTTCCTTAGATGCTGCTGCACCCGCTGAGTTTCTCCAGCTTTTTGTGTAACCCTTCCGTTGCAAGTCCTTGATCTGAAATATTAATCATCTTTCTTTCAACACATGCGCTGCCTGCCCTGCGGAGTATTTACAGTATAGTGCGTCCTTTTAAAAACATCTAAAGTTCATCACATCTCCGAGTCGTGCGAAGAGGTAAAAAGGGAGCTGCAAGAAGGCAGGACTGCTTTACTGTGGGATACTTGCAACAGTCGTTTTTGTCGTACGAGCATCTCCCCCTCAGCTCTTTTTCCAGTGCATCATGCACCCGATTCATTGATTTGTTTGGATCTCCCAGCCCCATAAAATAAATATTGTTAACCTTATTGCGGCGCCTCTCCCCGAGGCTGCCGCCAGCAGGAGGTCTGAAAACATTTGCTTGAATATAATTTTGTAATTCAAGGGCTGTTGACATGCACTTCTCTTTAACTATCCTTCCTCACCACGACTTTCTTCTTTCCTTTGTTAATTTCAGATGTCAAAAACACCGGTAAATTAGGAATAGTAAAAATATCACTCTGGACGAGTGCTTGCAAATCAAATCCTTGCTGTATTGGAAAGCCTCCCAGTATGCTTGCACCAATATAACAGCACCTACTGTAAATACCAGTGTTGCATCTTTACTGGAACGAAGCACCGAAATGCCATGCAAGATCATGCCGGTGTCATTACAGCCACGGATCTTAGTATTTAAACAGCTTTGCTGGGCGTCCACCAATCTGTTCTCCAACACATAGAAAGGAATATTAAGGGTTCCCCTGGGATAGTGGGATAGATTTGACTCCATCAAAAACTACCAACCTTTCCTTAATCAGTCATCCTGGACTTAGACAACCCATTACAAATGGATGTGGTCCATAGCTGCACCTTGTAGACCAAAGCTGTTTAAGGTTGTTTTCCAAGACCAACTGCAGTAACTCCACTGAAAGGAAATGCCATGCATATACAGTGGCTAGCAAAAGTTTTCATACCCCTTGAACTTTTCCACATTTTGTCACGTTACAACCACAAACGTAAATGTATTTTATTGGGGTTTTATGTGATAGACCAACACAAAGTGGTGCATAATTGTGAAGTGGAAGGAAAATGATACATGGTTTCCAAATTTTATTACAAGTAAAAAACTGAAAAGTGTGGCGTGCAAAAGTATTCTGCCCCCCTGAGTCAATACTTTGTAGAACCACCTTTCGCTGCAATTACAGCTGCAAGTCTTTTGGGGAATGTCTCTACCAGCTTTGCACATCTAGAGACTGAAATTTTTGCCCATTCATCTTTGCAAAATAGCTCAACTTCAGTCAGATTGGATGGAGAGTGTCTGTGAACAGCAATTTTCAAGTCTTGCCAGAGATTCTCAATTGGATTTAGGTCTGGTCTTTGACTGGGCCATTCTAACACTTGAATATGCTTTGATCTAAACCATTCCATTGCAGCTCTGGCTGTATGTTTAGGGTTGTTGTCCTGCTGGAAGGTGAACCTCCGCCCCAGTCTCAAGTCTTTTGCAGACTCTAACAGGTTTTCTTCTAAGATTGCCCTGTATTTGGCTCCATCCATCTTCCCATCAACTCTGACCAGCTTCCCTGTGCCTGCTGAAGATATGTATCCCCACAGCATGATGCTGCCACCACCATGTTTCACAATGGGGATGGTGTTCAGGGTGATGTGCAGTGTTAGTTTTCCACCACACATAGCGTTTTGCATTTAGGCCAAAAACTTCAATTTTGGTCTCATCAGACCAGAGCACCTTCCTCCACATGTTTGCTGTGTCCCCCACATAGCTTGTGGCAAACTGCAAACGGGACTTCTTACGGCTTTTTTTTAACAATGGCTTTCTTCTTGCCACTCTTCCATAAAGGCCCGATTTGTGGAGTGCACGACTAATAGTTGTCCTGTGGACAGATTCTCCCACCTGAGCTGTGGATCTCTGCAGCTCCTCCAGAGTTACCATGGGCCTCTTGGCTGCTTCTCTGATCAATGCTCTCCTTGCCTGGCCTGTCAGTTTAGGTGGACGGCCATGTCTTGGTAGGTCTGCAGTTGTGCCATACTCTTTCCATTTTCGGATGATGGATTAAACAGTACTCCGTGAGATGTTCAAAGCGTGGGATATTTTTTTATAACCTAATCCTGCTTTAAACTTCTCCACAACTTTATCCCTGACCTGTCTGGTGTGTTCCTTGGGCTTCATGATGCTGTCTGTTCACTAATGTTCTCTAACAAACCTCTGAGGCCTTCACAGAACAGCTGTATTCATACTGAGATTAGATTACACGCAAGTGGACTCTATTTACTAATTAGGTCACTTCTGAAGGCAATTGGTTGCACTGGATTTTATTTAGGGGTATCAGAGTAAAGAGGGCTGAATACTTTTGCACGCCACACTTTTCAGTTTTTTATCTATAAAAATTTGAAAACCATGTATCATTTTCCTTCCACTTCACAATTATGCACCACTTTGTGTTGGTCTATCACATAAAATCCCAGTAAAATACGTTTGCGTTTGTGGTTGTAACGTGACAAAATGTGGAAAAGTTCAAGGGGTATGAAAACGTTTGCAAGCCACTGTATATTCCATATAAATATGTGATTGGTGGACAGTTACAGTGCCTTCCATAATTTTTGGTACAAAGACGCATCATTTATTTATTTGCCTCTGTACTCCACAATTTGAGAGTTGTAATAGAAAAAAAATCACATGTGGTTAAAGTGCACATTGTCAAATTTTAATAAAGGCCATTCTTATAAATGTTGATTTCACCATGCTGTAATTACAGCAGTGTTTACATATCGTGCCACCAATTTTTGTTGCATTATTTTGTTGCATTTCCTTTGCATGCAATGACTGCTTGAAGTATGTGATTCATGGACATCACCAGTTGCTGAGTGTCTTCTCTGCCAGGCCTGTATTGCAGCTATCTTTAGCTTATGCTTGTTTTGGGGGCTAGTCCGTTTCAGTTTTCTCTTCAGCATATAAAAGTCATGCACAATTAATTCGGGTCGGGTGATTGGCTTGGACACTCAAGAATTGACCAATTTTTAGCTTTGAAAAACTCGTTTGTTGCTTTAGCAGTATGTTTGGGATCATTGTCTTGCTGTAGAATAAACCGCTGGCCAATGTGTTTTGAGGCATTTGTTTGAACTTGCACAGATAGGATGTATCTATACACTTTATAATTAATTATGCTACTACCATCAGCAGTTGTATCATCAATGAAGATAAGTGAGCCAGTACCTTCAGCAGCCCAGGCCATAACACCATCACCACTGTGTTTCACAGATGAGCTGGTACAGTGCATTCAGAAAGTATTCAGACCCCTTCACTTTTCCCACATTTTGTTACGTTACAGCTTTATTCTAAAATGGATTTAAAAACATATTCTTTTCATCAATCTACACAATACCCCATAAAAGTGAAAACAGGAGTTTAGATTTTTTTGCAAAGTAATTAAAAAGAAATAACTGAAATTTCACATTTATATAAGTATTCAGACCCTTTACTCAGTACTTTGTTGAGGCACCTTTGGCAGCAATTACAGCCTCAAGTCTTCTCGGGTATGACGCTACAAGCTTGGCACACCTGTATTTGGGTAATTTCTCCCAGTTTTCTCTGCAGGTCCTCTCAGGTTCTGTCAGATTGGATGGGGAGCGTCGATGCAGTTATTTTCAGGTCCCTCCAGAGATATTCGATCGGGTTCATGTCCGGGCTCTGGCTGGCCCACTCAAGGACATTCACAGACTTGTCACAAAGCCACTCCTGCGTTGTCTTGGTTGTGGGCTTAGGGTCGTCGTCCTGTTGGAAGGTGAACCTCCATCCCAGTCTGAGGTCCAGAACACTCTGGAGTAGGTTTTCATCAAGGATCTCTCTATACTTTGCTCCGTTCATCTTTCCATCGATCCTGACAAGTCTCCCAGATACTGCCATTGAAAAACATCCCCACAGCATGATGCTGCCACCACCATGCTTCAACATAGGTATGGTATTGGCCAGGTGATGAACAGTGCCTGGTTTCCTCCAGGCATAACGCTTGGCATTCAGGCCAAAGAGTTGAATCTTGGTTTCATCAGACCAGAGAATCTTTTTTCTCATGGTCTGACAGTCCATTATGTGCCTTTTGGCAAACTCCAAGCAGGCTGTCATGTGCCTGTTACTGAGGAGTGGCTTCTGTCTGGCCACACTACCATATAGGCCTGATTGATGGAGTGCTGCAGATATAATTGTCCTTCTGGAAGGTTCTCCCATCTCCACAGAGGAACTCTGGAGCTCTGTCAGTGACCATAAGGTTCTTGGTCATCACCCTGACCAAAGCCCTTCTCCCCCGATTGCTCAGTTTGGCCAGGCGGCCAGTTCTATGAAGAGTCCTGGTGGTTCCAAAGTTCTTCCATTTAAGGATGACGGAGGCTCCTGTGCTCTTCGGGACCTGCAATGTTGCAGAAATTGTTTTATACCCTTCCCCAGATCTGTGTCTCAACACAATCCTGTCTCGGAGGTCTACGGACAATTCCTTCGTCCTCATGGCTTGGTTTTTGTTCTGACATACACTGTCAACTGTGGGGCCTTATATAGACAGATGTGTGCCTTTCCCAATCATGTCAAATCAATTTAATTTACCTCTGGTGGACTCCAATCAAGTTGTAGAAACATCTCAAGGATAATCAATGGAGACAGGATCATCCTAAGCTCAATTTTGAGTGTCACAGCAAAGGGTCTGAATACTTATGTAAATATGATATTTCAGTTATTTATTTTTAATGACTTTGCAAACATTTCTAAACACCTGTTTTTGCTTATTCATTCTGCGGTATTGTGTGTAGATTGATGATTAAAAAAATGAAGTTAATCAATTTTTAAATAAGGCTGTAACGTAACAAAATGTGGGAAAAGTGAAGGGGTCTGACTACTTTCTGAACGCACTGTATGCTTTGGATCTTGGGCAGCTCCTTCTCTCCTCCATACTTTGTTCTTGCCATCACTCTGACATAAGATAATCTTTGTCTCATCTGTGTACAAGACCTTTTTCCAGAACTGTGGTTGCTCTTTTAAATACTTCTTGGCAAACTGTAACCTGGCCATCTACTATTGCGGCTAATCAGTGGTTTGTACGGTGCAGTGTAGCCTCTGTATTTCTGTTCATGAAATCTTCTACGGACAGTGGTCATTGACAAATTCCCACCTGATCCCTCAAGAGTGTTTCTGATCTGTCGGACAGGTGTTTGGGGATTTTTCTTTATTATATAGAGATTTTTTCTGTCATCAGCTGTGGAGGACTTCCTTGGCCTGTCAGTCCCTTTGCGATTAGTAAGCTCACCAGTGCTCTCTTTCTTCTTAATGGTGTTCCAAACAGTTGATTTTGGTAAGCCTAAGGTTTGGCTGATGACTCTAACAGCTTTATTCATGTTTCTCAATCTCATAATGGCTCCTTTGACTTTCATTGGCACAACTTTGGTCCTCATGTTGATAACCAGCATTAAAAAAATCCAAAGGTGATGGAAAGACTGGGTGCTGAAAGCTCTCTTATACCTGCATTAAGGAGGCAATTAAACACACCTGAGCAATTACAAACAGCTGTGAAGCCGTGTGTCCCAAACATTATGGTGCCATGAAATGGGGGGCGGGGCAACTATGTATAAACACAACTGTAATTTCTACATGGTGAAACCAAAATGTGTAAAAATACCCTTTAATAACATTTGACAATGTGCACTTTAACCACATGTGATTTTTTTCTATTACAAATCTCAAATTGTGGAGTGCAGAGGCAAATAAATAAATGATGGGTCTTTGTCCCAAACATTATGGAGGGCACTGTATATATTGTTTGAAATGTCTTTGTTTTCAATTAGAAATCTGGTAAATATTGTGATGGTCAATTAATGCCAGGACAGAGAAGGTAAGGTGTAAGGCAGTTAGCTAATGGGGAGTTGGATTTGTAGTCCCTTTTATTGCATTAGGCAATCGAACAGCGAGAATTGCTTAGAGAACATTTTGGTAACGAATACCAGATTGCTAACGCATACATGAAGAAGGCCTATTCTCGGACAGCTATCAAGGTAGAAGACACGAAAGCAACGCGTGAGTTCGCAATATTTCTTAGAAGTTGTTGTAGCTCAACGAAACATCTCAATCACATGCAAGAAATGAATGTTGTTAGTAATATGAAAATTATCATTCTAAAACTGCCTGTAGGCTTAGAGAAAGGTGGAAAGATAGAGGGGGTCTGATATTGGAAGTTGAGAAATGAGAAGCCATGCTTCTTGACCTGGTGAATTTCATGGAAAAGGAAGTACAGTTAATGACAAATCTACACCATGGGAATATTCAATATCCTAAATACCTGTAGAAACAGCAGGTGAGAAGAAAAGAGATGCATCTACCATTAAGCCATGAGGTTTCTGTTTGTCATGTGATGAGGTTGGTCACATCATATGGTGGTGTCGAAAATTCGAGAAGAGGGAATATAGAGAAAAGATGGACTTCTTAAAGGAGAGGGGAATCTGCTTTGGATGTTTGAAGACTGCAATAGTTGCATAACTTGTAATAAGTGTAATCAAGATCATCCTGAAATACTTCACACTGAACAGAAGAATACGGAAAAGAAGCCGGAGCAAATAGAACAGAAAGAGAAGCCAGCTACTAGTGATGCTGTTACCTCACCTCAAATAAATGTGCATATTGGGGCCGGGGTAGAAACATGTATTTTCTCCATCTTACCTGCAAAGGTAAGGAGCAGCCAGGGGAATACAGTGTTGCAAACATATGCTTCTTTGGATCATGGGAGCTCAGTTATCTTTTGCACGGAAAGCTTGATGAGAAGGCTGGACGTCACAGGAGAAAAGACAAAAATTCTATTGCGTACCATGAATGAAGAGAAATGTTGTAATAGTCATCATATTACAGGTATGGAAATATCTAGTCTGGATGATGACAATTTTATACAAATATCTGATGTGTTTACACATGAGACCATGCCTGTTTCTCATCTAAATATACCCAAGCAAAAAGACTTTAACCAATGGCCTTACTTGAAGGATGTCAAGATACCTAAAATAAATTCCGGTATTGACCTACTTATCGGAACAAATACTTTGAAGGCATTGGAACCTAAAGAGTTTGTCAGCAGTCAAAGGGGCGGACCATTTGCAGTGAGAACTTTACTCGGATGGGTTATGTATGGCTCCGTGAGAAGGAACAGAAGTAGGAACAAGAATAACCACCCTGCTGTTGCTGTCAATCAAATATCTACTGGTAAATATCTTCTGAGCTATTGATCAAGCAATACAATCACGACTTCAATGAAAGTACCAGCAAGGAATTAGAAGAAATATCTAGGGAGGAGTTGACGTTTTTGGATATTATTAACTACTCAATAAAGATGATAGATGGACACTATTGTCTAGACCTACCTTTCAAACAGGAAAGTGTTAGCCTGCCGAATAATCGTCGTATGGCAGAGCAACGCTCCCATAATCTGAAACACAAGTTTGGCAAGAATACGAAATTTCATGAAGAATATACATCTTTCCTAAAGGACATGTTTGACAACGATTATGCTGAAATGGTACCAACAAACCAGCTGAATCGAAGTGACGGAGTATTCCACACCATGGGGTGTATCACTCAAAGAAAGGGACCTTGAGGGTGGTCTTTGACTGTGCTGCAGGAACATCACTTAACTGTCAATAACTACAGTTCCGGACCTTACCAACTCACTCATTGGAGTTCTTATTAAATTCAGACAAGAACCGGTTGCTTTGATGGCTGATATTAAAGCGATGTGACACCTGGAACGGCCGCTTCCTTACTGGAGACCGTGTCTTCCGAAGCCGACAGGCCGCGCTGGATGGAGCTCCACCACTGGCGATCTCGCCGAGAGAACCCAGGCTCCTGATGTTAAAGTCAGCGCCGCCGCCCGCAGCTGGCCGCTCCACAGACCCGCAGCTCCACGATGTTCACCTGCGGTCTCAGCATTCCGGAGATCCAGCGATAGCGCTCCAGCGCTGTGCCGCCGCCGAATCTGTGGTTCTGGCCGATCCCCTCAGGAAACGCCACTCCAGATCCGTTAGTAGGCCGCGAGGACGGGCCGAAGATGCTGCCTGGAGAAAAGCCGCCTCTCCGACCAGGTAGGGACCAGGAAAAGCAGTTCCCCCCCCCCCCCACCCGCCCCACATAAAAAAGAATAGACCTCCAAACAAAACACTTTTTAACACACTAAAAATAAAAGAAAGTGAAAAGACAGACAGCTGCAGGCTGGGCAGCCATACCCAACTGGACGGCGCCCCCTAGTTGGAACCAAGGGGCAGGTGGTTCGTTTGCAAACTGACAAAAGCCATGGCCATATCGGTGTAGTTTCTGGAACTGCTTCTGAGCCACGCTCATATCTGGTCAGTGACGATGGCGCCACTTACAGGCGTAACAGACAACATATCCTGCCTGTGAATGAACCGACTCCATCTCCAGATTATCCAGACCGTACAAGTGTACTGCCGTCCGTGTCCAGCGGCATTGATCCGCCTACACCAGCACAACAACCCACTTCTGGAGCAGCTGCTTTGCCAGTGGCGACGCCTCCTCTGCCTGCGCTGCAGTCCCCTGTTTAATCACCGGGAATGCTGGTTCAATCTTCGTCACCCCTGAAGCCACCGGCTCTGTCCCCAATGGGGAGAAACGGAGATGGTTTTTATCGCACACGTGCTGGTCGTGTTTGCAAGCCCAACGTGAAGTACCCGGGCTATGTTTGACTTTCCTCCAGCTTATTATCAAATGCTATGCATGCCTTATTTAGTCAATGGTTTTGTACTGACATTTAATTCTTTAAGAGGGAGGATAGATTAGTGTCACTCATGTTATGAGTCATACTTTATAGCTACGCCCACTTGTTTAACAGAAAGCTTCTCAGCCCTTTCTCCCTCAGTCTTGAGTTACATATTAAAATGAAGTTACCTATGCTGTAACGCTAATAAAGTCTTTGGATCTTAATCACTGTGTGAGACCTAAGTTATTCCAACAGCAGAAGCTCAACACATCTTGATGATCTTCATAAGGCAGAAAACGTGATTATTTCTTTCTGTCAAAGACAAAACTACAAAGAAGAAATATCGACGTTAGAAGCTGGTGTACATGGTGTCACAAGAGACAGTCAATTGTATAAGCAGGATCCAGTATTGGAAGAAGGACATCTGAAAGTTGGCGGACACCTGAATAGATTGGCAATGCCTGAAGAGGCTCAGCATCCTATTATTCTCTCGAAGGACTTTCATATTTCAACATTACTGTTATGACATATTCATGAACAGATCGGACATGGTTGAAGAAATCACATGCTGTCGCAATTTCGTAAGAAATATTGGATTATTAGAGCTAACTCTGCTGCAAGAAGGATAATAAGAAATCGTGTTGGACGTAGGCAACAGCGTGAAAAAGTTGGAGAAAAGAAAATGGCGGACTTACCTCGTAAGAGGATTCAACCTAATGTAGCTCTCGCTACATTAACTCTTCAACTGCCTATAAGTTCTCTGAGGCTCTCATAGCTGCTCCCAATACCCGCACTATTGAGGTTTCTCCTCTCCATCTCAGCACTGAGGAATTGTTCCCTTATTTAATACCACTTGCTCTTCCATTCTGAATTCTGTCGCTCCCCTTAAAGTGAAAAAGCCTAAGCCTAAAGGACGGCCTTGGCATAATGACACCACCAGGGCCCTGAGGAGGGAGTGCAGAAAATCAGAACGTAAGTGGAAGTGTGATAAGCTCCAAATTTCCTTTGATCTGTTGAGAAACAGTCTTCATAAATATCTGGAAGGAGTCAAGACTGCGAGAGAAAAAAACTTTTCTGATCTTTCCAACAACTCTCATAATGCCAAAGTGTTATTCAGAACCATAAATTCTGTCAGCTTTCCTGCCCCCATTACCAGCTTGAATATGTCCCCTGATAAGTGTGAAGATTTTCTACAATTTTTCATCAGCAAAGTTGAGGAAATTAAAACAAACACCCCCAACGCCCACCCGCAACCTAGCTGTCTCACTGGACTGTTCATCTAAATTGAACTGTTTCCAACCCATCGTGTTCTCCTCCCCTGCAAAGCTTGTATCCACCATGAAACCGACTACCTGCCCCCTCGACATTGTCCCCACTGCCCTCCTGAAGGATGTCTTTGACATAGCCTGTCCCAGCAACCTCTCTATTATCAACAGCTCTCTGGCCACTGGTATCGTTCCAACCTGCTTCAGGCACGCAGTGGTCCAGCCTCTCCTGAAAAAGCCTAACTTGCCCAGCAACTACAGACCATTTTACATATAATCTTGCTTCTTGGGATGGCTTTAATCTAATTTTACATTGCGAGAATGTTATTTGGGCTCCATACGACCCAGCAGTGTTTTTCTTGCCGATATGGAGTTCAAATTCACTGCAAATGCAACGTTCCAATCGATCGCGTTCCAGAAGCAAGATGATTAAAATGCTCTTTTTTTTGGACAATCATGTCATAAGCTGTCTAAATTGTCTATATTTTCTGTTATTCTCTTCCCATGATCATTATGTTTAAACTAAATATTCACAACAGTTTGAGTCACATGTATTGTGCAAAAAAACAATAATTTTGATTATATTTTGAGTGGATGTTTCTAGATTAATTTATGGGAATTAATCATTAAATTCCTGACATCTGGCATATAAATTAATGACAGTGAGATTTAAAATCATGTTATATTGTGAATTCTTGTGTGAATGGGACTATTTTGTTATTTGGATACTTAGGCTATTTAAGAAATCATTTTCTTAAGAAATGTAATCTACAGGACATTCTTAATGGGAAAGTAGTGGACAGAAAGGCATGTCATGCGTGGTTTGAAGAGCAAAAACTTGTTGTTTACAATGCCAAAATTGAAAAGTTGAGGAAAAACAAGGTGCACAGAGTTGCTTATTGGTTACAATCTGAGGAGTATGATGATGCTACTGATTATGGTATGCTAATGTACCAGCTAGCAATTGATCTTCTCCATAAATACTTGGTTTATTGCTAGAAATTGTAATTTATTTACCAATCTGTTACGGACTTACAGCATATAATACAATAATATTAAAGTTCTGATCTTGAGAATATCACATTTTTGAATATTCAAGGCAATCTGCGTGTTTATTACTGTTTCCGTCACAATGGTCAATTTTGTAATTAGCTACAATTAGGTAACTAATTATATGCTTTAATTTCAGGTCATCCAATTAAGATGTTTTATATTTGTATCAGAATGCTTCAATCTATAATAACTGAAAATTTCATTCAGTTCTCTTAATTTTTAAGAAAGTTATGGGCTTTTGACTGTCCTCGATCACAGCTTTTGTGTTAAGTCAATGGAAAAGCAATAGGGAACAAGATGCTAATTTCCGAGTATGACAATGGCCATAACCTTTTTAATACTGAAGATATGAAAGTGAATTAGGTGTCAAATTAAACTTCTTTTTATGCTTTATCCGATGGGATAAATTGCAGACTTGATTTTTAAAATCTCAAAATTTTGTAACATTGCTACTTGCTGTTTCAAATGTGTCGTGGAGTGCGTGAGACTATTTTTCTAATCATACCCGACAGGTTTTGGCTATCAAAAGTTGAACTTTGAGACGTTGTAAAAACCGCCGCTACACAAATATTTTACCCAACACCCTTGCCACCAAAGATGCTATAGCGGAGCTCTGTCTCTCTCGCTATTCGTTTCTACTCTCTTGTCTATCTATCTCGACACTCTCTAATTTCTTCTTCTATCACTGCTCTTTTATTAGGATCTTTGCTTGCCACTCATGTGGTCCCCTGGGGTGATATAGTTGAGGGGCGTCTCCACCACACCCTGTGCCCCCAACATGCAGCAGCGAGAGGACTCTAGACCGAAGATCCTTTGCTCCAGACTGTGGTTACAGGGAGCACGTCCCCGTCCCACTGTCCCCGTCCCACTGTCACTGTCCCGTCCCACTGTCCCCGTCCCACTGCCCCCGTCCCACTGTCCCACCGTCCCACTGTCCCACTGTCCCCGTCCCACTGTCCCCGTCCCACTGTCCCCGTCCCACTGTCCCAGTCCCACCGTCCCACTGTCCCACTGTCCCCGTCCCACTGTCCCACTGTCCCCGTCCCACTGTCCCCGTCCCACTGTCCCCGTCCCACTGTCCCCGTCCCACTGTCCCCGTCCCACTGTACCACTGTCCCACTGTCCCCGTCCCACTGTCCCCGTCCCACTGTCCCCGTCCCACTGTCCCCCCCACTGTCCCCGTCCCACTGTCCCCGTCCCACTGTCCCACTGTCCCCGTCCCACTGTCCCCGTCCCACTGTCCCCGTCCCACTGTCCCACTGTCCCACTGTCCCACCGTCCCCGTCCCACTGTCCCCACTGCCACCGTCCCACTGCCACCGTCCCACTGCCCCCGTCCCACTGTCCCACTGTCCCACTGTCCCACTGTCCCACTGCCCCTGTCCCACCGTCCCCGTCCCACCGTCCCCGTCCCACCGTCCCCGTCCCACTGTCCCCGTCCCACTGTCCCACTGCCACCGTCCCACTGCCCCACTGCCCCACTGTCCCACTGTCCCACTGTCCCACTGTCCCCGTCCCACTGTCCCACTGCCACCGTCCCACCGTCCCCGTCCCACTGCCCCTCCACTCTGTCCTTGCCCCGCCCTCGGTGCTGCCGCCCTTTGACCCAGGAAGTTGTTGTCTGGCTGGTTTATGTTTATGCCGTCACAGACCGAGCGGCCTCGGTGACGGAGTTGGGAAAGCAGCGGCGGCGGCGGCGGCGGGGGGCGGCCAGGGGCAGGGGCAGGGGCAGCGGGTTCAGCGGCAGCGGCAGCGGGGACCGCGGCGGCCAGGTGAGTGAGTCGAGTCCTCTCCTCGCCTCTCAGCGGGGCCGCGACGGGAAGCGGGCACTTGACCCTCCGGTGTCACCGGGGTAACAGGAGGCAACGGCAGGTTGAAAGTTGGTCCCGATCGCCGCCTGTCCGTCCCGAGCCGAGCTCCGGACCAGGCGGCTCGGCCGCGGCCCCTCGGGCCCCACTTTGCCGGTGCCAGGCCCGGGCCAGACACCGCCGAGTGCGGCCCTGTGTGACTCAGGCCGCCAGTTGGCACGGGTTTGTACCCGGCGGCACCGTGACTAACTGCCCGGTAATCTCCCCACATCTGCCTCCGCTTCCCTTCAGTTTCGACGATCTGTCTTGTGCGCTGTTAAACGGTGAATGGTTTCCCACGCCACTTTCAGCACTTGCTCTCAGCTGCCGTTTGTATGTCGCAGTTATTGGGACTTTGGAATATTTTTTCATAATCGGAGTTATCTTGTGCTCGGAAAGGGGAGTGTGTCAATACGAGTATGAAAGCAAACAACCAAAGCTCAAACAGCCTACTATTTAAATAAAGTCGACTTAATTCGAGTGGGATTCTGAAAATCCCTTGTAACTAATGTAGAATTGGTTCTTATTTATGTGTAGAACAGTATTAGATTGTGAGTATGGACACATTTACTGCAAAAGGATCCGATTGCTGAACTGAAGGTTGTTGTTTTTTTTTTAGCAATTTCTGAGTTGCAAAATTGTGCAAAACATTTAGTCAAATATAGATGATACTATCTTGCTTTGAGGAAATATGAGACTAGATGCTGGAACCATGAGCAAAAACAGTTCTGGAAGAGCTCTGGGTTGTGTAACATATGTGGAGGGAAATGGACAGTTGATGTTTTGTGCTTAGACAGTTGTCCTGACTAAAATATACATATGAGGGGATGGGTAGATCCATGTGAGGAACGAAATGGATGTAGTTAGTTGAGGGAAAGGCGATGGAATGTGTCAAAATGGTTTGCAGATTAGAGAAACAGTACATTGTATTCAGTAACTGAATTTAGATTTTAGATTCAGTATATACAACACATTGGTGTTGACTATTGAATTCTCTAGATTTAAGTAACCTGCTTCTCTCTACACATTGGGTATACAAGTAAAGAATTGCACTGTGCCTTGTCACATGTGACAATAAAGTGTTCCCATCCATCCATTTGTTTCATAAAAACCTGATGAGAAAATGGATATCAGTTTACTAGTAAGGATTGTTTATGCTATTTTGTCATTATTTTCCCTACCATGTACGAAATGTTGTCTACCCTTGCCTGAGTATTCATTTTGAAATTGATGATTTTATTTTTGTATATTCATTGTTCCTAATAATCATGAAATTTCTCCTGTCCATGTCCTCCTAATGTTATTACCTTTGTTAACTTCTACCATTAATTTAAACTTTTGTATTATTTGTACACTTTGAGATTGCAATTTTATTTTATACTAGAATAAGTGGGACCCGTTGGGTCCCTGTCACACAGGAGGCCTGGTCCCCCAATGCAACCCGTTCCCCAAAGAAATATTCCACCACTCACCCGTTCCCCACAAGTAACCCACTCCCCCAACTCAATATTCCACCACTCACCCCTTTCCCTCTCCCATCAAATCCACCCCTCTCTACTCACCCCCTCTATCGCACCTTACCCATCACCCTGGGCCCCTTCTACCCCCTCCCTACACCCCTGCACTCCACTGCCCCTCTACCCCACTCCCTCCTTCCCCCTCCCCCCCCCCCCCTCGCTGTATCTGGGGTGGGGTGAGGGTGGAGGGTGGCCGAGCCAGAGTTGGCTGCAGAGCAGGACGTGGAGGCTGTGCAGCAGGTTGGCGGCGGCCTGGTGGCCCCCGAGGTGCTGGTACACATTGACCAGGCATGACTCCAGCCCAGGCCCAGTCCCCGGGCTCATCCTTGGCTCCAGTCCAGGCGCAATGAGCGGGCTTGGCCCGCGGCACCATCCTCTCCACCAGGTACTGCGCGGCCGCAGCTCCTCGGGCAGCGGCGCCACTCCTTCACCATGGCGACCTCCAGCCGATTGACAGTGGATGCGGCAAATCAGTGCGGAGACGCCCCTTCCTGTGTTACTGGAGAGGAGACCAATCTGCGTGGCAGTGACTGACAGCAATCTGCGCATGAGCAGTTTTTAAGATTTTGTAAACCTCAATAACCTTTACAGTATACCATCGATCGGAATGAAACTGTTGCACTCGCAGCACAAGAGAATGGTGAGCATGAGGGCGAGAAATCACAGCACTATCGCATACTGTTTTTGCGCCAATAGACAAACCCTGCAAACCAGAAGAGCACGAGATCAGAGTTTTAGTTATGTATAGATAGATGGATAGATTGGAGTCGTTAAAATAATACAGAAGGAGCAGTGATAATGAAGGTATAGCTGCTGTTCACCATTATTTTACTTTCTGTCACTTGAATTTGTATCGGTATGTCTGCCGGCAGTTTAATCTCCAGGACTCCATTTTAATTCCTTTGTTATTCTTAATACATCTTCAATCCTCCAAAATTCTCCAAGAAACAAAGCATCAGGAAATATTCTCCTTCAACTCCTTTATTGGTTTTCATTTCATGCACCTATTTCAAAGTGGCTTTTTCTTTTCTCTCAATGAGTATGTTTAGTTTAGTTTATTGTCACGTGTACTGAGTTACAGGGAAAAGCTTTTTTTGCGTGCTAACGCGCCAGCGGAAAGACCGGATCGGTGTATAGTCGCTGTGTTTATCCTTTTGAACTGGATGTATAATTTGCAATCTTTAGCCCCTCTTACGTGTCCTTGGCACGCTAATTACAAGACCTCGTCGTCGCGTTGAGGTGCGACGGTCCCAAGAGAGTCGCGCGCGTCATCATGTGCCCGCACAGCCGTCTAATGTACGTGATGTCATTTGAAGTTGGACACAAAATGCAGGAGTAACTCAGCGGGACCGGCAGCATCTCTAGGGAGAAGGAATGGATGATGTTTTGGGTCGAGACTCTTCTTCAGTCTGAAAGAAGGGTCTTGACCCGAAACGTCATCCATTCCTTCTCTCCAGAGATGCTGCCGGTCCCGCTGAGTTACTGCAGCATTTTGTGTCTATCTTCAATTTCCTTGGCCCCGCTCTGGGAGTAGAAGTGGGGGCGGATCCGGATCCGCAACGGCTGTGAGCCCCAGGCTCAGTTCGACGATCGTTTGCCTGCTTCTGCTGCTGTTGGAGGTGAGACGTTGTGTCGTGCCAGGGTCTTGGGCCTGTCCCACTTTGACCGTCAATTATGTGACAGGCCGGTGGCATGCGAAGATTTTGTGCAGGACAAAGTCCACACCTCCACACCACTCGTCCCCGTCCCCGCGCTATCCATGCGCTAGCAGTTCGCGTAAATGGCGCGCGAAAGACAGCCAAGTGGGACAGGCCCTTTACCCTCCTCCACTATTTGCTGAGGTGTGGAGGGGTGAAAAATTGTGAGCCGAGCCTGTATTTCAATCAACTCGGGACCAATTAGACTCAGTCTTATCAGAAATTTAACTTTTCATCAAATGTCTCCATTACCACCTAATTTACAGGTAGACAAAACTGCTGGAGAAACTCAGCAGGCGAGGCAGCATCTATGGAGCGAAGGAAATAGGCAACGTTTCGGCACGAGGCTGCCTCACCCGCTGAGTTTCTCCAACAGTTTTGTCTACCTTCGATTTTCCAGCATCTGCAGTTCCTTCTTAAACACCACCTAATTTATCTTGACATTGCTGGCAAGATTGGTGCTAAATACTGATCTTAGTACTTCAGCAATGACATTTTACAACCAAGTGTTTCTTTAACTGTTTATTATTTATGAAATACTTTGGGTTACATAAAACTACCTTCTCTTTAAAATCTTTGTCCATCTTATTTCCTTCACTCTTCTGCAATCCATATTTCATCTGGTTCAGTCTATGAAATCATGTTCATTTCAAATTTTCAGATGCACTGATTGCAGGTGATTGTATAACAATTTATCCGATTTATTGCAAACATTTTTTAACTTTGCATGGCTCCAAATCTTACTAGGTTGGGTATTAATTTAATTTAATATTACTGCTTATTAGTGAAATGATGAGAAAACCACTGGCAGCGATATTTTAAATCTACTTTAACAGCTTTAATTTATAGTTTATAAATATTAGTTTTTTGTTTCTAAAGTTAAAATCAAATATGCTCTTGTTTCAGATTTTATATTATGGTATTCTATATACCCCTGATACCTATTCGTCGTTATGTATGTGCCATTTATTTTGACATTGCTGGCTAGACTGGTGCAAAATATTGATTTGGTGTATCCATTAAGAAATTTGCTGTTCCATTTCAGGACATAACAATAAAATACTCTTGACTCTAACATTTTTTTAATATCAAGGCATATATCCCTCAAACCCAGGACATTAATGCAGGAGTTTCGGTATGCTTTGGTCTTAAGATCTTGATGTCCATCACAGTTTGTCCCATTTCTATCTCTGTTCAATTCTGTTTGCAACCAGTTGCATGATAAAATGGTTTGTGCATGCAGGCAGCAAAACTGAGATAATAGCCAGTCTTGGACTGATACGGGTCAAGTAATGTTTATGCTGCACAAGTGTCAGACAATGATTGTCTTCAAGAAGAGTGCATATAGTCTTTTATCCATGCCATTCAATAGTATTGAACATAGAACAGTACAGCACAGGAACAGGCCCTTTGGGCCACAATGCCATGCCAAATATGCCTCAATAAACTCCTCTGCCTGCATGTGATCCCTATCCCTCCATTCCTTGCATATCCATGTCCTCATCCAAAAGCCTCTTAAATGCCACTATCATATCTGCCTCCACAACCACCCTTCGCTGCACATTCTGGCCACCCACCACTGTGTATAAAAAAAACAAAAAAACGCCCTGCTCATCTGTCTATTTTTATAAACACATCTCCGTCATTGTGTTCAAAAATGAATCACCATGCACATCTCCGCGTGTGTGTTTATATATATAAAAAAAATAAAAACTTTGCCCTGCATGTCTCCTTTTAAGGTTGCCCCTCTCACTTTAAAGCTTTGGTATTTCCTTCCTGGGAAAATGGTCATGACTGTCTACCCTATCTATTCCTCTTATTTTATATATTTCTATTAGGTCTCCCTTCATACACACCTCCAGAGAAAACAATCCAAATTTATTCAACATTTCCTTACAGCTAATGCCTTCAAATTCTGTTCATCTTTCTAAATGTTTGTTTATTTCATCAATGAATTGCTGTGATTAAAGTATGCATCCTCAAGGTGCACTGCAGTTACTTGCCAGGATCATTTTGTTAGAAGCTCCCACACTTGCAATTTCCACTGCTGAGATGGACAATAGCAACTACTTTTATTTAATTTTTATGATTTTTATTTATTAGAAGCAGTGTACAAAAATATAACCAGCAGCATATGACATAATAGTTATTGTACAGCTTCAATTTTAATTTTTTGCTAAAGTTAAGAGAAATGAAAGAAAAAGCAAGAAAGAAAAAGTGGATGTGCAAGGATAGAACCCCACGACTACCAAATTGGTGTAGCCAAAGAGTGAGCAAGTAAAAGAAATACGAAAGATGTAGAGAAATAAAAAGACAAAAACAGAAAGCAAAACAAAAGGTGATGATATACCAGCCTCGTATCCCTCCCCACCCATCACCCAACCCGTAATTAGATTTAACTCCAAAATTGTGTTGCACCATACTATCCTTGTAATAAATCAATGAATGATGTCCATGTCTTCGAAAAGTGCTCTGGTTTTTCTGCTAAGACAAGTCTAATATTTTCAAGATGTCGCGTCTCAGACATGTTTGTAAGCCACATTTTAAGGGTAGGGGCAGATGTATGTTTCCAAAATTTGAGTATTAGTTTTTTAGCCCTTATCAGGCCATAATTGAGGAAACATCTATGAAATATTGGTAGCTCAGAGCAGGCTTCTGACGTTCCTAGAATAATCCGTTCCGTTTCGGGGTCCAATTTTGTTTTTAATGTTTTTGAGAGAATTTCAAAAATTTCTCTCCAAAAGTTATGTAATTTTATGCAATGGGTTATAGTTGTTTCTTGAAGGAGACATTTGTCGCAAATAGGAGATACATTTGGAAAGATCTTATTCAGTTTGGATTTTGAATAGTAGAGTCTATGCAGTATTTTTAATTGAATTAACGTATGTCTAACGTTAATGACAATAGCAACTATTAATTTTCAAATCATGCTCCATCTTGCATCTGAAATATTGTTCTGTTCTTTCATTATCATTGTATCTGCATCTTGAAATTTTACAACCTACAGCACAATGGGAGTACTTTCACCAGGTGGACCTGCAGTTGGCCTTGCAATGACAACCATGATCCATAAGCAAAAGAAAACAGGTCTTTTATATTTGTCATGCTCCCTAATTTTCCAGTGGACTAAAAAGCACTAAGCAACCTGTTTTTTAACGAGTAATTAAATGTTTCTATTTGTAGTGCATGGGTAACACTGAAAATATTTCACTTTCTTTGCTTAAATTTTCTTCGTGTACTCGATGTGACTTAATCTGACAGTCACTCCTTTAAAGCAGATGATTCAGTTCAAGCCCAATATGGATCTAATTCTTTGACAAAATTAAGAATGACTAGAATTGCATGTAACTTTAATAGGTGCTAATCTATCTTCTCGCTCACCGCACTCATCTCTGCAACTGGATCCTCAATTTCCTCACTAACAGACCACAATCAGTGAGGATAGGGGACAAATCATCCTCTATCATAATCTTCTACATGGGTGCGTTGCAAGGATGTGTTCTCAGCTCCGTTCTCTACTCCTTATACACCCACGACTATGCAGCGAATTACACATCCAATTCAATCTACAAATTTGAGGATGACACCACCGTTGTGGGGTGGATATCAAATAATGACGAGGCAGATTACTGGAAAGAGATTGAGAACCTCGTGACCTGGTGTGAAGACAACAATATTTCTCTCAATGTCAGCAAGACAAAGGGGATGGTGATCGACTTCAGGAAGTGAAGCTGTACACATGCCCATTGATGGTGCCAAAGAAGAGATAGTTGAAGGCTTTAAGTTCCAAGGAGTAAATATCACCAGCAGATTGTTCTGGACCACCCATATTGAAGCAATGGCCAAGAAAGCACACCAACGCCTCTACTTCCTTAGAAGGCTTTGGAAGTTCGGCATGTCCCCAATAACTCTCACCAACGTCTACATATGTGCCGTAGAAAGCATTTTATTGGGATGTATCATGGCATGATTTGGCAACAGCTCCATCCAAGACCACAAGAAATTGCAGAGAA
Source organism: Okamejei kenojei (assembly GCA_035221665.1). Classification (NCBI taxonomy): domain Eukaryota; kingdom Metazoa; phylum Chordata; class Chondrichthyes; order Rajiformes; family Rajidae; genus Okamejei; species Okamejei kenojei. The sequence goes on along the minus strand of CM069132.1, from coordinate 61,356,633 downwards.
TTGCAGCTCAGACTATCACTCAAACCATTAATCCTTCATGCTTCCTCGGAAAGGCCACCAGCATAATCAAGGATGAGTCTCTCCCCAGTCACTCCCTCGTACTCCTCTCACATCAGGCAAGAGGTTCATAAGTGTGAAAACGCTTACCTCCAGATTCAGGGACGGTTTCTTCCCAGCTGTTATCAGGCAACTAAATCATCCTACCAACAATTTGAGAGAGTTCCTGAATTACTGTCTACCTCACTGGAGATGCTTGGACTATCTTTAATTGGACTTTACTTGACTTTAGCTTCCATTAAAATTAATTCCCTTTATCATGTATCTGCAGGGCTCTTGCTTAACTTTTTTTCCCTGTTGCCTGCCGGGCAACCTTGACAGCTTTTTAGGTTGCCAAATGACAGTTTAGATGGGCAACGTTTCAGGCCGAAACCCATCAGTCTGAAGAATGGTTTCGGCCCAAAATGTTGCCTATTTCCCTCGCTCCATAGATGCTACCGCATCAACTGAGCATCTCCAGCACTTTTGTCTACATTCACATATTATTTCTGCTTCAAATAACTCACAAACTAAACATATTCACCAATCAAGACATGATATATACCACAATGACATGCAGCAAAATTATAATACAATATCTCAACTCTTTTTACACATTGCAATTAATGCAATTTCTATTAGTTCTTTCCACTTCCAAGCAAAAATGTGGTTGGATTATTCAGCGTAGATCAAACTGTGTCAATAAATTCTGGACCGTGGTAACATATATGCTTAACCATGCACAGTACAGATTGATGCATGTTTTCTGTGAAGGACCGAAAATTACCATGACAAGGCCATAGCATGGGTCGTTATTGCTATTGGCAAAGAAACACTCTGGCTTCGCACATAATTTATCCATAACAAAATATACAGGTTGCAAGGAAATTTCTAAAGGCATTTTATGATAATAGCTGTTGAAACCGACTATACCCATCTGACAGGTTAAACATTACACTAACTGACAAGGCATGGCCAAAGGACATAACTGCAGCAAATGTTCTTTTGGTAATATGTTCAAAGGTGTCAAAAGAAATAATAACATTGGGAATTAAAACACATTTGATTACATTCCGTTATCAAACATAATCAATGTTAGCTCTGAAGACCATGAAGCACAATAGGGTCGGTGTGTGAATCAGTGTGGGGTGGATAGATGGGGGGGGGGGGTGTTGAGAAGGCAATCTGTGCGGAATGGATGGATTGAGGCAAGTGAATTAGTAAGTGTTAGTTGGAGTATGTAAAATTGTGAGGGGAGAGCACAGAGGATGTCAGTGGTGTTGAATGGGGGGTCAGTATAGGATGAAAGGGGGTTCAGTACAGGATGAATGGGGGTAGACAAAAGTGCTGGAGAAATTCAGCTGGTGAGGCAGCATCTATGGAGCTAAGGAAATAGGCAACGTTTCGGGTCGAGACCATTCTTCAGACAGTTTCCCCCCCCCCATTCTTCTTGAATGGGGGGGGATCAGTACAGGATGGATGGGGGGGGGGATCCAGCACAGGATGAATGGGGGGGGGATCAGTATAGGATGAATGGGGGGTGGTCAGGACAGTGTGGATTGGAGGGTCTATGCAGGATAAATGGGATATCACTACAGGATGAATGAGAGGATCAGTATAGGATGAATGGGGGATCAGTACGCAATGAATGGGGGGGTCAGTACGTGATGAAATGAGGGGATCAGTAGAGGATGCACGAGTGGATCAGAAACAGGATGAATGGGGGATCAGTAAAAAGATGACCCTGGGAAAGATCACTACAGGATGGTGGGGGGGGGGGGGGGGGGATTGGTGCAGTGGGTAGGGTGATGAATAGATTGGGGGGAGCACAGGGGATGTCAATGAGGACTGAATAGAGGAGGGAATGGGGATCAGTGCAGGGTGGAGAGGAGGGGTCCCAGGATAAGAGGGATGGAGGGAGGCGCTTTCAAACAACCCGTCCCACACGCCGGGGGGAGGGAGAAGGAGGCCTCGTTCCGCCGGGCGGCGTGAGGGGGGAGGAGGCGGTGGAGCCGCTGTCGCGGCCCGTCATTCGCTCGGACCCTTCTTCACCCCGCTCCTAGCAAATATATCTTTGGCTCCTAGTATCTTTGCCTCGCAATTAAAGATACTAGAGGAATACAGCCGCCTATACTCCAGAGATGCTGCCTGACCGCCGAGTTACTCCAGTTTTTTGCGTCTACCGGTATAAACCAGTATTTGGGTGCCAAGCCGTGCAAAATGAGTCGGCGTTTAGGTTGCCCGGTGGCACTTTGGGTGGTCAATGGCACCCGGGCAACCACTAATTTCGAGCCCTGATCTGTGCACTGTGGATAGCTCGATTATAATCTTTCCGCTGACTGGTTAGGACACAACAAAAGCTTTTCACTGTACCTCGGTACATGTGGCAATAAACAAAACTATGTTTTATGAAGATTTATTGTAATTAAAAATGTTTAGTTATATAAGAATGCTTCTGCACAGATAAGTCATTTGTCCCAAGGATTCACCACTGGCATTTTGCTTCAAGAGAAGGAATTTAAATACTGTTTCCAAATGCAGTATAACACGTTATTGATTAAAAAATATTTGGTGTAGCTGAATTTGACATATTGATAACTCAAATCAGTATCAACCAGTCTAAAGAGAAACAGTTTGAAACACAGTGCTTCAATGTTTTTTACACATGGTTAGCATTTTTCTTCAAAATGAGGTGGTGATTATTCAACCATCACATTGAATGTACAGAATTTATGTCTATGATTAAATAAACAAATTCTGCAAAGATAGTCTGTCACATCCGCCACAACAGAAGATGCCATTGGCTAATGTGGTCTTGCTAAAAATACTGGCGTCCACGATTAAGTTTTTGAAACCACTGTTTATCTGTCAATGTTGCCATTCTGTCTGTCATCAGTTAAAACCTCCCAATTACCATAATAATCATTGAATTCTTACAAGTTATTAATATCCTTAAAATGTTACATTGGCACATTGACAATAGTGAAAACAAAATTGCAGAGATTAATTAACTGACATGGTCAAATTCCTAAAGAAGCATCTTAATCCAGTTTTAGAGATTGTCAACATTAAATAATGGTCAGTGGTAAAATGGATGATAAACAAAAAGAAATAGCCTTAAGATCGAATAGGTAGACATTCAATTAATCAATGTTGTATACAACATATAATCCTCTGACATTTTCGCCACCTCCAACAGGATCCTACCACTGGCCATATCTACTCCATCTCCTCTCCTGTCTGCTTTCTGTAGAGACCGTTCGCTCCATAACTGCCTAGTCAATTCGTCACTTCCCACCCAAACCCGGGAACTTTCCTTTGCAACCGCGGGAAATGCTACACTTGTCGCTTTACCACCCCCCTCGACTCCATCCAAGGACCCAAGCTGTCTTTCCAGGTGAGGCAGAGGCTCACATGCACCTCCTCCAACCTCGTCTACTGCATCCGCTGTTCCAAGCGCAAGCTCGGCAATCACTTCACCCAACACCTCTGCTCAGTTAGCACTAACCAACCTGATCTTCCGGTGGCTCAGCACTTCAACTCTCCCTCCTATTCAGAATCTGACCTTTCTGTCCAAGGACCTCCTCCATTGCCAGAGTGAGGCCCAGCACAAATTGGAGGGACAGCACCTCATAATTCGCTTGGGTAGTTTACACCCCAGTGGTATGAACATTTACTTTTTTGATTTCAGATAGTCCTTGCTTTCTCCCTCCTTCCCTTTCCGCTTCCCAACTCTCCCACAAGCCTACTGTCTCCGCGTCTTACTTTCTTCCCCCCCCCCTCCCCCCCCCCCCCGATTTTAGTTGCGTTATAAATGTGTGTCCATATTGTAATTGAAATAATCTATATAAATGAATACATGAGCAATCACATGTTTTCTTATAACATGAAGAAGCCTCAGTGATAAAACTAATGCAAATATTCAGGTATGCTGTTACAAAAAATCAACTTTGTTAGAAATGACATAATTTATTTTGTGAAATTTAGATAAAGCAAAATGATTTCCAATTATTTAACTATCTTCGAGTCTGTCTTGGACACTTACATTGTAATAATGATGCCTACATTGACCAATATTCAATTATGATTATATCATCCAGGATGTTATCATGTGAACTGAACTGGAAATGGTGTCGTCTGTCAGTACACTGGTTTGTAGGTACACTGAGAAAGTAAAAGACATGATGCCTAAAGTGAATTACTTATAAAGGTATATAATGTGTAGAGTAACAATGAAAAGAAAGTCACACCATTCATTCTCACTGTGGGCAGCACAGTAGCAGAGCAATAGAGTTGCTGCCTTACAGCACCAGTGACCCAGGTTCAATCCTGACTATGGGTGCTTGTTTTTACAGAGTTTGTACGTTCTCCCCGTGACCTTCGTGGGTTCTCTCTGGGATCTCCGGCTTCCTCCCACACTCCAAAGACGTACAGGGTTACAGGTTAATTGGCTATGTATATGTGTAAATTGTCTGTAGTGTGTGCAGGATAATTAATGTAAGTGTCTGGGTATCGCTGGTTGTTGTGGGCCTGTTTCTATGCTGTATTGTAAACTAAACTAATCTTTGTTTTGATCTATCTCATTTGCATCCGAGTCATGAAATTGGAGTGTCAAGCTCCACTCCACAGACTTGAAAGTGGCCTGACATACCAGTGCAATACCAAAATAATATTTCAGTACTGGAGTTGACATCTAAAGGGCCTGTCCCACTTGGCAGTCATTTACTCGACAGGTCGGTAGTGACTGTCGTGCGCGTCATCACGTGTCTTCATGCATCAGCACAGCCGTCTAGAGCTCGTGACGTCATTTGAATACCCAGTTTATGATATTTATGGTGATTTCTAAAATGTTCCCGTTTCTTGTGTTGTGCTGGTAATTGGAAAACCGCAGATGTAATGCCCCTATTCAAAAAAAAAAGAGGTGAATGAAAGGTAGCAAGCTGCAGACCAAATTAATCTGTAGGAAGGAACTGCAGATGCTGGTTTAAATTGAAGATAGACACAAAATGCAGGAGTAACTCGGTGGGACCGGCAGCATCTCTGGAGAGAAGGAATGGATGATGTTTCGGGTCGAGACTCTTCTTCAGTCTGAAGATGGGTCGAGACCCGAAATGTCACCCATTGCTTCTCTCCAGGGATGCTGCCGGTCCCGCTGAGTTACTCCAGCATTTTGTATCACATCTGGTTTGCTCTTCCATTTCTACCAACAGCACCCCTTCTCATGTAATTCGTTCATCCATCTGTAGGAGATACAACATTTAACCTTTTAACCTCTTCCTTACCCACAATGCAGGGACCCAAGCAGTCATTACAAGTGAAGCATCAATTCACTTTTGCACTTTCTGGTTTAGTGTATTTTGGTGTTCACCACGTAGTTTTCTCTACGAAACTGCAATTTCTTTTAACCGTGCGCTTGTATCCATGACGTGTAAAAGGCGGGCTGACTACGTATGGGTGGCACGCGGCGGCGCATGGTTATGCACGGTGACGTAATCATGCGTCACCACTCACTACACGTACAATGTCAGGACGTCATCATGCGTCCGCGTGCGTAAGCGATAAGCCATGCCAGTGGTGCGTGAAGATTTGGTGCCGCACAATATCCTGGAGCGCCGCGCGCAACTCCACACTCCTCACCTCTCCATGCGTCTGTCCCGCGCTACCGACACGCTACCCGTGCGTCACAACATGACGACCAAATTTTTGGAGGTCGCGTAAATGGCGCGCGAATGATGGCCAAGTGGGACAGGCCCTCAAGGGTGAAACAAAAAACTTGAACCCAATTTACACTCTCAGTTGAATATTTCTGCATTATTTTGGGGGGAAAAATAATTTCTCTGCTGTCCTGGCCAATGGCTTACTCAAGATTATTGGAAATATCGTCGATGAATGTGTGGATTCTTCAATAACGTGGAACAATACATTTTGTATATATTGTTCAAGACATGTTTTTGCGCACTCTATCTCTGAATGCAATTTCTCATTTCAGTGTAAGAAGGAACATGTTAGATATCCATTAATATCTAAAATTAATGACCAAAATAAATGATTCTAAGTTATTTATTGGTCAATATTAAGATATTTGGTGCACATTTACTTGCCGTTTCTCTTCATCTCATGTTTAAATGTTGTGTAGATGTATCGTTCCACTGGTTTTGGTAATGACTATTTCATGTGATTATTTTTCATGCTTGGTAGGTTGTGGTAGAAATGTGATTCAGGGTAGTGTATGCAGTAACAAAGATAAATCCTGGCTTTGTGCAAGTATGCATCCAGACCCGAAATGTCGCCTATCCACATTATCCAATGATGCCGCTGAGTTACTCCACCCCTTTGTCTTTTTTTTTGTAAACCAGCATCTGCAGATCCTTGTTCCTAGATCTCTCTCTATGCATGTATTTATCCTTAATAGCAACTAGAAGTACTAATCCCAAACACACCGACAAGGGAGGTGCCGTGCTCTGGCTGAGGTCAGGCGATAACGCTCAGACATCTCCTCCTCCTACTTATCCTTGAACCATGATCCCACTGACTAACATCAGACCTTAATATCACACACCATTTCTGATTTTATTACTTCCGGCACTCTGCCTGCTAAAGCCTCCTATCTTATCGTTCCCCAGCTCTGCTTGTTCATGTCCCATTGTTAATTTTAGATATTCAAATTTCCTTATACCTCAACTCCATTCTATGCCCCCTGGCCCAATCCCTCCCTACCTGTCCAAGACACCTCACACGCTCTTTGTCTCTACAATAACTTCCGTTTTCCAGGCCCCCACTCCTTCATCTTTAATATAGATGTCCAGTCACTCTACACCTCCATCCCCCACCAGGCAGGCCTTAAACCCCTCCAGAACCAACCAATTTTCGTCTACTAACACTCTCCTCCACCAATCTGAGCTGGTCCTTACCCGTAACAATGTATCATTTGACTCCTCCCACTTTCTCCAAATCCAAGGCGCAGCTATGGGCATTCGCATGGGCCCCAGCTATGCCTGCATCTTTGTGGGGTACGTCGAACAAGTTCACTATTCAAGGCGTACACTGGCCCTATCCCCGAACTGTACCTCCACAACATTGACGACTGCATCGGTGCTACCTCCTGCACCGATGCAGAACTCACTGACTTCATCAACTTCACAACTAATTTCCATCCTGTACTCAAATTCACTTGGACCATCTCCGACATCTCCCTACCATTTCTAGATCTCACCGTCTCCGTCACAGGAGACAGACTATTGACTGACATCTATTACAAACCCAATAACTCCCATAGCTATCTAGACTACACTTCTCCTTCCCTCCTTGCTTTCTGTAAAGACTATATCTCCTACTCCCAATTCCTCCATCTAAGCCCTCCAGTGGGCACATGCAGTATAATATAGATAAATGTGAGGTTATCCACTTTGGCGACAAAAACAAGGGAGCAGATTATTATCTCAATGGGGTTAGGTTAGGTAAAGGGGAGGTGCAGCGAGACCTGGGCGTCCTTGTACAACGGCACTGAAGAAAGCTAATGGAATGTTGTCCTTCATAACAAGAGGATTTCAGTGGAGGAGTAAAGAGGTTCATTCTGCAGTTATATAGGGCTCTGGTGAGACCACATCTGGAGTATTGTGTACAGTTTTGATCTCCTAATTTGATGAAGGACATCCTTGTGATTGAGGCAGTGCAGCGTAGGTTCACGAGATTGATCCCTGGGATGGCGGGACTGTCATATGAGGGAAGATTGAAAATACAAGGCTTGTATTCATTGGAGTTTAGAAGGATGAGGGGGAATTTTATAGAAACATATAAAATTATAAAAGGACTGGACAAGCTAGATGCAGGAAAAATGTTCCCAATGTTGGGTGAGTCCAGAACCAGGGGCCACAGTCTTAGAATAAAGGGGAGATCATATAAGACTGAGGTGAGAAAAAACTTTTTCACCCAGAGAGTTGTGAATTTATGGAATTCCCTGCCACAGAGGGCAGTGGAGGCCAAGTCACTGGATGGATTTAAGAGAGAGTTAGATAGAGCTCTAGGGGCTAGTGGAGTCAAGGGATATGGGGAGAAGGCAGGCACGGGTAATTGATAGGGGACGATCAGCCATGATATCAATGAATGGTGGTGCTGGCTCGACAGGGCCGAATGGCCTCCTCCTGCACCTATTTTCTATGTAAGCCGCATCTGCGCCCAGGATGAGATTTTCCATACCAGGTCAGCGGAGATGTTCTCATTCTTTAGGAAACGTGGGGTTCCCCTCTTCCATTATAGTCATCATAATCATAATCGTAATTTAATAGGAGGATAACCTCCTGTGAAATCCGGCGAACTAAGGATGTAGCTGGACCACCCTGGTGAAATAGTGTTCACACAATGTTGACATCCCATACTGCATTGTACTTGTCCTAGGAAACATTGTGTTAAATATATGCTTACCAACTTGATATCCAGGGTGAACCCGACAGAGCGGGTCTTGTTTGCTGCAGCCAATACAATGAGAAGGCACGTTGGCACAGTTAATGGCCATACAACTTAATTATTGACAAAGATCATTTAAAATTAACTCCAACATCAGTATGTTTTGCAACAATCAAGGAATTATAAGCATTATAGTTTTCGGTTTTATTAGTTTAGAGATACAGCACGGAAACAGGCCCTTCGGCCCACCAAGTCCACACCGACCAGCAATCCCCGCACATTAATACTATCCTAGGGACAGATTTTACATTTAACAAGCCAATTAACCTACAAAACCTGTACGTCTTTGGAGTGTGGGAGGAAACCAAAGTCAAGCCAACATGTCACCAATCATGATATCGAGAGTGAAAGCATACTATTTGGTTCATTGCCGCCCATTCATCAAACCAAGTCTAATCTGGCCAGTTCATTTCATAGGCATCACAATGCCAGTAATGTCCAAGGAATCATGGAGCCTAAATTGGAGGATAGAAAGCCAACTTCAGCCTTTATCCACAGTGGCTTTATCGACTCTCCTCGAACCAACAACAATATCGATCCCACCACCATAGACCTCGCCAGAGACCTCGCCTGCCGCTAGCTTGTTACAACGGCATTGACAGCCTTTAATGACAAGCCCGAGAATTACTGGGCTTGGAAATCTTCCTTTCAAAGCGCCATAGCAGACCTGCGCCTTTCACCAGGAGAAGAGCTAGATCTTTTAATAACCATATAATAACCATATAACCATATAACAATTACAGCACGGAAACAGGCCCTCTCGGCCCTTCCAGTCCGTGCCGACCATTTGTTTTCCCCTAGTCCCATCTACCTGCACTCAGACCATACCCCTCCATTCCCTTCACGTCCATATACCTATCCACTTTACTCTTAAATGTTAAAATCGATCCTGCCTCCACCACTTCTGCTGGAAGCTGATTCCACACAGCCACCACCCTCTGAGTAAAGAAGTTCCCCCTCACGTTACCCCGAAACCTCTGTCCCTTAATTCTCATGTCATGCCCTCTTGTTTGAAACTTCCCTACCCTCAATGGGAAAAACGTATCCACGTCAACTCTGTCTATCCCTTTCATCATTTTAAAGACCTCAATCAAGTCCCCCCTTAACCTTCTGCGCTCCAAAGAATAAAGACCTAACTTGTTCAACCTTTCTCTGTAACATAGTTGCTGGAACCCTGGCAACATTCTAGTAAATCTCCTCTGTACTCTCTCTTTTTTGTTGACATTCTTCCTATAACTAGGCGACCAAAATTGTACACCATACTCCAGAATTGGTCTTACCAATGCCTTGTACAATTTTAACATTACTTCCCTACTCCTATATTCAATGCTCCGATTTATAAAGGCCAGCACACCAAAGGCTTTCTTTACCACCCTATCTACATGCGATTCCACCTTCAGGGAACTATGCACAGTTATTCCTAGATCCTCTGTTCCACAGCATTCCTCAATTCCCTACCATTTACCATGTACGTCCTATTTTGATTTGTCCTGCCAAGATGTAGCACTTCACACTTATCAGCATTAAACTCCATCTGCCATCTTTCAGCCCACTTTTCCAAATGGCCCAAATCTCTCTGTAGACTTTGAAAATCTACTTCATTATCCACAAACACCACCTATCTTAGTATCATCTGCATACTTACTTATCCAATTTTCCACCCCATCATCCAGATCATTGATGTACATGACAAACAACAGTGGACCCAACACAGATCCCTGAGGCACCCCACTGGTCACCGGCTTCCAACCTGACAAACAGCCATCCACCATTACTCTCTGACATCTCCCATTCAGCCACTGTTGAATCCATCTTGCTACTCCGCCATTAACACCCAAAGATTGAACCTTCTTAACCAACCTTCCATGGGGAACCTTGTCAAAGGCCTTACTGAAATCCATATAGACAACATCCACTGCTTTACCCTCATCAATTTCCCTAGTTACCGCTTCAAAAAATTCAAGAAGGTTTGTCAAACATGACCTTCCAGGCACAAATCCATGTTGACTGTTCCTGATCAGACCCTGTTTATCCAGATGCTTATATATATTATCTCTAAGTATCCTTTCCATTAATTGGAATAAAATGGCTTGGAAAAGAATCCTCGGAGCAGGCAACAAGAATTAAGGCTGTCGACATGAGAAATCCATCAGCAGGTTTGACGATGGCTTGGCAGAGGCTTGAAGAAACCTATGGTTCACCTGAGTATATTGAGCGTGCCCTCTTTACCAAGCTTGAGAACTTTCCCAGGATCACCATCAAAGAGCCATATAAGCTACGTGAGCTCGGGGACCTTCTATCAGAAATCGAAATTCGATGGGTACTACCCGGTTTGTCTTACCTTGACACCTCCAGGGGAGTTGCACTGATTGTTGAGAAGCTTCCTTATGACATTTCAGGGAAAGTGGACTAACTTTGGATCTAATTATAAACGCCACCACCGCATCCCATTCCCCCCTTTTAGTGTGTTTGCCGACTACTGGAGGCAAAAACCAGAACGGACCCCAGCTTCAATCTCTGTTTCTCTCATCCAGCAATTGTCAAGAGAGAAAAAATAGAGAGACATGGTAAAACTCTCGTCTCCGTCCACAGGACACAAGCATCTCCAACAACCCCTGAGACACAGTAATCCAGTGACCCATCCAAGCTGTGTCCCATTCATGCTAGGATTCATCCATTAAAGGAGTGCAGAGCCTTTAGAGAAATGAGCTTGGAAGACCGCAAACACTTCCTTAAGGAACATTCCATTTGTTTCCGCTGCTGCTGCTCCACAAGTCATTTTGCCAAGAACTGTAAAGCAGAAGTGAAATGTACTGAGTGCGACAGTGACAGACGCCTCTCTGCTCTTCATCCAGGCCCAGCCCCTTGGAAGTCCAAGCCATCTCCCCCCGCATCTGAGCATGGCGGGGAAGAAGAGGTAGCGGTAAACCAGGCGATCACCTCCAGATGCACAGAGGTGTGCGGTGAAAGGGTCAGCGCGAGAGCATGTGCTAAGATATGTCTCATCTCAGTCTATCCAGAAGGACGTCGTCAAGACGAACAGAGCAACCGCTCTCTTGCAACATCTGAGTTCTTCAATATCTTTGAGATCAAAGAAAGCCATATACACTGCGGACATGTGCCGGGCTCAAGCAGACTGCAGGTAGAAGAGCCTGCGGTTACATGGTGGAGTCTGTGGACGAGAAGACATTGCTCCCTCTCAGAATGCAATCAAGTGCCTAACAACCGTGCCGAGATCCCCACTCCCAATGCTGCGCGTCACCAGTCATCAGACGCATTGCCAAAGAGATTCCTCCACTGGATCCAAAGGCCGAAATACTACTCCTATTGGGAAGATATATTCTGCAGGTGCACAAAGTGAGGAAGCAAATTAATGGTCCCAACAATTCCCTTTTCGCTCAGAAGCTGGATCTGGGATGGGTAGTTGTCGGCGACGTATGTCTTGGTGGCGCACATAGACCTACCCAAGTGGACACCTACAAGACCTGCATTCTAGGAAACAATCGACCTACTTACCTCACACCATGCACAAGCCACGTTACGGTGAAGGAGAACTACTACCTGGCCGTCGGGTCCAGCGTTTCTCAAGAGAGCACATACCTGCAATGCCTTTCCTCAAGGGACCTTTGAGGTCACGGAGCCAGATCTAGATAGTGAGATCCGTCCTCTTGCAACTAACACCACACTGGTCCTTACTGTGCTGAATCCCTCAAGTGTTGAGCATTTCTCCAAGTGGAGCACCCTGGTCCACGCAGTGGTATGGTTAATCCACATTGCTCAAACCTTCTCTAAACCTAACCAAGGCAACAGCTGCCAAGGTTGGCACATTTGTCGTTCAGGCCCCTCTAGAAGAGTTGCGGAAAGCAGAGATGCTCATTATGAAGGGTGTCCAACAACAGAGTTATTCGCAAGTTGGAGTGCACCACTGCAGCATGCAACCTCCCTGCACACAGCCCTTTGTGCAAGCTGTCCAATATTGTGTGACAGTGGATTGCTACGAGTGGGAGGCCGCATCACTCGGGCAAAGCTGGGAGCAGAGGAAACCAATCCAGTAATCATCCCAGGACGTCATCATCTGGCTACCCTACTTGTGGGTCACTATCATGAAACTGTGAAACATCAAGGAAGGCACTTCACTGAGGGTGCTGTGAGACAGGCTTGTTACTTGTTGGTTGGAGCGAAGACGTGCATCAGTAGTTTCCTCTTCATGTGCGTCATCTGCAGGAAACTCCGTGGTAAGAATGAGCACCAACAGATGGCCGACCTTCCAGCGGAACGACTACAAGTGGCACCACCCTTCACTTACGTGGGCGACGAGATGTTTGGCCCTTGGGAGGTGACATCACGCGGACCAGAGGAGGACACAGCAACAGCAAGAGATGGGCTATGTTCTCCTGCATGTGTACCAGAGCTGTGCACATCGAAGTGGCAGAGAGCATGAGTGCTAGCAGCTTTATCAATGCCCTGAGGAGGTTTTTTGCCATCAGAGGGCCAGCAAAGCAGATACGATCAGATTGCGTCACTAACTTTGTTGGTGCCAGTCATGAGCTGAAGATGGGTGATGCAAGCACCAGCTCTGACAGCGTTGAGAAATACCTCCAGGATCAGAAGTGTACATGTGTATTCAATCCGCCCCATTCCTCCCACATGGGTGGTGCGTGGGAGTGGATGATCGGTGTCGCCCATCATATCATCGACTACATGCTCCTCCAGAATTGAGCAGCCAGCCTCACACATGAGGTCTTAACGACATTTATGGCAGAGGTCACAGCTGTGATTAATGCAAGACCCCTCATCCCTGTGTCTTTGGACCCAGAGTCACCTTTCATTCTGACTCCAGCTACACTCCTGACTCAGAAGACGGGCATTCCCCTTCCTCCTCCTGGTGACTTTGGGAAAGGAGTTATTCTCAAAGAAGAGAGGAAGCGTATTCAAAGCCTAGCGGAAACTGTTAGGAGCAGATGGCGTCAGGAGTATCTTGTTACTCTGCAAAGTGGACGCAAGTGGTTGGACACAAGGCAAAATCTTAAAGGTGACATCGTCCTCCTGAAGGACAAACAGGCCAGAAGAAATGAGTGGCCCATGGCAATCATCTCAAAGACTTTTCCAAGTCAGGATGGGAAGGTTCGGAGAGTGGAAGTCAGAATCTTCAAGGATGGAGGCCAGAAGCTCTACATCCGCCCAATCACTGAAGTGGTCCTCCTGTCTCCCGAGGATTCTGGGGGTTAAATGGGAGATTTGCGTGGGGTCTGGGAGACCCCAGGTGGGGAGTGTACTGGACTGTATTTTGTTTACATGCATTAATGCCACCTGCTGGAAGTTCTGGTACAGCAGCTTTAAGTTACGCTTCCTGTTATACAGGAAGTTGTCAAAAACAAGGAAGGGTCTAGCTCAGATAGGGTACCTCGTGGTGTTTAGACAGTGTAATTCACAGTGTGTAATCCATTGCCATCCTCCCTCAGAGTTTGTTAGACGCAATCCCTTTTCACAGTTGAATACAGTAAAGCATCATATGACAGCTCGTCTCTACTGGTCTTTATTGGATTAATTGTTTAGCTTGCTGGATAGGAACATTCAGCGAGTCCAGTATACCACCCCTTTCAGCTTTCCGCCGAAACCGTTCCCAACGCAACTCCCTCGTCAACTTGTTCCTTCCCACCCAAGCTTTCCCTCGCTCTCCATCCCCTCCCCCTTCCCAGCTCTCCCACCAGTCTTGCTATTTCCGACTACATTCTATCTTGTCCCGCCCACTTCCCTGACATCAGTCTGCAGAAGGGTCTCGACCCAAAACGTCACCTATTCCCTCTCTCCAGAGATGGTGCCTGTCCCACTGAGTTACTCCAGCATTTTATGTCTATCCCTAACTTGGATCCAGGCATCCAACACAAATGTAAAATGCAATGTTTGGGAGGTCAGCGAACTGGTGTTTGAACTTGGAGACCTTGCAGTTGTATGGCAACAGCTGGTAGACCAGAAATAAATGAATGCCAGAGTAAACACAATGCACTGAATGGCCTGATTCTGTTCCTATGTCTCTTGGACATCTCCAATAGTGCTGTATAAAAATGAGGTGCAATGCTCTTACTTTTGTATGTAGGATCTTTTTATATACTCGCTGAATCTGTTATTATTTCTTTGTTATGCTTAAAATGATGTTTGATCCTTGGTTGTATTGCGGGTGATATAAATTGGAAACAAAAGCAATTTGAGTAACTTGGCCATTTTTTAAAATTTTACAGATATTGTGCTAAAGAATGGATATCGTACATGTTCCACTTCCATCAAGCAGCACAATGCTGTCATCGAATTTTGCCCATGTGATCTTTCAAAATGTGGCAAAAAGTTACCTCCCTCATGCTCCACTTGAATGCCATTACACACTGACTCCATACATTAAGCCACATCAAAAGGACTGGGTTGGCATCTTCCGGGTGAGTTCCATCATTTACAGTAACTATTCAGTGTATTTGATTGCTAGATTCATGCTACAGTGCAACTACAGTCTACTATTTCTGTAAGATGTTTCTGGAAGTAGTACATAAATGAAGGTATAACTGTTGTGAATGATGCAAAGATTTTTTCCTGTGGATTGGATAAGATGAATCAATACAAATAATTATGTTTACAAAAAATAAATGAAGGGAATTGTCGAAAGGGGAGTGGGACAAGAGGGATGTGGGAATTTAATAGATCATTTAAAAAAAAACCAATGTCTTTCTCTTTTATCTTTTTTATTGCATTTTCCCCATCTCATCTCTTTGACTTCCCAATCCTTCCTGTCCTACAACAGGGGGAGCAAGACAATTATATTGAAATTTGGACAATATAATTTGTGTGCACAGTGGTTATATGCAAACCTCTTCTTTGGACAAAAAAAACATTAGACACTGCAAGGCTAACCTTAGGTAGACATAAAATGCTGGAGTAACGCAGTGGGACAGGCAACATCTCTGGAGAGAAGGAATGGGTGACGTTTCGGGTCGAGAGATGCTGCCTGTCCCGCTGAGTTACTCCAGCATTTTGTGTTTACCTTCGATTTAAACCAGCATCTGTAGTTCTTTCCTACACGGGCTAACCATCATGTTACTTTAGTGGAGGATCATTCCATCTCCTCTGCACTTGCAGCTTGGATGCTGAAAATGTGGATATGTATACCCAGGCACAGTGAAAAACTGTTTTGTTTTGTTGTGCTATTCAGGCAAAGGATACCATTTGTGAGTAAATAATGCTGCTCAAAAAATAATAGAAGTGCTGAATTACAGCTTCCGAGAGTGCAGATTTAAAAAAAAAAAGGTGCAAGAGATATATTGGAAGATCAGGAATACATTAAAATATAAAAGGTTCATTCAAGATTCTGATAAGTGTGGAAGAAACTGTTCTTGAATTTAGTGGTACATGCTTTCAAACGTTTGTATCTTCTACCCGACGGGAAAGGGAAAAAAAGAGAATGACCTGGAAGTGAGTGGTCCCTGATTATTTTCACTGCTTTTCAGAGGCAGCATGAAGTGATGATGGAGTCAGTGCAGTTGGTGGCAAGTTTGCATGATGGACTTGGCTGGGCCTTCAACTTTGCAGTTTCTTGTGCTCTTGGGGAAAGAAGTTGCTCTACCAATCTGTGATATAATACTTTGGTGCATGTGTAGAAATTAGTAAGAGTCATTGAAAACATGCCAAATGTCATTAGTCTTCTGAGGGAGCAGAGGTGTTGGTATGCTCTCTTGGCAGTGTTGTCAATAAGGTTGAACCAAGTCAAATTGTTGATGTGTAGGGAGGAACTGCAGATGCTGGTTTAAACCAAAGATTGAAACAAAATGCTGGAGTAACCTCTTCAGTCTGAAGAAGGGTCTCGACCCGAAATGTCACCCATTCCTTCTCTCTAGAGATGCTGCCTGTCCCGTTGAGTTACTCCAGCATTTTGTGTCTATCTTCAAATTGTTGGTGATATTTGCACCTAGGAACTTGATCTCTCAACGACAGTCTACCCTTGTTATTATTGACCTCATTATAACGGATTTCTGTAATCATGGATGGAGGCGACTGGTGTCAATGGACGAGAAGCTCACAGCACAGTGTTGGGCTCCAGATAGGTGGCGGCAGGGAGAAAACAAGCAGTAAAATACTCTTGACGAATGTGGCATTGGGAAGGGTTTGCAGTGGCCACAACAAAGTGAGGTCCCGGGTGTTAGATACAGATGCAGCGCGTGCCACTGCTCCAGCGATGCCCTGGCAACACGCGCCTCAGTCACTTGGTAATGACGTGAGGCTCCTATTGCACAGCTCCCTGTTTTTGCCCGATTTCCATATGAGCTGGCGTCGTGTGGCTTGCTTATGATTATGGGTGTGGAGAGCGTGAGCAGCATGAAGGCAGCGTGAATACCGGGCCTGTCACTGGTGCACCGCATGGGGGGGGGGGGGGGGCGCGAGGTTGTGGGGAGAGGGGGGTTGTGGGCAGGGAGTGTTGTGGAGGTGGGGTTTGTGGGTGGGAAAGGGGCATGTGGGGGAGTGGGGTTGTGGGCCGGGGGAGGGGTGTGGGGAGGAGGGGATATGGGGGCGGGGGGGGGCATGGGAGAGAGAGCTCGGAGAAAAGACGGGGAAAGAGCCATGGGTGAGAGTGGTATTACGGGGAGGGAGCAGGAGCCAGCGAGGGGGACCAGAGGGGAAGGGGTTGGTGGTGCGATGGGGACTCACAGCGGCTGCTGGCCGCTTCGCTGGTCGTTCTCCTCAGAATCTCCGCTTTCCGTTTGGCGACATCAGTGCCATCTCCGACTCCGTACTGGGTTGGGTCGGGCCGGGCCGTTTCTGGTCCCTCACTCCGAAAATTGTGTCCGGTTGGAGACCTCCGCCAGCCGTCCAGAGCCTCCCGCTGCTGCAGCAACGACACAATGGCGCAGGAAGGGGCAGTCCGTCCCGCGGAGTGACAGTAAAAGGGACCAATTCGCGCGGTGCTGAATGGAAGGAGAGGCAATCGATCGGCGCACGCACGGTTTTAAAGATGTTTAAACCTCGATAACTCTTACCAGCTTCCACTGATCGGAACGAAACGGTGCAATTGCAGCGCATTAGAATGGTGAGTAAGCTGGCGAAAAATCGTAGCGCTATCGAGTTTTTGCGCAAATAGAATGTCCGCCAAACCGGAAGATAACAAGATCAGAGTTTTAGTTATGTATAAATAGATTGACAAAGTATAGATCAGCTATAGAAACTGGTGGAGAAATGGCAGATCAAGTTTAATCCAAGCATGTGTGGGAGGTTGACTGCCAGGAGAAAGTATATGGTTAATGGCAAGATCCTTAACAGCATTGATATATGGAGGGATCTAGGTTCCAAGTCCATAGCTTCCTAAAAGTGGTACATTAAGTGGTAAAGTTTGTGTATTATATGCCTGCATTCAACCATTGGGGCATTGAGTATTCGAGTCTGGAGATCATGCATCAGCTTTAAGACTTTCGTTAGGATGGATTTAAGGTATTGTTTGTAGTTCTGGATAGTCCGTTACAGGAAGGATCTTGGAGAGGATGCAGAAGACTGGCATACCAGAATACCAATGTAAGAAAAAGGAACTGCAGCTGTTGGTTTTTACCAAAGATGGACACAGAATGCTGGAGTAACATCGGGTCAGGCAGCATCTCTGGAGAAAATGCGTGTAGCATTTGGGTCAGGACCCTTTTTCAGACTGACTAAAGTGGATGGAGCGGGGGGGGGAAAAGGCAGGACAAATCGGGGCCAACAGCAGATGACCTCTGTCACTAAACTAGATGGTATTGTAGATAGTGTGAGTGTGAAAGGTACATCTTCTAGATGTGCTGGGACGCATCCTCAGTAATGTGACCTGGGGTCATCGGGTCTTTCGGGTCTCACAACATCAGACACCCTCGCCTAGGCGACCCAGCCAGGGTTAATCAAGCCCCGACTTGCGTCCCAGCAGCAACCGCCCACGGATCAGCCCTCTTAATCCAAAGCCACCTAGTGGCTTTCTCATTGGCTTCGCTTGCGGATTGAATGGCCCTCTTCTTTGCTAGCCCCGTAATGCCCAACTGGTTGAGGACTTTGCAGAGTGAGCGTCCTGCAAAGCCTCTACAGCCCACCTCTATGGGCTCATAGTATGTCTTCCAGCCGCTGTCCTGGCACATCTCCACCAGTTCATGGTACTTTGCGCGTTTCCTCTCGTTAGCCTCTTCAATACGCTCTTCCCAGGGCACTGTCAGCTCCAGAAAGATCAGCTGTTTTGTCACTTTGGCAGTGATGATCATTTCTGGCCAGAGTGATGTTGCTGTGATGTGCTATGGAAATTTCAGCTGTTTGCCCAGATCAGTGGCTGTGTAGAGGAGGCTCATCCTTGTTTTTGGTTGTGGACGAGGCTTCTCTCCAGCCTTGACAAAAGTGATTGATTTCTTTGGGGCGTGGTGGTGTTTGCTGTTACCGATGGCAGTGGCTGTGCTCTCAGCAACCACCTTGAGCACCTGGTCATGGCGCCACCGATAGCGACCTTCCCCAAGGGACTTTGGGCAGCTGCTAAGGAGATGTTCTAATGATCCGCTTCCAGAGCAAAGTGGGCAGGAAGCCAGAGTAATCTACTCTCGGCTCAGGTAGATCTACCCCGGGTGGAAGGGGAGACGGGTGGAGAGAGAGTAGAGGGGTGGAGGGGAAAGAAAGGGGTAGACGGGGAGGGGGTGTAAGGGGGTATGGAGAAGGGGGAGGTGGCAGCGCTCTCACCCCTCCAGTCGCCGTGCTTCACGCACACAACCCCGGCTCCACCGCGCTCTCTCCCCGGGAAGATGTGGTGAACACTACAGGGAGGGCCGGCGGGTTGGAGCAACGTTTACAAACCTCGGCCTCAGCTCAGTCACGTCCGCCCAGACCCCGGCATCCGTTCCTGCCGCCGGCCCTCTCCCTCCCTTCTCTCCTCCCCTTCTATCCCTCCCTTCTCTCCTTCCCTCCCTCCTCTCTTTTCCCTTCTCTCCTTCCCTCCCGCCCTTCTTTCTCTACTTCCCTCACTCCCTTCTTTCTCTACTTCCCTCGCTCCTCTCCTTTCTCCTCTCCTTTCTCACTTCTCTCCTTTCTCTCTCCTTCCCTCCCACAGACACAAAGCACAGACAACCAACACACAGAGACGGAGAGAGAGAGAGAGAGACAGAGAGAGAGAGAGAGAGAGAGAGAGAGACAGAGACACAAAGAGAGAGAGACAGAGAGAGAGACAGACGATGGGGTAGAAGCCCAAAATTTAATGCCTCGGCTGGTTTTTCGACAATAGGTGTTGGTTTTCCAGGATCTAGTTAATTAATTATTTTTTTCACTTCACAATCACTAATACAAGTGGTATTGTAACTATGTACTTTTCAGAGGTGATCTACACTTTTATGTTACTTGTAGGCTTATATGTATGCAATTTTATATTAAAATGTAGGTTAGATCTGTTTGGTCCATTAACTCGCAGGCACTTTTTAAGCGTGCATTTTGATTACTTTCCATTCTACCATTGAGATATAAAGTCTATAACAGACTTTATTTGTATTTCTATGATTCTACAGACCTTGACTGGGAACCTGGGGCTCACCATAATTGTTCCCAATTGGGCCCCGCACCTCCTAAGGCCGGCCCTGTTAGATGATGTTTCTTGTTAAAGAAGGAACTGCAGATGCTGGAGAATCGAGGGTACACAAAAGGCTGGAGAAACTCAGCGGGTGCAGCAGCATTTGACCAATCCGACTTCCCGGTGGCTGAGCACTTCAACTCCCCCTCCCATTCCGTATCCGACCTCTCGGTCCTGGGCCTCCTCCACGGCCAGAGTGAGCAACACCGCAAGTTGGAGGAACAGCACCTCATATTCCGCTTGGGGAGTCTGCATCCTTTGGGCTTGAACATTGAATTTTCTCAATTCTGTTAACCCTTGCTGTCTCCTCCCCTTCCCACCTCTCCCTCAGCCCTCGGGCCCTGGCATTCCCCCTCTCTCTATCTCCCTCCCCCACCCTAGTTGCACCAGCTTCTCATTTTCACACCACAAAAAGCTTACAATGGCTTGTTCCCTTTATCATCGATACTTTTTTGCATATCATTCATTCATTGTTCTTTATCTCTCCACATCACTGTCTATATCTCTCGTTTCCCTGATCCCTGACCAGTCCGAAGAAGGGTCTCAACCCGAAACGTCGCCCATCTCCTTCGCTCCTTAGATGCTGCTGCACCCGCTGAGTTTCTCCAGCCTTTTGTGTACCCCAGATGATGTCTCTTCTTGCCTTAGGGAAGTATCCCAAATGCGCTCTGCCAGTTGCCATGACTCCCACCAATACCTTTTGCCTTGGGCGTGACTCTGCCACCTCCACTGCTTTCTCTGTCCTCCATTGAAGAAAACTGTCAGGAATTCACGCGGGATCTTGATCAGCTGGGTAAATGGGGTGAGGGATGGAAAAATGAGTTTAATTCAGATTAGTGTGAACTGTTGAATTATTCCCCATTAAACGGGGTTGGAATTTCACAGACTGAGTGAGTGTTGTAGAACAGAATAGATGCAAAAGTTTTGTTGTATTTTGTTGCATTTTCACCAGCTTCCACATTTACATGGAGCTGTTTTGAACCAGACCATGTATCTCAGTAGATCAGAGGTTGGGCTCGACAAGTTTAATGTGATGAAAATCATTAATAAATTTAAAAACAACAAAAACAATGCATTCATTTAAATGTTCCTTAAATGACTTGAAATTAAATTAACCAGAAAAATAAGATGAAAAAAAATGAATGAAGTACTTAAATGTAGTTACCTTTCTAATGTAAGTGACCCAGTTCATATTCCCTCCCACGGATGCTGCCTGTTCCTCAGGCAGTTTTTTGTGCTCAAGATTCTAGCATCCGCAATCTCTTAAATCTCAAATAAGAAGGGTTGCAGAAACTAAGTCAGCCATGGTTGGAGTAATGTTTAGGAGCTAAATGGAAAGAACGTTTAGCCACATGGATCACACACATCAGCACTCTGCATCCAGATTTATTAGATTCAATGGAGCAGGAAACCTGATTCAATGGATCAAGAAGTCGGATGTTCAACCTGCCTGTGTTTTCTGCATTTTAATGTGAAAGTATGAAAGTTCCAGTTAGCCTGCAGGGAGGACTTCGCCTCTGATTCTTTGTGGAACCACTTGCAAAAAGTTAGTATGGTTTATCCTATTGTACATTTTGATCCACTAGAAAATATGTTTAAGCAACATTTAATGAGATCAATCTGTATTCATGAAAGCTCAAATCAGGACAGCCTATTCTGCTTTTGAAGATGCTAATGAAGAGGCTAACAGAAGGTCGATTAATTCAACATAGTTTGGCCAGCTGCTGATTATCATTGTCTTCCGTGGCTGGTGACTAAATGGATTTGATGCAGTTTTGATTAATAACTGGTGAAAACAATTGCGGCCCATAGAAGTGATAACTTTAAATTTTTAATTGAGTGCCGCATCAGAAACCTGCAGGGAGGAAAACTGTGCTGCCATCTCCTGGTGCTTTTTGTATGTTGCGGGGCTGAAGGATTATTTGGTTGTATATTCCTTTCAGCAGAAATAAAATACATTAAAAATAAAGTGTACATAAAATTTGTTGATTCCTATATGGGATGAGGGTGTTGCCCATAAGGTTATTATTTATTGCCCATCTGTAATTGCTATTGTGAGAAAGATATTTTGCACTGCTGTAGGATCCAGTCGCAAGCTTTGCAAGGCCTAGCAAGAATAAATAAATAGTATTCCTCTTCAGGTTAACTAGATATGTTACTCAATTTGCTGTTACCAGAAATTAGTCTACAATTCAAAGATTAGCATTAATATTTAGTACAAATGACTGTCTGAAATGTTCTAATTATGTTGTATAGTATATTGAATTTGATATGTAGTAGACTTTTCATTTAAATTTCCATCCATTTCTCTCTGTCTTGCTTTGTATTTCATTTTTTAATTATGTAATTGTTTTAATGTATTAACTGACAATCTAGGCTATGAAAAGTCAATTCAGGCAGCACAAGTAATGATTCCACACACAAACAGATGCTTCAAGATGTGTCTTGGTTCATTGACATTCGCTCCCATTCCTTTCTAATCTAGTGTTGACACCAGTTTGCCAGCAATCACTCCTAATTTTCAGAATCGGTCTAATTAACTTATATTGGATCTATTTCTATCAATTGCATATTTCCATTGTTGGTGATTAAACCTGAAGAGAACTTTAACAGGTGCTGGTTCACCAGTGCCCTATTTAACTGAAATTATGTTATCAAGTTAAGCTCTAAATCCAGGAACTCTGTACCCATTATTGACCGATTTAATCTGGATGATTGCAGGTTCAAAAAGGCATATCTCATGGGACGGACAAATGTAATAAATAAGTAAATAAAATATATAGTCTAAAAGTGAAATGCATAAAAAGGCCATATATCATGGTCAGAACTGGTGATTCAAAAATCTGAAGCAATTTAAGAAATATCAAGTATGATAGTACAGAAATAAAATTAACATGGCATTTTATCTATCAATTACATTTCTCCACCAGAAAAGTTGTTTATAAATAATACTAGACTAAGTGGGACCCGTTGGGTCCCATGTTCACATGGGAGGGCTGGTCCCCCGACGCAATATTCCACCTCTCCACCAATTCTAATATTGGTGGCCGGGGGGGGAGGGGGGGGGGCTTTCTGGAGTGTTAGTATGGGTGTTGTTGGCTGCAGGGACTACTGGTCTCCAGAGGGCTAGTATGGACATTGTGGGCCAAATGGATTCTTGGGGTGGCAGCTCAGTCCCTCGAGCCTGATGTGCTGGCAGCTCACTCACGGCTGGTGGGCTGGCAGTTGACCCACGGCTATTCCTTGAAATTCCATTTCAAGCAGAGTGCAAGGCCACCAAATTCAAATCCATTTTCCTACCATTTCAAGCAGGGTGCAAGGCCACCAAATTCAAGTACAGTTTCTTACCTCTTCGAGCAGTGTGCAAGACCACAAAATTCAAGTGCAGTTTCATACCACTTCAAGCAGGGTGCAAGGCCACCAAATTCAGGTTCAGTTTCCTACCACTTCAAGCAGGGTGCAAGGCTATCAAATTCAAGTGCAGTTTCCAATCACTTCAAGCAGGGTGCAAGGCTACCAAATTCAAGTGCAGTTTCATACCATTTCAAGGAGGGTGCAAGGCCACCACATTCAAATGCAGTTTCATACTATTTCAAGAAAGGTGAAACCACCATAAAACCACACAAAACACCACACTCACAGTTCAGTAGACATTCAGTGTGTTCAGTTGATTCACAGCTCAGACAGTCGTGACCTCTCCCTCCCCATCATGCAGAGACTGAGCCACACCCATACTTTTGTGTTTTATAATCCCTCTCCCTCCCACCGGAAAAGGTGTGGCCCTCATGGTGTGATTGACATGAGAGAGATTCTCAATATTTTTTAAACACTAACAACACTTTTGTTTTTCATTGATGGGAAGAATCCTCTGCACCTGATGAGTGGAGGGTGACTGAGTAAGATAGCCAAAAAGCCGTAAGTGGTAGCGTTTTATCTAAAATCAATATAGTGCAAGCAGGAAGTTGTCAAGTTTAGACAAACAACCATCTGCAGTGCCTTTTCACTTCAACCCACCCCCCCCACCCCAAAACAACCATTTGCATGCAGTCCCTTTTCACTTCAAACCAAACCCCCCAAACAACCATTTGCATGCAGTGCCTTGTTACTTCAACCCAAACCCCCCAAACAACCATACGCATGCAGTGCCTTTTCACTTCAACCCAAACCCCCCAAACAACCATTTGCGTGCAGTGCCTTTTTACTAAAACCCAACCCCCCCCCCCCCCAACCAACCATTTGCAGTGCCTTTTTACTTCAAACCAGCCATATTTTCATTTTCAAACCACATAAAAGGGCACTCATAGTTGAATAGTTCATTGTTATTCAGAGCTCAGAGAGATGTGACCCTCTGGCTTCCTCCATCTTGCAGAGACCGAGTGAGGCACACCACGTCCCTCCCCCCTCCCACCAGCAGGGGCAGCAGAGAGAATGGCAATGTTTTAAAAAACATTAATATCTCTCTGATTATTCATCGATGGGAAAAATCCTGTGGTCCAGTCCGGTGGAGGGGCGCTCTGAGCGAGGTGGCCAAAAATGACGGCCGTAAGTGGCAGTGTTCTCTCGGAAATCAAATCTCAGTGCGTCAAATGCGGTCAAGATCTTACTTTTAGTAATATAGATAGATATTGGTAATTTAAGTCTCAAAAATGATGCTTATAACGAAATGCTGCTGTCTTGGAGTTAATTAATAGAAATTTAAATTGTAAAAGCTTTGAAATAAATTCAAGTCATCAAAGTTTTTTTCAAAAACAGTTACATTTTAAAATGGGAAGAAGGTTAAAAAAGTACAGCATTATCTTTTGGGCACTTAAACACATCAAGTATATTGACTTTATAATAGCTTGAATGGTTCTGTGGATCCCAACATGTTATGTGACTTGCAGACTTTGTTTCTAATGAAATGAAACCCTGGTCATATTTCCTTGTGTTGGTGATGCTTGTTTGTATTCACAGATGCTTTGTTTTTTCAACTGACTAGTTTTTTCTTCATTTGCTAATAAAGTGCTAATTACATACATAATTTCTTAATATATAACTCATGACTGCATTCAACACATTTGTTTCCTTCACTTCTATTTTCCTGCTTTCTTTTAATAAGGATGTTGGTAGATTATTGGTCTGTGATGCAGTGCAGCAGTTAAAACTGCATATTAAATTATAGGTCGACACAAAATGCTGGAGTAACTCCGCGGGATAGGCAGCATCTCTGGAGAGAAGGAATGGGTGGAGTTTCGGGTCGAGACCCTTCTTCAGACTGATGTCGGGAGTGGGCGGGACAGAGATAGAATGTAGTCGGAGACAGTAAGACTGGTGGGAGAACTGGGAAGGGGGAAGGAATGGAGAGAGAGGGAAAGGACTATTTGAAGTTGGAGAATTCAATGTTTATACTGTTGGGCTGCATGTTACCCAAGCAAAATATGAGGTGCAATTCCTCTAATTTGCGCCGGGCCTCACTCTGACCCAGGACAGAAAGGTCAGGTAGGTTAAGGTGGACTGAGCGGAGGTGTTCAGCGAAACGATCGCCGAGCCTGTGCTTGGTCTCGCCGATATACAGGAGTTGACACCTGGAACAGCAGATACAGTAGATGAGGTTGGAGGAGGTGCAAGCGAAGGGACGAGTTGACCAGGGAGTTGGAGAGCGAATGGTCTCTGCGGAAAGCAGAAAGTGGTGGAGATGGGAAGATGTAGCCAGTATGGGATCCCGTTGGAGGTGGTGAAAATGTTGGAGGATTGTATGCTGTATGCGACGGCGGATGGGGTGGAAGGTGAGGACAAGGGGGACTCTTATGAATGGGGGGAGGGGGAGCAAGAGCGGAGCTGCGGAATATCGAGGAGACCCTAGCGAGAGCCTCATCTGCAATGGAAGGGGAACCCCCGTTCCCTAAAGAATGAGAACACCTCCGATGTCCTGGTATGGAAAACCTCATCCTGGGCGCAATTGAGTTGTAGACGGAGGAATTGGGAGTAGGGGATAGAGTCTTTACAGGAAGCAGGGTGAGAAGAAGTGTAGTCCCGTGGGTTTGTAATAGATGTCAGTCAATAGTCTGTCCCATGCGATGGAGACGGTGAGATCCAGAAACGGTAGGGAGATGTCCAAGTTAATTTGTGTGCTGGATGGAAATTAGTCGTTGTAAAGAAGATACACGGACACCATTGGATCTTTACTACTTTAATAAACATACGTTATTGCCCTAGCTGTACGTGGTCTGTCACGATCACTAGAGAGCGAGCTAGGAGTGTGAAGGTTACAATTATACTAACTGGTGGGGGAGTGGTTAGCATGGACATCGTCACTATCAATTAAAGGTGTATACACATATCATCTACATCCTTCCTCTACAAAAACAAACAGTGAGTGACAGGGCGACCACGTCTCATGCGCTAGGGTAAATGCAAACAGTAAGGCACGGGAATACAGAATCACACGTAATCGCCGTAACGGACCAGCAACCAGACCGGGTCCGAACCTTGCCATCACCTCCTTCCCCGACGGGAACAAGCGGGGACGACGCCGGGGCATGGGGAGGGGGGGGGGGGGGCTACGGACAGGAGAACCCCTGGGCGACGAGGGCATCGTGGGGGGACGGCGAAGAGGAGGGCGAGGAAGCCGGAGAAAGTGGGACCACAGCCGGAAAACGGACAGGAAAAGGACGAGGGGGGGGACCCCAGAGGAACGGGCAAGGCACTAGGCCGCGAAAGTGGCAGTGGGGGACATACCGAGCTGCCGGGGGAGGGAGAGGCACGTTCACGAGCCGGAAATGCTGGTGTGACCGGCGGTATACCTTGCCGTCATGGTTGACAAGGTACGAACGAGGGGATCCGGCAGAACCGACGACCACGGCCAGCTTGGAGCGGCCAGAAATGGACCTCATAAGGACGACCTGGCCGGAGAGAAGAGGGCGGAGGACACGGCAGGACCTGTCGTGGGAAAGCTTCTGTATACCGTGTTTATGGGCAATCCGTTTCCAAGGCAGGTGTAAGGACAGAGGGAGACAGGGACTGTTGAGACACCGGGACTGTGGGCCGCGTGACACGGGACATGAGGCGCTGAGCCGGGGGACCCAGGGCATGGTCGCGGGAGATCTTGTGGAGGTTCAGCAGGGTCAGGTAGATGTCGGAGCGGGATAGGTGGCAACGTTCCAACAATCCTTTAGCACTGCGATATAGTCCTTGAATATAGTGCCCAGGATATAGTCCTTGAATTTAGAGCAGGCAAAGACAACAGCCAGCAGCTCCTTTTCACCATAGCGTTGTTCAGCTGTCATCATCGTGTGGGATGCGTAGGACACAGGCAGGTGCACCCCGTTATGGATCTGCAGGCAGGCGGCCCCGAGGCCCAACTTGGATGCATCACATGTGAGAACAATGGAGCGCTGGAGGTCAAAGTACTTCAACGTTGGCATGCTGATCAGCTTGGATTTGAGGGTGTTGAATGCTTTCTGGTGTTGCGGGAACCAGGCCCAGGCAGTGTCCTTTTTCACCAGGTCCCTCAGAGGGGCGCTCAGTTCACTCAGGTCGGGGATGAACTTTCCCAGGTAGTTGACCATGCCCAGGAAGCGCTGTAGACCAGGCACATCAGCAGGTGCAGGCATCTCGGATATTGCGACTGTCTTCTGCGGGTCGGGCTTCAGCCCCGATGCTGTGAAGACATGCCCCAAGTAGGTGACCTCAGGGACCCGGAACCGGCACTTCTTCGGGTTGAGCTTCAGGTTGACTTCTCGGGCCCGCTGCAGCACCTGGCGAATGTGCTGGTCGTGCTCAGCGACATTCTTCCCGTAAACCAGGATGTCGTGGACAATGATGGCAACGGGAGCTCGGCAAACAGTTGTTCCATGGTCCTTTGGAACACCTCGCTGGCAGAGTTGATCCCAAACGGCATGCGGAGGAAGCGATACCTGCCGAAAGGCGTGCTGAAGGTCGTCAGGTGCGAGGATCGCTCGTCCAGAGGTATCTGCCAGAACGAACTCTTAGCATCGAGAACCGAGAACACAGTGGCAGGACCGACCTGTGCAGCAACATCCTCCACCGTCCGCATAGGATAATGCGGGCGCTTGATGGCCAAGTTCAAGTCCTTAGGGTTGATGCAGATCTGTAGTTCACTCTTAACCTTCTTCGCAGCGACAACCATAGTAGAGACTCACTGGGTGGAGTCCGTTACTGGCTTCAAGATGCCCGTGGCCATCATCTCGAGAAGAGTAGACTCAACTTTGCCCCACATGGCGAACGATACACGGTGCGGAGGACGGACAACCGGCGTGATGTCGGGGTTGAGGGCCATCTTGGAGCTGCAGGGCAACTTCCCCAGGTTCGAGTCAAAACGGTCTGGGTATTCGGCCAGCGGGTTCAGGGGTGCCTCTACCAGGTGGACATAACTGTGGAAGCTCACCGAGGTCCTGGCAGGCCTCCACACCGAGCAGAGGGGCACATTTACTGTCTAGCAGGAAGAAAGAGAGGGGCCGAGAGGTCTTCAGCTCCTTGCAGTGGAGAGTGGCCTTCCCCACAGGAACAAGTACACCACCCCCATAGGCACGCAAAACAGCACTGTCTGTGGAAACAAGCTCATTATTTCTTATCTTCTTGAACAGGCTTGTTGACATAACATTAGCAGCAGCCCCCGTGCCCACCTTAGCAGAGAAGGCCATGCCATTCACCGTGACTCGGACGGTCGGGTCTGTTATCAGAGCAGGTGCACCTCGCAAGGAAAACACACTCAGTTCGCTCTGGGAAGAGCCAGAGTCAGACGGGGAGTTCATCATGCTGGAGATGGGAACCAGACGCGGTATCATCACGTGTCAAGTAGCGAAAGGGTTTCTGCTGTGGCTGTGCAGGGTTCCCACGGGAACGACAGGCCTCGGAGAAATGGTTGGGCTTGTTGCAGAAATTGCAGGTTTTCCCCAACGCTGGGCAGACATTAGAATGGTGCGAAACAAATTACAATTCGGACAGCGTTAACGCGGTCTGGAGCCCGGTGCAGGGCTTGCCCTCTGTCGCCGAGGAGCAGAGTGCAGGATGTGGTTAGGATGAAGGTCACACATCGCCGTAAATTTAACAAGCAGACATACCTGGTCCTGAGCACTCTCGCCTGGTCCATAGATGAATGTCTCCGATCGCTCAAGCTCTTCGGGACCAGCCAGGTTCAGCCGAAGGGAGGCTTTGACCGCGGTTGTAACATAATGCTCAAAGTCACGTCGGAACACACTCCAGCAATGAGTGATGTCTGCATCAAAGACTAAGATGTCAGGTTTACGACAGGCAGAAGCCATCACGGCACAGGGAGGGGGTACTGGGACTAAGAAAATAAAACCCGATAAACTGGAGACGCAGGAAGAAAAACTTCTGACACCATGTAAAGAAGATACACGGACACCATTGGATCTTTACTACTTTAATAAACATACATTATTGCCCTAACTGTACGTGGTCTGTCACGTTCACTAGAGAGCGAGCTAGGGGTGTGAAGGTTACAATTATACTAACTGGTGGGGGAGTGGTTAGCATGGACATCGTCACTATCAATTAAAGGTGTATACACATATCATCTACATTCGTTAAGTTGATGAAGTCAGTGAGTTCTGCGTGGGTATCGGAGGTAGCACCAATGCAATCGTCAATGTAGTGGAGGTAGAATTCGGGGGTAGGGCCAATGTATGCCTGGAACAGTGATTGTTCGATGCACCCTACAAAGAGGCAGGCATAGCTGGGGAGGAAGTGAGATAATCTTAGATTGTAGGTATAGTTCTTGGCAGAGGGCGGCTTTAACAAGCAATCATTTTTGACAAGCTTGCCACTGTGCTGATAGGCTCCAACAATGTTAATGTGACATCTGCCCTTTCATAAAAGATCCCCTTGTATATTTCACAGCAATGCTGGATTAGCAAGTTGTCGTTGCCTCTTATCCTGCAGCTAGCTGTTGTAAATTACACATTGTAAATGTGTAGAACAGGATGCAGGTGGGGGTTTCGGTAGAATTCAAAGAGATGTTAAAATGATCCTATTTAAATAAAAGGTGGTTGAGACCTGGCAGCAGTCGATTTAAGAGTCAAGCTATCAGCTGCATTGAAAATTGACTGCATTTATGAGTCTAAATGTTATTAAAATCATATTTTCCATAGCTTGGACCAATGGCATAAATTTAAAATAAGCAAGTGGAAGATATATAGGTATAATTTGCTGTTGAATTGGCATTGGTAACGAATTAAAACTAGCGTGTAAAATTGATGATAATACCACATCACAGAGTCAGCAGAGCCACCACCATCTCCATACTGACTTTCAAGAGATTAGTGTGCAAAATTAAAGCCGACGATATTGGAGTAGAGTATTGACGTGGATAGAGAACTGGTTGGCAGACAAGAAGCAAAGAGTAGGAATTAACTGGACCTTTTCAGAATGGTAGGCAGTGACTAGTGGGGTGCCGCAAGGCTCGGTGCTGGGACCCCAATTGTTTAAAATATATATTAAAGATTTAGACGAGGGAATTAAATATTCCATCTAAATTTGTGGATGACACAAAGCTGGGTGGCAGTATGAAGCTGCGAGGCGGATGCTATGAGAGGCTGCAGGGTGACTTGGATAGGTTGGGTGAGTGGTCAGAAGCATGACAGATGCAGTATGATGTGGATAAATGTGAGGTTATCCACTTTGACGGCAAGAACAGGAAGGCAGATTATTATCTGAATGGTGTCAGATTACGAGAAGTGGAGGTGCAACGAGACCTGTGTGTGTTTGTACATCAGTCACTGAAAGTAAGCATGCAGGCAGTGAAGAAAGCCAATGGCATATTGGCCTTCATTGTGAGAGGATTTGAGTTTAGGAGCAAGGAGGTCCCATTACAGTTGTACAGAGCCCTGGTGAGACTGCACCTGGAGTATTGTGTGCAATTTTGGTCTCCTAATTTGTGGAGGGACATTATTGCTATTGAGGTGGTGCAGCATAGGTTCACCAGGTTCATTCCTGGGATGGCGGGACTGACATATGAAAGAAAGATATGAGAAATACTTTTTTCACACAGAGAGTGGTGAGTCTCTGGAACTCTCTGCCACAGAGGGTAGTTGAGGCCAGTTCATTGGCTATATTTAAGAGTGAGTTGGATGTGGCCCTTGTGGCTAAGGGGATCAGAGGGTATGGAGAGAAGGCAGGTACGGGATACTGAGTTGGATGATCAGCCATGATCATATTGAATGGCGGTGCAGGCTCGAAGGGCTGAATGGCCTACTCCTGCACCTAATTTCTATGTTTCTATGTTTCTAAAGGGTCGACTGGGCTTGTATTTGCTCGAATTTAGAAGGATGAAAGGGAATCTCATAGAAACATATAAAATTTGTATAGGATTGGACAAGGGAGATGCAGGGAAAATGTTCCCGATGTTGGGGGTATCTAGAACCAGAGGTCTCAGTTTAAGAATAAGGGGTAAGGCCATTTAGGACTGAGATGAGGAAAAACCTTTTCACCCAGACAGTTGTGAATCTGTGGAATTCTCTGCCACAGAAGGCAGTGGAGGTTGATTCACTGGATGTTTTCCAGAGAGATTTGGCTTTTAGGGCTAAGGGAATCGAGGGATATGGGGAAAAAGCCGGAACGCGGTTACTGATTTTGGACGATCAGACATAATCGTATTGCTGGCTCGAATGGCCGACTCCACCTATTTTCTATGTTTCTCATTTATACTATGCCCATTTCCCAGTATTTGGAAAGTTCATTCAATGCCTTGGTGATTTGAGTAGATACTTCTAAAGTG
Organism: Okamejei kenojei; assembly: GCA_035221665.1. NCBI lineage: Eukaryota > Metazoa > Chordata > Chondrichthyes > Rajiformes > Rajidae > Okamejei > Okamejei kenojei. The sequence goes on along the minus strand of CM069132.1, from coordinate 61,324,807 downwards.
TTGTAATGATCTTGGCCTCCACCATCTACTCAATTGGCGAGTTCTAAAACGTTGTACTGTAAATACATGCCAATTAGCTTACAGCTGCCATAAACTAAATCAATTTAAGCACTCCCCAGTTTTATATTTAATGCTGACCTTTACATAAAACACTTAGTAAGTCATCTTGCAACATCATAATGCGTGATGTTAGCCATGGCAGAAAGAGATTAACAGAAAAACTTCTTGGTACATTACACATTTAACAGTTATTGCAATAATTCTTGATTTGAAGTTAATTTAACTAGAGTTGGGATTCATTCAGTTGAAGACTAGTTTTCTTTTGTAAATAAAGAGCGTTTATGATGGGAATTTTTACATGATTAAATATGAAAATAAATAATGTCTCCTGTAATAAATATATACCAAATTAAATCACTCAGACCTGTATCACAATCCTTTCGTATTGCAAATGAAACATTTTAAATAATCGTTTAGGTTCATTATTGATGGGGAACATTACATAATTGTAAGGAGTAATGAGTAGTTTAATACAAGGTAGACAAAAGTGCTGGAGAAACGCAGCGGGTGCAGCAGCATCTATGGAGCGAAGGAAATGGGCAACGTTTCGGGCCAAAACCCTTCTTCAGGCTGATGTGGGGGGGGGGGGGGGGGGAATGGGGAGAAGAAAGGAAAAACGAAAAAAAGGGAGGAGCCCGAGGGATGAGGGAGAGCTTAGAAGGAGATGAAAAAGCAAGGGCTACCGGAAATTGGTGAATTCAATGTTTATGCCACTAGGGTGCAGACTGCCCAAGCGGAATATGAGGTGCTCCCTCTGGCCATGGAGGAGGCCCAGGACAGAGAGGTTGGATTCGGAATGGGAGGGGGAGTTGAAGTGCTGAGCCACCGGGAGATCAGGTTGGTTAATGCGGACCAAACGGAGGTGTTCGGCGAAATGATCGCCAAGCCTACGCTTTGTCTCATTGATGTAGACCAGCTGACATCTAGAGCAGCGGATGCAATAGATGAGGTTGGAGGAGATGCAGGTGAACCTCTGTCGCACCTGGAACAACTGCTTGGGTCCTTGGATGGAGTCGAGGGGGGAGGTAAAGCGAGGGTGTAGCACCTCTTGCGGTTGCAAGGGAAAGTGCCCGGGAGGGGGTGGTGCGGGAGGGAAGGGAAGAATTGACCAGAGAGTTACGGAGGGAGCGGTCTTTGCGGAAAGCAGACGGGGGGGGGGGGGGGGGGGGGGGGGAAGAGAGGGATGGGAAGATGTGAGGTCACGTTGGAGGTGGCGAAAATGACAGAGGACTATTTGTTGTATGTGACGGCTAGTGGGGTGAAAGTGAGGACTAGGGGGGCTCTGCCCTTGTTACGAGTGGGGATGGGGAGAGAGAGCAGTGTTACAGGGTATGGAAGAGACCCTGGTGAGAGCCTCTTCTATAGTGGGGGAGGGGAACCCCTGTTCCCTGAAGAATGAGGACATTTCCGATGCCCTGGTGTTTTCCCTTTATGTACAATGTTTACATATGCACATATTCTGTTGTGCTGCAGAAAGTAACAATTTCATTGTCCCATCCGGGACAATAAAACACTCTTGACTCTTGACACAAAATGCTGGAGTTTTCTCCAGAGATGCTGCCTAACCTGCTGAGCTACTCCAACATTTTGTGTCTTTGGATTTTAGTCGGCTTTGGTCTTAATTGATGTTGAGTTATGTCATTGAGATTATTTAAGCAATAGATTTTGAATAGATTTTTTATGTATTGAGCATTCATTGAGATTTATCTTTTGTATATAAATTGAATTTGCTTTCCCAGTGCAATATGTTTCTGCATTAATTTATGTTAACTGTAGTTCTATTCTAAGTTGTCTATCTCAAGTGATCTTTGTCATATCAACACCTCGATACCTGTCACTGTGATTCACGTGGCATTTTAATTTAAAACATTGGTTGTATTCATTAACTGGCATTCTTCACACGTGCATGGCTAATTTCTTTCTCTCAAATTTATTATTTATTTATTTTTAAAAAATTGTTGTTGTTAGAAGGACAGTAGTATGGTACCTAAGTATTTAATACATACATACACATTACGATTCTTGTACAACTTCTTATTTTTAATTTAATAATAAAAGAGCAGTGAAAGAAAAAGGGAAATAAAGGGTGTCGAAATAGATAGACAAGCGAGTAGAAACAGAGAGCGAAAGAGACAGAGCAGAGATAAAAAGCTAAGGAGATTGAAAGAAAATGAGAAAGTAGAGAGAAAATAAATTTGGAGAGATATACCTATTTCGTATCTTTACCCATCCATCACCCAGTTCTGAACCATTTAATTTCGAAGGTCATGTTATGTTGCACCATATGCTTGTAAAAAGTCGATAAAAGGAGACCAGATCTTTAAGAATTGATCTACTTTGCCTAGTCGGAGGAATTTCATTTCTTCAAGATGTAGCGTTTCCGACATATTTGAAATCCACATTTTGAACGTTGGCGTGGTTGCATTTTTCCAGAATTTGAGTATGATTTTTTGCTGTTATTAAACCATAATTAAGAAGAACTTCTTGGAACGTAGTTAATTTACGTCACTCTTCCATTGATCCAAAGATAATCAGTTCTGTATTGGGGTTCAGTTTTGTGTTGAATAGTTTTGTAAAAGTTCCAAAGATTTCATTCCAAAATTTATGCAGTTTTGTACAAGAGACAAAGGAATGTGCTATAGTGGCATTTTGAGTTAGACATTTATCACAAATGGGGGAGACATTTGGAAATATTTTATTCAATCTGGTTTTCAAATAATATAATTTGTGTAAATTTTTAAAATTAATTAGGTGTTATATCTTACATTAGTCGAACATTTTATTTACATATAATAGATTTTTTTCCCATCTGTCGTCGGGAGATTTCTATTTTAAAATGTTTATTTGGTAGTTTTTATTTATATGAATCAATTTATTGTGAAGTAATGCACCTCTATTATCAGAATTTTGAGAATAAAATAATCTTTAAAATGGACATTTTTGATGTACGTGGAATTTAGGATACAGTAGGATAAAATATGAATATTGCAAATGCTTCATTATTTATGCGCTATAAAGAAGTCTGAAGAAGGGTTTCGGCCTGAAACGTTGCCTATCTCCTTCGTTCCATTGATGCTGCTGCACCCGCTGAGTTTTTCCAGCACTTTGTGTACCTTCATTATTTTTTTTTCTTCAATGTGTAGGTTGGCTGGAGCACCGCTCGTGACTACTATACATTTCTGTGGTCTCAAGTTCCAGAAGATTATGTGGAAGGAATTTTGTATACTCGTCTTGTGGTTTTCCAAGGTAAAACAATTAGCTACCGTATTTCCTGGCAATGAAGATGCAGTTGTTTACCCTAAAATAAGGCCCGAAAATTTGGGGGGGGGGCACAATGAGGCCTAACACAGGGGTCGGCAACCTACGGCCCGGATCTGGCCCGTAATCCAAACTCATCCGGCCTGCAGGCATTTTTTTTTTTCCAATTAGTATTCGCGACCTGGGAACTGCAGCCAGTCCCGGGGCACGCAGGCGACCTGGGTGCTGCAGCCAGACCTGGTGCAAGCGAGCCGACCTGGAAACTGCAGCCATTTGCGGGGCACGCAGCCGACCTGGGTGTCACAGCCGGACCTGGGGCAAGCGAGCCAACCTGTGCGCTACAGCCAGTCCGTGGAACGCAGGTGACCTGGGAACGACAGCCATTCCCGGGGCACGCAGCTGATCTATCTCTCTTTCTCCCCCTCTCTTTCTCCCCCTCTCTTTCTCCCCCTCCCTTTCTCCCCCTCCCTTTCTCCCCCTCCCTTTCTCCCCCCTCCCTTTCTCCCCCTCCCTTTCTCCCCCTCCCTGAGCCAGGAAGTCCCCATCCCTCAGACCTGAACTGCACAGTGCATTGTGGGACGGGTAAAGATGGAGGCTCCCCGGTCCACATTGCCTCCTTCAACGAGTTTCACATTTTCCTTTCTGCTGACTCAACTAAACCCTTGATCCTGTCCCACCAACCTTTTTTCAAAATTTGGCAACTCGAAATGGGGGGCGCGTATTCGACGCAGGTGTGCCTTCATTGCGGGGAAATACGGTGTTCATTCACCGGAAGTCAGCTAATCTTCAAACCATTGCTGCTGTGGCACAGGCTGAATTTTAGGAAATTTGTAGCAGATTGGGTGTTATTTGTGCACAGTAATTGAGTAATAAAAAAATTCCATCATTTGATGCAGTGAAATTGCCTTGAGATTAATTATATAAAATTATGTACTTCATGATATTTTTGTAAAGTTATCTTAAATTTGCCTAGATTTCCATAGATGCTGCCTCACCTGCTGAATTTCTCCAGCATTTTTGTCTACCTTAAATTTGAGAATTTTTTATTAAAATGTAACATTTAAATCTTTAGGTTATTATCTTCCCAATGATGATGGAGAGTTTTATCAGTTCTGCTATGTAACACACAAGGGGGAAATCCGAGGAGCAAGTACACCTTTCCAGTTCCGTGTGCCGTCACCCACTGATGATCTGCTTACCATAGAAGATGACACAAACTCTGACATGCTCGTGGTGACAACAAAAACAAACTATCTTGAGGTGGGATATCTTCAATTTTTAGTGTTTTATGTTGTGTTCAAAAGATCCAGATTCCTAGTTGCTTTGGTTTGGTGAGACCATTCTGAAAATACTGTATGTGTCCCCAAGAAAAGTTTTACCATTACTGGGCTAAAGAGGGGGAAATATAATGATATTTCCTGGATTTGATTGTTGTCAAGATTTCTGCTAAAAAAGACCAGGTCACCATGGGTTGCAAGCTCATGTGGTTGAATGACTAGACATGCTGTAAAAACTGCATCCAGACATCTGGAGACACTAAGAACGGCAGATGCCGGAATCTTGAGCACAACCTAATGTGCTGGAAAATCTCAACAGGTCAGGCAGCATCTGTGGAAGGAATGCTTCTGATCCGAAACATCACCTGTCAATTCCCTCCACAGTTGCTGCCAGACCCGCTGAGTATCTCCGGCACTTCATATTTTGTTGATAAAGGTGTATGAATACCATAACAATATGTATTATACCATAACAATATGCAGACCAGTATCCAATATTTAGGGGGAGCAAAAAGGCTATCATTTACAAGAGTTGAAAATAATTAACCTAAAATAGAATTTCTGTGAGCCATTGGCATCAAAACAACATCTTAAATTAGATTGCCAAATGTTGATCTGATGTACATAATTTATCTAAACAAACTGGCAGCTGGCTTTATGAGAAAAATCAAGTAAGGTTGTCAAACCCCCGCTTAGTTTAGTTTAGAATTCGTGTAATGAATGGGTACTTGATGGTTAGTGAGGACTCCGTGGGCCAAAAGGTCTGTTTCCATGTTGTATTTCTCCAAGCCTAAGATCATGGATTTATGAAGGGGAAATCATGCTGAACTAATCTTCTGGAATTTTTTGAGGATGTAACTAGGAAAATGGACAAGGGAGAGCCAGTAGATGTAGTGTACCTGGACTTTTAGAAAGCATTTGATAAGGTCCCACATAGGAGATTAATGGGCAAAATTAGAGCACATGGTATCTGGGGGTAGGGTACTGACATGATAGAAAATTGGTTGGCAGACAGGTAACAATGAGTACGGATAAACGGGTTCCTTTCAGAATGGCAGGTAGTGACTAGTGGGGTACTGCAAGGCTTTGTTGGGTGAATTGGCAGATGCAGTTTAATGCGGATAAATGTGACATTATCCACTTTGGTGGCAAAAACAGGAAGGCAGATTATTATCTGAATGGTGTTAAATTGGGAAAAGGGGAAGTACAACGAGATCTGGGCGGTCCTTGTTCATCAGTCACTGAAAGTAAGCATGTAGGTACAGTGAAGAAAGCGAATGGCATGTTGGCCTTCATAACAAGAGGAATTGAGTATAGGAGCAAATAGGTCCTTCTGCGGTTGTACAGGGCCCTAGTGAGACCACACCTGGAGTATTGTGTGCAGTTTTGGTCTCCAAATTTGAGAAAGGACATTCTTGCTATTGAGAGAGTGGAGTGTAGCTTCACAAGGTTAATTCCTGAATAACAGGACTGTCATATGTTGATAGAATGTTGTGGCTGGGCTTTTATACTCTGGAATTTATAAGGATGAGAGGGAATCTTATTGAAACAAGTAAAATTATTAAGGGTTTGGACATGCTAGAGGCAGGAATCATGTTCCCGATGTTGGGGGAGTCCAGAACCAGGGCACAGTTTAAGAATGAGGGGTAAACCATTTAGAACAGAGATGAGGAGAAACTTGTTCACACTGAGGGTTGTGAATCTGTGGAATTATCTGGGAGTGCAGTGTCGGTCAATTCTCTGGATGCTTTCAAGAGAGAGTTAGATAGAGCTCTTAAAGATAGCGGAGACAAGGGATATGGCGAGAAGGCGGGGGTACTGACTGTGGATGATCAGCCACGTACAGAGAAGGTTCACCATACTGATTCCTGGGATGTCAGGACTTTCATATGAAGAAAGACTGGGTAGACTCGGCTTGTACTCGTTGGAATTTAGAAGATTGAGGGGGGATCTTATAGAAACTTACAAAATTCTTAAGCGGTTGGACAGGCTAGATGCAGGAAGATTGTTCCCGAAATTGGGGAAGTCCAGAATAAGGGGGTCACAGTTTAAGGATAAGGGGGAATTCCTTTAGGACCGAGATGAGATGAGTGGTAATCTCTGGAATTCTCTGCCACCGAAGGTAGTTGAGGCCACTTCATTGGCCATATTTAAGAGGGAGTTAGATGTGGCCCTTGTGGCTAAAGGGATCAGGGGCTATGGAGAGAAGACAGGTACAGGATACTGAGTTGGATGATCAGCCATGATCATATTGTATGGCGGTGCTGGCTCGAAGGGCTGAATGGCCTATTCCTGCACCTATTGTCTATTCCTAATTTTCTACCTCAGTGCCATTTTCCATCACTGTCCCAGATCCCGCAATTCTCATAATGTCCAGAAATCTATATCTTTTTGAATGAACAATGAGTTTCTGTCGATCTTTTGGGTGGAAAATTACAGTTTCACCAAAAAAAAATTAGCTCCAACCTAATCTTAATGGTTTACTGCTTATTGTGAAACTGTATAAATCTATTCATCTCTTCATATAACAAACTTGCCGTCTTTGGAACCAGTCTAGCAGGTCTTTACTACTTTCCTTGTACGTTAAATAGATCCAGGACTTTACATAGTAGAGTCGGTGCAGTCTTCTCCAGGCCTTGTACAATTGCAACATTTTTGTACTTGTTTTCTCATATTAAAGGCTAATGTAGTCTTTGCCATCCTTTTTGCTTGCTGTATCTTTGTGTAAATCTTCAATGACATGCATGTGTGCATATCAAGACCCCTTTGAATATCAACACCACTCAATCTCACAACCTATAAAATATGCTCTGCTTTTCTGTATGGAAATGGAATATAATGTGGGTAAATGTGAGTTGATCCACTTTGGTACTAAACTATGCTCCTAGATCCCTCTGCACAATAATACTCCCAAGGGCCGTACCATTCACTGTGAAGGTCATGTCATAGTGTTATCTGCAAACTTTCTAATTATGCCTAATGAAACAGCAATATGCCCAGCACCAATTCCTGAGCACCCAGTCTGAAAACCTTCCACCATCACCCTCTGCTTCCTTCCATGAAAACAATTCTCTATCCAGTCGACTATTTCCTCCTGGATCTAACATTCCGGACCATCCTTTCATACAGAACCTTATCAAAGGTTTTCATGATGAATTTCTTTATCAAACTTTGATAAAGAAATTCATCATGAGAACCTTATATCCATATCCATGTGCTGATATCCATATAGACTATGTCTTTAACATCGTCAACCTTTTTGATTACCTCTTCAAAAAAGCTCAATCAGATTTGTAAGATATTATCTCCCGTGCACAAAACTATCTCTAATCAGCCCCTGTCTATTCAAGTGCATGTCTGCCTTATCCCTCTGAAGTCTCTTCCGTCATGAGTTTATAAGGAGGATATTAAGAGGCTGAGAACATAGACTTGCGGGGGCACCAGTGATGAGAAAGATGGCGGAAACTAGGTGCACTATCTCACAATAAAGACTGAAATGATGAGAATTTTCTCTTAAATTATTGTGAATCTAGAATTGTCCATATTGGAGAATTGTTGATATTGGGGAACTATGGTTGCTGAGTCATTAAGTAAATTCAAGGCTGAAGTAGACTTCAGATTCTGAGCACTGGCAATGAAATAGGCAAATAGAGCTTAGGTCAATGATCAGATCAAATATCATCGACGACACCATGGCCTGTTCCTGCTCTTGTTATGTTTCAACCAAAGTGTGTTTGGGTTTGGGCTGCGACAGACCATGCAGGTTTAGGTGGAGCCCAGAATGATACACTAACAACTGACAGCAACTGTGGAGATCAGTTTACGATACTTAAGTTGCCTTGATGCTGGTTGTTACATATGTTTATAGAATGATAAACAGTAATTTACAATAAATTGTTCTTAATGTTAAGAAATGTCATGCCTGTGGACGTTTGATTTGCTGTTTCTGTTGTAAAGTTTGTTGTAAGTATGGGTTACCCAACTGTTATGGGTTATTTTAAAGTTTAAATTAGATTTTTGACAGTATTAAAATTAGTCTCCTGTTTTCTGTGTATTCAGCAAAAGATTGAAATGTTGCTCAAAGAAAAAGAGGAACTTTTGAAAGTTAAATCTGGGCATGAAGAGCAACTTGGTCAATTATATGAGCGCATAGAAAAGTTTGATAAAGAAATTCATCATGAGAAAGAAATCTCCGATCAAATAAAAAAGGATAACAAGGTATGAAGATAAATGCATTGTTTCTGTGAAAATCAATAGTTTATTCCACATACTTCCTCTATTATTGGCTGAAAAGTATAGTAAAGAATATTTTAAAGTCGGTTCAGTTTTGTATGAAATATCCATAGTTTTATTTGGCTCTTAAATTTGCCAGGCTTGTTGAAGCTGATTACATAGGAGGGCGTGTTGGTCTTATCTGCTGATATGGAGATGCACCTTTGGATTTGGTGGTTTGGATTTACACAATAACAAAAGCTTTCCAGCTACTGAAAATAACTCTTGGCTGAATACCTCTGTATGTGTTAGCCTAAACCAGATGTGTTTTTCAGGAAATAGAGTTGTTCCACAACATACTTTGAAAACGTACCCCAGCTAATGCAGAACCCATCAGTAAAACCTATTATTGGACATTATTGTTTGCAAGACTATTCTGTGCAAAGATGGGAACAAAGTGCTGGGATAACTCGGAGGGTCAGGCAACATTTCTGGAGAAAAAGGATCGGTGGGCTTTTGGGTTGGACCCTTCTTCACTTCAGTTTGAAAGTAGGTGGTGGGGGGGGGGGGGGGGGGGAAGTAAATGGCGAGGCAAGACCAGACCAATCAGAGCCGGCAACAAATTACCTCGGGCAGGTGGTCAGCCCATTATTAGGTAGGGAAGGTGTGATCTCATGAGGGATACAGGCTGGTGAACTGTGCATCTGGTTAAATAACTAGGGTAGAAGAAGTGCTAGGGGAGGGGAGTGTAGGTAGAAGTTACTTAAAATAAAATAATTTAACAGAACTTGAAATGGACTGGCCCCATGCAAATGGGAAGAACAACATATCCGCTGGGTTTGCTCATACAAAGTCTAAACCAGGGGTCGGCAACCTTGGTCTGCATCGGGGCCAGGACGCATGTCAGTGAGCGGATGGCGGGCCACATCTATCACGCGTACACATGGATCCCGCACTGGATGGCAGGCATCAATTCACGTGTTCACATAGATCCCGCCCCTTCGAGGACACCACCCGAAGCACTGGCCCCCAGTTACGGGCGCTCACGAACCTGGTGTACCTACGGACCTTTGCATTGGCTCTGTCCTGAAGGGTCAAATAATCACATTCACTCGTCTCCGGCCTATTGACAACCCCGATCCAGACAGTGAAGTCCAGACAGAAGGTTGTGGCCGTGCCGGCGGCTTTGTGCAGGATGCGATACAGCCAGAGCTCGGCGCTGCTCGGCGGCACCACCATTGCAGCCGCGGCCTCGGGGCCCAGGAGGTACCGAAGATGACGGAAGTCTGCAGGGCTGGATAATTACGGGGGGGAGAAAAATGCCTGTGGGCCGGATGATTTTGGGTTAAGAGCAGCATTCGGCCCGGGGGGCTTAAGTTGCCAACCCCTGGTCTAAACCCATAATGTTGACTGCCCCTCTACCTCTGCAGATGCTGCATGATCCACTGAGTCTCGTCGGGTTATTTCACTAGAAAATAACTGCTGAAAGAAATTTACCTATATTACAGAAATGAAGGTTTTGGTAATAGAAAGAACAAAGAAGGTAAATTCAGTATGGTTTGAACATTAGAGAGACCAAATTTGGAACATTGCAGCAGTTAATGCTCTTGTGCATTGAAGAGCAACTATGTTCACATGAAAATATTTGTTGCATGTATATGTACAAAATATAAATTTTGCCTTCAAATTCTTACTAACACTTTTTTATAATTTGTATGAATAGGATCTCTTTCAGAGTTCAGAAGCATTGAAAATCGAGAAGGATGATTTTGAAAAGAAATATAAGGAAGTTGCTGCTAGAATTACTCAACTTGAAGACGACATAGTAACTGCCAATCAAAAAGCGATTGCAAAGGAAACTGAATTGGATAGGTTAGAAAAATGTTGATATGCTGTTTAGTTACTTTCCCATTTTGATTCATAATTATTACAGGAGTCTGATTTGCCTGGGCGTTTTGTATTAAATTCTTTAAATTGTGTTGACTTTTTGACGTTTACAAATTTTGGTTAGAGCTTGCTGGGAAGTGCTATACAAAGTAGGGACTACCCATTGCTGATGGCAAGTTCTGGCCCAAAGTAGTATGAGCACCACATTCATGTTTGTTTTTTTTTAACAGCACCATTCTGATATCCCTTTTCATCCAGCTGCTTTCGCCAGCAACACATTTTTCAAGCAGGTCCTTAAAGAACGTAGGGTGTACGGTTATTCACTATCATGAATGATACAATACTTCCGTTTTACTTTTCTGTAGATCCCCATATCAAATTTATTTCCTTGGTTCCAAAAACCTACTCTACTGAACTTTCCATACACTTGATTGAGCATCCAAAGCCATCTGGTGAAATAAATTCCAATCATTTACAATTAAATAAAGGCGTTTAGTATTTCAGTCTCAAATGATCAAATCCTAATGCCTAAACTATACCTACCCCCATTTGAGATTTTTAATTGTACATAATTGGTACCCCACATTGTTTTATGTATTTCAATGAGATTACCTCTTGGTCTTCCATTTGCAGTGAGCAATGGTCTAACCCACTCCGTTTCTATTCTTGGCACAATCTCAATTTAGAAAAAAAATCCATTGAATCAATAATGCACCAAAGTCCAGTATAATTACTGCAAAGTGAGAAGGACATAGGACTCTGCAATCAAATGATCAGAAAGTCAAAGTGATATTTTACCTTTATTGCAAAATGTTAGATGTACAGTTAGGTGTACAGGGAGATTTGTCAGGGCTCTGAAATTCTGTTTGGCGTATGGTATGCAGTTTTGGTAATTCTTACTTAAATAGGCAGGACCTAGTTCTGCATAAATTCACTACATTTATTCCTGGTAAGGAAATCAGTCTCGTAGGAGATTGAAACTACACTCAATGACATTTGAAGCACTTGAGGTGATATCATTGAGTAATGACATTTTAAGAATGAATGACAATACATGCTGAGAAGGGAAGGGAGTTGTTTTAATGATTTTCAGGAAATGAATGAGGATTAGGTAGCCAAGTGGACAACGCACAGTGAAGCAGACTTGAGAGCCATAAAATCTTCTATAACTTATGTTATATTCTTTATTTTCTTGTAATGCATATTAATGTACAACTTGATGTTAAATTGTTTCACCAGCATAAGGCACAAACTGAGGAGATTAATTGCTGATAAAGAACAATTAGAATTACAATTCAAGAATGAAAAAGACGAGAAAGAGCTCTACAAGGTAAAAATAGTAATAGCTTTTGATTTTATTTGAATAATTTGTCTTAAATCTTAATCATGTAAACAATCAAGGCCATCTCACATTGTGTAAAAAAAATGGAGTTCATATTGATTAATCAACCTTGTGTTCATTCAGCTTATTTGGTAAATATTGAATGAATCTATTACAGCCTCAAATATAAAGCAACACAGATCCAGATTCAACTTAGTTTATTGTTATACACATCAACAAAATTAATTTTCTCATTGAACAATAAATGCAAGTGTGACCGTAAAATAACAGAATGCTGCCAAATGGGTGCCATCTGAAATTGAAGAATAATTTTTGGACTAACTAAATAAGGAATCAATCAGGCAGCCTTCCTCATGCTATGCACTGTGAAAATGTACGAGTGGAAGGAAGTGATGAGGTGGAAAAAAGTTGGATAGGGCTGTGTTCACCACTCTTTTCAGGTTCAGGCAGTTGAGAGCGGTGCAGTTGCCATACCAAGCTGAAATGCATTTAGAATATTTCCTATAGCACATCCACAGAAGTTCAAAAGAATCCTCGTGAACATGCTGTATTATCTCAAACACCAAAAAAAAAAGTAAATCTTCCTGACTTCCTCCCGTTGAAAACTACTGAATAATGAAAGGCCTAGATAGAATGGATGTGGAGAGGTTGTTTCCAGTAGTATAAGAGTCTAGGACCAGAGGGGAAAAAGACTCAATAAAAGGACATACCTTTTAGAATTGAGATGATGAGGAATTTCTTTAGCCACAGATTGGTGAATTAGTGGAATTCATTACCACAGACGGTGGTGGAGGGCATTTAATTGGGTATTTTAAAGTGGATATTAATGGTTGTCAAAGGTTATGGAGAGAAGGCAGAACAATGGGGTTGAGAGGGAAAAATAGATCGGCCATGATTGAATGGCAGAGCAGACTCGATGGGGCAAATGGCCTAATTTTGCTCCCAAGTCTTATGAACATAAATACGCTGAAGCGCTTTCTTGATCCCCGCTTCAGGGTAATGACCATAGACCATAAGAAGTAGGAGCAGAATTAGGCCATTCTGCCCATCGAGTCTACTCTGCTATTTAATCATGGCTGATCTACTTTTCTCTCTCATCCCATTTTTCTTGCCTTCTCCCTGTAAGGCCCTTACTAATCAAGAACAGGGACTAGGTTGGGTTGCTAGTGAAATGGATATCGAGGGACCTGGCACTGTCGATCACATGAGCACATGATTATGTTTAACCCTTTGCTTCCTGAGGTCAACACCTAACTCTTTTGTCTTGCTGGCATTAGGGCTAATTTGTTACCTTGATATCATGACTCAAATGTTTGTTATCTCATTCCTGTACTTGTTTTCATCGTTGTTGTTGATCCGGCCAACAACAGTAGTACCAACAGCAAATTTAAAATCAAGTTGGGGTATTTTGCCACACAATCATGAGTGTACAGGGAATAGACCAAGGGACTGAGCAACAACCTTGAGGTGCACCAGTACGGAGAATCAGGGTGCAAGAAATATCATGACTAATTCTAACAAACTTAGCCAGTCAGCAAGTTCAGATGCCAGTTGCAGATGGAGGCCCTAAGGCCAAAGTTTAGGGATGAGCTTATTCGTTTTATGTAGTTAAAGGTTGAAAGAACCTAAAAGAATGATTCAAATAGAGCAAAATACACTGACAACCATATTAAGCACTTGTTCCTGTCATAAAAAATATTCACATTACCTACCTGGACTATTCCAAAACTGATCCTCCCAAACCTACAGCTTGCATCATCCCTTGAAGGGCAAGGACAACAGCTGTGTAGGGACATCACCACAGGAAGATTTGTCTAAGTTGCGCACTATCTTGACCAGTAAATATAACTTTTTTAAATTTGCAATATGGTTTAAATCGTCAAACATCCTCCTCACAGTATTGATTGAATAATCAATACTTCTAGTTGACAATCACACTAGATTGGAAAAAGAATTAAAGGACGGCGCAGCGGTAGCGTTGCTGCCTTACAGCGCCAGAGACCTGGGTTTGATCCTGATTACGGGTGTTGTATGTACGGAGTTGTACATTGTCTCTGTGACCACGTAGGTTTTCTCCATGTGCTCCGGATCCCTCCCACACTCCAAAGACATACAGGTTTGTAGGTTAATTGACATCTGTAAATAGTGTGTAGGGGATAGCACACACAAGCAATTTGCGGAACACATAGCCTGTAATTGCACAGTCTCTAGCTACATTGCGGATACATATGGACCCAGGAAAAATAAACCTAAACAACAATAATAGCAAATCAATTTTTATTCAGCTACCTTTATATTCCTTATTGCCTCTTCACAATTGTGTTTGTGTGCATTTTACATTTGTTTAAGCAGCCACTAAAACTCTGGAGTCTGTGCTGCAATAGAAAATTGACCATACTTCAGGAAAACTGACCATATTTCAAGCTCCACTGTCCCAGAATTGTTCTTGATAAATCAACCATCTCAGAACATCTCTATTAAAAATCAATTCTTTTTGGATTTGTAACAAACTTGCAGGTGGTTACTTTTGCAATATGTGCATGATGCATTTAGCAGAACCAAACTATTCAGTAGTAATTTGTACTTGCTATCAAGCCATGTAATTACCATTTTAACAAATTTTAATTATTTTCAGGTTCATGCAAATAATACAGACATTGAAAACACAAAGCTCTTAACAGAAATGCAGTCATTTAAAAATCTTGATGTAAATAAAGAGAGCATGCTGACCCATTTCAAGGAAGAAGTAGGAAGATTACAACAGTGCTTGTCGGAAAAAGAGAAATTGCAAAAGGAAATGCTAGTTCATTCTTCCAACATGGTAAGAACTGTTATTTCAGAAGACAAACTTTTCAGTTCTTAAGTTCTTTATGTCTCAACAATCAATAGATTATTGGCAGTATCGTTTGAGACTTTGCTTCGCATTTCTTCATTGTTATTGTATATCAGGAGAAAGAATTATGGTATTTCATATGTTTATGAAGGAACTGCAGATGCTGGAAAATCAAAGGTAGACAAAAATACTGGAGAAACTCAGCGGTGAGACCGCATCTATGGAGCGAAGGAATGACTCTGAAGAAGGGTCTCGACCCCAAACGTAGGAGTGAAGAAGGGTCTCGACTCGAAACGTGGCCTATTTCCTTTGCTCCATAGATGCTGCCTCACCAGCTGAGTTTTTCCAGCATTTTTGTCTACCGTGGTCTTTCATACACTGCGTTTACTTGCTTTGCTGCCACAATTTGTGTACATTTAATAAATGTACAAGCGGGTTAAGTAATTAAGCCATATGATTGTTCCCATTCAATTATTGCACTTGTTATCAAGTGGGTGATGGGGGCTTTAGAAAGACACAGAGAATACAACACTTCAAAGGTAATTTCAAGTTTGCCCAATTGTCCAATAATAATGCTAATGTTCGAGAACTCTGAGGAGATGACCTAGTATTCCAAGCCTGTTATGGCATTTATCAAGATGTTGCCTCTGCTCCATTTTCCGGCACTCTTGATATTTCAACCTTGTTTTTTAAAGAATTAGGAGCCTCCACCATCCTCCACAGAATTCCAAGGAGTTTCCTCTGCACAGGAAGAAATTTATCCCCATCTTAGTTCTAAACAGCCTTTCCCATCTTCTGAAAAAAGTTCCAGTCTGCTCACCCTAGAACACCATTACCCCCTGCATCTATGTTCTTGAGATATGCAGGACTTTCTTAAGTTTCAATTAGATCATCTTTCATTCTCCAGGAGCCAGGGAATAAAATACACTGATGTGTAAATTTAGCTGCTGGAGAAGATGTTATAGAGACTTACAAAATTCTTAAAGGGTTGGACAGGCTAGATGCAGAAAGATTGTTCCCGATGTTGGGGAAGTCCAGAACAAGGGGTCACAGTTTAAGGATAACGGGGAAGTCTTTTAGGACCGAGATGAGAAAATCATTTTTCACACAGAGAGTGGTGAATCTGTGGAATTCTCTCCCACAGAAGGTAGTTGAGGCCAGTTCATTGGCTATATTTAAGAGGGAGTTAGATGTGGCCCTTGTGGCTAAAGGGATCAGGGGGTATGGAGAGTAGGAAGGTACAGGATACTGAGTTGGATGATCAGCCATGATCATATTGAATGGTGGTGCAGGCTCGAAGGGCCGAATGGCCTACTCCTGCACCTATTTTCTATGTTTCTGTTTAATTCCCTGATTTCTCACCCTTCTAACCTGACACCAAAGTGATAAGAAAGTGATCTATAAGGGACAGTACCAGATATTCTTATCTGTCTAGACCGTTTTGTCCATTTATTTGTAATATTTTACATACCAGTCAATGTTTACTTATCTTGTGAATGTTAAATTAGAAACAGCTGGTAGTTGCAAAAAGTGTCTGCTTACTCTTTTTGGCATTCTTTTATGAACTTGGCTTTTGCAGGCTAATTGTTTTCAGAGATAATACTTGGCTATACCTAGTGGCTGGCTCTGATCTGACATAATTACGGTTAGACAGTTTCTAACTTTTATTATACTTGCTAGATGGCAAGTGATAAGATTATGAGCATGTGGTTTAGTTGTTAGAATTACTGTTCTGTGTCAGAGGTTGGGCTTAAGTCTCATTACAGAGACTTGAGCAAAGAAATATCCAGCACCAGTATGATGACTGCAATGTTGAGGAATGTCATGTTGCTGTAAATGCTGTCTTTATCATGAGATGGAAAATCTTTTGCTCTCATGGAATACACAAAAAGATCCCATGATGTTTTAGACTACCTTTAGCCCCACAAATTGGTCCTTGTAATTATATTCCTTTTCCTTTTTTAATGTTATTATTAATATTTCAATATATGCAAAACGGAGTTATTAATTGAATTTTTGGCCAAGCCTTTTACAGTGTAATAATTTTAAGTGTTCTTAAAAGCATATTTACAATAGCTTCCACATCTGTAAACTCATTACAAGTTGCGCTACTAAGCATTGACCATTTATACTATGGCATAACAATCAAGCAATCTAAAGGAAGGTACTGCCCAAATATTTAATGTTATTATTAAAATTTCAATATATGCAAAACGGAGTTATTAATTGAATTTTTGGCCAAGCCTTTTACAGTGTAATCATTTTAATAGTTTTTAACAGAATATTTACAATAGCTTCCACATCTGTAAACTCGTTACAAGTTGCACCACTAAGCATTGACCATTTATACTATGGGATAACAATCAAGCAAACTAAAGGAAGGTACTGCCTAAATACTTTTGCATGTTTCCAGCCCCACTGAGGGTGTTCACACTCTCGACCTTCACCTACTGCTCAGCCTTAATCAATTCTCCCTATATCTTTATCCCTTGCCCTTGTTTTTGGGCAGTTTGATTATCTGTTGCTGCTGCAATTGCTGGTTTACAAACAGAATAAAATGAGTGGCCTCAATAAAGCAAGTAATACAGTAGTGATCCATGGATGCTGAAGATCTACTTCAGGATTGTCCTGAGTCTGTGGATTATGACATGTTCAAGACCACTTCATCCAACCTGAATGAATATACCTCTGTTACCAGTTTCATCAACAAATAGTTGACACAAAGAGTATTCGGGTCTATCCTAACCAGAAATCCTGGATGCCAGAGAGATTTACTCTTTGCTGAAACCCAGCAGCTTTCAAAAAGGATGACCTCCTATGATACAAGAAGGTCAGTATGATCTCAATAAGGCACAGCAACTCACAAATAAGCATACCAAACTTATTAAAATTTAATAGAGGAATTCATTTTTTTTTCTGGATACAGAATAATAGGAATAAAAGTGAAATCATGACGTTAAAACCTCAAGAATTTACACACCTTTTCAAATTCCCCTTTAAAATTGCAACAGAAAAAAATAAATATTTGGATATTCAAATTACCAGAAAATATTATTTAATGCTAATTTTATGCCTTTATTAAATAAACTCAACGCGTCAATTAAACTCTGGAAAGCACTTCCGTTATCATAAATAGGCAGAATAAACGCTATAAAAATTATTTTTACCACATATTATACCTATTTCAATCTGTACCATTATATATACCAAAAAACTTCTTTAAAAAAACTAGACTCTAATTTTACCAATTTTATCTGGGATTATAGATCACACAGAATCCAAAGAAAACATTTGTGTAAACCAAAAGACATTGGGGGACTTTCACTTCCGAACTTTTTGTATTATTATTGGGCAGTGCATATTAAGAATATAATTTACTGGTTGGACAGTTCTACTCAACAGACAGAATGGATAAGAATGGAGAAAGAGGAATGTTCTCCTTGTAATATAGGAGCGATTCTCTCTTCCCCGATAAAACTGAACAATAGATAAGAATAACCCAATTATACATGATACAATAAGAATTTGGAAACAAATAAAATTATCCTTAAAATTAAGAAACCTATCATTATTACTGCCAATAGTGAATAATCCTTCATTTAAACCATCTCTTATTGATAAAACATATAATCAATGGGAAAGAATGGGAATTAAAAGGATCGGTGATATGTATGAAATGGGAAATCTGTTATCATTCCAACAATTACAATTAAAATTTAAACTGAAAAATAACCAATATTTTAAATATCTTCAGATCTGCGACTTCATGAAGAAATACATACAAAGATATCAAAACATAACTTTAGATCCACTGGAAGAAGCAATGAACATTAAGGCTGACTCACAGAAATTAATATCATATTTATATAATAGTATTTTAAATATAGATTTATCATCGACAGAGGCACAGAGAAGAGTGGGAATGAGAATTAATGATAAAAATTATGAAGGAAACCTGGGAAAAGTATTTGATATATATACACACAAATGTTTGATTAATGTAAGACATAATTTAATTCAATTTAAAATTTTACATGGATTATAGTACTCAAAAACTAGATTGAATAAATTCTATATTCTATAAATAGAAGATGGGAATAAATTGAACTCATCTCAAAACTTCTTTTTTAATTATGAGTTAATAACGGCAGAAAAACGTATACTTAGCTTTTGGAAAAATACAGCCATACCAATGCTTAAAATGTGGATTTCAAACATGTTGGACTGTACATCTTGAGGAAATGTGATTCCTCCTAATAGATAAATCAGACCAATTTTTAAAGATTTGGTCTCCATTTGTCGATTTTTTTTTTTTTTTTTGGAAGCATATGGTGCAACAAAACTGTAGAAGCTAACTGTTTCAGGATTGGGTGAGGGATGGTCTGCATCCCAGGGTACTTAAGGAAGTGGCTCTAGAAATCTTGGATGCATTGGTGATAATTTTCCAATGTTCTATAGACTCGGGATCAGTTCCTGTGGATTGGAGGGTAGCTAATGTTATCCCATTTTTTAAGAAAGGCTGGAGAGAGAAAACGGGGAATTATAGACCAGTTAGCCTGACATCGGTGGTGGGGAAGATGCTGGAGTCAATTATAAAAGAAGAGATAGCCGCACATTTGGATAGCAGTAACAGGATCGGTCTGAGACAGCATGGATTTACGAAGGGGAAATCATGCTTGGCTAATCTTCTGGAATTTTTTGAAGATGTAACTAGGAAAATGGACAAGGGAGAGCCAGTGGATGTAGTGTACCTGGACTTTCAGAAAGCATTTGATAAGGTCCCACAGAGGAGATTAGTGGGCATAATTAGGGCACAGTGCTGGGGGTAGAGTGCTGACATGGATAGAGAAGTGGTTGACAGACAGGACAAGAGTAGGGATTAAGGGGTCCCTTTCAGAATGGCAGCCAGTGACTAGTGGGGTACCGCAAGGCTCGGTGCTGGGACTGCAGCTATTTACAATATACATCAATGATTTGGATGAAGGAATTCAAAGTAACATTAGTAAATTTGCAGATGACACAAAGCTGGGTTGCAGTGTGAACTGTGAGGAGGATGCTCTGAGAATGCAGGGTGACTTGGACAGGTGGGGGGAGTGGGCAGATGCATGGCAGATGAGGTTTAATGCGGATACATGTGAGGTTATCCACTTTGGTCGAAAAAACAGGAAGGCAGATTACTATCTAAATGGCGTCAAGTTGGGAAAAGGGGAAGAACAATGGGATCTGGGGGTCCTTGTACATTAGTCTATGAAAGTAAGCGTGCAGGTAAAGCAGGCAGTGAAGAAAGCGAATGGCATGTTGGCCTTTATAACACGAGGAATCGAATATAGGAGCAAAGAGGTCCTTCTGCAGTTGTACAGAGCCCTAGTGAGACAACACCTGGAGTATTGTGTGCAGTTTTGGTCCCCTAATTTGAGGAAGGACATTCTTGCTATTGAGGGAGTGCAGCGTAGTTTACAAGGTTAAATCCCGGGATGGCGGGACTGTCATATGCTGAGAGAATGGAGCAGCTGGGCTTGTACAATCTGGAGTTTAGAAGGATGAGAGGTTATCTCATTGCAACATATAAGATTGTTAAGGGCTCGGACACACTAGAGGCAGGAAACATGTTCCCGATGTTGGGGGAAGTCCAGAACCAGGGGTCCACAGTTTAAGAATAAGGAGCAAGTCATTTAGAATGGAGACGAGGAAACACTTTTTCTCCCAGAGAGTGGTGAGTCTGTGGAATTCTCTGCCTCAGAGGGTGGTGGAGGCAGGTTCTCTGGATGCTTTCTAGAGAGAGCAAGATAGGGCTCTTAAAAATAGTGGAGTCAGGGGATTATGGGGAGAAGGCAGGAACAGGGTACTGATTGGGGATGATCAGCCATGATCACATTGAATGGCGGTGCTGGCTCGAAGGGCCAAATGGCCTACTCCTGCACCTATTGTCTATTCTCTATTGTCTATTGTCTAAAACTAGCTCCAGTATTCCCAATTTGCATTTAATAGTTTTTGCTATAATACTACCAATTTATGAAGATATTCATTACCAACTAGACCATGTGGACCTGTTGGGCCCACTCCCCCAACGCAATATTCCACCATATGACTGCCACGTTCAAAGCTGTGCCGTTGACGGCTGAAATTAAGTTAATAAAGTGAATAGAGGACCTGTGGAGGCATTGGGTCCCTGTTGTGACATCAGGTAAGTACACACGAAAAAAAACATGGCAATGTGAAAGTCGATTACAAGATGGTTGCGGACCCGTTGGGATCCCATTGTAACGTTGTTGTGACGTCGAACGTGGCTGACGGGCAGGGCAAGTGGAAAAGTGTTTTTTGTAAAGTTTAAAATGTCAATAACTTGTAAAACATAACTTCAATCGAAATGAAACTTGGCTAATGCACACCGCAGGGCAATGGTGAGAAATGTGGATCAAAAATTGTAACGCTATCATGTACCGTTTTGGTGGCGTTTTGAGAACACTCATACAAACAAGCAAGGTGAGAGTTTTAGTAATATACAAGTGGGACCCATTGGGGGTAGGGGTGCGTGCGGTGTCACAGGGGAGGGCTGGTTCCCGAATGCAATATCCCACCACTCACCCATAGGTCCTAATACTCACCACTCCCTAGAGATGGAGAAGTGGTCGAGAGGGAGGGGTGGTAAAGGGGGAGGGGGATAAAGAGGGAGAGGAGGGTAGAGTGGAGAGGGGGGGACTTGGGGTTGGAGGGGTGGGGGTAGAGAGGGAGGGTAGAGAGGGAGGGGGAAGGGGGGTAGAGAGGGAGACGGGCAGAGAAGGAGGAGGTAGAAACCCAACCCCATCTCTCCCCCCCCCCCCCCCCCTTGCCTTCCGCAAAGATCGCTCCCTCCACAACTCCCTTGTCAATTCTTCCCTTCCCTCCCGCTCTACCCCTTCCCAGGGTACTTTCCCTTGCAACCGCAAGAAATGCTACACTTGTCCCTTCACCTCCCCCCTCCACTCCTTTCAGGGACCCAAGCAGTCCTTCCAGGTCCGACAGAGGTTCACCTGCACCTCCTCCAACCTCATCTACTGCATTCGCTGCTCCAGATGCCAGATGATCTATATCGGTGAGACCAAGCGGAGGTTTGGCGATCGTTTCGCCGAACACCTCCGCTCGGTCCGCAATAACCAAGCCGACCTCCCGGTGGCTCAGCACTTCAACTCCCCCTCCCATTCCACATCCGACCTCTCAGTCCTGGGCCTCCTCCATGGCCAGAGTGAGCAACACCGCAAATTGGAGGAACAGCACCTCACATTCCGCTTGGGGAGTCTGCATCCTCTGGGCTTGAACATTGATTTTTCTCAATTCTGTTAACCCTTGCTGTCTCCTCCCCTTCCCACCTCTCCCTCAGCCCTCGGGCCCTGGCATTCCCTCTCTCTCTATCTCTCTCCCCCACCCTAGTCGCACTAGCTTCTCATTTTCACACCACAAACAGCTTACAATGGCTTGTTCCCTTTATCATCGATACTTTTTTGCATATCTTTCATTCAATGTTCTTTATCTCTCCACATAACCGTCTATATCTCTCGTTTCCCTGATCCCTGAAACTTGATACCACCATCTCTCCCCCACCTCATTTTGCTCATCCTCCTCCCATTCCCTACCCCAGGACCTACCAAGGTTATAGAGCAGTGCCAGGGCCTGGAACTCGGCCTGGTTCTCGAACTCGACCCGGTCCTGGCTGTAGACCCAGACTTGTCCTTGGTTCCAGCTACAACCTCTAGCCGTCAGCTCGGCTGCCACCTGGGCTCCAGTCCAGGCCCAGGCTCGCCCTTGGTTTGAGCGGCAGCCTCCAGCCATCAGCTTGGCCGCCTCTTGAGTTCCAGTGCAGGTTCCGACTTCACCGTCCGTGACCCTGGACCCAGGCTCGTCCTTGGTTCTAGTGGCAGCTTCTTTCTCGGCCCCGGTCACGGCATGGCCCTCGCTCAAGCTCCAGGATCGGCTCCGGCCCAGGCCCAATCGCCAGGCTCGGCTGTGACAGCAGCCTCCCCACCATGCACCAGCCACTTCTCGTTCACTGCGAGTGCTGGAGTGTCCCGTCCTGCCTTGTGAGTGCATTGTGACGTCACTTGGGCGCCGGACCGCGAGCGCTGGAGTGCCCCTCCCTCCCGGAGTGTCCCGTCCTCGCTTGGGAGTGCATTATGACGTCGGTCAGATTTTTATTTCTCAAAATGGCTGTGTTTGGCTGTTTTTAAAACTTTACATTATTAAAAAGTGCGGAAATATAGGTGGAAATGCGACTGGAAGATCGCCTCAACGGGAAAATGTGAATAGAATGTGTGAAATTGGGAAGGCTGTTGCCTAGCGTTTGGAAGAGATTAGGAATTACCCAGATGTCTGTCTCTGTCTCTGTCCCTGTCACACACACACCCCCCAAGTAGGACAGTGCTAATGTGAGGGGTCATTGCTGGTGGGCCAAAGGCGCGCACGCACAGCGCTCCCCGCTTTCCCTGGCCTTCGTGATGTGTTTGTGTGTGTGCGGTCGGTCGATCCAGCTCACGGTTTAAACGTGTCCGGTCGATCCAGCTCGAGGCTTTCCAGGCGAGTGCCCTCCAGCTTGAAGGTCGAAGACACTCTTCGTAACTCAGATTAGGTTGCACAAGTGGGACAGCCCCATTACATATAATGGCTAGAGGGATCTTGAGGATAAAGGTCCTTTCTGCCTTGTCCCTTGTTATATGGGAGAATGCTGGAGACACAGTTGTGAGGCAAATGGCAAGAAGGCAGCAAAAAAGTCTGAATTGAAATGGCAAGAGGAATGAAGAAATGAATAAAGTATTGATTGTGCCATGGGGGTACACAAAAAGCTGGAGAAACTCAGCGGGTGCAGCAGCATCTAAGGAGCGAAGGAGATAGGCGACGTTTCGGGTCGAGACCCTTCTTCAGACATTGATTGTGCCATGTTTGACACTGTTTGGCAGTATGTTTTAGCTAGTTGCCAGAGCTGCTTTCATTGTTTCATATGTAATACTTGTTCTGGCCCGTTTATGTGATAACATTACATTGTGTAAAGCCCTATTTCTACACAAGGTTTTGCCACTGCAGACTTTAGCAGATCTCAGGATAATTGCATTGCTTTAGGCATCAATTCTGGCTGCAAATTAATGTTTCAACTTGACAAAAAAGGAATTTTGAATTAAAATAAGTTTGTCTCTTCTGCCACACTTAAACTAACATTTATTTCAATTAACATTGTATTATTGGGCCCCCTTCGTTAGAATAATTCTACTCATCCTTACTGAGCTGCATTAAATGTCTCTTTTTGAATCACATTGCTAAAATGCCTTTGATCTACATGGTGATTTGTCTTTGTATAAAACTGCATGCTTTGTCTCTTAAAATCTTGAACCTCAAAGTTTGAAAAGGTCAAGTACTGTGAGTAGTTCCTTGGAAATGTGGCGTAGATCTTCTCTTCCATCTCTGAGCAGTGAATCTCTGGAATTTTCTGCCACCAAAGAGGGTAGAGGTCAGATCATTAGTTATACTGTTAAAGTATATCTTTCCACTCTTTGTCTACTAAACAAAGTCGAGATATACAGTGCCCTTCATAATGTTTGGCACAGACCCATCATTTATTTATTTGCCTCTGTACTCTACAATTTGAGATTTGTAATAGAAAAAAATCACATGTGGCTAAAGTGTAGATTTGTCAGATTTTATTAAAGGGTATTTTTAAACATTTGGTTTCACCATGTAGAAAGTACAGATGTCCCCCCATTTCAGGGCACCATAATGTTTGGGACACATGGCTTTACAGTGTTTGCAATTGCTCAGATGTGTTTAATTGCCTCCTTAATGTAGGTATAAGAGAGCTCTCAGCACCTAGTCTTTCCTCCAGTCATTCCATCACCTTTGGAAACTTTTATTACTGCTTATCAACATAAGGATGAAAGTTGTGCCAATGAAAGTCAAAGCAGCCATTATGAGACTGAGAAACAAGAATCAAACTGTTAGAGACATCAGCCAAACTTTAGGCTTACCAAAATCAACTGTTTGGAACATCTTTAAAGAGAGCACTGGTGAGCTTATTAATCGCAAATGGGACTGGCAGGCGAAAGAAGACTGCCACAGCTGATGACAAAATAATTCTCTCTATAATAAAGAAAAATCCCCAAACTCCTGTCCGACAGATCAGAAACAGTTTTCAGGAGCCAGGTGTGGATTTGTCAATGACCACTGTCCGCAGAAGATTTCATGAACAGAAATACAGAGGCTACACTGCAAGATGCAAACCACTGGTTAGCCGCAAAAGTAGGATAGCCAGGTTACAGTTTGACAACCACAGTTCTGCAAAACAGTCTTGTGGACAGATGACGAAGATTAACATACCAGAGTGATGGCAAAAACAAAAGTATGGAGGAGAGATGGAACTGCCTCAGATCCAAAGCATACCATCTCATCTGTGAAACGCAGTGGTGGGGGTGTTATGGCCTGGGCATGTATGGCTGCTGGAAGTACTGACTCACTTATCTTCATTGATGATACAACTGCTGATCGTAGTAGCATAATGAATTCTGAAGTCTATAGACACATCCTATCTGCTCAAGTTCAAACAAATGCCTTAAAACTCATTGACCGGCGGTTCATTCTACAGCAAAACAATTATCCCAAACATACTGCTAAAACAACAAAGCTAAAAAAATGGTAAATTCTTGAGTAACTGTCAATCACACAATCTGAACCCAATTCAGCATGCCTTTTATATGCTGAAGAGAAAACTGAAGGGGACTAGCCCACAAAAGAAGCATAAGCTAAAGATAACTGCAATACAGGCCTAGCAGAGCATCACCAGAGAAAACACCCACCAATTGGTGTTGTCCATGAATCGCAGACTTCAAGAAGTCATTGAATGCAAAGGATATGCAACAAAATACAAAACATGACTACTTTCATTTACATGACATTGCTGTGTCCCAAACATTATGGTGCCCTGAAATGGGGGGGGGACTATGTAAAAAACTGCTGTCATTTCTACATGGTAAAATCAAAATGTATAAAAATGGCCTTTATTAAAACCTGACAATGTGCACTTTAACCACATGTGATTTTTTGTCTATTACAAATCTCAAATTGTGGAGTACAGAGGCAAATAAATAAATGATGGGTCTTTGTCCCAAACATCATGGAGGGCAGTGTAGATATTTTAAATATTGAAGAATTGAGGGGTGTGGGGAATGGCACAGAAGAGGAGTTGAATTAGCATAGATCAACCACGAGGGGCTTTTGGTGGCTGTCTCTTACGCCTTGTTTTCTTAGCCATTTTGAAAACATGTTTTACTGTGGGACTGCTGTGGTAACAGGAGACTATTTTATTGCCTAAGCACTTTAAAATGCGTTAATTCTCAGTATCTTTGTTGGTTTATTAAACTGGTCATAGAATTGTTTCCAGCTTTTTTTATGATGGGGGAACTTCCAGTTATTTAATGTGTGCGAGAGTTGATACAAGAATGAATGCCATTATGAGAACTAAAGCATTTTCCTTTCTTGGTGTGAATCTTAGGATGAAGTATCTATTCATCGCGAATCGTTACGAAAAGCTGAGGAGCACTTGCAAGCGAGTGAGCAGAGACTTGTCTTGATGGCTCGGGAGCTTGCTGATACTTCCAATGCTCGTGACAAGACAATGGGTGATCTGCATAGCGCAAGAATAAAAATCGATCTGCTAAAAAATGAATTTGCCGATGCTGAAAATAAGTATACAGCAGAAATACAAATGCTAAGAGCTGCTTTATCAAAAAAGGAGAAGGTATATATTTCTTTCTTGATGAGGTTGGATTTTTTGGTTGGTTAGTTGAGATTTATTTTCTTCACTCTTTCTCATTCTTCTCACTATTTTCTTACCCTTTCGAATATGTATATTCTCTCCTGCTCCCCCTCAAGATTATCTTTCTCCCTCCATATCTTCATCCAATCTCATTCTTTTGTCCCCTTTTGTCTCTGCATTCTCGACCTGTGCCCCTCCAACCTACCTCCTTCTAACCTCCCCCTTTCCAGCCCCTCTCTTTTCCTGCCATCCTCTTGACATCCTGTCCTTTTTCTTCCTTTTTCACCTCCAGTTGTCTTTTGCCATCTTAGTCACCATACTCTCTTCTCCTGGCTCGCTTTTAATTGAAAAAGGCTTTGGGGGTTGTTATTTAATTTACTGTGCTTTAGAGGGTAAATACGATTCTCCTCAAGAATAAAAACATCTTTGTGGACAAGGTTTGAAAGTGTATGATAAGATGTTAAGTGACATCATATTATGAAATTTATAACTAGGGTTTTTCAGTGGCTGGCAGTACTGTGGAACAAGAACTACATAAAGAGGTTGAAGATTTAAAACTTAGGCTTCAAATGGCTGCAGAACATTACAAAGACAAATACAAGGACTGTCAAAAATTGCAGAAGCAAGTTAGCAAACTCACAGAGCAGTTGGTGAGTTGAATATTTAGATTTTCTCATTGGGCGATGCAAAACAAAATTAAAGATTGTAATATAAAGTTATTTTTCCAGATTTATTTATTTCAGTAGATTAATTAACATGATCATTTGTATTTCAGATTTCTTGTACTTCCTTAAAATTCTAATTTTATTGAATGTTTTCTGTAATAATTATGTAGGGGTTATCATTGTAACCTTTAGCTTAAAGTCCTATGCTTAAAAATTGCAGTTTATGTTTTTTTGGCTTGCTAATATATAATGTAACCCATGTTACCTTGTTTACCTTTATTTCTCTCCCATCCAAGATTCTACCAACAGTATATATTGCCTTGTATTACCTTGGGTGGCCTTGTTCCATTGAGTGCATGAGAATTCTCAAGCAAACAATCTGTTTTACTTGATATTAAGTAAAACCATTCAGTGCTAGTGGACAACATGTAGTTGGGAATCCCATGCGTATGCTGATTTAGGAGTAGGGCTCAATAATTACTCTTGGAAATGGTTTGGCAGTGTCATTCTTGCTTCTGAGCTGACAGTTTGTGGGTCGAAGTCCAGTTCCAGAAGCTCCAATAAATAATCTAGACCAGCCTTTCAGCATGGTACTCTTAGTGTTCTATTATCAGAAATGCAATCAAATAAGGACACAAAGCCATTCTTCCAAGTGGATGTAAGTGGGCTTTGTTCATTATTTTGTAGAACAAGGAGTTACATTTGGTGTCTTCATAAAATATTTCTTAAACAACAACATGAATGCAATCTGACTGGCCTATCACATTGCCATTTGTGGGACTTTGCTGTCCAATTACAAAATAAGTAGTGTGCACTTTTGAAGTAATTAAGTTGCTGTCAAACCCTTTGGATCATCCTTAAATATTGAAAAAAAAAGTCATTTTTAGAATGGGAGGGGAAAATCGGACAGTATAAATATTGAAGGAAAACATGAATGCATAGTTGAGATATTGTTATTCTGTAGCCTGGCAATGCTCATTGTAAAACGTTCATCTCATATGCTGTTCATTTGAGGGAAAATTACTGGCGGTTGTTGGTACCCATGAAGCCAGAAAGGAGTCTTTCAGAGAGCAGTGAACATTTTTATCGTGCATGGGTACACAAAATGCTGGAGAAACTCAGCGGGTGCAGCAGCATCTATGGAGCGAAGGAGATGGGTAACATTTTGGGCCGAAACCCTTCTTCAGGGTTTCGGCCCGAAATGTTACCTATCTCCTTCGCTCCATAGATGCTGCTGCACCCGCTGAGTTTCTCCAGCATTTTGTGTACCCTCGATTTCCCAGCATCTGCAGTTCCTTCTTTAACATTTTATCGTGCATGATTTGTGCTTTAAATTTTTTTAAAATGCTACCCGCACTTCATTATTTTATTAGTATGGGATTTTCACATTTGAAGAAAAAGCACAAACTCTTTCCGACCAAGGAGAAGTTTAATGTTTTCTACAGGGCACCAAGAGTACAGGCAATAAAAACTTTCAATTATGTAGATCCTTTTAAACCCTTTCAACAAGCTCCCATAAACAGCATGAGATAATGACCAGATAATCCACTTTGGAAATGTTGATCACCGAGTAGATAGTACCTTGTTCACGGTCCTTGCTCATCTTTGAAGTACAAAGTACTGCCATGAGATCCTGAGTGTGCTTTGGTTTAACGTACCACTCAATAGACATCTCTGATGTTGCAGAGGGCTGACAATAATGCATTAAAGTGTCAAAGTAGATTTTTTGTGCTGAAGCTTGTTGATCAGGACTAAGTTAAGTCAGAAAATGCTGGACAAACTCACCAAGTCAGGCAGCAACCATGGATAAGCTCTGGAGGTCCCAGAGCTGAACCATTAACAGTTTCTCTTTCCATAAATGCTGCCAGATATGAGTTTATCCAGCATTTTCTGTTTTTATTACAGTGTGTATAACTGTGTGTGTGTGTGTGCCCTATCTATGCCTGCCTCTTTGTAGGGTGTACGTCGAACAATCCTTGTTCGAGATGTACCGTGGCCCTATCCCCGAACTACCTCTGCTACATCGACGACTGCATTGGTGCTACCTCCTGCACCTACACACAACTCACTGACTTCATCCATTTCACCACTAACTTCCATCCGGCACTCACGAGTGGTAAATACACCTGGACCATTTCCAACATTTCCCCATCATTTCTTGACCTCACTCTCTCCATCGCAGGTGATAGACTACTGACCAAAATCCACTATAAACCCACTGACTCCATGACTATCTGGACTACACTTCTTCCCACCCTGCTTCCTGTAAGAACTCCATCCCCTACTCCCAATTCCTCCGTCTACGCCACATCTGCACCCAAGCCGACTAAAATCCAAAGACACAAAATGTTGGAGTAGCTCAGCAGGTTAGGCAGCATCTCTGGAGAAAACTCCAGCATTTTGTGTCAAGAGTCAAGAGTGTTTTATTGTCCCGGATGGGACAATGAAATTGTTACTTTCTGCAGCACAACAGAATATGTGCATATGTAAACATTGTACATAAAGGGAAAACACCAGGGCATTGGAGATGTCCTCATTCTTCAGGGAACGGGGGTTCCCCTCCCCTACTATAGATGAGGCTGTCACCAGGGTCTCTTCTATACCCCGTGATTCTGCTCTTTCTCCCCCTCCCACTCGTAACAAGGGCAGAGTCCCCTTGCAATCACAAGAAAAGCTACACTTGACACTTCACCTCTCCCGTTGACTACATTCAAGGACCCAAGCAGTCTTTTCAGGTGCGGCAGAGGTTCACCTGCACCTCCTCCAACCTCATCTATTGCATCCACAGCTCTAGATGCCAGCTGCTCTACATCGGCGATCGCTTCGCCCAACACATCCGCTTGGTTCGCAATAACCAACCTGATCTCCCGGTGGCTCAGCACTTCCCCTCCCATTCCGAATCCGACTTTTCTGTCCTGGGCCTCCTCCATGGCCAGCGTGAGGACCACCTTAAATTGGAGCAGCAGCACCTCATATTTCGCTTAGGCAGTTGTGCACCCCAGCAGTATGAACAACAGTGAACAAATACCTTTTCACAATGGCAGGCAGTAACTAGTGGGGTATCGCAGGGCTCAGTGCTGGGACCCCAGCTATTTACAATATATATTAATGATCTGGATGAGGGAATTGAAGGCAATATCTCCAAGTTTGCGGATGACACTAAGCTGGGGGGCAGTGTTCGCTGTGAGGAGGATGCTAGGAGACTGCAAGGTGACTTGGATAGGCTGGGTGAGTGGGCAAATGTTTGGCAGATGCAGTATAATGTGGATAAATGTGAGGTTATCCACTTTGGTGGCAAAAACAGGAAAGCAGACTATTATTTAAATGGTGGCCGATTAGGAAAAGGGGAGATGCAGCGAGACCTGGGTGTCATGGTACACCAGTCATTGAAAGTAGGCATGCAGGTGCAGCAGGCAGTGAAAAAAGCGAATGGTATGTTAGCTTTCATAGCAAAAGGATTTGAGTACAGGAGCAGGGAGGTTCTACTTCAGTTGTACAGGGTCTTGGTGAGACCACACCTGGAGTATTGCGTGCAGTTTTGGTCTCCAAATCTGAGGAAGGACATTATTGCCATAGAGGAAGTGCAGAGAAGGTTCACCAGACTGATTCCTGGGATGTCAGGACTGTCTTATGAAGAAAGACTGGATAGACTCGGTTTATACTCTCTGGAATTTAGGAGATTAAGAGGGGATCTTATAGAAACTTACAAAATTCTTAAGGGGTTGGACAGGCTAGATGCAGGAAGATTGTTCCCGATGTTGGGGAAGTCCAGGACAAGGGGTCACAGCTTAAGGATAAGGGGGAAATCCTTTAAGACCGAGATGAGAAAGACTTTTTTCACACAGAGAGTGGTGAGTCTCTGGAACTCTCTGCCACAGAGGGTAGTTGAGGCCAGTTCATTGGCTATATTTAAGAGTGAGTTGGATGTGGCCCTTGTGGCTAAGGGGATCAGAGGGTATGGAGAGAAGGCAGGTACGGGATACTGAGTTGGATGATCAGCCATGATCATATTGAATGGCGGTGCAGGCTCGAAGGGCTGAATGGCCTACTCCTGCACCTAATTTCTATGTTTCTATGTTTCTATGAACATTGACTTCTCTAATTTCAGGTAGTCCTTACTTTCTCCTCTCCTTCTCAGCTCTGCCTCAGCCCACTGGCTCCACCTCTTCCTTTCTTCTTCCCGCACCCCCCACCCTCACATCAGTCTGAAGAAGGGTTTTGACCCGAAACGTTGCCTATTTCCTTTGCTCCATAGATGCTGCCTCACCCACTGAGTTTCTCCAGCTTTTTTGTCTACCTTCGATTTTCCAGCATCTGCAGTTCCTTCTTGAACGCATATTCTTTCATCATATCTTTTGTAAAGTTGTTAATTGCTGTTGAATTGTGAACTAAGCCAATTGAAAAGACTCTTGGAGTCCATCTCGATAGAATCTTCCAAACTCAGTGCGTCTGTTTTGTTATACTCTTCAGATCAAAGTAAACAGGACACGATACCGTATAATTTCAATAGATACATTGATATGTTTAATTTTGTATTTTAAGTCTGACATTTGATACATTTGAATTACAGTTTTACATTGGAACTGATAAGATGCCTTTGAATGTTCAAACACCTTTGCTGGGACAAATGAATTCATATGGATGGTCTAAAAGCTTCTGAAGTGGGATAGGGGGTGGTTTGTCAGGGCTGACTCTCTTGAGTACACAAATACTCTTAATTATTGATAAACATACAAATTACTATTACTAGGTATGTTACAAAACTTACCTTCAGCAGCGCTGCAGTTCTGGTGCTGGCCGTGTGCGCGACTTTGACGCCTTTGAGGGGGTGGGGGGGGGGGGTTAAAATGCAGTTTTCCAATGCCTTCCGGAGTTTTATTTTCTGAGGGCGCAAGCTTTTTCTGAAGATTCATTCCGACTGCCGGTATGTGAATTATTTTTTTTAAAATCGCTGACAATTTCAGCGCTGGAGTAAAATAAAAATTAGCTTCTAAAGCCGTGAACGCCGAAAACGGGAACAGATTTTACATTGGAGACAGGTAAAGGAAAGCTGTTTATTTTTACATATAAACTTGCATGTTTAGATGACCTTAATCCAAATTTCATGTTGCGAAACGATGATTTATTCCCCATACGAACCAGCAGTATTTTTCCTGCCAATATGGGGTTTAAATTCACCACAACCGCAACGTATCAAACCATCGCGTTCCATAAAATCCCACTCGCAAGTTGATTTAAATGGCCATTAATTTACAGGCATTAAACACTAAATTCCTTCAATTTGGCCTATAAATTCATGACGATGAGATTTAAAAATCATGTTATATTGTGAATTCTTGTGTGAATGTTATTTGGACACTTATGCTTTTTTTTAAATGTTAATATTTTCTTAAGAAATGGATAGATGTTTAGATCTAATAATTGAATTTTGTAATTAGCTACAATTGGGTAACTAACTAATTATATGCTTTAATTTCAGGTCATCCAAGTAAGATTGTTTCATATTTGATTCAGAATGCTTCAATCTATAATAACTGAAAATTTCTTTCAGTTTTCTTAATTTTTAAGAAAGTTATGGGCTTTTGACTGTCCTCAATCACAACTTTTGAGTCGAGTCAATGGAAAGGCAATAGGGAACAAGGTGCTAATTTCCGAGTATGAAAATGGCCATAACCTTTTTAATACTGAAGATATGAAAGTGAATTAGGTGTCAAATTAAACTTTTTTTTATGCTTTATCTGATGGGATAAATTGCAGACTTGATTTTTTAAATCTCAAAATTCTGTAACATTGCTACTATAACCATGTTTGATGTGCCAAATTACAAAATAAGTCTGGTCTGAGAGTTTCCTTCAACTCTGCCATAATGGCGCAAAATATCTTGGGCTGAAGATGTAAGGTTTGATGTAGGCCAATTAACATACCCCATTATCTTGCATTTAGCTGATACATGCAAGAACTTCCCATGGTCTTCTCAGTAGACAGCCCAGTTTGTTTACAAAGCTGTTCTTTTTAATTTCAGACTGATACAACCTGCAATGTATGCTAGAACAGGTTTTCTGTTTCTTGTTTGAATTAATGCCTGCTGTATCCTCATAATTTATGACCCCTGAATAATCCCTAACAATTCCTTAAAGAGGTCAATCTAATCATGTAATTATATTAATAGGAAGAGAAAAAAGATGGAACATTCTCTAACAAGCAGAAACTAACTGATAATGAAACAAATACTGATTCACCTCCAGCATCTGCAGCAGATTTTACTCAAGACACCTTTCCAGGTACTGTGCACTTTATTAGCCTCTATCCATAATGGTAAACAAGCAATTTTAGGTCTCCTGCATTAATTAACATATATACTAAAAATAGTTTGTCTGCATACCTTTCTCTTTGTAAAATTGTAAAGAATGTATTATGGGGAACAAGGAAATGGCAGATGAGTTGAACAGGTACTTTGGACCTGTCTTCACTAAGGAGGACACAAACAATCTTCCTGATATAGTAGTGGCCAGAGGATCTGAGGTGATGGAGGAACTGAAGGAAATCCACATTAGGCAGGAAATGGTGTTGGATAGACTGATGGGACTGAAGGCTGATAAATCCCCAGGGCCTGATGGTCTGCATCCCAGGGTACTTAAGGAAGTGGCTCTAGAAATCGTGGATGCATTGGTGATAATTTTCCAATGTTGTATAGATTCAGGATCAGTTTCTGTGGATTGGAGGGTAGCAAATGTTATCCCACTTTTTAAGAAAGGCGGGAGAGAGAAAACAGGGAATTATAGACCAGTTAGCCTGACATCAGTGGTGGGGAAGATGCTGGAGTCAATTATAAAAGATGAAATAGCCGAACATTTGGATAGCAGTAACAGGATCGGTCTGAGTCAGCATGGATTTACGAAGGGGAAATCATGCTTGACTAATCTTCTGGAATTTTTTGAAGATGTAACTAGGAAAATGGACAAGGGAGAGCCAGTGGATGTAGTGTACCTGGACTTTCAGAAAGCATTTGATATGGTCCCACATAGGAGACTAGTGGGAAAAATTAGGGCACATGGTATTGGGGGTAGAGTGCTGACATGGATAACAAGCAGTGGTTGACAGACAGGAAACAAAGAGTAGGGATTAACGGGTCCCTTTCAGAATGGCAGGCAGTGACTAGTGGGGTACTGCAAGGCTCGGTGCTGGGACCGCAGCTATTTACAATATACATCAATGATTTGGATGAAGGGATTCAAAGTAACATTAGCAAATTTGCAGATAACACAAAGCTGGATGGTAGTGTGAACTGTGAGGAGGATGCTCTGAGAGTGCAGAGTGACTTGGACAGGTTGGGGGAGTGGGCAGATGCATGGCAGATGAAGTTTAATGTGGATAAATGTGAGGTTATCCACTTTGGTAGCCAAAACAGGAAGGCAGATTACTATCTAAATGGCGTCAAGTTGAGAAAAGGGGAAGTACAACGGGATCTGGGGGTCCTTGTACATCAGTCTATGAAAGTAAGCATGCAGGTACAGCAGGCAGTGAAGAAAGCGAATGGCATGTTGGACTTTTATAACAAGAGGAATCGAATATAGGAGCAAAGAGGTCCTTCTGCAGTTGTACAGAGCCCTAGTGAGACCACACCTGGAGTATTGTGTACAGTTTTGGTCCCCTAATTTGAGGAAGGACATTCTTGATATTGAGGGAGTGCAGCGTAGGTTTACAAGGTTAAATCCCGGGATGGCGGGACTGTCATATATGCTGAGAGAATGGATCAGCAGGGCTTGTACACTCTGGAGTTTAGAAGGATGAGAGGGGATCTCATTGAACCATATAAGATTGTTAAGGGCTTGGACACGCTAGAGGCAGGAAACATGTTCCCGGTGTTGGGGGAGTCCAGAACCAGGGGCCACAGTTTAATAATAAGGAGCAAGCCATTTAGAACGGAGACGAGGAAACACTTTTTCTCACAGAGAGTGGC
Organism: Okamejei kenojei; assembly: GCA_035221665.1. Classification (NCBI taxonomy): domain Eukaryota; kingdom Metazoa; phylum Chordata; class Chondrichthyes; order Rajiformes; family Rajidae; genus Okamejei; species Okamejei kenojei. The sequence continues at coordinate 61,289,543 of CM069132.1, read as the reverse complement.
GAGTCCGTGGAATTCTCTGCCTCAGAGGGCGGTGGAGACAGGTTCTCTGGATGCTTTCAAGAGAGAGCTAGATAGGACTTAAAAATAGCGGAGTAAAGGGATATGGGGAGAAGGCAGGAACGGGGTACTGTTTGGGGATGATCAGCCATGATCACATTGAATGGCGGTGCTGGCTCGAAGGATCGAATGGCCGAATGGCCTACTCCTGCACCTATTGTCTATTGTCTAAAATGCAAACGAAGTCTGCCTATCATCTGCATTTTTACATAATTTAGTTGTTGCGTGAATTTGTATATTCGTTTGTAGTTAATAAAACAACAAAAAATAGCATGTATTATAGCTTGAGCAATGATGGAGGAACTACTGGTGTTATTTGCCATCACCCCATTAAATTAACAACAGCCTGACGATTTTCTACATATCCAATTTAATATGGAAATTCAAGTGTTGCTGTCAGCAATCCAGAGCATTGTTATAGACTGCAATCTTATCCACAATTATCGAGGTGAAATCACATGAACTTGAAAGGAATATAATGTATATATGAACTAATCCCTATGGAATATATTCTGAAATCTAGTGAGATTTTAATGATATACCAAGACTTCATAACTGCTCAATAAACTGGACGCATTTTGCAAATTTGCAGTTTCATTATAGAAATATTCCAAAATGTAATTTATTGTCTGAATTTCTTCTGATGCTCCAGTATCTGCTTTAATCATATAATAGTAAGATTAAACGAGAACTTACCAGTTCGAAGTTTGATCGTTATTTTATGAGGAGTAACGATGAGGGATTAGTGAAGAAGCCCCACCTGGCGCTTGATCGGCATACTTCAAAGCAGCGGCATGAAAAACACAGAACATAATAGCCGGAGTAACATAGATTTAGAACTACCATATGATCATTTATTTTATGAGTGTCGGGAGTGGAGGGCACGTAATCCCTCATCATTACTCCTCATAAAATAACGATCAAACTTCGAACTGGTAAGTTCTCGTTTAATCTTACTATTTTACTTCGGAGTCACGTGAGTGACTACGTGAAGATTTTGTAGCTTCTGTGTTTTTTATGTCGTAGACTATTCCATATGACAATCTGGCTCAATCAACACAGTAATGAGCAAATAACACATTTTTTTCCCAAACATTGCCTCAGTTTATGTGATTATTTTTTTTCCATTATAAAAGAATGAAAATAATGCCCTTTTCATTGAAAGGCAAATTTATCACCAAAATATCAATTGATAATATAATTTGATAGTATGAACAAAGCAACAATTAAAGAGAACCCAACACTCCGTGTCCAATCCTGACACCATGACTGGTTCCTTGTAACTTTAATATTTATTTTACACCCTCCTGCGGCCTTGAATCTTTGCTCGAGTGGCCCATCCTGTGCCATTCCTGTGAATGTATCTACCTCCTTAATGGAGTGAGTTTCCACATCTCAGTGTCTAGTTCCACTGAGTTTTAAACATGTTTTAACCATCTAGAATATAATTATAACCATCAGTTTTTACTGATACTTAATGTGGTTTTTGTGTGTAATAAGTAGTGCTGTCTCACCACCACAGAGACTCTTACCTACTTTAACATACTGAGTCAATGTTGACCCACACACAATTTTTGGCCGACAGGATATGCTTAAATTTTACCTTGGTTCCAGCTCTTCTTGGTCTGCTTTGTTTGGTAAATTCATAAACATATAAGATAATGTAATCTGTAGCCACATGCAATTATATAATGTAACATTTGCAATGTTTGCACTCTTATGCTGATACTAAAGTCATGAGCATTATTACTTTTAATGTTAATTTTTTGAATCATTGATAGAATTGGAGTCCATTGCCTAAGGCAAGTCAGGACTATGCTGATCTCCAAACTTCTGTATTTCAACTTTGGACACACACATACATATATTTATATATACACACACACACACACACATATATACATACATATATACTAAATACTATGAGCCCTATTATTGGCTCTATCACTTAGATGCTGAGAATAAATGCAATCCACAAGGAACTCCCATATATCTAATATGACAAAATAACTTTTACTGTCTGCAAAAGACTTCCAATTTCTTATAAACAAAATATTTTTTTTTTAAACTATTTCTCCAAATTGCAGGTATAAAATTCCTTTTGCACATAATTGTTATATTGTTACATTATTTAAAACATTCATAGACCTCTTTGACCGTCGAACTGTTATAATGGTCTGGTCAAACCTGCAGATAGCCAAATTCATATCTTCATGCCCTGGATGAATTTGTACAACAATAAATTACTGCAACTATGAGTCATCATAACTGGGTCAAACCACTCTCAACATTAATGAGAACCATGAAGGTGCGGTTTGGGCCACCAAAGCGCCCCTGGCAGCGTCCTGCTACATTTTCATCAGACACTGCCCTATCAGACAAAATGAGGAACATAAAAGAACATCTTTCCTCATGTAATCCACCTCTCCTGCTCTCGGTTTTCCCACAAGAAACATTTGAGAAATCAGTGATTTAATCTGGATACAACCAGATTAATGGTAAGTAATCCATATTACTGACATTGTTTTTCCCCTGATTTGTTGTCTGCGACAACATTGTCTCTTCCTTAGAGATAAACAGCTGAACTAAAACATTTTTAGAATACGCCGCATCTGGTTACCCAGATAATCACTTGATAATGATCTTACTTGACTCGTGTGATTGATATATGCCACAGCCGTGGTATTGTTCACCTGATTTGACATGCACACTTTCATAGTAGAACAATAGGCATTTAATCCATAAAAAGCTCCTGATACTCCAATAATTAATACAAATGTTTGGAGAAAAAAATTCTTAGGACAATCCATTTGCAATTCCCTGGTGTTATTGTCCGTAGTCCCCTAAACAAGGAGTGTATCAAATATTAACTTGATAAGAGTTATTATTGGATGTGTCAGGACCCTTGCCTCTCAACAGGCTTGTAATTTCTGCACTAATTTGCAGCTGACTCCTGATCAACCTTCCAATTTAAAATGTGATCAAATAAACCATGACCATGTCCTCATAAGTGCAAGTGCTGATCTTCTTATCAGTGCAATTGTTATTCCAATAATTATGTGAACAGCCTAGAACTGAGTTTAATCCATTAGACAATGTCTTAACTTGCACAACTGACCCATTCTAATTAATTTCCAGCACCTGTAAATATGATAATAAATTGGTACTAAATACCAATCCTTCAAGTCTTATAGTAATGATTAACAATTTGTGAATAACAACTGTTTCTCAATGTTGAAGATGTCCATTTTTATAAAATGTTTTTACACTGTAAAAGTGTATTTAAAATGATGTCTTGTATGGCTTTACCACCACATCTTTTTCCCTGGGGAAATTTATGATACAAATTTACATACCTCTTCTTTATTGGAGATATTTTGGGTGCAAACCTAAAATCAATTTTTAGGTTTTCCTATACAGGTGAACCAATTCCTTCTACAATTTTTTGTAGATCCTTTACACATTAAAATACATCAATCCTTTGTTAGGACATATCATTGATCATAACACACCTGTAATCTCCCACAATTGGAGATTTCATCAACTTCTTCTGTAACATGTTTTTGCGCCTCATCAAATGTACATGAAGCCTTCTCTTCCCAATCATATGGGTTCACATAAGGCTGTATTGGATAAATATCTATTTATCATACTCTTGCCTTGTTTTGATCCATTATCAAATCTTTACATTGGATCATCATTTTGCCAAAGTTTAATGACCAATAGTCTTTCCTTCGTAATCAATGTCTTTGATATATCCTGAGGCAGGTTTACTCCATAATAATCAGGAGTTTAACATATATATATATATATTATATATTTATCCCATTGAGCTCCACAAACTAATGGCAATTTGTCTTTTATTTAAAATGTTTTGGTTATTGCACAATGTTTTATTTGTTTTACATAAGTAGTGATGCCACGCACCAGCTTGAAATTGTATTTCCTTATGTATCCATATAATTGAGACATGGGTACCATAATCGGATTCACCGTTGATACCTTAATAAAACATAAGTTTTATCAATAACTCTGCTGTTTCAACCATAACAGCTTTGGTGAGAGACCAATTAATTTTGGTTTCCATGGTTACTTTCCATGGCCTCACTCCTTCATTCAGGTATCGTACCTAGTATACCAGTATATATATTTGTGCTGTGGTGGGTACTTTATGACCAGCCACCACTATCAATGCACCTTTAGGGTCAGTTTTTTCATATTCTTTTACTGCCCTGGTTACTCCTGAGTTTTTCCTTAAGGAGACTATCTCCAAAACAATCTGAGATAGATATTCCCACATTGATAAATTCCACCATCTATATTAATATATGGAAACCCTCAGGGTCTGTTTTTGGGAATATTCTGGGCCTTTTTAAACCCTTTGATTGATTTTGTTATTTTTGGAGTCTTTCTCCATTAATTTTAAGCCATAAAGCTTTTTTGTCTGGAGGCCTTTTTATTAGAATTTTTAAATCATGGCCCCTCTGACTTTTTTTTAATTTTTTCCTCCCCACTGGAGTTTTTCCACCCGGGGTTTTTTTTTCTTTCTTTTCTTTTTAACTTTTAAACTTTTTTTCACCCGGAGTATTTTTTTTCCTTTTTAACTTTTAAACTCAGTTTTTTCCCCCGGAGCAACTAAAGTCTCCCTAACGGTAATTTTAATGGCCACCGGTATCGGAACCGGCTCCGCACTAATCTGCCATCCCGATCGCTGAGTTTTCCCCTGGGGCGCTTTTTAAACTCCGTTTTTTTCACCCTGTTTCTTTTTAACTCCTAGTGGCTCTATACACCAGCCACGGAGTTTGGATATGCCCTGTAAGTAATTTAACTGTACTTACCTGCGGGCCCGTACCTACCGCTGTAGAGAAGCTGCCTCTGCAGCTCTTGCTCTGCCATCAGCATCGAGGTAATGCCGATCAAGCGCCAGGCGGGGCTTCTTCACGTAGTCACTCACGTGTTTTGATCCATCAACTAATTATTCTGGAACAAAGGCAAATCACTGTGCACTATTCAGAAATTGCTGGACACAGATGATACATTTGCGTTTTAAAATCACTTAATGAATTGCAAGTCTGTGCTGATTGGACACAAAGTTTGACATGTTAGTAATCATAATCAGGCATATATCTAACATAAATCCTACACAAAGTGGATAATTTCTGCTATTTCAGGTCAACTCTATCAACCCACTTAGTTTTGACAGGAAGGCAGTTTTTGTGGAGCGAATGGACTGGACATTTGATTCAAGATCCTTCTTCAGACTGATTGGAGTAGGGGGAGGGGAAGAAAGTTAGAAATTAGGTGGGGGTGGAATAAAAACTGGCAAGTGATGGGTGGATTCCAATGGTAGGGAGGGTTTTGTTGGCAGATGGGTAGACTAAGTGGTAAACTAGAGGTAAGAGTATCCGGTATGGAGAGGAGAAGAATGAAATGTAAAGCTGGAGAGGGGAGATGTGGATGTGAGGGGACAGGAAGGCAGGAAAAGAGGAGGGATAAAAGGGAATAGGAGACTCGGGATGAGAGAGAACCATGCACAGAAGGGGAAAGGAGGAAAAGGATACATGGATAGGAAAGGTTTAAAAGGATATGGGCCAGATGTGGGCAGGTGGGACAATTGTCGTTGGGGCATCTTGGTCGGCATGGACAAGTTGGGCCGAAGGGCCTGTTTCCATGCTGTATGACTTTATGACTAAGATGTAATAAATTGACCGAGTTAATCTTTTACTTGCTGGAGCTTAGATAAATAAGGGATGACCAGATTGAACATAAGATATCATGAGAAAACATTTCCAAAACTAACATTTAAAAATTAGGGGGTTACACAAAAAGCTGGAGAAACTCAGCGGGTGCAGCAGCATCTAAGGAGCGAAGGAGATAGGCGACGTTTCGGGTCGAGACCCTTCTTCAGACTGGGCAGGGATCAGGGAAACGAGAGATATAGACGGTGATGTGGAGAGATAAAGACCAATGAATGAAAGATATGCAAAAAAGTATCGATGATGCTGCTGCACCCGCTGAGTTTCTCCAGCTTTTTGTGTAACCCTCGATTCTCCAGCATCTGCAGTTCCTTCTTTAACATTTAAAAATTAGGGTTTTCCCTTTTACGAAAGAGATGTGTACGAAGGAACTGCAGATGCTGGTTTAAATCAAAGATAGACACAAAAAGGTGGAGTACCTCAGCGGGGCAGGCAGCATCTCTGCAGAGAAGGAATGGGTGATGTTTTGGGTCAAGACCCTTCCTGTTTGTTTTTCTCAAACAGTTGGAGTCTTTATAACCCCTCCTTGGAGGCAGTAGAAACTTATTATCTGCCTATTTTAAGGCAGAATGTGATCTATGCATGATAAACAACATATGGAATTTTGGGAGAATGGTAGCAAATGAGAAGTTGATGTAACAATCTGATCAGCCATCATCTTATTGCTCAGGAGAGACTCAAGGGGATGAATTGCCTACTTGTTCCTATTTTTTACGGTTGCATCCTTCATGGTTGTTTAGCTGTAACATAATTTAATTGAATAACTTTTATGTTAACGTTCTGTTCTTTTCCCAATAACAGCCATGCCTGCTCCATTCGACTACACATTTGATCTCTTGGTGCAGACAAAAATCAGTAAAATGAGTCAAGAAATAAATGAAAAAACAGTGAAGTACAAGAGGTGCAAACAGATGTTTGATGTAAGTGAACCTATTGTCAGTAAAACTGCTTCCTATGTGTTGGTTTCTGTATGAACGTCATACGGTGTTGAGAAAGTGGTAATGAAGACATACAGCATGGTTCTCTTAATGAAGAGGTGGAAGAAATTTCACTTCATATAATTTGTTTTCTGGCAAATCCTGTTTGCTTGTCTTTTATTTATGATCATATAACTTAACCCAAATATGAATTTACCTTGCATTTAGTGTTTTCATTGATCCAAACTGAATTAACAGGAAAATGTTGCAGCAGGCAAGTGGGTCACATGCTGCCTGGCTCCTCCATCACTTGGGCTGTATCTTCCATATTTCAATCATCCTCGGGTGACAAAGTTCATCCTCTGGTCACCTCGACATCTCTTATCTGCAAAGGGCTCTCACTTAACTTTTTTTCTCTGTTGTCAGCCGGGCAACCTAGGCAGCTTTTTAGGTTGCCAAATGACAGTTTAGGTGGTCATTTAAGACTGCTTGCTTGACGCATGCGATAATGTGCTCGGCCGAAGTGCGTAGACAATAGACAATAGGTGCAGGAGTAAGCCATTCGGCCCTTCGAGCCAGCACCGCCATTCAATGTGATCGTGGCTGATCATCCCCAATCAGTACCCCGTCCCTGCCTTCTCTCCATACCCCCTGACTCTTTTTAAGAGCCCTATCTAGCTCTCACTTGAAAGCATCCAAGGACAATGCAGAGAACAAAGCACCCAGAGAATTATGCTCAATGAAGCATTCACATATTATTTCTGCTTCAAATAAAGTCACAAACTAAATATATTCACCAATCAAGACATGATATATACCACAATGACATGCAGCAAAATTATAATACAGTATCTCACCTCTTTTTACACGTTGCAATGAATGCAATTTCTATAATTTCTTTCCACTTCCAATCAAAAATGTGGTTGGATTATTCAGCGTATGATAAACCTGTGTCAATAAATCCTGGACCATGGTAACATATATGCTTAACCATGCACTCTACAATTTGATGCAAGCATGTTTTCTGTGAAGGACCAAAAATTATCATGATATGGCCATAGCATGGGTCGTTATTGCTATTGGTACATAAACACTCGCTTCCCACATAATTTATCCACAACAAAACATACAGGTTGCAAGGACATTTCTAAAGGCATTTTATGATAATAGCTATTAAAACCGACTATACCCATCTGACAGGTTAAACATTAAACACTAACTGACAAGAGATGGCCAAAAGACATAACTGCAGCATATATTATTTTGATAATATGTTTAAAGGTGTCAAAATGCCACATTACCGGACATTCAGATTAGATGTATGTGTTGTGAACTGCAATGAAGATACCCAGTTTGTACGCACCATATTAAAAAAAAATTATTGATAAACGCTGTTCCCACCATTCCCACTTCAGAATTAACGTTAAAATTTCAACTGAAATATCTCCTGACCAAATTTGTGATGTATATGACCGACTAGAAATAAAACCTGAAAAAATCCAACGAATAGTTGTGAATGTTGCTCATTAAATAACTACAGGACTGATACTCCATATTAAGAGCATTGATTTGCCATTAAAATGAATTCTTTAATAATGTGTCAACGGCAGCAGTGACAATCAAACACTGCGGTTTTAATGTTTCACGTGTTGACAATTTAATTCATCCATTTTTATGGATTAAAACAAATAATAACATTGGGAATTAAAATGCATTTGATTGCATTCCGTTATCAATGTTCACTCTGAAGACGTTTCCAGCACAGTAGGGTCGGAGGGGGGGTGAATCAGTGCGGGATGGATAGATGGGGTGGGCGAGGTTGAAAAGGCAATCGATGCGAGATGGATGGGTTGAGGCAGGGGAATTAGTGCGTGTTGGTTGGAGTAGGTACAATTGTGAGGGGAGTGTCTGGGGATTGAATGGAGGGATCAGTACGGGATGGATGTGGGGGGGGGGGATCAGTACAGGATGAATGGGGGGTTCAGTACAAGGAGGAGCGGAGCCCATTGTTGGCTGCAGAAGTTGTGATGAGAAAGGGACACAAGGATTCAAAAAGTGGAACTAGTAGGAATAGTAGGGTGGGAGATGGACGAAAGAGGGAACACAGGATTACTTGAAATTAGAGGGAAAAGATTAATGGACTTCCTCCGCTGTCAGTGAGGCTACATGCAAATTGGAGAAACAGCACCTCATATTTTACTTGAGCAGCTTACAACCCAGCGGTATGAATGTTGATTTCTCCATAAGGAAAGAAATTTAGGAATTTAACTGAAACATAAAAAGAGATGAAATAAGATCTAAATGTTCTTCTTTACTGACTAATTTTGTCTAATTTATCCTCAGGAAGAGAGTGAAAGAAGTCAAGCTTTTGCTGAAGAACTGGCTCATGTAAAAGAAAAATTGAGTCAGCAGTTAAAAATAAACAACGACCTGAAGCGAGAAGCTGCAGACGATCTTCAGTACAAGGTAAAACCATTCGGCAATGATTAAATCAGAAAAAAAAATATGATGTGATATTCTTTAACATGGGTACCTTACAACTTTTGTTAACCAGGCTGTAAACGATTCAACAGTGATAGGGAACAAAGATGAAAATTGTCAATAGAGTTGATGAATTGTTCAAAATTATACATAAGATAAAAAGTGATAGAAGTAGAATTAGGCGATTTGCCCTATCTTCTACTCCGCCATTCAATCGTGGCTGATCTATCTCTCCCTCCTAACCCCATTCTTCTGCCTTCTCCCCATAACCTTTGACACCTGTACTAATCAAGAATCTATCGGTCTCTGCCAATAAAATATCCACTGAAGTCCTCCACAGCCGTAGCGTGTAGCAAAGAATTCCACAGATTCACCACCCTCTGATTAAATACATTTCTCCTAATCCCCTTCCTAAAAAAACATCCTATAATTCTGAGGCAATGACTTGTCCTAGACTCTGCCACTAGTGGAAACATCCTCTCCGCATCCATTCTTTCCAAGTCTTTCACTATTCTGTATGTTTCAATGAGGTCCCCCCTCATTTTTCTAAACTCTAGCAAGTACAGGCCCAGTGCCGACAAGCGCTCATCATAGGTTAACCTACTCATTCCTGGGATCAATATAATCATCAAAATAGAAGAGGGGAGGAAGGTGACCTGTCTCGGATAAAGACAAGGTGTTCTATATTTTCTGCAAATATACTAGCAAACTAAGACCCACATGGTTTTCCATAATAATAGTTTTCATTTGGAGGTAGTTATAGACAATAGCTGCAGCAGTAGGCCATTCAGCCCTTCGAGCCACAGAAAAGATCTTAGAAATATTTGCCGATAGCAGAAAAATTAGATGGGTCAATCAAAATTGTAGGAGCAAGAGTGATAAATATCTAAGAATCCAATGTCACATGAATTTGAGGTATGCAAAATGTTTAGGGTGCACAAATAATGGGTGATGGAAAGTTTCCCCATAGAAGAGTTGTCTAAAACTAATGGGTATATATTTAGGGTTAGTGTTGAGAGATTCAGTGGAACTGAGAAAAATTCTTTAACCCAGATGGTGAACTGCACGAGTGGGTAGTGGAAGCAGGTGGAGTCATAGAGCTATAGAGCAGACAAATGGACTGTTTTCCCACTTTGACTGCGGAAATCTTGCAGGGAGATAAGATAGTAAACAAAATGTACTTTATCTGCACTACAAATGGCATATGGGTAAACGGGAACCATTCCAAGTTAATAGTTTATAGAACCCCATTGATCTTATTGAAACATAAGATTATTAAGGGTTTGGACACGCTAGAGGCAGGAAACATGTTCCCGTTGTTAGGGGAATTCAGAACCAGGGGCGGCAGTTTACGAATAAGGGGTAAGACATTTAGAACGAAGATGAGGAAACACTTTTTCACAGAGAGTTGTGAGTCTGGAATTCTCTGCTTCAGAGGGCAGTGGATGCCGGTTCTCTGGATATCAAGAGAGAGCTTGATAAGGCTCTTAAAGATAGCGGAGTCAGGGGAGAAGGGAGGAACGGGGTACTTAGAAACATAGAAATTAGGTGCAGGAGTAGGCCATTCGGCCCTTCGAACCTGCACCGCCATTCAATATGATCATGGCTGATCATCCAACAGTATCCCATACCTGCCTTCTCTCCATACCCTCTAATCCCCTTAGCCACAAGGGCCACATCTAACTCCCTCTTAAATATAGCCAATGAACTGGCCTCCACTACCCTCTGTGGCAGAGAGTTCCAGAGACCCACCACTCTGTGAAACAAATCCTCATCTCGGTCTTCCCCCTTATCCTTAAACTGTGACCTCTTGTCCTGGACCTCCCCAACATCGGGAACAACCTTCCTGCATCTGGCCTGTCCAACCCCTTAAGAATTTTGTAAGTTTCTATAAGATCCCCTCAACCTCCTAAATTCTAGAGAGTATAAACCGAGTCTATCCAGTCTTTCTTCATAAGACAATCTTGACATCCCAGGAATCAGTCTGGTGAACCTTCTCTGCACTCCCTCTATGGCAATAATGTCCTTCCTCAGATTTGGAGACCAGAACTGTACGCAATTCTCCAGGTGTGGTCTCACCAAGACCCTATACAACTGAAGTAGAACCTCCCTGCTCCTATACTCAAATCCTTTTGCTATGAAAGCTAACATACCATTCACTTTCTTCACTGACTGCTGCACCTGCATGCCTACTTTCAATGACTGGTGTACCATGACACCCAGGTCGCGCTGCATCTCCCCTTTTCCTAATCGGCCACCATTTAGATAATAGTCTGCTTTCCTGTTTTTGCCACCAAAGTGGATAACCTCACATTTATCCACATTATACTGCATCTGCCAAACATTTGCCCACTCACCCAGCCTACCCAAGTCACCTTGCGGTCTCCTAGTATCCTCCTCACAGCTAACACTGCCCCCCTGCTTAGTGTCATCCGCAAACTTGGAGATATTGCCTTCAATTCCATCATCCAGATCATTAATGTATATTGTAAATAGCTGGGGTCCCAGCACTGAGCCTTGCGGTACCCCACTAGTCACTGCCTGCCATTGTGAAAAGGACCCGTTTACTCCTACTCTTTGCTTCCTGTTTGCCAGCCAGTTCTCTATCCACATCAATGCTGAACCCCCCCAATGCCATATGCTTTAGGTTTGTATACTAATCTCTTATGTGGGACCTTGTCGAAAGCCTTCTGGAAGTCCAGATACACCACATCCACTGGTTCTCCCCTATCCACGCTACGTTACATCCTCGAAAAATTCCACGAGATTCGTCAGACATGATTTACCTTTCGTAAATCCATGCTGAATTTGTCCAATGATTTCACCACTTTCCAAATGTGCTGCTATCCCATCTTTAATAACCGACTCTAGCAGTTTCCCCACTACCGATGTTAGACTAACTGGTCTGTAATTCCCCGTTTTCTCTCTCCCTCCCTTCTTAAAAAGAGGGGTTACATTCGCCAATCCTCAGGAACTATGGATCTAAAGAGTTTTGAAAGATTATCACTATTGCATCCACTATTTCCGGAGCTACTTCCTTAAGTACTCTGGGATGCAGCCTATCTGGCCCTGGGGATTTATCGGCCTTTAATCCATTCAATTTACCCAACACCACTTCCCGACTAACCTGGATTTCACTCAATTCCTCCTTTGACCCGCGGTCCCCTGCTATTTCCGGCAGATTATTTATGTCTTCCTTAGTGAAGACGGAACCAAAGTAGTTATTCAATTGGTCCGCCATATCCTTCTTCCCCATGATCAACTCACCTGTTTCTGACTGCAAGGGACCTACATTTGTTTTAACTAATCTCTTTCTCTTAACATATCTATAAAAACTTTTGCAGTCAGTTTTTATGTTCCCTGCCAGTTTTTTTTCATAATCTATTTTTCCGTTCCTAATTAAGCCCTGTGTCCTCCTCTGCTGGTCTCTGAATTTCTCCCAGTCCTCTGGTATGCTGCTTTTTGTGGCTACTTTGTACGCATCATCCTTTGCTTTGATACTATCCCTGATTTCCCTTGTTATCCACGGATGCACTACCTTCCCTGATTTATTCTTTTGCCAAACTGGGGTTGAACAATTTTTGTAGTTCATCCGTGCAGCCTTTAAATGTCTTCCATTGTGTATCCATCGTCAACCCATTTAGAATTGATTGCCAGTCAATCTTAGCCAATTCACATTTCATACCCTCAAAGTTACCTTTCTTTAAGTTCAGAACCATTGTTTCTGAATTAACAATGTCACTCTCCATCCTACTGAAGAACTCGACCAAATTATGGTCACTCTTGCCCAAGGGGGCACGTACAATAAGACTGCTAACTAACCCTTCCTCATTACTCAATACCCAGTCTAAAATAGCCTGCTCTCTCGTTGGTTCCTCTACATGTTGATTTAGATAACTATCCCGCACACATTCCAAAAAAGTCTCTTCCTCAGCGCCCCTGCCAATTTGATTCAACCAATCTATATGTAGATTGAAGTCACCCATTATAACTGTTTTGCCTTTGTCGCACGCATTACTAATTTCCTGTTTGATACCATCCCCAACCTCCCTACGACTGTTAGGTGGCCTGTACACAACACCCACCAGAGTGATGTAGATGATCAGCCATGATCACATTGAATGGCGGTTCTGGCTCGAAGGGCCAAATGGACTTCTCCTGCACCTATTGCTTATTGATTATTGAACTGCCAGTCCAGCTTATCTCTCAACATCACTTTCATAATAGTTTAAATATTAAAATCCCATGAGCTGTCCCATATCCTGAGTTTACCTTTTGATGCTTCTTCTATTAAAATAAATCTAGCTTCACATCTCTTCCACACTACCTGCATTTCTCCTGCCTGCTGAACTTCTGTTGTTCAGCAAGTAAGAATTTAATTGTCCCGTCCGGAACATATGACAATAAAACACTCTTCACTCTCGACTTGCTTGTCATTAATAATCACTTTCTCACTATGTTTAATTTGGCATGGCATTCAGTTGGACATATGGGCAGAGAAATGGCAGTTGAAGCTTAATCTGGTCACGTATAAGGTGTTGCACTTTGTTGGGTCAAATGTAAAGAGATAGTATACCTATATATTTGGACCCTTACAAACATTGAAATACTGAGGGGCCTTGGCATGCAAGTCCATGACTCCCTGAAAAAAGATAACATAAGTAGATGATGGTAAAGAAGGTGTATGACATGTTTGCTTTATCTGGGCTGTACTGTTCTGTTGTACACGTTACGGCAGGAACATGAAAAGTTATAAACACAGCACCATTCCTATGATGGAGTAATATTTTAATGAAAGTAAAAGTAATATCATTTCTTGCTGTCCAACTCTTTCTTCCAGGTTTTACTCTCGGAGAAAGAGCAGGAAATACAGGAACTCAAAGCAAAATTGGCAAAAGTTGACAAAGAGAAAGAAATGCTGGAAGAGCGGAAGGCATGTGATTCAAATTTATCCGCTTTTTTTTTCTGACTTTTATTATATAACTAGACCAAGTGGGACCCGTTGGGCCCCGTCCCCCAACGCAATAATCCCCCACTTACCCGTTCCCCCAACGCAACCCATTTCCACCACTCACCCATTCCCCCAATGTAACCCGTTCCCCCCAATGCAATTTCCACCATTCACCCATAACCCCCATGGGAGATTCCACCACTCACTCGTTTCCCTAACGTAACCCGTTCCCCCAATACAATATTCCGCCACTCACCCGTAGCCCCCAACTGTGCAGGTCCTTTTAAACTTTAAAAATAATGCAATTGCACTAAGATTTAATGTGATGTAGGTGCCACTGACAAGGCCATCTTTTGTTATCCAAATCTAATTATTAAACTTTGCTGTGCTGGGTTAGGCTGGCAGATTCTTTCCCTGAAGGACATTTGCTGTGAAGGACTCCGTGTTCTGGGATAGAAACATTGTAGCCAGTAGGGCATTGTGATGTCATAACTGCCGGTGCAGATTTGAAGAAATCCAACTTTTAAATGTCACTTTAAAACTTAAATCTCCCCCATCACGTCCCTCTCCTTACAACAATGTAAAAACACTTTCATAGCTTGTGTATTGATAGCAGAGATCACATTGTGATGCAATTTTCGGTTGTTGGAATGTTCACTGTAGCGTGTGCCTGAGATACCATTGTGATGTCATTTTCGGTTTTCGGAATCTTCATGGCAGCTTGTCAGAATGAGATCCCATTGCGGTTGGACAACTGTGAGATGCCATTGTGACATCATCACTGGAAGCTGCTGGAAGGGTCTCCCTCTCAAAAGCAGTTATTATTTTCAAGGTTGGCTTTTTAAAACTTTAAATATCAATAACTTGTGAAAGATAACATCAAATCTGAAGGAAACTTATTAAATCGACGACGGAAAAAAGTTGAGTAAGGTTTTTGCGCTATTTATTGTGTACCGTTTTGCCGAAAATACAATCCCACCCACACACCACAGAACGCACAACACACAATGCACAAACCAAGACAAGACTTTTATAAGCCTACTAGACTAAGTGCAGACCCGTTGGGTCCCCAACGCACCCGTCCCTTACCTGTAGCCCCCACGGGAGACGTGGTCCTCCAACTCAAACTGTAAGATTCCTGCACTCCACTTGCCTTCCTCAGCAGTGATCTTTAAAAAAATAATCCAGGTGCACTTGCCCTGCATGTTGCAATAGCAATTCGCCCTCCTTCTAGTCGAGCCATTGTGACTTCAAAAAATTCCAATTGCACTTGCCCTGCGTGTTGCAATGGCAAATCGCCCTCCCCCTGCTAGTCGGGCCATTGTGACTTAATCAGTTGAAGCTGGTTTGAATATTTTTGATAGTTTGATTTTTTTTTTTTAGCTTTTATCAGTAATGTCGAGAAATAAAGCATAAAATGTTCAGTGAAAGTGATCTCAGCCTTGAGGGGAAAATGTGAATCAGAATATGTACAAATTTTGTAAAAGTTGGCATTTTTAAAGCTTTAATCGCGAATAACAATAGACAATAAATAATATGTACAGGAGTAGGCCATTCGGCCCTTCAAGCCAGCATCGTCATTCAATGTGATCATGGTTGATCATCCCCAATCAGTACCCCGTTCCTGCCTTCTCCCCATATCCCCTGACTCAGCTATCTTTAAGCTATCTAGCTCTCTCTTGAAAGTATCCAGAGAACCGACCTCCACCGCCATCTGAGGCAGAGATTTCCACAGACTAATAACTCTCCATGTGAAAAAGTGTTTCCTCGTCCGTTCTAAATGGCTTACCCCTTATTCTTAAACAGTGGCCCCTATTCTAGACTCCCCCAACATTGGGAACATGTTTCCTGCCTCTAGCGTGTCCAAACCCTTAATAATCTTATATGTTTCAATAAGATCCCCTCTCATCCTTCTAAACTCCAGAGTGTACAAGCCCAGCCGCTCCATTCTAGCAGCATATGTCAGTCCCGCCACCCCAGAAATTAACCTTGTAAACCTACGCTGCACTCCCTCAATAGCAATAATGTCCTTCCTCAAATTAGGGGACCAAAACTGCACACAATACTCCAGGTGTGATCTCATTAGGGCCCTAAACAACTACAGAAGGACCTCTTTGCTCCTAACTCCTCTTGTTATGACGGCCAACTTGCCATTCGCTTTCTTCACTGCCTGTTGTTCCTGCATGCTTACTTTCAGTGACTGATGAACAAGTACCCAAAGACCTCATTGCACTTCCCCTTTTCCCAACTTGACACCATACAGATAATAATCTGCCTTCCTGTTTTTGCCACCAAAGTGGATAACCTCACATCTATCCACATTATACTGCATCTGCCCACTCACCCAACCTGTCTAAGTCACCCTGCATCCTCATAATACTCACAATACTACAGGTGTGGTCTCACTAGGTCTCTAAAGAACTGCAGAAGGACCTCTTTGCTCTTATACTCAACTCCTCTTGCTTTGAAGGCCATTTGCTTTCTTCACTACCTGCTGTATCTTCATGTTTACTTTCAGTGACTGATGAACAAGGACCCAAAGATCTCATTGTACTTCCCCTTTTCCCAAGTTGACACCATACGGATAATAATCTGCCATCCTGTATTTGCTACCAAAGTGGATAATCTAACATTTATCCACTTATACTGTATCTGCCATGTGTCAAATGACGTGTGAAATATAGGATGAAATATTCATTGAGGCTGGCAGGGCCGGCCTTAGTAGGTGCGGGGCCCAATTGGGAACAATTTTGGTGCGCCCCAGGTTCCCAGCCAAGGTCTGTAGAATCATGGAATTACAAATAAAGCTTATTATAGACTCTCTATATCTATTTATATCTCTATGGTAGAATGGAAAGTAATCAAAATGTGTGCTTAAAAAGTGCCTGCGATTTAATGGACCAAACAGATCTAAGCTACATTTTAATATAAAATTGCATACATGTAAGCCTAAAAGTAACAAACAAAATGTGTAGATCACCTCTGAAAAGTACATAGTTACAATACCACTTGTTTTAGTGACAGTGAAATGAAAAAATATATAATTTAATTAACTAGATCCTGGAAAACCAATAACTATTGGCAGAAAACCAGTCCGGGCATTAAATTTTGGGCTTCAGCCCCATGCTACCCTTTGGGCTTCTACCCCATCCTAACTTAGGTGTGTGTGTGTGTATATGTGTATGTTAGTTGTTTGTGCGTGATGTGTGCATGTTAGTTGTTTGTGCGTGATGTGTGCGTGTTAGTTGTCTGTGCGTTATGTGTGTGTGGGAGGGAGTGAAGGAAGTAGAGATAGAAGGGAGGGAAGGAGGGAGGGAAGGAGAGAAGGGAAAAGAGAGGAAGGAGGGAGGGAAGGAGAGAAGGGAAAAGAGAGCAGGGAAGGGAGGAAGAACAGAGAAGAAGGGAGGGAGATGGCCGGCAGCGGGAGCGGATGCCAGGGTCCGGGCGAATGCGTGTGAGCTGAGGCTGAGGTTTGTAAACGTTGCTCCAAACCCCGGCCCGGCCCTCCCTGTATTGTTCACCGCGTCTTCCCGGGGAGAGCGAGGGGTGGAGCCGGGGCTGTGTGCGTGAAGCACGGTGACTGGAGGGGCGGGAGCACTGCCCTGGGACCATGAGGGACCTCTCCCTCTCCTCCATCTCCATTCCCCCTCACACACCCCTCCCCGTCTACCCCTTTCTTCCCCCTCCACCCCTCTACTCTCTCTCCACCCCTCGCTCCCCCCCCCCCCCCCCTTCCACACGGGGTAGATCTATGCGAGCCAAGAGTAGATTACTCCAAAGATCCTAGAGCAGAGCTTTGGATTCCTCTAGCGCGGCCCCCCCCCCCCTTAGGCGTGGGGCCAAATTGGGAGCAATTGGCTTAAGGCCGGCCCTGGAGGCTGGTCTCTGCTAGCTGAGCCATTGTGACGTCATCATTTGAAACTGGTGGTTTTAATTTCAAAGTCTTTTGACTTATTTAGAATTTTAATCAGTAATGAGTCGAGAATGTCGAGAAATAAAGCATAAAATGTTCAAATAAGGTGATCCTGGCTTCGATGGGAAAAATGTCAATCCGAATATATAAAAATATAATCGTTACCGCGTGGTGTTTTCACGAAACGTAGAAAATAGGTGCAGGAGTAGGCCATTCAGTCCATCGAGTCTGCACCGCCATTCAATATGATCATGGCTGATCATCTAACTCGGTATCCTGTACCTGCCTTCTCTCTATACCCCCTGATCCCTTTAGCCACAAGGGCCACATCTATCTCCCTTAAATATAGCCAATGAACTGGCCTCAACTACCTTCTGTGGCAGAGAATTCCACAGATTCACCACTCTCTGTGTGAAAAATGATTTTCTCATCTCGGTCCTAAAAGACATCCCCCTTATCCTTAAACTGTGACCCCTTGTTCTGGACTTCCCCAACATCGGGAACAATCTTCCTGCATCTAGCCTGTCCAACCCTTAAGAATTTTGTAAGTCTCTATAAGAAACCCCCTCAATCTTCTAAATTCTAGCGAGTACAAGCCGAGTCTATCCAGTCTTTCTTCATGTGAAAGTCCGGCCATCCCAGGAATCAGTCTGGTGAACCTTCTCTGTACTCCCTGTATTGCGAGAATGCCTGTCCTCAGATTAGGATACCAAAACTGAACGCAATACTCCAGGTGTGGTCTCACCAAGACCCTGTACAACTGCAGTAGAACCTCCCTGCTCTTATATTCAAATCCTTTTGCTATGAATGCTAACATACCATTTGCTTTCTTCACTGCCTGCTGCATCTGCATGCCTACTTTCAATGACTGGTGTACCATGACACCCAGGTCTCGTTGCATCTCCCCTTTTCCTAATCGGCCACCATTCAGATAATAGTCTACTTTCCTGTTTTTGCTACCAAAGTGGATAACCTCACATTTATCCACATTATACTGCATCTTCCATGATTTTTCCCACTCACCCAACCTATCCAAGTCACCTTGCAGCCTCCTAGCATTCTCCTCACAGCTAACACTGCCCCCCAGCTTTGTGTCAATAGCTGGGGTCCCAGCACTGAGCCTTGCGGTACCCCACTAGTCACTATCTGCCATTCTGAAAAGGACCCGTTTACTCCTACTCTTTGCTTCCTGTCTGCCAGCCAGTTCTCTATACACATCAATATTGAACCCCCAATACCGTGTGCTTTAAGTTTGCATACTAATCTCTTATGTGGGACCTTGTCGAAAGCCTTCTGAAAGTCCAGATATAACACATCCACTGGTTCTCCCTTATCCACTCTACCAGTTACATCCTCGAAAAATTCTATAAGATTCGTCAGACATAATTTACCTTTCATAAATCCATGCTGACTTTGTCGAATGATTTCACCACTTTCCAAATGTGCTGCTATCCCATCTTTAATAACTGACTAGCATTATCCCCACTACCAATGTTAGACTAACTGGTCTGTAATTCTCCGTTTTCTCTCTCCCTCCTTTTTTAAAAAGTGGGGTTACATTAGCTACTCTCCAATCCTCAGGAACTACTCCAGAATCTAAAGAGTTTTGAAAAATTATCACTAGTGCATCCACTATTTCTGCGGTTTACTTCCTTAAGTACTCTGGGATACGAAGATGTATAGACAACCATATATACACATGTACAAGGTCAGACTTTTAATAAGTGTATGATAATGTATAACATTTTAAATAAGAACAAATACTAGGAATATTTACAAAGTAACAGCATTTGTGAAGAGAGGAGTTAATGTTTCAGGTCAGTAAACTTTCTTTGGAACACACAAAATCTTATTAGGTAATCTTCAAAGTGACTGCAAGTAGTTAATTTACTTTTGTATTTCATTCTTTCTCTCTAACAAACATCTATACATAACTAAAACTCTGATCTTGTGCTCTTCCGCTTTGCGGAGTTTTTCTATTTGCGCAAAAATGGTACGCGAGAACCCAACAATGTTTTGCCAGGTTCCTCACCATTCTCCTGTGCTGCAAGTGCAACAATTTTAGTTCTGATCAGTGGTATAATGTAAAAGTTATTAAAAAATCTTAAAAACCGCACATGCGCAGATTCCTTCAGTCAGTGCCACGCAAATTGGTCTCTTCTCCTGTCAGTCAATGCCACGCCCCCCCCCCCAGTGGCCCGGCAGCGAGCCGGTAGGCATGGACAGGCCGAGCGGCAGCAGCGAGCGGGCAGGGCGGGACAGGCCGAGCGGCAGCAGCAGCACGGACAGGACGGGCCGAGCGGCAGCAGCAGCACAGACAGGACGGGCCGAGCGACGTCTGAGCCGGAGTGGGAGGGAGGGAGAGTCGGGTTGCAGGGTGGTTGAGCAGTTTGCACGGAGTTTGAGTAACACACACACACACACACAGGTGAGGGAGGGAGGGATTGGGGGAGGGGAAAGGTCCTGAGGAGGGAGAATGGGGGGGGGGGGGGGGGGGGATTGAGGGAGAGGAAGGGTAGGGAGGGAATAGGGGGGGGGGTAGGGGAGATAGGGAGTGGGGAATAGAGAGTAGGGGAGGTTGGGAGGGAAAGTGGGAGGGGATAGGGGCAGGTGAGGAGTGGGGGATAGAGGGATAGGATGGGGGAAGTGAGGGGAGAGGAGTTATGGATGGAGGGTGGGAGTGACTGGTGGTAGGGGAAAGGAGAGGGAGGGAGAGTTGAGGGAGGGACTGGAGAGGGGAAGGAAGAGGAAGCGTGAAGAGGAGGGGAGGGAGTTCTGGTGGGTATGGGGAAATCAGCCGTGCCTGGGGAGTTGGGGTGAGTCGTGCAATATTGCTTTGGGGACGGGTTGCATTGGAGGAACGGGTGAGTGGCGGAATATTCAATTTTTCTCCCTAAAAATAAAAAAAATAAAAACTCGATTCTGTGATCAGAAACTTTATTTGGGATTATAAAACACACAGAATCCATAAACAACATTTATGTAAACCCAAAGAAATTGGCGGACTGGCTCTCCCTAATTTTGTGTACTATTACTGGGCAACGAATATTAAAAATTTAATCTATTGGATGGACAACACATGCCAACAGGTAAACTGGCTAATAATGGAGAGAGAAGATTGTTCGCCTTTTAATATAGGTGCGATTCTTCTCTCCAATAAATCTGAAGAAATCAGTAAAAACTGGGAGATCTTTATGAGATGGGGATTCCTCTCATTTGAAGAATTACAGTCGAAATATCATTTGAAAGACAGCCAATACTTTAGATATCTTCAAATACGAGACTATTTGAAATCATATTTCCAAGACTGTCAATATATGGTTCCGGACATACTAGACGAATACATGAATAGAAACTCGGATACAAATAAGTTAATATCGTGCCTTTATAATACCCTTTTAAATATACAAATCCCATCGTCGGAAATAATCAGGCGAGCTTGGGAAGATGAATTGGGTCTAACTATTTTAAAAGATAGATGGGAGAAAAGCCTTCTATATATACACAACTGTTCTCTTAATGTTCAGCATTTGTTAAATACAATTTAAAATACTGCATAGACTTTATTATTCAACGTCTAAACTGAATAAGATCTTCTCAAATGTTTCACCTATTTGTGATAAATGTCTCCTTCAGGAAGCAACCATAACTCATTCTTTTGTCTCCTGTATAAAGTTACATGATTTCTGGAAGGGAATTTTTGAAACATTTTCTAAAATACTTAAAATAAAATTGGACCCCAACACAGAATTGATTACTCTAGGTACGTCAGAAGCATGTTCTGGGCTAACATTATTTCAAAGATGTTTCCTTAATTATGGCCTGATAACGGCGAAAAAACTAATACTTAAATTTTGGAAACACACATTAGTCCCTACTGTAAAGATGTGGATTTCAAACGTGTCTGAGACACTACATCTGGAAAATATTAGGCTTGTCTTGGCAGAAAAACTAGATCAATTTTTCAAGACGTGGACACCCTTTACTGAATTCTTACAAGGATAGTATGGCGTAACACAAATTTGGATTTAATCCAACTATGGGTTGGGTGCGGGGGGCGATGGGCAGGTATATCTCCACTTTTTTCTTTTTTTCTTTTCCTCTCTTATATCTTTATTCACTCTTTGGCCACACTATTTTGGTAGTCTAGGGGTTCTATTTTTTTCACTTTTACCCTCTCTCTCTTCTTTTCCTTCATTTTCAGGTTAAAAGGTCAAAATTGAAGCTGTACAATAATTGTATAATTTTACATGCTGAATGTTTTATTCTTGTACAATTGCTAATAAAAATTATTTTTAAAAAAAAAGGAATATTGCGTTGGGGAACGGGTTGCGTTGGGGGACCAGGCCGCCTGTGTGACAGGGACCCAACGGGTCCCACTTAGTCTAGTTCTGTATAAAACTGAAGAAAGACAAGAATACAAGGTGTAATGCACTGGTAAAATATATAATCTCAGCTGGTCAGAAATCTCATGGTATTTATACTATGTAATAAGGATTATTTAAAATGGCATAAATTATGATGGAACTGTAAAATAAAATCTTTTTTTTCCCTAAGCATTGTAACTGAAAGATCTTTTTGGTTTATAATAAAGTTACAGAAAACAAGTAGATTACCTAATTTTTATATGTTATTTTCTGGACAAGACATAGCTGTATAACAAATATTTATAGATTTGTTCATCTTATTCATTTTTGGCTCACAAGGTATACATTATTCCACCACTAACTGCATTCTCTGTTTTGCAGGAATTTTCACAAGAGGTGAGCAGTCATGATGGAGAAAGAGTCCCTGAAGAGGACATTTTACAAAATTCAAAACACCAAGATGATCAAGAAATACTTCAATATCCAAATCCATATTCTTTGGACCCTCCCCTGGTGCCCATTAAACATCCTGGACTACTATTTGGAAATCCTTATGCTGAGCCTGGAAGAGGTTGGTGTTATTATTCTGATACATCCTCTTGGTATATGAAGACAGATCAACATGAAACTATTGATAAATTAGGTACCACTAAAATATCAGACATTTTTGTCACTGAACAAATTGACACGTTTTCCTTATGCTTAGGTTTGGATGCAGCAGCTGCAACACTTTATTCTGATGAGATCCATAAAGTATCTGCAGGAATCCACCCATGGGGATCGGATAGTGCCGTGGTCTGCAGCCAACCCTCTCGTAACTTCAGTCGGCCAGATGGCCTTGAGGACCACGAAGAGCTTATTAATGCAAGTTCTAATTGATTTTCATTTGGTTTTAAAGAAAATTATATTCAGTTTGCTGCAAAAAAAAGGCTTTGACATGTCATTATTTCGAGCCACCTGTAGTTCAGCAGTTGTTTACTCGTACAATTGAGTGTCAGAAATAAGTTTTCTCACAACCAAAGTTATAAGTAAATGCGAGTAATGGTTTTAATACAACTTGTGCATCAACCATCTGAATACTGAAGGCAATGAATTCCTTTCATACTTTTATAATTTGACGATGCAGAAATGTCCCTGTCCTCCTGATTAATTTTACTGATTGTATGCCTCGTTGTCACCTTCCCCTCACATAGCAATGAACCATTCTACATTTCATTTAGCATTGTTTGCTTTAATCTGACGTTTTCACACCTTACCCTTCCATTTCTCTAGTCTCCCTTTACCCTGACAGTCTAAGGAAGGGTCTCAATCCAAAACGTCACCCATTCCTACTCGCCAGAGATGCTGCCTGTCCCTCTGAGTTACTCCAGCATTATGTCTATCACAGAAATATTCAACATTTATTATGCTGCATTTCAAAATGAACAGTGGAAGGTTTTGCAATCAAACTAATTATTATTCACCTCTGGTAAATGCACTGAATTAAATGTACTTCGTTGCCATCTCCACCGTAAGATACTGTGTCTCTAGTGGGCATCAATTGCTAAATTATACCAAATGTTTATGTTTGTATTAGGGTCATTTAACTCGCCCTAAAAAATATTGATGTAGGAATCATAATGTGGGGGAGAAGAAAAGGACATTCCCTCTCTGTTGTGATGACCATGATCCAGCAGTCATCCATGAAAATGCCTCTCAGTCTGATGTGCTGGTTCCCATTTGTCTTGATATGGAGATAGATGTGCAAAAGGTGTATGTGGGCGGGAGTGGTGTGGGTGGGGTAGGAGGGCTGTGGGGGGAGGGGGTGTGTGTGGGAACAGGGTGTGTGGGGAGGGGGGTGTGTGGGTGGGGATAAGGGGAGGGTTGTGAGGGAGGGGAGGGGGGCAGTGAGCGTTGTGGAGCCAGAGAGGGGAGGAACGGGGGGCAGCTAGCGTTGTGGAGCCAGAGGGGGATGGAGGGGTGTGTGAGGGGGAGGGGGGGGAAGGGGTGTATGGATGGGGGATGGTTGTTGAGGGGGAGCTCGGGGAAATTACGGGGCAGAGGGTGTATCACGAGGAGGGAGGGGTCAGGAGTCAGCGAGGGGGACCCAAGAGGAAGGGGCTGTAGCTGACGATGCGCTGAGGGCTCACAAAGGGTGCTGGTCGCTGGACGTTCTCCTCCGCCGGAATCAGAGTCTCCGTTTTCCGTCTGGGGACATCTCCGACTCCGCACCGGGTTGGGTTGGGTTGGGTTGGGCCGGGCCGCTTCCGGTCCTTCCAAAAATTGTGTCTGGTTGGAGACCAGGTCATACAAATTAGCCAGAAAAAGCAGCCTACCAGAGGACTGCGAGAAATTCAGTCCAGCAGAGGAGGTCAAAGGGCTTAATAAGGAAAGGGAAATAGATTATGAAAGAAAACTGACAGGGAACATAAAAACTGACTGCAAAAGTTTGTATAGATATGTGAAGAGAAAAAGATTAGTTAAAACAAATGTAGGTCCCTTGCAGTCAGAAACAGGTGAATTGATCATGGGGAACAAGGACATGGCAGACCAATTGAATAACTACTTTGGTTCTGTCTTCACTAAGGAAGACATAAATAATTTGCTGGAAATAGCAGGGGACTCGGGGTCAAATGAGATGGAGGAACTGAGTGAAATCCAGGTTAGCCGGGAAGTGGTGTTAGGTAAATTGAATGGATTAAAGGCCGATAAATCCCCAGGGCCAGATAGGCTGCATCCCAGAGTACTTAAGAAAGTAGCCCCAGAAATAGTGGATGCATTAGTGATAATTTTTCAAAACTCTTTAGATTCTGGAATAGTTCCTAAGGATTGGAGGATAGCTAATGTAACCCCACTTTTTAAAAAGGGAAGGAGAGAGAAAACAGGGAATTACAGACCAGTTAGTCTAACATCGGTAGTTGGAAAAATGCTAGTCAGTTATTAAAGATGGGATAGCAGCACATTTGGAAAGTGGTGAAATCATTGGACAAAGTCAGCATGGATTTACGAAAGGTAAATCATGTCTGACGAATCTTATAGAATTTTTCGAAGATGTAACTAGTAGAGTGGATAAGGGAGAACCAGTGGATGTGTTATATCTGGACTTTCAGAAGGCTTTCGACAAGGTCCCACATAGGAGATTAGTATACAAACTTAAAGCACACGGTATTGGGGGTTCAGTATTGATGTGGATAGAGAACTGGCTGGCAAACAGGAAGCAAAGAGTAAGAGCAAACGGGACCTTTTCAGAATGGCAGGCAGTGACTAGTGGGGTACCGCAAGGCTCAGTGCTGGGACCCCTGCTGTTTACAATATATATTAATGATTTGGACGAGGGAATAGAATATAACATCTCCAGGTTTGCGGATGACACGAAGCTGGGGGGCAGTGTTAGCTGTGAGGAGGATGCTAGGAGACTGCAAGGTGACTTGGATAGGCTGGGTGAGTGGGCAAATGCATGGCAGATGCAGTATAATGTGGATAAATGTGACGTTAAAAACTGGAAAGTAGACAATTATCTGTATGGCAGCCGATTAGGAAAAGGGAAGATGCAACGAGACCTGGGTGTCATGGTACAACAGACATTGAAAGTAGGCATGCAGGTACAGCAGGCAGTGAAGAAAGCAAATGGTATGTTAGCATTCATAGCAAAAGGATTTGAGTATAGGAGCAGGGAGTACAGCAGTTGTACAGGGTCTTGGTGAGACCACACTGGAGTATTGCGTACCGTTTTGGTCTCCAAATCTGAGGAAAGACATTCTTGACATACAGGGAGTACAGAGACGGTTCACCAGACTGATTCCTGGGATGTCAGGACTTCCATATGAAGAAAGACTGGATAGACTCGGCTTGTACTCGCTAGAATTTAGAAGATTGAGGGGGGATCTTATAGAAACTTACAAAATTCTTAAGGGGTTGGACAGGCTAGATGCAGGAAGATTGTTCCCGATGTTGGGGA
This sequence comes from Okamejei kenojei, assembly GCA_035221665.1. Taxonomy (NCBI): domain Eukaryota; kingdom Metazoa; phylum Chordata; class Chondrichthyes; order Rajiformes; family Rajidae; genus Okamejei; species Okamejei kenojei. The sequence continues at coordinate 61,263,164 of CM069132.1, read as the reverse complement.
AGTCCAGAACAAGGGGGTCACAGTTTAAGGATAAAGGGGAAATCTTTTAGGACCGAGATGAGAAAAACATTTTTCACACAGAGAGTGGTGAGTCTCTGGAATTCTCTGCCACAGAAGGTAGTTGAGGCCAGTTCATTGGCTATATTTAAGAGGGAGTTAGATGTGGCCCGTGGCTAGAGGGATCAGAGGGTATGGAGAGAAGGCAGGTACGGGATACTGAGTTGGATGATCATATTGAATGGCAGTGCAGGCTCGACAGGCCGAATGGCCTACTCCTGCACCTATTTTCTATGTTTCTATCCAGAGCTGACCATCCAGAGCCTCCCTCAGCTCCAGTACAGTCTCCATTTTCCGTTTGGCGATATCTCCGACTTTGCGCCGGGCTGGGCTGGGCTGGACAGCTTCCGGTCCCTCTGAAAATTGTGTCTGGTTGGAGACCGTTGCCAGCCATCCCAGAGCCTCCCTCAGCTCCAGTATAGACACGGTGGGAACTTCCTCCGGCCATCCAGAGCGTCCCTGAGCTCCAGTAAAGACGCAATGGCGCAGGAAGGGGCAGTCCATCTCGCGGAGTGACAGGAGAAAAAAACAATCCACACGGCGCCGATTGGCAGGAGAGGAGATCGATCTACGCACGTGCGGTTTTTAAACCTCGCTAACTTTTACTTTAGACCCCCGATCGGAACCAAACTTTGTGCACTCGCAGCAGAGGAGAATGGTGTGTAAGCTGGCAAAAATCATAGCGCTATCGTGTACCGTTTTTACGCAAATTGAAAGACCGCACAAACCAGAAGATAACAAGATCAGAGCTTTATTTATGTACAGATTGAAGATAGACAAAAATGCTGGAGAAACTCAGTGGGTGAGGCAGCATATATGGAGCGAAGGAAATAGGCGACTTTTCGGGTCGAAACCCTTCTTCAACCATTGAAGATGGTTATTTTAGATGTATCAAGATTGTGCTCAGTGAAGAAACATAGAAAGTCAATAGGAAATCCCAAGCTCAGTTTGAACAATTGAACATGATTTAAGACCATGAGACATGGGAGCAGAATTAGGCTATTTGACCTATCGAGTCAACTCTGTCATTCACTTATTGTTGAGCTAGGGTTTCAAGCCCATTCTCTTGACCTCCCTGCAATCTTTGACACCATTATTAATAAAAAACCTATCAATCTCTGCTTTAAAAATACCCAATGTCTTGCCCTTCACAATCATCTGTGGCAAAGTTTTCTACAGATTTACCAGCCTATGGCTGAAGAAATTCCCCCTCATCTCTATTCTAAAGTTACATTATTTTATTCTGAGGCTATGCCCTCTGTTTCTAGGCTCCCCCATAACTGGAAACATCCTTTCATGTCCACTCAATCTAGGCCTTGCATTATCGGGTAGGTTTCAATGAGTACCCTCCCCTCCCCACTATGTTCTTCAAAACATCCTTCAAAATTTTAATGAGACTTAAGAGGATTTGTGGCAGGCAAGCAAGGCAAAGTACTGCTACCAAGGAATATAGAAATAAAAACCTTCTACAACCTAGTATGTTTTTCTGAAAAACAATTGGAATTGGTCAAAAGATTATCCAATGCCTAGGAATTAGTCTTTCGTATCTATTTGTATCCACGTTAATGCAGAATTGGAGTATCATCCTGAAGAAGCTATGAATTACCGGCGCCTTGGAAATGCAAATTCTGCCAGGGATTTAAATTCTAAAACCCAATAATAATTGAAGATGGTTTGTAGCAATGGGTCCCAATGAAGTACAACGGAGAAATTAGTGAGATGTGAGTGGAGAAATGTGTATGTTTACCATTGTGTCTGCTAGTTTTGGGAGGAATGGTATTAGAGAAAATTGGGTGGAGGATGAAGGATAGATTGCAAAGGGTTGCTGCGTTGTTAGTTCAGCTTGCAGACAGGAGGGAGCTTGTTAACAGGAGGGAGTTGGGAGACGAGACTGCAGAGGAAGGTGAAAGTTATTTTAGATATTTGATGCTGTCAGTTTGAAGAACTTTGCTGAGGACCAGTGTAGATCAGCGAGCACAGACTTCGTAATTATGCTACAGTAAGTAAATAATGTTTGTAGTGCCAACCTATAACTTAACATAAAGATAGACGCAAAATGCTGAAGTAACACAGCGGGACAGGCAACATCTCTGGAGAGAAGGAATGGGTAACGTTTTGGGTAGAGACCCTTCAGTCTGAAGAAGGGTCTCAACCCGAAACACACTCATTCCATCTCTCCAGAGATGCTGCCTGTCCCGCTGAGTTACTCCAGCATTTTGTGTCCACCTTCGATTTAAACCAGCATCTGCAGTACTTTTCTACCTATAATTAACATGTTTGCTGAAGCATAAAGGTGTATGGGTCATATAAATCAACTGCAAGATAACAATACTCCACCCCTGTACACCTTCATCCTCCAACAATAAAGGTTCATAGCAAACTTAGAAAATATCGACCAGTTCCCATGTTTCAAGACCAATTGCTCAGCAAAGGCACACAATGATTATGAAATTTCCCCATTATCTTTAATAAGCCATCAACAACATTGTTGAGGAAAAGGGTATTTTAAAATCAAAACTTCACACGGAGTCCAGAACTCAAGGTCTACAGGTCAGCAGTTATCCCTGCCATCTATATAGGTTCTAAGACTTGGACTTTACACAGCAGACACTACCAGGCATTCTCACTGCATAATCTCCCACATTCACTGGAAGGATAAGAGAAACATTGTAATTATCCTCTCGCGGGCTAATATTGACAGAATTCAGCGTCTAGTTTTTTTCAGTGGCTCCACTGAGGACTCTGTCACTCACATGCCTGACACAAGATTCCTGAACCAAACATGTTTCGCTTAGAGTTTAATTTATAGATACAGTGTGGAAACTGTCCCTTCGGCCCACCGCACTAACCAGTGATCACCCATACACAAGTTCTAGCTTACGCACGAGGGGCAATGTATATAGGCCAATTAACCTGCAAACCTGCACTTCTTTGGAATGTGGGAGGAAACTGAAGCACCCAGAGGTAACCCACATGGTCACAGGGAGAATGTATAAACTCCGCACAAATAGCGCCTGCAATCAGGAGCAAGCTCTGGAGCTGTAAGGCAGCAACTTTGAGTTTAGTTTAGATACAGCGTGAAAACGTGCCCTTTGGCCCACCGAGTCCGCACTGCCCAATGATTTCCGCACATTAACTACCCTACACACACTAAGGACAATTTACATTTACACCAAGCCAATTAACCTACAAACGTGTATGTCTTTGGAGTGCGGAGGGGAAACCCACACGTTCCATAGAGACAGCACGCGTAGTCGGGATTGAACCTGTGTGTTTGGTGCTGTAAGGCAGCAACTTTACCGCTGCGCCACCGTGCCTACTGCTACTTTACTGCTTAATGCTACATTGCTGTTCTGCCCTACCTGGTGGATGTTATTCCGAGCTCTTTCATATGCATAGATTACACCCCAGGCAGACAGAAGGAATTATTCAAGAATGTACACAAAGCCTCTTTTGGATTCCGTGACCCATGACTGCAGAGGTTGAAGGAACATTAGGGCTGGGTATTAAGAATGTTGTAGAATGTTAAGAATGTAGTAGCACACAGTGGCCTTGAATAAATGGGATGAAAGATTGCACCACCTCACGAGCTACTCATCCACCCAACCTGTTGCGCACCATCTGCTCATCAGTAAGAAAAATGTGTGCTTTCTACTTTGGCTTCATTAGTCACCTCAGAACCCACAAAAGTGGAAGTAAATCACTCTTGATCCCGTAATTGCCCGAGAAGAAAAGATTCATGGGAATCTTCAGTAGAATTTTGTGTTGGCTGTTTGTGAAATTGTGAAGTTGAGAAAGTCAAATCTAGGGGTTATATTTGTATTAGCGAGGATTTCAGTTGTAGATGAACTAGGCACAATGTTATTGTAGATTAATGAAAACTAATATCTCCATTTATATATCTAATCAAGTATTTGCTGTCTTTTAATTGTATTTTATTTTCATGTAATTTGTTGTATAATAATTTCTAATTATAGATTGGAAGGGTTCGAAGAAAAGATGAATGAGAATTTATTTTTCAGTGGTAATTCTTTTATGCTCTTGGCTAATTTCAAATTGCAGTGTTCCATTGTTCACAATGAGTACAGCAGTATCATGACCTGTTTCTCATTTGATCTAGTTTGCTGCATTTAATTGCTATTAACCTTTGTGGAAGCTGAACAGTGTACAGACAGAAATTATTTCAAATCTATGGCTGAGCATCTGAGAAAAGTAGAATGCTTTTCACCTTCCTGACTTTTATCCTTTTCTGCCTGTTATTGCATATAATTAGAGAAACTGTCACGAGTACATTGAAAGAATAGAAATGCGCACTTGGCGATGTTACCTACCGGTGCTCATTCTGGATTGCTAATATGACCATCCCCAGTGCAAGTGTTACATGTGACAAGTTCTTTTCGTCATCTGCTGCTGTTTAATTAGCACAGTATTCACTCTGATCTGAGTGCCTTTGATCCTCTTTGCCCTTCTGCAAACCCATGAGGAAGAACGCTTGTGTCTTGTGCTCATTTGCTGACACAGCTCAGCTTTTGTAATGAGACAGAGGGATTCTAATGTGTTCCAATGAGCACATTGTCTGTGGGTCATAGGTTTTACAGAATTGCAATTCCTTAAAGAACATGAAACTATTTAAATTTTTCAGAAATTATAGATTATATTGTTTTCTTTGTTTTCGAGGATATTTTCAATATACCTCTATCAGACTGTTATGTTCTGATGCAAAATACTAATTATGTACAATTCAATTGATTCTTCAATTAATCAAATGTGTGGTTGGTTGAAAATCATTTAAATTGAATCTTGGAGCTTAATTTTGAGCCAAAATGTCATTTTGTTGCAGCAACAATATTTATATTTGCTTTTAATATTTAAGATTAATATTCCAAAAAAACCTTTTGTATGCACAAATGTTATTTTGTTGTAACTACATTGTCATGATTGTAAATGTACACATTTTTCATACTTATTTAAAATTCTACATCACTTGTATAAACTTACTAAGGTAGAAGTGACTTTATCAATGCAATTTTAAGTATTCAAAACACTACAGTTTCATGGTCTTTGACTATTATGCTTCTATTCTCCTTCTTCACATCCAGATTACCTTATATATACATTTACATTGTTGAAGCTAAATCGTTGGATGTTTGTGCAACAGTAATGTGCTGTTTCCAGTGCTGTTGAGCTCAAAATGTATCTTTGTGACCCATTTGCAATGGCAGTCCCCATATCTACAAAGCTATTTTCACATTACAGAATTTGGAAACTTATAGTGACCTAAATAGTGGTCTCGGGTAGTTCAAAATAAGATGCATTTTTGAGTAAATAATTGATGGCAGATGATACATCACAAATGAATTAAAGCTCCTAACACCAACCATGCCAATCAAACCTTAAACATCATTTTGCATAGAGGACATCAGACTCTGCATTTGGTGACTGGCATAATTTGATAGATTATGATGTGAAATCATATTTTTATATGACCAATTTATAGCTACGCTATATTGATCTGAAAGGTTTTGCTGAAATTTAATTTACCTGCAATGTTAACTCAGCTATTTAAAGTTTAGCTGTTTTCATTTCAGATATACAGCATCTACAGTTACTTATTGTTTTCTTCTAAATCGGCTTGTTAACGTTTAATGCATTCCTTTTTGAAGAAAGGTCATTTTGCATATTGAAACATGTTCAATATTGATGGCTAAGTTTATACAAATCAGCTGTGATTACATATTTAATATTTGCTGCTTTAGATAGGCCAGGGAATAAGTCTCCATTATCAAGAAAAATATTGCAAACTAAGTCAATGACTAGTCTGAAGTATATTGGTGTGTTCTTACCCAGTCTTGCTGAGGAAAAAACAGAAAGTGCTTTTTAAAAAAATATATAATAGTCTTTGATTTCTTAAAACGGTTCAGCAAATGGCATGATTTTTCTGTTTTTCATGTCATTCATGACAAGTGATGCTCAATTAGTTCATCCTCTATCCAGACTCTTTAACAGCATTGTTTCAATTACACGATCTTTTTGTTTAGAATCCACAGCAGTTGAATAGATATATTAATAAACTAAATAAATAAAAATATTAAGACTTACATTTATTATGTTCAATATGACAAATTTCACCTTCATCGTTTGATTATTGTGTTTTATAAATATCTATTTTGATCCATCACTTGTAATGTTATTGCTACACCTGTGACCTTGCTTATAATCTTATCTTAATTGATTATCTCAATGATAGTCCTGTATCTGGTCAAACTTTATTAAACTGCTAAATTTATTGGAACGTGGGAAATACTAGAGGAAATTGGCCAAGGTCCATCTAATTTACTTCTACATTCTGGAAGTCACATGAACCCACGGAAATAAATAAGAGTATTCTTATACTAATAGTATGTAATAATAAATATTATAAAATACATAATAAGAAATAAATAATGGCAGTTCTTTGTGGTATGACCAAGACTTTATGCTAATGATAAAATAAATAAAGGTGTTTGTGTTACTTTACCAATTGGCAAGTTAGAATTGCTAACCTTTAATTGATTAAACTGTTGAAATAGGAAGGATCATAACAAACACACAACCAGTGCAATTCATTGTCTTAGAGCTTCAAACCATGGAAAAAGACAATTTGTGCATGTCTTATTTGCCTTCATCTGGCCCATTGCCCTCTCAACCCTTCTTATCTACGAGTATGTGCAAATGTCTTCTGAAAGTTGCAATTGTATCCACTTGTATAGTTTCCTTTGATAGCTCGTTCCAGATGGTGATTACTGGCTGACTGAAAAGAGGTCCCTCTTAAATCTCAACTCTCACCGTAAGCCTATGCTCTTGAGGTTTTAAATCTTCTACCTTGAGGGGAAAAACGTTACCCTTCAACTTCCCACACACCAAAGAAATTGGTCTTGGCATATTACGAAAGTGGAGGTATTGACAGTTTTAAAGCACATTGAGTAGAAAATCCCCAGTGCTTGACTGTACATCCTTGAAACTTGTGGGAAAACTAAATAAATTGCAAGGTCCTTGCCGAGATAAGAGTATCGCATTTAACCATTGGTAAAGTTCCAAAACTAGCGGGTGACTAATGTTATACCATTATTTATTTAAAAAGGGTAGCAAGGGCAAGCCAGAAAACTATTGGCCAGGGTGAGGCAGACATCAGTGGTGGGAAAGTTCTTGAAAGGTTTGGAGGGCAATGGGCCAAATGTGGCATATGGGACTCGCCCACAATGCCAAGTTAGTTCTGTGCTGTATAACTCTGACTCTATCTATCTTTTCCCTATAACTCATGCCCAATAACATCTGGTGAATCTCTTCTGCACTCTTTCCAACTTAATGACACTCTCACTATAACTGCATTCAGTAATCAAAGTGTGATCTCACCAATGACTTATGCAGCTGTATCGTGTCCCAACCTTTGTACCCAATGCCCTTCCTTTTTCTCCAGAGATGCTGCCTGACCCGCTGAGTTACTCCAGCGCTTTGTGTTTATTCCTTCCCAATGAAGCCAGCGAGCCAACATTTCCTGCATCATCTTGTCTATCTGAATGGCATTTTCAAAGAACTATGTGCCCCAACTTCTGCATCTCTTTGCAATTCCTGCACTGGTTTGTATACCAATACCTCACACTTGCAATGATCTTTAATTGAGACAGTATCAATAAAATTAAGGTGCAATGCCATGAATGTGTTATAATTTGCTTGAAATTAAACCACAGACACATGATAGAAAAACATCAATAGGTGATTCAGCCGGCCCCTTGAGTTTGTTCTCGGTTCCACTGAACATGCAGCTAATTCATACCATGCCCTATATCCCCAATATCCCTATGGGAAAGAAGTGCATTCATAGATATGTGTTTCTCAGGCTACTATCCTGAAAGATCAGCCCTGAATTATAGAGTTGTGCTTGCTTTTCCAGATTTCCTAACTACGGCAATGAGTAAAGTATGCCTTGCCCCCTTTATCAATACTTTTCATAAATTCTATAAATCACAATCTCAAAATGATTCCTTAGTCTTCTACATACTATGAATAAAAACATGAATGTGTGCACTTGCATATGAATTGTTAAATGATGTGCTTTCTACTTTTGGCATCTGAAGTAGCAGCATATTTTGTTGCTTAACAAAAGTGCTAACTGCTTGATGCAGGGAACAACCAGCTACTTATTTTGAAAGCGATTGAATTTAACTAGAAGTTTAAACAGACAGCATCTATTGTTACTCTTGATAAATGAGGCAGAACAGAGTGGAGTAGAAATCACTTTTGGTGTTGCAGATCATTCAGGCTGTTCCTCTACGTTTATTTTCTGAAGCCAGCTGGTACAGTGGCTCTGTAGTAGCACTGTTGCGCTGTGAAACTTTGCTGTTTAAACTTCTGTACTAGAGATTGAAGAACAATGTGTGAGGCTGGCACATTAATGTTATACTAGAGTAGAGAATTTGTATTGTATGAGGTGTTCAACAATTGGACACAAAAACATTTTGGGAAATGAAAATTCCATGCCCCTGTTTTAAAGAAGTGGTCAGTTCTTCACCAATATGGTAGATTATATTTATTCTTCACTCAGAATCATTTTTGAAAAAAGTATGGTCTGAACCATATTGCTGTATGTGAGCTCTTAGTAGCTACATCACAATTAATGGTAACTGCATTTCAAAAAAAGCATTTAATTGGCAGACATTATATGAAACCTACAGCCTTTGTAAAAGATGCTATACAACCAAGTATTTAGTGAATGATCAATTGATGCAGCAGCAAAACTCTCAAAAAACCTAATCAACAAGCTTCATCATAATTGAGTAAAAATTTTAGTTTAAAATAGTGAACATTTATTGTTGAAAATTCTGTATCCATAATTTACAAATTTGTAATAAATCAGTGCTTGTATTTCCCGTGACACCATGTTTATACCTTCCTAAAATATTTTTTACTAGTGTCTCTGGAATAATTAGCCTAATCAGAAGTTCAAATGGCACCAGCTGAGACTATGCGCACGGTGTACCAAACTTTCTTGATATGGTTGGCCATGCCACCTCGCTCTAAATCCAGTCCTTGCCCAAGCTGAGTAAGATTGCCCTTGCATGTTAATTGACAATTGCTTATTAAGATTACAATTCATCCAAAAAATTTGCAGAATGGCTTCCATTTTACTCTTAAATCTGCCTCCATTCTGGTCCGCGTCTCATCCAATTGCTATCACTCAGCAATGTTTGTTAAAGGTATGATATTAGACCCCATGTGTACGCAGCCAAGAACCAGTTCAACAGTTCTGCCACCTGCCTCTCCCATCCCACCATTTGTGATGCTATGATGCTTGGATTGTACTATAATTGGGATAACTTGCAACTTCTATTGTACCTCAAACATGATGATTTAATTGCCTGTTGTTTCCAACTTTTGACTCCAACCTAATTGTTCTAATGCTCTCCTGGCTTGCTTACCATACTTCACTCCATGCACATAATCACCTCCTTGCTCACGAATCAAGTTGATTCTTAATTCATCACCACCTCATTCAATCCCAACAATCCCTTGACTTGCAGCATTTCTGTAACCTTCTTTCACTTAAGAAATCTTTGTTGCTCAAACTCTGACTTCCAACTTATCAGCACTCCCTGCTTGGCAGATCTGGCACATGTGCATTTAACTCTGGAACTTACTCCTTGGACCGTTCTAATTTCTTCAAACATTGTCACCCTCCAGATTACTTCCCCCCCTCTTTAGTCTGTGTAAAGTACCTTGGAGTATTTTACAATAAATGCATGGAGTGAATTCAAATTACTCTTTGTATGTAGAAGGGAACTCGTGTCCATGGACTCTAGGTGCTTAGATGGTTACATTGACCTTGAATTTAGAGTCACAGAGAATCATGCAGCGTGCCTTACAGAGCCCAGAGAGTCTGTGCCAACCATCTCACATCCCCATTTACACTAATTCGGCACTAAACCAATTTTATTCTTGCCACATTTGTGAAAAATATGCCCTAGATTGTATGACTCAGCTATAATCAACCTACCGGTGTATTTGTGTGTTGGATGTGGGTGGAAACTAGGGAACTTGGACGAAATAAACGTAGTTATGAAGAATGTGCAAATCCCACTCGGACAACATTCAAGGTCAGGATTGAACGGTCAATGGACTTCTGAAAATAGCAATAAACTGGTCACAGTTCAAGGGCTAGTTACCATTTCTTTATCACAATATAAATGTAAGTATGTCTGAAAATATATTCCATACTGTACCCATTTAATGAACAGATGAATTATTTTTTTATAGAAAGTTAATTTAGCTCTCTACAACACACATTTACAAGCTATCTTAGGGCTGTCATGCTGCTTTGGGGCAAAATGCTCATTTTTTACGTTGTCACTGAGGAACTAGGAAAGATTTAAAATGTTCACTGCTGCAGTTTGGTTTTGTTTATTTTACATTGTAATTTTAGTTCTAGCATGTATTTTGAAGACTCCTCGAATCTCTGGAATTTGCCTTTCACCATTTAACCTTTGCTTTTGCAATTTTGCAGTGACCAGTTAATTAATAATTTGTCTCGTGCGAGAAGGAAGGTGATTAACAACTGCTATTACATTGCAAATTAATTTGTATTGCTGGAATATGATCTGTATTATTGCATTGGAAAATGGCAAGAGAACTTCTTTAAGGATAAGATTATAAGAAATGTTGCTTCACCTGTCCTGATCCAATAAAATGTATTTTTTTTAAAAGGATTTCAGTAGGCAAGCTTGCACCTGTGAATCCTGGTGTGTTCTACATTCAGTTAGTACTCTTAATTGCACTGATGCTGAAATATGGATTCCCCTGGCCAGGAGGGAGATCTCTACATGCACAGTTGCACACATACAGTAATCCACTTCCAGATGCTGAAATGTAAATATGAAGACGGCATCAGTGCTCTACATAAGCATTTAAATTTAAAATATCCATGTTAAAATATATCATATATTGCAATTCAAAATAATGTTACTGTAATCCTAAAGCAGTAGTGTTAGTTCAGCAATAATGTTTAAATAGTTATCTACCGGTAATTGCTGGTAATTTTTATTTGTTCAGTGCATCTCTGCTCATTGGTGCACGTGATCCCTACATAACTATGTCGGCAGATGTTTTCTCAAATTGCAAGCAGATTTGGCCACGTCCTCCAGTGATGCAGCATCTCATTGACTGTTGATGGGTGCTTTGAGGCCAACCTTGCTGTCCATCAGAATTGTGATCCTCATCAGTGCCTGCTACAGCTATTTATGCACTGTTAGTGCATATGAAATGAGAGCACTACTGACAGAACTGATGAGAGGAGCAGCCCAACTGGGCAATTTAGCTGATACATCTGACTGCACCGTGACATGTGTGTCACGCTTGGCTAGCTTTACTTGGATATACAGATCACTCAGAACTGACCGCTGGCAAGCGTAGTGCAGGGCTGACCAATGTTTTTTTCTTGTGGAGATCATTATTGACAGATTTTTCAGAATTAGAATTGACAGCTCTTCTGTTTTTAAAGGCTTCTTTTCCATGTGGAATGTTTTTTTTCCCCTGTTCGGTAATATGGTCTTTTGGCTGCATCATTCTTTTTGTGGGGATCATTGTTGCATCTGTCGTGCCAGATTATATAATCACTTGGTTTTATCATTGTCACCTTATTGAGTAGTCCTTTTTTCAAGAAAAACATTATTCTTTAATTTCTCAAGTTGTAAAAATGAGTAAACAATGAAAATGTGCATTTATATCACTTCACCTACAATATCAAGCCATTTCAAATCGCTTCACAGTCTGTGATACTAGTCATTGTCAATGTATGAAACATGGCAGGCAATTTGTGCACAACAATCTCCTGCAAACAACAAGGTTTTGGTGACAGACACAAAATACTGGAGTAACTCAGTAAATGGATAGGTGACATTTTGGGTCAGGACCCTTACTCAGTCTGTAGAAGGGTCCCAACACAAAATGTTACCTATTCATTTTCTCCAGAAATGCTGCTTGACCCACTGAGTTACTCCAGCATTTTGAGGCCATCTTTGGTATTAACCAGCATCTGCAGTTCCTTTTTGTTACATTAAAGTTTTAGTGATGCTGGTCAGGAAATAAATATTGACAAAGACTCTGGGGTTAATTCCCCAGTTATGTCTCAGATTATGCGATGGCATATTTCTCATTGTCTGAAAAGGTTTGGTGTATCATCCGCTGCATGTCATCTCTGGCAGCATGCCCTTGGTATGGCACTGGAGGATGGATTTCATTTGTTTAAATATCTATTTGCATGCTGCTGATATTGAAAATTCATTGTCAATTATTGGGCAGTGCATTAGTCTGCTGCCCACCACCGTGCCAGAGAGAATACGGGTATTCTCTTCAAATTCCCTCTGGGAGAACTCTCCATTCTGTGTTGAATTAGCAGAGGAGTTAAAAATATATATTATTTTTCTCTCATATTTGGAGGCAGGAGATAAGAAAAGTCATGAATTAAAGCTTATTTATCCTATCTATATTTATTAATTCAATCCTTAATTCTTCATAAAACCAGCTAAATTCTAATTTATAATTTATGTAAGGTATCACTGCAGCTTGTTTGACTACTGCACAAAAATAGTTGCTTAAGTTTTTGTTTTAACTGGGAGGATATTGCCCTTCTATTGGATATGCGAAATCAGGAGTTAAGTGGCTGACTACATGGTTGAGTTTAATGGGGTGAAACAATCTCCCAAATATAACCTTAAGGGTAAGCTATCTTTCAAAGAGCAAAATAAATTTCATTTATATAATGCCTTTCACAACCTCTGGACATTATAACCCACTTCATATTCACTACACACTTTTGTGATTTAAACTATCACAGACTATTATGATTTATGAAACATGACAGCCAATTTTGCATATAGTGCCCTACGATCTGTATTAGGGTAATGACTGTGCAATCTGTGATCTTAATATTTATTGAGGACTGAAAAGATGCCAGGAGATCTTCGCATAGGATTTTATTCATTTATTGCAAAGATATAGCTTCAATTTAATGCCTCACCCAAAAGGTAATTGTTCATTGTGTAATAATAGTGCACTTCTCTCTTCAATTTAAACTAGGTGTATATATTCCTGGAAAAGGACTTAAATCTGCAACTTTTGCCCTCCATCACAACACTGAGGTTGAGATTTTTGAAGTCACATAAATTAAAAAAATATATTGTTAGAATGTTAATGGATATTTTATAAATCTGTTTTCTTAATTCCTTATGTTGTGATTCAGGGATTAGTGTCTTATTAATCAATATTTCAATGGTTGTTGTGATAAGCACATGGTCTGCAAATCTAGAATCCAGTTTAATTTAGGCAGATTTAAACAAATGTGTTTCACTTCTTTGATTGGCAGTCACTTCTTCTTGCGTATGGCATGCACAGCTTAAAGTTATAGGACAACTTGTTCTATTTGATCGTATTTGATTGTGCACGCCAGGTTGATTGTATTCGTTGAAATAGGGCGGACCACATGAAGGTTGCAATCTCCCACACAGCAGTCACTGAGAGAGACATGCAGACAGGATTAAATTAACCTCCATGTTCAAGAGTTTATTCAATTCTATACAGTGCATTCAGAAAGTATTCAGACCCCTTCACGTTTTCCACATTTTTTTACGGTACAGTCTTATTTTAAAATGGATTAAATTATTTTTTTTATCATCAATCTACACACAATACCCCAGAATAAAGAGCAAAACGGGTGTTTAGAAATTTTTTCAAAGTAATTAAAAATGAATAACAGAAATATCACATTTACGTAAGTATTCAGAGCCTTTGCTATGACACTCAAAATTGAGCTTGGGTTCATCCTGTTCCATTGATTATCCTTGAGATGTTTCTACAACTTGATTGGAGTCCACCAGTGGTAAATTAAATTGATTGGGCATGATTTGGAAAGGCATACACCTGTCTATATAAGGTCCCACAGTTGACAGTGCATGTCAGAGCAAAAACCAAGCCATGAAGACGAAGGAATTGTCCGTAGACCTCCAAGACAGGATTGTGTCGAGATGTTGATCTGGGGAAGGGTATAAAACAATTTCTGCAGCATTGCAGGTCCCAAGGAGCACAGTGGCCTCCGTCATTCTTAAATGGAAGAACTTTGGAACCACCAGGACTCTTCATAGAGCTGGCTTCCCGGCCAAACTGAGCAATCGGGGGAGAAGGTTCTTGGTCAGGAAGGTGACCAAGAACCCTGACAGAGCTCCAGAGTTCCTCTGTGGAGATGGGAGAACCTTCCAGAAGGACAACTATATCTGCAGCACTTCACCTATCAGGCCTTTATGGTAGAGTGGCCAGGTGGAAGCCACTTTTCAGTAAAAGGCACATGACAGCACACTTGGAGTTTGCCAAAAGGCACGAGAAACAAGATTCTCTGGTCTGATGAAACCAAGATTGAACTCTTTGGCCTGAATGCAAGCGTCACGTCAGGCGGAAAACAGGCACCGCTCATCACCTGGTCAATACCATACCTACGGTGAAGCATGGTGGTGGCAACATCATGCTATGGGGATGTTTTTCAGCGGCAGGAACTGGGAGACTAGACAGTATTGAGGGAAAGATGAATGGAGCAAAGTACAGAGAGATCCTTGATGAAAACCTGCTCCAGAGCATTCTGGACCTTAGACCGGGAGGTTCACCTTCCAACAGGACAACGATCCTAAGCACACAGCTAAGACAACTCAAGAGTGGCTTTATGACAAGTCTGTGAATGTCCTTGAGTGGCCCAGCCAAAGCCCGGACTTTGAAACTGATCGAACATTTTTGGAGGGACCTGAAAATAGCTATGCATCAACGCTCCCCATCCAACCTGACAGAGGTTGAGAGGATCTGCAGAGAAGAATGGGAGAAATTACCCAAATGCAGGTGTGCCAGGCTTGTAGCGTCATACCCAAGAAGACTTAGAAACATAGAAAATAGGTGCAGGAGTAGTTCCATTCGGCCCTTCAAGCCTGCACCGCCATTCAATATGATCATGGCTGATCATCCAACTCAGTATGCTGTACCTGCCTTCTCTCCATACCCCCTGATCCCTTTAGCCACAAGGGCCACATCTAACTCCCTCTTAAATATAGCCAATGAACTGGCATCAACTACTTTCTGTGGCAGAGAATTCCACAGATTCACCACTCTTTGTGTGAATTTTTTTTTCCTCTCATCTCGGTCCTAAAAGACTTCCCCCTTATCCTTAAACTGTGACCCCTTGTTCTGGACTTCCCCAACATCGGGAACAATCTTCCTGCATCTAGCATGTCCAACCCCTTAAGAATTTTGTAAGTTTCTATAAGATCCCCCCTCAATCTTCTAAATTCTAGCGAGTACAAGCCGAGTCTATCCAGTCTTTCTTAATATGAAAGTCCTGCCATCCCAGGAATCAGTCTGGTGAACCTTCTCTGTACTCCCTCTATGGCAAGAATGTCTTTCCTCAGATTAGGAGACCAAAACTGTACGCAATACTCCAGGTGTGGTCTCACCAAGGCCCTGTACAACTGCAGTAGAACCTCCCTGCTCCTATACTCAAATCCTTTTGCTATGAATGCTAATATACCATTTGCTTTCGTCACTGACTGCTGCTTCACTTGAGGCTGTAATCACTGCCAAACAAATTACTGGGTAAAGGGTCTGAATACGTATGTAAATGTGATATTTCAGTTATTTCTTTTTAATTACTTTGCCAAAATTTCTAAACCTGTTTTTGTTTTTTTATGATAGGGTATTGTGTGTAGATTGATGATAAAAAATAATGTAATTCATTTAGGAATAAGGCTGTAACATAAAATGTGGAAAAGGTGAAGGGGTCTGAATACTTTCTGAATGCACTGTGTAAGCTTTGCAAGTGAACGCTTTCAGGAAGTGGAGCTTGGTCTCTGTAGAGATAACATATGACATGATTTAGTCATTGAGCTACACAACACAGAGATGGGCCCTCTGGCTCAGCTTGTCCATGCCGAAAAAGTTGCCGACATGAAGTTGCTTGTCCATTTGCCCATTTAGCTCATTTCCCCCTAAATCTACCCCAGTGTCTTGCACCCCCTCTACCATTTCCACTGGCAGTTTCACATCCACACCACCCTCCATGTGGGAAAAAGTTGTCCCTTAAGTCCCCCTTTTTTCCCCCCTCGCATTAAATCTATGCCGTCTAATTTTAGAACTATCTATCCTGGGGAAAAAAATATTGTGATCATTCACCTTATCTATGCCCCTCGTTATTTTATCTGTGAAAGGTTACTCATGAGCATTCTACGCTCCCAGTCCATCCAATTGCTTCTTATAACTCAAGCCCTTCAATCAAGCACTCCTGAATATTTATTGATATTCTTTGCAAAATTAAAATATAAAGTAGAAACTACGACTGTTGAAATGAAGAATGTAACTAATAGTATTAACGATTACTGGTTTGTTGAGCTTCCATTCACAAGCAACATGTCTTCACAACATGTAATCTGAATATATTGTGGGGTAATATGGCACAAAGAAAAGCATTCTTGAGAGTGAATTATTTTACAAGAATCATCTTTGAAAGCCAAAGAATGATTAGAGAATGTTAATGTTTTTAATATGTTCTGGTATCATTGTGCTGTAAACTGAAACATAAAACATATTTTGGTAGCATGCAGGAAGTCAGACAACTTTTGTAATGAGACACAGTGGGCTAATATTTCCAGTTGCAAATGTTTCAATGGGACAGGAAGATCCAGGCAAGGGGTAGGGGTGGTGAAAGAGGTATCGCTAAAATATAAGGGCAGAAGGAAAACATGGGAAAGCTAGCTGAGAAGACATCTGAAGATGTGGCAAAATAAAAGTGGGCAAATCCTATTAACGTACACTTGACCAGTGGTCAACTACTGATGGAGTATCCCCATCTAAATACCAACACACACGTTTCCCACTCTCAGTGACTTTCAGTCAGCCATGCTCTTATGTTCTGCTGAGAGAAATTGGGGGAGAGAGTTTATCTCTAAGTTCAATTGTGAAAAAGTGTTATAAATAAAATGCGTGCACAATGAACTTCAACAATAACAGTAACTTCATCTTGGTGAAGCAGCAAATTTTAAAGAGCCATCATCGATGTATGATTCTTTCAAACCTGTACTTAAAAAAAAAAAAAGGGTTATGCAATTTTTAAAGTGTTGGAGCAACTTATCAGTTCATAATTAAATGCACTGAATCCCTGCCCTTCATGTCATAGATTAAAATAAATCATCCTCTATCTCACACTTCCAAGTTGCACTGCTGCCATTTTAAAAAAATAATAAAATTAAGGCCCGTAAGTATGATAACTCACCAATAAATCCAGCATGACATTCCGTAGATTTTTTTGTGTCAGAATGTAAAACTTGCAAATAAAAAGAGTGGTTGAAACATTATAAATGCATTTAAGAGGAAACAAAATAAATGCACAAGCGAGAAAGTGTATGCAAGCTGGAAGGCTTTTGTGGAACTAAATTCTACCATAACATGGTCTGTTTTGTGACATAAATTCTATTTAATTTGCAGTTAAAATGTATGTGTTTGATTTCAGTAATAATCATATTGTTATGTTGTTTCCTGGAGTGATGAAACACTAATTCACACATGTAAGTCTTAACCAGATGACTTTCTGATTAATATCCCTGTTAAAATATCAAAGTCCTAGTTAATCTGAGGTATCACAAATCTTGTTAGTGTTTTCTTGCTAGCAATTTGCATACGGTTTTTATGACATTTGTTGCGTACACTGCCTTGTTCAGGTATACTCTGGATCCATTATAAATTCAGGTATACTCTGGATCCAAGAGAATATGTGGCTGTCATGAGTATTGATTGCCCCAGGTCGCAAATTAATGATAAAAGTAATCTTGCCAATCTGGGTTTCTACCAAGCAGAATTAAGTCACACTAAGGAAAGAAATAGGGCTGCAAATACATTATAGATCTTAATACATTATAGATACTTAAGTACATCATCAGATTATATTTTTATAGATATACAACATAGTAAATCCCTAAAGTGATTGACAGATATCACATTTAAAAAGTCAGCCAAGAAATAGACCAAATGACCAAACAAATTGGTCAGAGATGGAATGTATGGAGCATCCTACATAGAAAAAGAGATTTTGAGTTTTTGTAAGGGACTTTCAGAACTTCATGTCCTGCCATCCAAAGGCATTTTTCCTATAAAGATGAATTAAATTATATGGGTCTTTGAACGTGAGCATTTTAAATGGATGTCATAGTGGACCCACTGCACTTGGAGTACCGGTGACCCCAGTTCAGTCTGATCTCGAAGCTGACTGTGGAATATGCACATTATCCCTATGATCACCTGAGTTTCTATGAGTAAAAGCAGAATTAGACCATCTGCCCAATCGAGTCTACTTTGCCATTTGATCGTGGCTGATCTATTTTTCCCTTTTAATCCCATTCTCCTGCCTTCTCCCCGTAACCGTTGACTCCCTTACTAATCATGAACCTATCAATCTCCACTTTAAAAATACCCAATGTTTTTGCCCCCACAGCCACCTGTGGCAATGAATTCCACAGATTGACCAGCCACTGGCTAAGAAATTCCTCCTCGTCATTTTGAGGCTGTGCCCTCTGGTTCTAGATGCTCCCTCCAGTGGAAACATCCTCTCCACATCCACTCCATCTAGGTCCTTCATTATCTGATAGATTTCAATGAGATCTCCTCTCATCCTTATAAACTCCAGCGAGTACAGGCCCAGAGCTATCTAATGTTCCTCCTAAACTAGCCCATTCATCCCTGGAATTATCCTCATAAACCTCTGGACCTCCATCCTTCAATTATGGGGCCCCAAACTGCTCACAATATTCCAAATGTGGCCTCACCAGTACCTCATAAAGCCTCATCATTACACCCATGCTTTTATATGGTAGCTTTACATTTGCCTTTCTTACCACTGATTCGACCTGCAAATTAGCCTTTTAGGAATCCTAAACCAGGTCCCGCACCTCTGATTTCTGAATTGTCTCCCTATTTCTGTGGAATTCTCTGCCTCGGAGGATGGTGGAGACCGGTTCTCTGGATACTTTCAGGAGAGAGCTAGATAGGGCTCTTAAAGATAGCAGAGTTGGGGGATATGGGGAGAAGGCAGGAACGGGGTACTGATTGGGGATGATCAGCCATGATCATGGTGCTGGCTCGAAGGGCCGAATGGCCTACTCCTGTACCTATTTTCTATGTTTCTATCACTGTATGACACCAAAAATGCAGTCAGATTCAGCTTCGGGCAACTGACTGGAAGTGGGGTGAAGTCTGTGGTTAGGGAATGGTGATTGTGGGGTAGGAAAAACAATTACATTTATTTTGTTAGAAGAGGTTGCCATTTATGTTATTGATGTCAGAAAAGCATTCTAGCAATTTGGAGAGAGTGGAGTAGTACAGAGGTTCTCATGAGTTAAATGTTTTGAGTATCTTTCATTTTGAGGAATCGTTAATTTTTCTCTGGTCACACCTACAAAATGAGGCATAATGGCTGTGATGCTGCTATGTTTTTCTTTTTTACAAATTATTTAATAATTCGCAGAACATATCATAAAATGCAGTGATATTTGTTGTCATTTCATGATATCAGTTAATTATTACATACAATTGGGCTTATATTGTAATGCATTCTTTAATCTGAAGCATGGATCTGTATAAATGTGAAATTGATGTGAGGTAATCTTTTCAAGTTTGTCTAGAGTCTTAGGATTTTTTTCTCTATTTGATGAGTATTGAAGGTTGAATGAACCAGGCTTCTTGGCATTAAGAAAATTGATGGTGATGGGAAAGTAGAGTTAACACTGAAGTTCAGACCTGATGTTATTAATTGACAAAATAAATTTAAAGGACTTAATTGTCTACCGATGATTCAATTTTTAAAAATTAAATCTAATTGTGAGAAGCTAAAGGAACATAGATCCATTACCCTACATTTGTAAGTAAGACAAGACCAAGTGGGACCACCACTCGCCCATAGACGCCAACTGCGCAGGCCTGGCCCGTTGTGGGGTTCCCATTGTGACGCCAGAGATCCCCGGTGTGATGAAAGTCACGGCAACCCTCCCCCAACTGCGCATCGCCATCCCTCTTCCTACCACTATCCTCCATTCCCCCTCATCCCCCAGCACTCCCTCTCCTCTTCACCCTCTCTTCTTTCCCCTCTCCTCATCCCCTCCCCCTCTCCCTCCCTCACCTCTCCCTCCCTCTCCTTTCCCCTACTCTCAGTCTCTCCCTCCCTCCATAACATCTCTCCCTTCCCTACCCCCTCCTTCTCCCTCTACCCCCCTCCTCACCTCCCCTATCACTCCTCACCCCCACTGCCCTCCTCTTCCTCTATCCCCCACTGCTCTCCCACCCTACCCGACCTCTCCCTCAATCCCCCCCCAGTCTCTCTCCTCACCTCTTCAGGATCTCGATGTAAACCACCGCCGGCCCAATTTTCTCCACGACATCGGTGATTAAGTTGTATTTGAGGTAGAGGCTGTCGAGGGGACGGGCTGAGCGGCCAGGAGCTGTGGGAGGGAGAGTCTGAGGCTACGGCCTAGTCCTTGCCCCGGGTCCCGCTCTTCTCCCTTCCCGCGGGCTTGGAGCAGCAGCGCCCCTGCCCCCAGACTTCGCCCCAGCCTCGGCGCCGTAGTTGCTTCAAATTTCGCATGCACGGAAACTGGGTCCACTGCCCACGCGCGGGGAGACTTTCAGTTATTTAAACATCTGCACGCGCGGGTACCCCGAGTCACTCCCTCCCTCCCTCCCTCCATAACCCCTCTCCCCTCCGTACCCCCACCTCTCCCTCTATCCACCTGCTCCCCCACTCCTCACCTCCCCTCTATCCCACCCCCATTCTCCTTCTTCATCTCCCCCCACTGCCCTCCTCGTCCTCTATCCCCCCCCACTCCCTATTCCTCTCCCTCTATCTCCCCCACTCTCCCTCCTCACCTCCCCACTTTCCCGTCCTCTCTCCTCACTACCCCCATCCTATTCCTCTATCCCCCTGCTCCCCCACTCCTCACCTCCTCCCTAATCCACCCCTCCACAACGAAAATCGTATTTTTTTTGTAAATGAAACCTCCCCCCAAGAATTTGATTAAAACTGAGGGTTTTTTTTAAAGACGGCATTTTTTTTAATGTAAATGACTGTGGGGGATCTCATTGTGAATGAAAACTGAAGAATTTGAATAAAACGGATTTTTAAATGAAAATAGCAATTTTTTATGTAAATGAGATTCAGGATCCCATTGTGATGTCATACGCTGCTAACGGGCACGTCAAGTGGAAGTGATTTTTTGTCAAAGTGGTATTTGTAAAGTTTAAAATGTGAATAACTTGTAAAATATATCATCAATCTGAATGAAACTTGCCACAGCACACCACAGAACACTGGCGAGTAAGGTGGGCCAAAATGGTAGCACTATCGTGTACAGTTTTGGCGTAGTTTCAGGATCACATACACACACGCATACAAACAAACAAGATGAGAGTTTTTGTAATATAATATATAAGATATAGAGATAGATATTGCTTGGCAATTTAAAATATGTTGGTGCTACGTTTTCCACTGACAAAATTACATAGGAATTGTGCGTGCATTTCCATATAAGCTATTCAATCGTTATTTGTTCATTTTCTTATTTATGCTATAGTATTTTCATTCTTTTGACAGGAGGATGATGACAATATGTCACCGCCAGGCACTTCTGATCCTCCAAGTTTCCTTCTACGTGAGCAAGGTGCTCACTTCTGCTTTAATTCAAGGTACGTTTATTTCTACAATTCACTGAAATTTATTTGCCATCTAACTTTTTATCCTTTGACTAGAAATAATTACAAAGTAATTCTTCATTAATCTGATATGCATTTTTTATTTTGTAGCATTGATCTTCACAAGAAGTGTCCACTTTGTGATGTGGTGTTTCCCCCGAGTTATGATCAGAGCAAATTTGAAGAACATGTTGATAGTCACTGGAAGGTGTGTCCCATGTGCAGTGAGCAATTTGCGCCAGATTTTGACCAAAGTATTTTTGAAAGACACGTCTTGACACATTTTTCTGAAAACATTCAGAGCTTTGATTAAATTGCAAAGCATATTTACCATTTCTTTGCTCTATAACTAAAGTTGGTTAGTGTTAATAATTTAGCAAATATACTATATTATCAGTGAAGGCCACTTTTAAGCAAGTAGTCTGCTGTATTATTTGAAAGAATTTTCAAGCTCATAACTACATTGTATCATATAAATATAATTTAAATATGTTATTAGAAGCATGAGAATAATCATTACAATGTTACCTATTTGCATAGCTGCATAGAAAACAACAGTAATTTTTTGAACTCTTCTTGCAATACCATAGATGATAATCTTGAATTTGATTGCAGTTTATCTTGGTGTCAACAACTAGAAGTACAATTCCATCGTTTAATATATTAAAGGTTCTGAATTATATCGTGTTTCAGCATTCAAAACCTCTGTATACAGATACTTAGCCAATTAGTTTACGCTTGAGTTTGATTTTACCTGTATTCTAAATTTATAAATGAAGTTTGAATCTATGAACAATTGTAACTGAATACATATTCTGTAAAACAATTGCATTTCCACTAAAATGTTACAACCTCCTGTACCATGAATGTGAGATTGAATAGCCCTTTTCTGTAAATGTCTACTGATAAATATTTTACAAATAATTTTGCTATTGTGTTAAGTCTAAGCATATAACTGAGTTTGTTTCATTTCTCAATAGTAATGATGTATCCAGCTTTGTTTCGGTGAAATTTCTCTTTGCAATAAAGCCAGGTCTGCCTAATCTATCCAGTGATCATGGATTACATCACAGCTGCTTAAGACAAAATGCCTATTATCATTTCACAATCATCCAGTGGGAAAACAGCTGAGTGTGGCTAATCAAACGGGTGCATGTTAAGCTGCAATCTCAAAGAGTTTTTCATATATATGTCTATTCCCTGTCTTCTCTATCTACATGTCAACAAACTATGTGAGGCTCATGACTTGTATTGATATAATTTTGGACTCGCAAAAGACTGCAGATGCTGGAATCTGGAGCAAAAAGAAAAACACAACAAAATGCTACTCAACCTGCTGTGTCATCCCAGCAGTTTGTTTGTAGTATAATCTTTCTCCTCCGTTTCTTCATTTGCATCTTGGCACTTTCTATAGACAATAGGTGCAAGAGTAGGCCATTTGGCCCTTCGAGCCAGCACCGCCATTCAATGTGATCATGGCTGATCATCCCCAATCAGTACCCCATTCCTGCCTTTCCCCATATCCCCTGACTCTGCTATTTTTAAGAGCCCTCTAGCTCTCTCTTGAAAGCATCCAGAGAACCTGCCTCCACCGCCCTCTGAGGCAGAGAATTCCACAGATTCACCCCCCCACCACACAACGCTCCGTCCTCAGTGCACTCACCTGCCTTCCTCCGGCCACAACCCCCATCCTTGCCGCGTGTTCACCATCCCCCCGGACCTCCCCCTCTCCGACACCGAACGGTCTGTCCTCAGCAGAGGTCTTACCTTTGTGCCCCTCCGTCCCCACCTCAATGAGTTCCGCGCCCACCACGACTTGGAGCTCTTCTACCGTCGCCTCCGCCTCACAGCGTTCTTCCACGGGAAGAAGTCCTCGCCCCCCACTGATGATCCCTTTTCCTGTCTCCCACGTACCCCCTCCACTTGGATACTTCTCGTTTGATTCCTCCCATTTCCTCCAAACACAAGGTGTAGCTATGGGCACACGCATGGGCCCCAGCTACGCTTGCCTCTTTGTTGGGTACGTCGAACAATCCTTGTTCTCGGCGTACCAGGGCCCCATCCCCGACCTCTACCTCCGTTACATCGATGACTGCTTTGGTGTCACCTCCTGCACCCACACACAACTGACTGACTTCATTCATTTCACCACCAACTTCCATCCGGCACTCAAATACACTTGGACCATTTCCGACATTTCTCTACCATTCCTTGACCTCACCATCTCTATTGCAGGTGATACACTCCTGACCGACATCCACTACAAACCCACTGACTCCCACAGCTACCTGGACTACTCTTCCTCCCACCCTGCTTCCTGTAAGGACTCCATCCCCTATTCCCAATTCCTTCGTCTACGCCGCATCTGCTCCCAGGATGAGGTGTTTCACACCAGGTCATCACAAATGGCCTCATTCTTCAGAGAACGGGGATTCCCCTCCCCCACTATTGATGAGGCTCGCACCAGGGTCTCCTCCATACCCCGCAACACTGCCCTCGCTCCCCATTCCCCCACTCGCAAACAGGGCAGAGTCCCCCTGGTCCTCACCTTTCACCCCACCAGCAGGCAAATACAACAGATACAGAGGTGCCAAGTGTCCCGGATTCGCCGTATTTTGTCCCGGCGAAATAACCATATTACGGTGTTCCGGCAGCCAAACATGTTGTTACGGAACACCGCCGCGCCGGTGTTCCTCCCGTGGTGAACGCCGGCGCCATGTGCCCCCGGTTTGCCAGCCCGGCAGCTCGCAGCCACGCCCGGCCCAGAGCCCGGGCGGCGCCGGCCCGCGCGATCAGCGACACGGCGACGTTTCTTGCCGCCAGCCGGCCGCTCGCGGCAGCCCCAACACCGGGTCTCCCCCCCACCCCCACCCCCACCCAGTGCGCAAGCGCAGACCCGCCGGCAACCTTGCCAAGTGCGCATGTGCCGCACCCGCCCGCCGGCAGCCCGCTGATCTGCACCAGTGCGCAGGCGCATAGCCGCCGACAACAACCCCAAGTGAGTAGGATGTTACTGAGAGAAATGCATTTACCCCCATTTGTTACGGACAAATGGGTTGAATGTTACTGTGAACTAAATTTAGGGTTGGCATCTCTGCAGATAGTCCTCCGCCAGTTTCGCCACCTCCAACGTGACCCCTCCACCCGCCACATCTTCCCATCTCCCCCCCTGTCTGCCTTCCGCAAAGACCGCTCCCTCCGCGACTCCCTTGTCAATTCTTCCCTCCCCTCCCGCTCTACTCCTTCCCCGGGCACTTTCCCTTGCAACCGCAAGAAATGCAACACTTGTACCCTTCACCTCCCCCCTCCACTCCTTTCAGGGACCCAAGCAGTCCTTCCAGGTCCAACAGAGGTTCACCTGCACCTCCTCCAACCTCATCTACTGCATCCGCTGCTCCAGATGCCAGATGATCTATATCGGTGAGACCAAGCGGAGGCTTGGCGATCGTTTCGCCGAACACCTCCGCTCGGTCCGCAAAAACCAACCCGACCTCCCGGTCGCTCAGCACTTCAACTCCCCCTCCCATTCCGTATCCGACCTCTCGGTCCTGGGCCTCCTCCATGGCCAGAGTGAGCAACACCGCAAGTTGGAGGAACAGCACCTCATATTCCGCTTGGGGTGTCTGCATCCTTTGGGCTTGAACATTGAATTTTCTCAATTCTGTTAACCCCTGCTGTCTCCTCCCCTTCCCACCTCTCCCTCAGCCCTCGGGCCCTGGCATTCCCTCTATCTCTATCTCCCTCCCCCACCCTAGTCGCACTAGCTTCTCATTTTCACGCCACAAACAGCTTACAATGGCTTGTTCCCTTTATCATCGATACTTTTTTGCATATCTTTCATTCATTGTTCTTTATCTCTCCACATCACCATCTATATCTCTCGTTTCCCTGATCCCTGACCAGTCTGATGAAGAGTCTCGACCCGAAACGTCGCCTATCTCCTTCGCTCCTTAGATGCTGCTGCACCCGCTGAGTTTTTCCAGCTTTTTGTGTAATCCACAGATTCACCACTCTCTGTGAGAAAAAGTGTTTACTCGTCTCCGTTCTAAATGGCTTACTCCTTATTCTTAAACTGTGGCCCCTGGTTCTGGACTCCCCCAACATGTTTCCTGCCTCTAGTGTGTCCAAGCCCTTAACAATCTTATATGTTTCAATGAGATTCCCTCCCATCCTTCTGAACTCCAGAGTGTACAAGCCCAGCTGCTCCATTCTCTCAGCATATGACAGTCCCGCCATCCCGGGAATTAACCTTGTAAACCTACGCTGCACTCCCTCAATAGCAAGAATGTCCTTCCTCAAATTAGGGGACCAATACTGCACATAATACTCCAGGTGTCGTCTCACTAGGGCTCTGTACAACTGCAGAAGGACCTCTTTTCTCCTATATTCGATTTCTCTTGTTATAAAGGCCAACATGCCATTCGCTTTTATCACTGCCTGCTGTACCTGCATGCTTACTTTCATAGACTGATGTACAAGGACCCCCAAATCCTGTTGTACTTCCCCTTTTCCCAACTTGACGCCATTTAGATAGTAATCTGCCTTCCTGTTTTTGCTACCAAAGTGGATAACCTTACATTTATCTGCATTAAACTTCATCTGCCATGCATCTGCCCACTCCCCCAACCTGTCCAAATCACCCTGCATTCTCATAGCATCCTTCTCACAGGTCACTCTGTCACCCACCTTGATGTCATCTGCAAATTTGCTAATGGTACTTTGAATCCCTTCATCCAAATCATTGATGTACATTGTAAATAGCTGCGGTCCCAGCACCGAGCTTTGCGGTACCCCACTAGTCACTGCCTGCCATTCTGAAAGGGACCCGTTAATCCCTACTCTTTGTTTCCTGTCTGCGAATCACTTCTCTATCCATGTCAGCACTCTATCCCCAATACCATGTGCCCTAATTTTGCCCACTAATCTCCTGTGGGACCTTATCAAATGCTTTCTGAAAGTCCAGGTACACTACATCCACTGGCTCTCCCTTGTCCATTTTCCTAGTTACATCATCAAAGAGTTCCAGAAGATTAGTCAAGCATGATTTCCCCTTCGTAAATCCATGCTGACTCGGACTGATTCTGTTACTGCTATCCAAATGTGCGGCTGATCTTAGAAACCCATTTGCTGATCTGGTACTGTATTCTTACCAAGAAGTTGCCTACGCAAATCATGCCCTCATCAACTTTACCAGTTCCCCTACCTAGGGTGCTGTGCCCTTTTACTTCAATTCTGCTGCAAACACTCCTCTTAACACTAAATCCTCAATCCTTGCAAATTACCTGTCCGTCTCCAAATTCCCTTTCTCATATTCTTGAGTGTATGTCAACTCTCTTCCCATCTTTCCATACTCATTTTTGAATCCTTCCATTCCAGTTTACATTACATCTCAATATCCATATCCCTTCTGCTTTTTTCCCCTCCAAAATTACAGCATGTGAGCATCAATTATCGACATTTATCATACTTGGTCCTTGGACATTCTGTGCAGTCCGCACAGATATTGGATGCTGTGACCCCCAACCACGTGATATGTTGGGGGAACTGTGGGAGCCAATTAGGAAGTCCCCCAAAGATTCATATAAACATCCAAATATACAATAAACAGTGGATTGCCTTATTTGTAATATTTTGTTTTCTCATAAAAGGTATTCCTGTACTGAATATCGGGTGCTCACTCTTACCTAAAATTGACAAAATAATGATCACCGAACAAGTCATTATTGTGACTGTTTAGTAAATCTACAATTTTGTTCTTAAGAATTGGTCAAACTGAGAGGGGCAACAGCCTACTCAAGCACAAACCTTCCATCCTTCAATGCCTGCAAAATACTTCTCTTTCCTATCTAACAAGGGTAATTAGGAGGTCTACTGGTTCATTTAGATTAAATCCAACCTTATGTAATTGATATCTCACTATCCCACTTCCCATCCACTTCATCCCATTGCCATCTTTGCAATGAAACATTAGATCAGTTGATTATAAAAAAATCCCATGGCCCTTTCCCTCTGGCACGCTTTTTCACTTTCACAACTCCTTTTCACTCTTCTACTTTCTCTGTTGATATTTCTATTTTCTTTCTTTTCTAAAGCCTTAAAAAATTAAGGGGTACAACGATTGTAATACTATACATGGGATGTACACTGATGTAACTTAAGGTACCTCTAACAAATAAAGATATAAAAATAAATATTTTTTTAAATAAAAAATAAAAAAACATCCCATGGCAACACTTCAAGCTGGAGATCAAGAAACGGGAGTTTCCCCTGCTTGAGAAACAGCAAACTGGGAAGAGGAGGGGAAGGAGGGAGAAAGCAAGATCTATCTGAAATTAGAGGTCAATGTTCATATCGCTGGGTCAGGGGATGAACTACCCAAGCGAAATATGAGGTGCTGTTCCTCCAATTTGAGCTGGGCCTCACTCTGACAATGGAGGAGGCCCAGGACAGAAAGGTCAGATTGGGAATGGGAGGGGGAGTTGAAGTGCTGAGCAACCGGGAGATCAGGTTGGTTACAACGGACTGAGCAGAGGTGGTCAGCGAAACGATCGCCGATGTAGAGAAGTTGACACCTGGAGCAGTGGACGCGGTTGGAG
The DNA here is from genome assembly GCA_035221665.1 of Okamejei kenojei. Taxonomy (NCBI): domain Eukaryota; kingdom Metazoa; phylum Chordata; class Chondrichthyes; order Rajiformes; family Rajidae; genus Okamejei; species Okamejei kenojei. The sequence continues at coordinate 61,234,725 of CM069132.1, read as the reverse complement.
GAGGTGCAAGTGAACCTCTGCCTCACCTGGAACGACTGATAGGGTCCTTGGATGGAGTGGAGGGGGGACAAGTGTTGTATCTCCTGCGATTGCAGGGGAAAGTACCCGGGGAGGGGGTGGTTTGGGTGGGAAGGGACAAATTGACCAGGGAGTTACGGATGGAACGGCCTCTGCGGAAAGCAGAAAGGGGTGGAGATGGTTGGACCATACCCATCTAGCTCTGTCTTGAAAGTATTCAGAGAACCTGCCTCCACCGCCCACTGAGGCAGAGAATTCACAACTCTCTGTGTGACAAAGTGTTTCATCTCAGGTCTAAATGGCTTACACCTTATTCTTAAACTGTGGCCCCTGGTGCTGGACTCCCCCAACATCGGGAACACGCCTCTAGCGTGTCCAAACCCTTAATAATCTTTCAATAAGATTCCCTCTCATCCTTCTAAATTAGTATACAAGCCCAGCTGCTCCATTCTCTCAGCATATGACAGTCCCGCCATCGCGGGAATTAACTGTGTGAACCTACACTGCACTCCCTCAGCCGGAAGTGATTAAGTCAGTGATGGTACTTGAGATTAAGGCTTGGTGCTCGTCTGTGGGGTCATGGTCCAAGGATAAGTAGGAGGAGGTGTCTGAGAGTTGTTGCATCGCCTCAGTTCGGTAGAGGTCAGCACGCCAGACTACCACAGCACCTCCCTTGTCGGCAAGTGATTACCCAGTCGGTGTTGTTGCAGAGTGAGAGGAGAGCTGTACGTTCAGAGGGGAAAGGTTGGAGTGAGTAAGGGGAGTGTAAAATTTTAGTCGGTTGATGTCCCGCCAGCAGTTTAAAATGAAAAGGTATAAAGAAGGTAGATGGCCATCAGTGGGAGTCCAAGAGGAGGGGTTCTGTTGGAGAAGGAAGTGGTCATCAATGGGTGGTGACGACTCTTTCCCATGGAAAAAGGCACGGAGGTGGAGGCGACAGAAGAAGATGCTCTTCATGTTATTTGTTTGAAGAATCCTCTTTGACACAACCAGAGTCTAATCGAAGTGTACAATGGAATGGGTAAAATTAAGGCATAAATTGTCTCTTTTAAAAAACCCAGCTTGGGATGAGAGATAAGATTAGAGAGAAAAAAGTGAACATTTAAAAATAATTTTACAATTTCAATTTTTAAAAAAAAGCAGAAATCTGCACTTGGGCAATGACATTTTCTGTGCCTGAGAGATGTTTGAGAGTAATTATTGATGTCTTAAACAGTGAACATAACTTTTTATTACCGTGCTTGGATGATAACTAGGAGGTAAGTACTCTACTGTAGCGGCACCAAACGTGGTCAGGAAAAGGCCAGACGTCAGGCAGGTTCAAACAGTAGTTTTTATTCAGTTGTTACATGTAAGTTTGGTCCACTAACATAATTGTCATTGCTGCTGTAGCTGAGCGAGGGTGTTGTCTCGGGCTCAGCTACCTGTTGACTGGGGAGATCTCAAGGTGAGATAAGCTTATGTAGCTGGACACTCCCCCTAGCCCATGACATCACGTGCCAGCCTTCGTAGCTACTGACGAGGGTTCGACCATAAGTGGTCTGTGTATCAGCTGATGCCACACTACTTTCAATTGCATGGGTACTTTAAACAAAGTAATTGATATCGAATCATGGGTTTGCATTTTTCTCTGCATTTGTCTTGTGTAAGTTTTGGTTGCACAGAGAATTCCATGTCATTAACAATATGGTGTTAGTAATCTTTCATTTGTTGGATTCTTCTATAAACTGAACAGTATAAAATACTGTAAATGAAGTTGTCTAAAAAAGTTCACGTAGATAAATTTATTTCCCCAGTCAAACACTTTCACTGCTGTACATAAATGATAGAAAGCTTCGAGAGGCTTCACTGCAACATATTAACAGAAATATGGCAGCAAAGTTTTGTAAAACTTCAGATGTCTTTACTTGAATAGTCTGTCCAATGCAGTATTAACCTTGGGATACCTCTCTGTTGCACAACTGGCAATAAAAAGGCTGTATTTTCAAAGTTTCAGTTTGTGGTTACAAATGAAGGAAATAGGCAAGATCATAGAACAACCCATCCATCTTTATTCCAATGCAGTGCAGGAGAAGTGGTACTATTGATTGATGGGTTTTATCAAGATTGAAAGAAAAACAAAACAATTGCTGAAGGTACATTAGTCAGCAGGTTAGGCAGCAGCAGATCGGATTTAACTGTGTTCATTATCCTAAAATGTTCATTTCGTTGTTCAATCTTCAGATGAACAGTTGACCAGAGTATTTTCCCTTTTACTCAATCAATGAGCTGGATCACCCTGAGCTGCAGTTGCCTCTGCATCGTCCCAATGGCCGTACCAACATTTTGCATCTCCATGGCTCCCAACCACCAAGGCCTTACCGTCATGGCCATCACATAAATGTTTGCCAGGCAAGCTGAGAATCCATCCACAAACCACCTTTAAGACTTCTAACAACCTGTTGTGTTTCCAAATATCTGATTTGGTCCGTTACACCAGGTTATTAAGGGATGCCCATGAATTCAATGGTGAACTAGAATTCAGAAACACTACAGCTAGCCCAAAGTTTTACAGATCGATGAACTGATCATCACCACAGCCTGCTTCAATCGGCCAAATCATCCAACTGATGTTTGGAGTTAATGTTGGGTTCTCTTGGAACAAGGTTTGAGTACAGGAGCAGAGCAATCCATTCCAATGATATATCCCTGGTGAGGCCAAATCTGGAATTATCCTCCAGATTATCCTCCCTACCTAAGACAGGATATACTTGTGCAGCCAACGGTTCACCGTGCTCATTCCTGGGGTGTAGTGTGCGGCATATCAGAAGAGATTAAGCAAATTGAGTCTTTACTGTCCTGCGTTCTGAGGAATGAGAGGTGATCTCATCAAGAGGTACGAAGGTCCTATGTAGCTTGACAGGGTAGATGCAGGGTTGAGGTAGAACCACTGGTCACAGTCTCAAAATAAATAGATGTCCAGGGATATTAATTAATATCTTTACCTAGAGCAAGGTGCATCTTTGTAATTTTCTATTCAATTCATGGAGGACCGGTGTAATTGAGAGTAATATCTGGCAATAAGCTGGATCTGATTTTTTATCTCCAACATACAAATTACGAAGGATTAGAATGGATTTTCAAAATGTAAACATTGCAGAAGTGAGAACTGCAGAATGTATGGATATTTTATCACTATAGACATTGCCATAGCAGTGAGGCATGTTCATAGCATTAAAAATCTGTTGAATGTGGAAAAATGCGAACCTTTAATATTCAAAGCATGTTATCCCTCACATGGTGTTCTCAGATGTTTTCTTTTAAAGATGGATCTGGGAATGATAAGTAAAAAACAAACTGCTGGCGGAACTCAGTGGGTTACATAGCATCTGAGGAAGGAAATGGACAGACGATGTTTCGGATCCGGACCCTTCTCCAGTGCAACTTGGAGTTCCAGCAGGATATGCTGGGAGACATGCACATTTTGAGCTTCTGTTCATACTGAACTGTATAATTGAGAAGTAGCCTATTATTTTTGAATGTGCTTGTACGTGTTAATCTTTTCTTAAGTAAAAGCTAGAACAATGAGTTGCAAACAATTCTGAGGTTGGAAATAGGACACAAGAAGTTTCATTGCACAAAACAAACAGCCTGTCAGATAGCATCTGTGGCGGGTAATGAGCAGCGGACGTTTCGGGTAGGGGTCTATCAGGATAATGGTGGTGAGGAGAAAAGGTGGGCAAAAGCTGTCGTGGGAGGTGGATCCAGGTAAGATGGGGTTGTTTGGCAGATGAGAGGGGAGAGATCGTAACCAAGGCTGGAGGTGATAGATTGTCTCCATAAAATACAAGTCCAGTCGGTCAATGCAGACCGTGCCATTTCGAAAGAAATCCGATGTAGGCCGCTTTAAAGGGCAGATATTCCGATTTTACCGCGCTTACACAGGGATTCCTGCACTTGTTTAGCTGCAGGCTGAGCTGAGGCGTCTGACTCTTCCGAGCTACCGCACTGGAGTATGGAGCATCGTGATGCTGAGTTCCTCGCAGATCTCAGCGGTACGTTGCCATCTCAGCTTTGTCCCCGCGTCCTACCCCTGTCAATCATGGCAGTGTTGCCCTGAGTCGGCACTGCTGGAGCTGCAGGAGGCGCTCGTTGGGGTAGGGGGGCAAGGTGAGTGAGGGGAAGGGAGGGGTGAGGGGTGGGTTGTTTCTGTCAAATAGCTCAATAAAGCACTTGGTGAAACAATCTGCACAACAGATGGAGAATGCAGTTTGTCCAGTGCTCAAGTAGCAGTCCTTTACCTACAGCAGTCAGTTTCAGCTTGCACTCAGCTGCCAGGTCGAGCGATGGAGATGGACATGACCAGGGCAGTTGGCACTGCGTAGTCCACTGCAATATGTTTTCTGGGTATATAGGGGAAGATAATATTCAGGGGCAAGATGAGTGTCGTACTTGTCATAAGATACATCTTGGAAACTTGGGCCCAACTCATTCATGCCGCTCAAGATTCTTACTGTGGTAAGTGACAGTTCATTTTTAAGTTCTCCAGGTGTTGAGTAACTGCCACTTGCAATGGAATCGGAGACCACACATGGGGATGGTAGATTATATAAATTGAATGTGTGCGTGGTGGGATGGAGAACTGTGCTAGATGCGGGTGTCACGGACCCACTTCCTCCTATCTGGAATCGCTGGCGTCCTGCAAAATCTCGTCTTCCCGTGTTTACACGAGTAATAGCCAGTTATGTAATGGGTCGTTTCAAGCGGAGTTAAGTTATTTTGCACCTCAATGGTACCAATGGGTGATTCATTGGGTGATTCTGGTACCAAGGATAGTTGCAGAAGCAAGTACTTTTTAAAACTTCACCCCTCCCAGGTGCGTTAAACCAATATTCCCCATATGATTGCGTTTTGTGGAACTGAGTTACTTTATTTGAAACCCATTCTCAGTGCAGCTGCAACCTCTGGGTCTGTGACTGGTTCTGCGGGCTTTAACAACTTCGAGAGTGGGTGAACCTGGGGATGAGATCACATCAGTAGGTTGACCATTGCGGGTTTGCGCTTTCTGATCAGACACTGCACACAGCAAGACGGCCATCCGCAGGCCCACTCCCATATGCTCTATGGGGTTCGGGACGTGACCAATATTACACTACGAATCATCCACATTGCCTTTCTGTGGCTGATGGGCGCATCATCCATGGGCCGTGTGGAGTCGTCTGAGGGCTGTCTACTCTCCGTGGGGGTTTGGATCCTTGGATCAGTGCTGCAGCATCGGCAATGAGGCACATTTCCCTCATTGCATTCGTCCCAGATGTACTAGGGGGCAGAGGACCTAGGGTGACGGAAGAACTGAAGGAAATTCACATTGGTCAGGAAATGGTGTTGGGTAGATTGATGAGACTGAAGGCTGATAAATCCCCAGAACCTGATGGTCTGCATCCCAGGGTACTCAAGGAATTGGCTCTAGGAATCGTGGACACATTGGTGATCATTATCCAAAGTTCTATAGATTCTGGATCAGTTCCTGTGGATTGAAGGGTAGCTAATGTTATCCCACTTTTTAAGAATGGAGGGAGTGAGGAAGCAGGGAATTATAGACCAGTTAGCCTAACATCGGTGGTGGGTAAGATGCTGGAGTCGATTATTAAAGATGTAATAGCGGCGCATTTGGATAGCAGTAACAGGATCGGTCCAAGTCAGCATGGACTTACCAAGGGGAAATCATGTTTCAATAATCTTCTGGAAATTTTTGAGGATGTAACAAGTAAAATGGACAAGGGAGAGCCAGTGGATGTAGTGTACCTGGACTTTCAGAAAGCCCTTGATATGGTCCTACACAGGAGATTAGTGGGCAAAATTAGAGCACATGGTATTGGGGGTAGGGTATAGGGAGGTTGCATGGCAGTCAGGTCATGGCCCGTGGCCCATACTGTTGCTACGCTACGCCAACTGGAGTACACGCGATGAACTGCAGGTAAGCACTGACCATTGTTTACAGCGTAGTGGGCCCGTTAAAACCTGCCGAAATGGTCAATTATTGCGCTGTAAATAATTATGGAAATCGGGATAAGTGTGAGAGACATTTATCCTACTTCAGAATTCCAAAAGTGACGAGAAATGACGGTAGATAGAAGCGAGAGCTGAAGGGACAACAACAGCTAAAGTGCTTGGCGAACAATGGCCTTGCAGATGTCGAGATTGAAAATATTGGGAATTATCACGTTTGCTCACTGCATTTCATCAACAGTAAGGCACTATTTGTGGTTTTTCTTGATTCCTTTGGTATCTAAAAAGTTTCAGAAGTGATAAATCTGACTAAAATTTTAAAATCGCCCATGGTTCTCAAGTGGGTTTTTACATACTAAAAGAAAACGCCTCTGAAGCAAAATTTATCATTTTACTTCGGAGTCACGTGAGTGACTACGTGAAGAAGCCCCGCCTGGCGCTGGAACGGCATTACGTCGACGCTGATGGCAGAAGCAAGAGCTGCAGAGGCTAGCTCCTCGACAGCGGTAGGTACGGAGCCGGCAGGTAAGTGCAGTTGAAAAACTTTTAGGGTCTGGAAAACCCCGTGCCTGGTGTATTGAACCAGGTTTTAAAATGAATTTAAAAACAAAAAATAAATAAAAGTGAAAATAGAACAAAAATACTCTGTATAAAACAACAGAGTTTAAAAAAGAACGTCCCGGGGGAATACCCAGCGATCGGGATGGGAGATTAATTACGGAGCCGGTTCCGATACTGGTGACCGTTAAAATTACGTTAGAAAGATTTTTTAGTCGCTCCACAAACTTTTGGCAGGGGGGGGGGGGGAAATTTTATAAAGTCAGAAAGGCCATAATTTAAAAAAATTAATAAAAGGCCTTCAGACTAAAAAGGTTTTATGGCTTGGAAAAATAATGGAAAAAAGATTCCAAAAAATAAAAATAAAGTAAATAAAGAATTCAAGCCAAAAAGGGTTAAATGGACCCAAAACATTCCCTAACCTACCCTAAAGGGTTTTCATATATTAATATATATGATGAAATATGGTGGGAATATCTACCACAGATATATTTGAAGGTAGTCTCCTTGAGGAAAAACTCAGGAATAACAAGGGCAGTAAAATAGTAAGATTAAACGAGAACTTACCAGTTCGAAGTTTGATCTTTATTTTATGAGGAGTAACGATGAGGGATTACGTGAAGAAGCCCCGCCTGGCGCTGGAACGGCATACTTCAAAGCAGCGGCATGAAAAACACAGAACACAATAGCCGGAGTAAGATAGTAAGGCTCATCATAGATTTAGAACTACCAGATGATAATTTACTTTATGAGGGTGTGGAGTGGAGGGCACGTAATCCCTCATCGTTACTCCTCATAAATTAAGATCAAACTTCGAACTGGTAAGTTCTCGTTTAATCTTACTATTTTACTTCGGAGTCACGTGAGTGACTACGTGAAGATTTTGAAGCTTCTGTGTTTTTCATGTCGTAGAATTCTTCCATACGACAGTCCGGCTAGGTCAACACATACATGAGAAAACCAGACTAGTTTTAGTTCTTTCCATAAATCTTTTAATGATAAAAGAACATATAATAACCCTCTTTTATACCCGAGGGAACCATTACAAAGTGATAAAAGATATAAGTGATAACATAATTGATAATATCAATTGATAGTGAAACAAAGCAGGTGATTATAGTGAACCCAACACCGCGTGTCCAAAGCCTGTCATTGTGTGAACAGGTTTATTGTAGAACTTTGAAAAAGTTTCTTCTTTACACCACCCTGCGTTTTCTAAAATATTTTCGAGTGGTACGTCCTGTAACTTCGCCGCGGATGTAGCTGCTGCCCTGGTGGAGTGAGATTTGAACACATCAGTGTCTACTCCTGCTAAAAGTAACACCTGTTTTAACCACCTTGAAATTGTTTGCACTGAAGCTTTTGTGTGTGGTTTCTTATGCGTAATCATTAATGTTTTTTCATCTCCTCGAAGAGTTTTAGTAACTTTTACATAATGATTCAAATGTTTAACTACACACAACGTTGGATCAATGGGATAAGCTTGAAATATTACCTTAGCTCCAGTTCTCCCTGGTCTGCTTTGTTTGATCAGATCATAAACATAGAACACAATGTTATCTGCAGTCACATGCATACAGTCTAAACGTAACATTTGTAATGTTTGCACCCTTTGAGCTGAAACCAATGTCATTAACATTACTAATTTAAATGTTAACCTTTCCAATGACAAACCTTTGATTGGAGTCCATTGCCTAAGTAAGGTAAGTACAATGCTAACATCCCAAATTTCTGTATATCTTGGTTTGGGTGGATTTTTGTTAAAGATTCCTTTCATAAATCTGGATATTAATGGATGTGATCCAATTGATTTCTGGTCAGAGATTTGTCCTAAATAAGATGATAAGGCACTACATGCACTATTAATGGCACTGTAACTTAAGTGTTGTTCAAAATGCAACTCGGCAAGGAACTCCAATATGTTTGCAATGTTCACAGTATGATAGGATATATTTGACTGTCTGCAAAAATTTTCCCATTTCTTTATATGTGTCATATATTGTCTCTGAGTGCTATCTCGCCATGATGCGACTATAATATCCTTAGTTCTATCCGACAATCCAAGCTCCTGTAGTGGTCTGGTCAAAACCTGCAGATTAACAAATTCATATAAGCATGTAATGGATGCATTTCTTTGGTTACTGGTTTTATCAATAAATCACTGCTGCTAGGAATTGACATATATGGTTCTTTAATCATGTTTAACATCAATGGGAACCATGGTTGTGTCGGCCAATTTGGAATTACCAATAATTCTGTGGCAGAATCTTGTTCTATTTTCTTCAGACATTGCTGAACCAGAGCAAATGGTGGAAAAGCATAAAAGAACATATTCCCCCAGTTTAGTGAAAAGGCATCTACTGCTACTGCGTCTGGATCTGGTTCCCAAGACACATATTTAGGCAATTGATGATTTAGTCTTGATGCAAACAGATCAATGTCTGGTAACCCATATTGAGTCACAATTTTACTGAAAATTACTGGGTTCAACATCCATTCTGTGTTATCTTTAAACATCCTTGATCTATTGTCTGCCACCACATTGTCTTTACCTGGGATGTAATTTGCCGAAATCCAAATTTGGTGGTTAATACACCATTGCCATATCTGATTGACCAAACAATCACATGATACCGATCTGACTCCACCCATGTGATTAATATATGCAACAGCTGTTTTATTGTCTAATTGTATCAGTACATGCAGATTCTTTTTTGTAGAACAATATGCCTTCAACCCATAAAATGCACCCAATAATTCTAAATAGTTAATACCATATCTTTGGAGAAACATTTCCTCTTGGACAGTCCATCTGCCCCCACAGCTGGTGAATTAATCTGTTGCCCCCCATCCGAGAGCACTAGCATCTGTTTGTAAAATTACTTCAGGCTGTTGTATCAGAATGTTTTTAGCAGCTTGTGGGACATTTTCAATCCACCATTGTAATTCCAATAAAGCTTCTTTTGTTAATTGCATAGGCCTATCAAAATGGCCTGCTCTCTTTTCCAGAGCTCTTATTTTGTCCCTTTGAAGGTTTTGGTAATGTAATGGACCAAATTCTACTGCAGGAAATGCTGCTACTAGTTTACCAATAACCTTTGCTACTTCTCGGATGGAGGGATAAGGTTTGTGAATGAGACCCCTACAGGTCACCAAAATATCATCAATCTTATCTGTTGGCAAAGTTACTAACATAGTAACTGAGTTAATTACAAACCCCAAATAGTTAATTGACTGTGCTAGCTGCAGCTGGGACTTAATTGGATGAATCAAGAACCCTAACTTCTCAAAATAAAGTTTTAGTTGCTGAAACTGAATTTTCCAGCTGATTCCTGATTACTATTGATGATTAAAATGTCATCCAGATAAGCCATAATGATGTGCTTTTGTGCTCTTAATTGTGCTAAAGCTGGTTTCAACAGCTTTGTAAAGAGCCTGGGAGCTGAACTTAACCCATTTGGTAAAGCTTTGAATTGCCACAGCTGTCCCAGCCAATTAAATTTTAAATACCTTCGAAAGAACTGATGTATTGGTACTGAATAGTACGCATCCTTTAAATCAATTGTAGCCATATAACAACCTGCTGATATCAAATGTCTTGCAGTGTTAAATGTTTCCATTTTAAAATGTTTATATTTGACAAATTTATTAAGATTTGTAAGGTCCAGAATAATTCTGCAACCACCATCTTTTTTATTTCTTGGAAATATATTTGACACAAATTGATGCTCATGTTCAATAGTTTTTTCAATAACACCTTTTTTAAACAATTTGTCAATTTCCACATTTATTTCTGCCTCTTCAATTGCAGAAAACATGAAACCATAAGCAGGTTTATTTTGTACCGGAGAATTAACACCTTCTTTAAATGTAATAGTAGCTCCTGAAACTGTTTGTAAAATAAACCGATCAGATGTGATTGCAAGCCATTCATCATAAAACATTTGTAATCTCCCTCCAACTGGAGATTTGTCCACCGTTTCTTTAAGCATAGAATCAATTTTTTGTACCTCTCCATATGAACATGGTGGTCTCCTTCTCCCCGTATACGGGTGAACATTAGGCTGTGTCGGATGATAATATTTTCTTATCATACTCCTGCCTCTGTTTCCAAAATCAAATCCCCTTCTTGACGAAAAATACCTTTTTTGTCCAAAGACGAAAGGTCTCATGTGGCTAATAGATTTAGCCTCTTCATCCATTTCTCTTATTTGTTTAGGCAGGTTTTCTCCAAATAGATAACCAGGAGCTTGAACACCACTTGATCGACACAGACCTGCAAACCTTGGATGAAATATGGGCCGAATCGCAATTTTCCTCATACAATTAATTTCATAGAAGGCAATTGCATAATAAGCCCAAAGTATCTTTTTGAATTTTATCCATCTCCAACCCCTCCATTTGCCTTCCAAAAGCAGTAATGGCAGCAGAAATCAATTTGAGGATTCTTTGAAATCTTATTTCTTGTCCTCTCATGCCTGGAGTCATAGGCGTCCATATAGACGGATTAACCGTAGGTACCTTCAATGAGGTGCAATTTTCCGGTGTTTTATATAATTCTGCTGTTTCAATCATCACAGAATCTTGAAGTTGGTGAGATACCATATAATTAATACTGGCAGCTAGGTTTTCTTCCATAGCCTCGCCACTTCCTTCAGGTATAGCAAAATCTTTTGCCATCTCAGGCACATCTGGCCTTCTCTTTTTTATTCGTGGTGTGCACTCATAATCCACATCACCACTTGCAGGGTCTGGCTTTTGCAGCCCTGATACACTTGGAATTATATCCAATGAGACTTCCACCGCCCTTAATCCTGGGTCCGGAGTTTCAAATTCCCAATTTGGCACATAGCCATATTCTGTATATTCAAGCCCCTCAGGGTCATTTTGGGAAACTTCTGGGTACTGTGACCCTTGTCTCATTATATTCTGGAGTACTTTCTCCATATGTTCCACTTTTAGCCATATAGCTTTATTATCCGGAGGACTTTCATTATCAGAGTCATTATCAGAAACCACGGGCCTCACGGATTTCTTTTTACATTTTCTAGGAACATTTTCCTCCGTGGTTTGTATTTCTGGAGAAATTATAGTCTCACTAACGGGTGAATCAGCGGCCACCGGTATCGGAACCGGATCCGCACTAAACTCTTGTCCCGTATCTTTAGCTTCACCCCGGGACGATCTTTTTACCCGCGAAATTTTCCTTTGAGACTTCTCCATTTTCTTTTCCATTTATCTGGCTAAATCAGTACGCCAGCGTGACTCTGATTTTAACTTTTACTTTCTCTTTTGCTGGTTTTACCAGCGTAACGTCTTTTTTAGAACGTCCCCACTTTTCCTTACACGTACCTGCGGGTCCGTTCTGGCCGCTGCAAGGAGCTGCGCTCTGCAGCTCTTGCTTCTGCCGTCAGCGTCGACGTAATGCCGTTCCAGCGCCAGGCGGGGCTTCTTCACGTAGTCACTCACGTGACTCCTAAGTAAAATGGAAAGCTGACCCTAAAAATGCACTGATAGTGGTGGCTGGTCATGAAGTACCCACCACAGCACCAGTAAAATATATATATATACAGGTGTAAGTACAACACCTGAATAAGAAGTGAGGCCATGGAAAATAACCATGGAAACCAAAATTAATTGGTCTCTCACTAAAGCTGTTATGATTAAAACAGCAGAATAATAATAAAACGTTTTATGTTTTATTTAAGTACACTTCAGCACAAAATATATATAGAAGTGTACTAGGTTTGATACCTGAATGTATGAGTGAGGCCATGGAAAGTAAATATGGAAAAAAAAAAATTAATTGGCCTCACCAAAGCTGTTATGGTGAAACAGCAGAATATGATAAAACTTTTAAGTTTATAAAGATATCAACGGTGAATCCGGTTATGATATCCATGTCTCAATTAGATGAGATATAATGAAATACGATTTTAAAAGTATTTCAAACTGGTGCATGGCATTTCCATTCAATGGAAAACAAATAAAATATTGTGCAAATAACCAATACATTGAAATTAAAATAAATTGCCATCAGTTTGTGGAGCTCAATGGGAAGAAATATATAATATTAATTTACCAAATCTGCACTGTAGATTTGCAGATCATTACAAATCAGGTTATGTTAAACTCCTGATTATTATGGAATAAAGCCTGCCTTATGATAAATCAAAAATATTGATTACAAAAGAACAGACTACTGATCTTTAAACTTTGGGGGAAAAACTATGATCCAATGAAAGATTTGATAATGGATCAAAACAAAGGCAGAAGTATGGTATAATCCAACATAGCCTTATCCAAACCCATATAATTGGAAAAAGAAGGCTTGAAGTACGTTGAAGAGGTGCAAACAACTTGTTACAAAATAAGTTCATGAAATCTCCAATTGTGGGGGATTACAGGTGTATCATGATCATTAATTTAATATAACTAAGAAAGGATTGGTTCACCTGTATAAGAAAACCTTAAAAATTGATTTTAGATTTGCACCCAAAAGTAACTCCAATAAAGAAGGGGTATGTACATATATATATATTATAAAATTACCTCAGTGTAAAGATTTGATGGTATAAAACCATACAAAACATCATTTTATATACACTTTCACAGTGTAAGAACATTTTATTAAAATGGAAACATCTTGAACATTGAAAAACAGTTGTTATTAACAAATTGTTAATCAATATTACAGGTGCTTGAAAATAATTAAAATGGGTCAAGCTGTGCAAGTTAAAACATTGTCTAAAGGATTAAAACCAGTTCAAGGCTGTTAAACAGAATACTGGAAGAACAATTGTGCTGATAAAAAGATCAGCACTTGCACTAATGAGGACATGGTCATGGGTTATCTTGATCACATTTAAATTGGAAGGTTATAAAGAGTCAGCTGCAAATTAGTGCTGCAAATACAAACCTGTTGGAAGCAAGGACCTGACCCATCACATAAAGCGTATGCTTAGGCATTAATAAAATATTCATAAATTACTATTCTGAATTTAGGAGTAATTCAGCACCATAAGAGGGGGAAAATTGTTCCATGATACAAATATGTCTCATTGTTTTGTTGACATACTTTGTCCCTCCATTAGGAAAGGAGTAAATAAAGCTCCAAAAGAAGGAACACAGAAGCTTATAAGAATATGTATGCCTTTGTGAGTGGCTTATGCAAATATCAAATGATATGTTATCATTATTAAAGTAATGTAAAAAAAAAAAAAAAAGGTTCACAAGCTGCTTCAACTATAAGCTTAGCAGCTGAAGCAAGTGTTACAGATGATGGACAGCTTCTGTGAATATTTGGGTAAAGATAAGAATATTATCTATTCTTATAAAAATAATTGATACGTTTCTTGTTGGGACTACGGACAATAATACCAGGTGAGCATAAATGGATTGTCCTAAGAAATTTCTCCAAACATTTGTATTAATTATTGAAGTATAAGGAGTTATGGATTAATTATTGATTGTTCTATTATGGAAGTGTCCATGTCATATCAAGGTGAACAATACCACGGCTGTGGCATATGTTAAAACACACAAGATAAGTAAAATAATAATCATGGGATTATCTGAGTAAACAGATGTGGCATATCTCTAAGGAAGAGACAATGGTATCGGAGACAACAAATTAAGGGAGGAAAACACATTGTCATTAATATGGATTACTTACGATTAATCTGGTTGCATACAGATTAAATCACCGATCTTTCAAATGTTCTCGTGGGTAAACCAAGAACAGGAAAGGTGGATGCTTTTCTTTCAATTACATGAGAAAAGATGTTCTTTTATGTTCCTCATTTTTGTTTGACAAGACAGTGTCTGATGAAAATGTAGCAGGACACTGCCAGAGGCATTTTGGTGGCCCAAAACGGATCCTTCATGGTTTTCATAAATATTGAGTGATGTTGAACCACTTGTGATGATTCATAGTTGCAGTAATTTATTAAAGTCTGAGGAGGGGTCTCGACCCGGGGCGTCGCCTGTCTCCTTCACTCCTTGGATGCTGCTGCACCCGCTGGGTTCTACAGTTTTTTGTGTAACTCTGCAGTGATTTATTGTTGTACAAAGGCATCCATGACATGAAAATATGAATTTGACTATCTGCAGGTTGACCAGACCATTACAACAGTTTGATGGTCAAAGAAGTCTAGGAATGTTTAACTAATATAACAACATAACAATAAAATAATTATGTATAAAATAAGTGTTATACCTGCAATTTGCAGAAATAAGTTTTAAAAAACAATATTTTGTTATAAGAAATTGGAAGTCTGTGTATACAGTAAAGTTATTTTGTCATATTAGATATATGTGAGTTCCTTGTGGATTGCATTTTTCTGAGTATCTAATTGATAGAGCCAATAATAGGGCTCAGAGTGTTATCGTCCTATTAACGGACAATATACTAACCAAGAAGTTATCGGGTGCATTCGTAATATCCCGATATGGAAAGGGATATATATGTAGATATAAATATAAATATATATATATATAATCTGTCCAAAATTGTAATACATGTCAGGAGATCAATAGTCCTGAATTGCCTTAGGCAATGGACTCTAAATTCTATCAATGATTCAAAAAAGTTAACATTAAAAGTAATAATGCTGATGACTTTAGTATCAACATAAGAGTGCAAACATTGCAAATATTACGTTATAATTGCATGTGGATACAGATTACATTATCATATATGTTTATGAATTTACCAAACAAAGCACACCAAGAAGAGCTGAAACCAAGGTAAACCTATAAGCATATCCTGTCGGCCTTAAGTTGTGTGTGTGTGTGTGAACATTGATGAAATATGTTGAAGTAGGTAAGAGTCTCTGTGGTGATGAGACAGCACTACTTATTACACACAAATAACCACATTAGGTTTCAGTAAAAACTGATGGTTCTAGAGGAATGTATTCTAGATGGTTAGAAATAGAATAACACTCAATGGAACTAGACACTGAAATGTGGAAAATCACTCTGTTAATGAGGTAGATACATTCACAGGAATGGCACATGATGAGCCGCTCGAGCAAAGATGCAAGGCCGCAGGAGGGTGTAAATTAAATGTTAAAGTAAAAGGAACCAGTCATGGTGTCAGGTTTGGTCATGGAGTGTTGGGTTCTCTATAATTGTTGCTTTGTTCGTATCATCAAAATATACATATCAATTGATATTTTGTGATAAACTTGCCTTTCAATGGAAAGGGCATTACTTTTATTCTTTATAATGTGAAATAATTTATCACATAACTTTTGGCAATGTTTGGGTAAAAATGTGTTATTCGCTCGTTACTGTGTTGAATGAGCTGGACTGTCGTATGGAATAAATTCTACGACATAAAAAACACAGAAGCTTCAAACTCTTCACGTAGTCACTCACGTGACTCCGAAGTAAAATAGTAAGATTAAACGAGAACTTACCAGTTCGAAGTTTTATCGTTATTTTATGAGGAGTAACGATGAGGGATTACGTGCCCTTCACTCCCGACCCTCATAAAATAAATGATCATCTGGTAGTTCTAAATCTATGTTGAGCCTTACTATTTTACTCCGGCTATTATGTTCTGTGTTTTTCATGCCGCTGCTTTGAAGTATGCCGTTCCAGCGCCAGGCGGGGCTTCTTCACGTAATCCCTCATCGTTACTCCTCATAAAATAACGATCAAACTTCAAACTGGTAAGTTCTCGTTGAATCTTACTATTAAAAAAATAACAACCCATAGGTGGGTTTTGAATTTTATTCAGGTACAAGCCAAGGAATGGCATAATTGTTAGCTGTTAATTGGATATAATCAACCTCAGCAAATTGACAATATCCTATTGAAAGGGAGTGGGTGTTTAAGCTGACAGGACATTTTATTATTTGCCAAAATATACATCTCAAAGCATAATGACAGAAAATGTACTTTTTAAATGATAAATTTAGCTTCAGAAACATTTTATTTTTGCATGTAAAAACCCACTTCAGAACCATTGGGGTTGGTGAATGTCCCGCAGTCTAGGCATAAGCTCAGGGGTGACTGCACCTTTGCGGTCGCAGCTCCTAGACTGTGGAACAGCATCCCCCTCCCCATTAGAACTGCCCCCTCCATCGACTCCTTTAAGTCTAGTCTAAAAACATATCTGTTCTCCCAAGCCTTTCCTGACATCCTGTGAGTGAGGGCTATTTGTATATATGTATGTAGCCTGCTTGTGAATACTACTCTTATAACAAATGTAAAGCACTTTGGTCAACGAGAGTTGTTTTTTAAATGTGCTATATAAATAAATGTGACTTGACTTGACTGTGACATGGGCGATTTAAAAATTTTACGGCCAGATTTATCACTTCTGAAAATTTTTAGATACCACAGAAATCAAGAAAAAACACAAATAATGCCTTACCGTTGATGAAATGCAGTGAGCAAACGCGATAATTCCCAATATTTTCATTCTCGATATCTGCACAGCCAATGTTCACCAAGCACTTTAACTTGTTGTCCCTTCAGCTCTCGCTTCTCTTTACCTTCATTTCTCTTCACTTTTGGAATTCTGAAGTAGGATAGATGTCTCGCACGGTTACCCCGACTTCCACAATTATTTACAGCGCAACAAAATCACAATTTTTGCGGTTTTTAACAGGTAGGAAAGTACACGTTTTGTGTATTAACAACATATACCGGAAGCTGCGATGTCCTCCAGATGGATTGAGCGGCTCCGTGTGTCAAGCCCTTTGACCCGGTGTCCTTACGTGCAACCCCTCTATTGACATGGATAGAATATTGGTTGGCAGACAAGATACAAAGAGTAGGGATTAACGGGTCCCTTTCAGAATGGCAGGCAGTGACTAGTGGTGTACCGCAAGGCTCGGTGCTGGAACCGCAGCTATTTACAATATACATTAATTATTTAGATGAAGGAATTAAAAGTAACATTGGCAAATTTGCAGATGACACAAAGGTGGGTGGCAGTGTGAACTGTGAGGAGGATGCTATGAGGATGCAGGGTGACTTGGACAGGTTGGGTGATTGGGCAGATGCATCTTCTTCTTGCGTATGGCGTGCACAGCCTAAAGTTGTAGGTCAACTTGTTCTATTTGATCTATTTGTTTATGCACGTCGGGTTGATTGCATTAGTCGGAACAGGGTGGACCACGTGAAGGTTGCAATCTCCCACCCCGGGCAGATGCATGGCAGATGCAGTATAATGTGGATAAATGTGACGTTATCCACTTTGGTGGCAAGAACAGGAAGGAAGATTATTATCTGAATGGTGTCAGGTTAGGAAAAGGGGAAGTACAACGAGAACTGGGTGTCCTTGTACATCATTCACTGAAAATAAGCATGCAGGTACAGCAGGCAGAGAGAAAGCTAATAGCATGTTATCCTTCATAATGAGAGGAGTTTAGTATAGGAGCAAATAGGTACTTCTGCAGTTGTACAGGGCCCTGGTGAGACCACATATAGAGTATTGTGTGCAGTTTTGCTCTCCAAATTTGAGGAACGACATTCTTGCTATTGAGGGAGTGCAGCGTAGGTTCACCAGGTTAATTTCCCGGATGGCGGGACTGACATATGATGAAAGAATGGAGCGACTGGGCTTGTTTTCACTGGAATTTAGAAGGATGAGAGGGGATCTTATAGAAACATATAAATTATTTAGGGATTGGACACACTAGATGCAGGAAACATGTTCCCGATGTTGGGGGCACAGTTTAAGAATAAGGGGTATGCCATTGAGAACAGAGATGAGGAAAATCTTTTTCACACATAGGGTTGTGAATCTGGAATTCTCCGCCTCAGAAGGCAGTGGAAGCCGATTCAAAAGAGTTGGATGGAACTCTTAGGGCTAGCCGAATCAAGGGATGTGGGGAGAAAGTAGGAACAGGGTACTGATTGTGGATGGCCCACCCCTGCCCCTCAGAGGCGGTAGGATGGTCATACCGAATAAAACAATTCCATCAGTTGCGCAGCGTCCACGCTAGCAATCCCACACTCATTCCTATTTTATTCTCCCCCATGTTCCTGTTAACTCCCTTTAAATTTTACTAGGTGTCTGCCACGTTTCTTTGGCATACAAGGAACTGCAGATGTTGGTTTACAAAAAGGATGTCGACCCAAAACACCACCTATCCACGTTTACCAGAGATGCTGGCCGACACGTTGAGTTACTCCAGCACTTTGTGTCGGTTTTGCCTAATTTCTTTGCTGAGTTCTTAAAACATAGTCATTTACGATCCAGTATTTTGCTCAAAGGAGTGGGGAGAATGAACTGGGATTGGTATAGAGTTAGTGTGAACGGTTGCTTAAGAGTCTGCACTGCTCGGGTGGAAAGGTGCCGTTTCCATGCTGTGTAGCGCTCTGTCATAACTTATGTGAAATATTGGAGCTATTTCTGGGCCCAATCTCATTAATAGGCTAAGGATAGATACAAAATGCTGAAGTAACTCATCAGGTCAGGCAGCATCTCCAGAGAAAAGGAATACGTGACGTTCCATAGGCTGCTTGCTTGGATTGTTGTGCTGGCCAAATATTGCATCTATAGTCTAATACCTTGTGGCCTTCGGTTGTGCTCAATCGGGCATTGCAATTTAATCTGAAGGTTAAAATGGCCTGCACGGTTCAGGTAATTTCTACTCATTGTACTCCAGTTTTTTATAATGTATAATAGAGTAAGAGTTGTTCTTAATATGGAAACATTCAGCAAGTCGAGGAGCATCTGCGGAATGAAATTGTGCCCATTTCATTTTCTCCTTCCACACTTACTGTCTGACTAGTTGAGTGTTTGCAGTATCACCTGTTTTAATCGCCAAGCCTCTAAAACATTAAATATTTGTGATTTTTTTCTGGAATGAGCATGGTACAAGATATTGACAACATGTTCCGAGTTTTGGAATGATCTTTGTGACTCTTATGTAGCATCTTTTCTATTACATTAATGTTGTTTTAAAACTGAAGAAAACAAGAGTTTGGCCGACTTCACTATTGAGTTAAAGGTAGCTTGTTTGCCATTTTGCTTATCACCTTTATCTTAAATTTCTTAATATCTGACTTGCTTAATTATTTTGCAATCTCTTTCCTATTCCATATATTTGAATAACCTAAACGAACAACAGCAGTATATTTTTTGCAGATTGTAAGTTATTGGGGCAAATCCTCCAAAATTATGGAAGAACTCGGTTAAGGACATGGATATTTTAAAAAAAGGGACAGATTTGCTGGCTGCAACGAAAAAAAAACCCCAATCCACAGAAAGAATCAGTTTCAAGTTTCAAACCTGTCTGGCCTGTGGACTTGGGCATCACACAACGGTGAGGGCAGAATAGGCTGAGACGGAGATAACGAGATTATCTTGGAGAGACAAAGGAAGGTACCGAGCCTCAGCAGACGGTGGTAAACAGCCCAGCAGCATGCCAATCACCATCGTGGATGACCCATCCATCGGGACAATGGGAGCCCATCTAGGCGATGGGATAACGATCAGGCTGAGGTATCATGACATCAGCAAACCATATTATCATTGGAAGCCTATTGTTCATGCCAGATCAAAACTGGGAATCATCAAAAGAACCCTTTTATCCAGAGGACCACCTGGGGGTTTCAAAGGAAACTCAGGTATAAAAGCCGGAGTCAAGCCGGAACTCGCTCTCTTTCTGCTCTGCTGGACAGCTCATGAGCTGACATCGAGGGAAAGTAATGAATGAGCATTACGTTACTAAATTACTGGTTACTCACGTTTTCATGTAATTCTTTATGTAGGTTCTGTAGCTTTGTTTGTCAAAAGCAACTTCCTTGAGATGATGGTTCAACACAATGTCCACACCACTGCAAGTTGACTCCTCAGCATATTCAGTTGGGATTTCTTGGGACGCATTACCACCGATTAAATTGTCATCGAGTGCTGCTGGAGCGTCATCAACTCGGTAAAAGACGCCCTTTGGTCTGCCCGAGCATTGTTCACCACCCAGCAGAGCGAGATGTCCGTCAGGGAATGTTGCCGACTGGCCCGCTGCAGACTGCAGGAGTACGTGCTGAGGGACGCACTGAAGCTCGGTGGGGGAGGGCCACAGTCTAGGGTCCTTCCGCTGCTGGACATGGGGGGTACGGTATGGTGGAGACGCCCCTCAATATAAGGGAAGGTATCCCACGCCATTGTGGCACGAGTGGGGGACTGATTTGTGGAAATTTGGGGGAAAGAAATGTCTAAACTGTATTGATCTATTGTACAGCCTCCGAAAATGTCGGATGCATTTTCCGCAAGGTTAATGTATTGTATATATTTATCATTTGAATAAAGTATATTTTGAAATAAAAAAAAAAAAAATAGACCTAGCTGTGAGTAACCCGGTGACCTGGTGAAGTTCCCGAAAATGGATAGAGGTTGAGGGAAGAAGGGGAAAGGGGGTGTACTGTAAGTAAAATTGTGTAAAGTAAGTTTTACGCCGTGCCCGATAGTTTTCCGTCCATAGTCTTAGTTTAAAGCATAGGTTTAGCCACGTGTTATGTAGTGTTGATAAGATTCGATTTCTCCTTGTTTAATAAAGCCTGTAAATTTAGACTTGCTTTGAGTCCATCTTGGTTTCTGTTTTCTCTCATCAGCACACTCTGGTCAATTCAACCTTTTTATCATATCCCACCATATTTCCGAGGTCTAGAACCTAGGGGAATCCCGTGGAGTAAAGGGACACTATACCCCTACAAGATGGAATGAATGTTTCGGGTTACAGCCAAGAGCTAACCAAAATGGATGATGTGATGCTTCTTGAATATTGTTAACGTTTCAAGTCAAAGATCTTCATCAGAAAAGTCTTCAACCGATTGGTTTCTCTTTCACCAGATGCTGCTTGACTGGCTGAGTTCTTTCAGCATTTTAGTTTTTATTTATGTGTCTGGACCAGCTGGGTTTTTAGTGACCTCCAAGATGTTAACTGGAACGACTGTGGTAATTGAATGGTCACTGCCTACAATGTGCATGGCGTGAATGTTCCCTGCAACTTACTAGCGAGTTCCTGAATGTTGTTTAGGTTACACTGAAGAGGTGCAAATTAAATTGAACATGGTAAGTGAAGAGTCTCATTTCTAGCCTTATGGTGGAAATAAACTCATTCTTGAAGCAGTGACAATTGGTGGGACAGACACCACCTAAGGATTTCTTGCAGCAAAGTACTGGGGCTGGGTTGAATGTCCAATAGTGTGACGTATGAATTGTTGGATTGTTTTCCATTGTTTACCACTTTCTTGATGCTGCATGGTCAAGTTCTGCCTTGAGATCACCCCTCCTGCCTCAGGTCACCCTACCTTTCCTCTCCTCTTCTCCCCCCCCCCCCCCCACATGCCCATTTCTCTCCCTTTCTCTGAACCCCTCCCCTTAATCCCTCACCATTCTCCCTCTCCACCACCCCGCGCACCCCCTCCCCTCAATTCCCTTCTCTACATATCCATCCACCTCTCCACATTTTTTCCCCCACTCTCACCCTCTACCCCCTCCCTCCCCTTTCCACCTGTCTTTTCTTTCCTCCCTCCTTTCCACTCCATTCCCTTTCTCCCTCCCTCCCTCCCTCCCTCTCCTCCATTCCTTTACCCCCCCCCCCCCCCACACAAATCAAACTGTCATGAAGGTGATGTAATCATCGAATCAAATGATTATTTATTTATTTAATTGACTTCTTACAGTTAAAAGGCAGCTTTTTGTGTGATTTATCTGGTTGCCTTCAGCTGCTCACACCTCAACTTTACTTTCAATAAAGTAACGTTACATCATCCCAATAGAACATATGAAAAATATAATTTAGAGCGCACTTTACAGACTTGACGATACAAATTGCTATACACAACAAAGTAACCCCATCCATATATGTTTCTTAATACTGCCACAAGGTAGAAGTAAATACTTGTAGAATGTAATTAGTTAGTTATTAATCAAGAATTTACATGCACTGATGACAAATTTATGCATTTTAACATCCAAATGCTGTTTTCTTTTAAAAAGAATATGGAGCAGTACCAAGAAGGGCACAGACTATTTTGATCTCCTGCCAGGAAACCAACAAGACTTAGAAGAGGCCAAATTTTATCCTCTCGCTACAAGCAGAACACATCGCTATCAGTAAGGCTAGAATGGCAAATGTTCTTCACATACAGCACTGTGACACGAAGATGAAAGCTTAACAATTACAAATGGAATGCAGTGAGTTTCAGGAACAAGGCATTGAGCTTATTATTACAAGATAATAACACAAAAATACAGAACCATGAGTCGGAGGCTTAACTAACAAAAAAAAACCTCTTTAACCACCTCCTTAACATGCTTTTTCTTTGCAACCACAGGCACATGCAGATACAGTGGTTGTAGGAATTGGCAACAGAAATATTTAACCCTACTTGCAACAGGTTTCTACAAAGTGCTTATAAACTTCATCAATTGTGATGAAGTTGTTCAGTTCCACATAACAAAACAACATATTCAAAGTGGTATATAACTGGAAAATGATTCATTTTTATGTAACAAATTACCAAGAAAGAAAATATTTCCTGGAAGGGGAAAATTTAAAGATAATACATATTGTTTAAAAAGTAATGTGCAAAGCCCTTGCACATTATCCCCTCTAGTTGAATAATGTTGATAAGGATTTGTAAATTTGTAGCTTTACATGCAGTAGAGACATCAACATATTTCCCACAATGATGTATCTTTAATGTAATAAAACATCCACTAAATTACTCCACACTACAAATGCCTGCTGATGTGAACCAAAAGACTGCACTCAAGTCTGCAACAAATTCTAAATAAGTTACAGACAGTGGAGTTAACTTTAAATTATGCCTAAAGAAGAAAACTAGTGATTTTCAGCTTGGCAGCACATTATATTTCTCTATTAGTTTTTATGCTTTTTATAGTCAATGGATAACGAAATTCAGAAAGATTTATAATAGGCAGCCGGATGGCTAACCATTACTTTACACTGATGTCAAATATTACACTTCCCACTGCATCTTCCAAATAATTAGAAGCATTTTACATCTCTGGGGCCACTTTGGCCAGCCAACTTTCAGGTTACATATCGAGTAAATAAAATTATAAATTATAAAAAGAACAAAGAAGATACAACGGCTATAAAATAAGTCAATGTATTTACTGCATATAAACTTAATGAAATGTGAACATTGGCAGCATACACATTTGACAAAATATTTTTAGCACCTGATGTAATAACAGTGGACTCCAGGAACTATGAACAGATGCACATGTACAATAGCACATTCTCCAGAGTCCAAAGATACACCATTCTAAAAGATACAAACAAATTGAAGCACACACTTAAAAGAGCTAGTAGTGTTTGAAAGGTTGCTGTATCCATCCTGCAGAGGATGTCTCAGGTTGCAACAGCTGGTGTATCTCTGGATTTGTTGGTTATAGCCCAACCAGCACAGATACATATTTTATTTACGTTTGTGTATATATAGTATATATTATACACACAAATGGGTACATGTTTACTGTTGCATTTTTCTGATAATCTCAGCAGACACTGGAGGATGGAAATTGATGGTGTGATGCCTCAGACCCTGTGCAGTCTTGTAGCTTTTCCCACAGCGACATTTGATTGGTTTGCGGACACGTATCTGCGTCCGATGGCCATTCTTGGCATGGTATTTTATACCATTTACATTCTGTTGGAAAAGCAAAGGAGAATTAAATTCACTTATAAAGGTACAGAATGTGAGCAAATACAGTTGGAAGACATACGGATTGATTTGTGCTGTTTAAAAGAAAAATACAAATTCTAGTGCTGTCCAAATTAAAGATAAAATCAGAAAACCTCTCAACCAGTCCCGGTTTCTATGTTAAATTTCATCAGCTGCATCAGGCAGTCTGTCTTTATATTCTTGAAACCAGTCTAGTTGGTGTTTATCAATCTTCCAAGTCCTTTTTATGATCTGACAATGTTGAAATGTTTCCCAAAACAATGAAACACATCATTTCTTACATCTTATAACTATTAAAACTCTTGTTGGTGTGTTGGTTTGTAACGGATTCTATTTCGCGAATATTCGTTTAAGGCGTTTGTGGATTTACTCCTCCACACTTTGCCATAACTGAGAAATGTTTACATATTCCTGTAGAGTTTTTCCTCCTCCACATTTGGTTTTGAAAATTAGAAAATTTGGTTATTAATTTCCCTGCTTTTTTAGTAAAAAACATCAAAACATTTTTTAATCAAACTGCTGCATGAGCCACAGTGTCATCTCACAGATGTCCAATTACAATGGATCAACATTGTGTACAGTTTTGGTCCCCTAATTTGAGGAAGGACATTCTTGCTATTGAGGGAGTGCAGCGTAGGTTTACAAGGTTAATACCCGGGATGGCGGGACTGTCATATGCTGAGAGAATGGAGCAGCGGGACTTGTACACTCTGGAGTTTAGAAGGATGAGATGGAATCTCATTGAATCATATAAGATTGTTAAGGGCTAGGACACACCAGAGGCAGGAAACATGTTCCCGATGTTGGGGGAGTCCAGAACCAGGGACCACAGTTTAAGAATAAGGAGTAAGCCATTTAGAATGGAGATGAGGAAACACTTTTTCTCACAAAGAGTGATGAGTCTGTGGAATTCTCTGCCTCAGAGGGCGGTGGAGGCAGGTTCTCAAGCAGAGAGCTAGATAGGGCTCTTAAAAATAGGGGATACTTGGAGAAGGCAGGAACAGGGTACTGATTGGGGATGATCAGCCATGATCACATTGAATGGCGGTGCTGGCTCGAAGGGCCAAATGGCCTACTCCTGCACCTATTGTCTATTGTCTATTAATAAGACATCACAATGGGACAGGGGTGGGAGATTGCAACCTTCACGTGATCCCACAAATGCAATCAACTTGGCGTGCACAATCAAATAAAATCAAATAGAGCAAGTTGTCCTACCCCCCTCCTCTCTACCCCCTCCCTCTCCACCACCCTCCAATCCCCCTCCCCCACCACTTCTACCCCTATCCTCCTCCCCTCTCCTCCATCCCCTCTTCTCCCCCCTGCACCTCTCCCACCCCTCTTCTCTCCCCCCTCCACCTCTCCCCTCCTCTTCTCTCCCCCTCCAACTCCCCCTATTCTTCTCTTCCCCTCGCCTCTCCCCCTCCTCTCTTCCCCTCTCCCCTCTCCCCGCTTCTCTATCCCCCCTTCTCTCTCTCCTCCCTCGTCTCTCCCTCCCTCTGCCCCCTCCATGTCCTATTCTCCTCCCCCTATCCAACCCCCCTCTCCACCCTCCCGTCATCCACCTCTCCCCCTCCTCTTCTCTCACCTCCAACTCTCCCCCTCACTCACCCCTTCCTCTCTCTCCCCCTCCCTCCCACCTCTCCCCACTACTCTCTCTCCCCTCTAATCTCCCTCCCACTCATTCCTTTTCACCCCCTGCCTTTCCTCCACTCCCCCCACCTCTCTCTCCCCCTCCAATCTCTCTCCACCTCCCCTCTCTCTCTCCCTCCTCCCCTTTCCTCCCCACCCCTCTCCCCTCTTTCCTTTCCCCTTCCCCATCCCTCTCTACCCCCCTCACCCACCACTCTCTCCCCCCTGCCCCCTCTATCAGCCCCTTCTCCCTACCAGGCTCCCCTTCACCCTCTCCACTCTCCTCCCCTCCCCCATCCTCACGCCCCCTCCCTTTTCCCTCCCCTCCCCCTCCCCACTCTCTAACCCCCCTCCCCGCCCGCTCCTTCCCTCCCCTCGTCTCCCACTCTCCTCCCCCTCACCCCTCTCTCCTCACCCTCTCTCCTCACCCTCTCTCCTCACCCCTCTCTTCTCACCCTCTCTCCCCCAATTCCCTATTTTCATCACCCCTCCCTCCTCCCCCTCTCCTCATCTCCTCCCCTAGCCCTCCTCCACTCTCCCCCTCCTCCTCCCTCCCCCCTCTTTCCCCATGACTCTATCCCCTTCCACCCATCCCCACTATCCCTCCTTCCCCACTCTTCCCCTTCTCTCCCCCCTCACCCCCCAGCGCCCGCCGGGGGCTCCAAGTTTGTGACTTTGGGCCTGGAGCGGGGCCGTACATCACCCGGCGCGGCCTCAATGGACATGGGACTTAACACCGCCCGCCTGGGGCTTCGACATCGGGGGAGAGAGAAGAACTTTGCCTTCCATCACAGTGAGGAGGAGATCCACTGTGATGGATGTTTGTGTGAATTTAATTGTTTGCGTGTTTTTTTATGAATTGTTCTGTTTGTTTGCTTGTATGGCTTGTAGAAACGGAGTTTCGTTCGAGCCTCTCTGAGGTTCGAATGACAAGTAATAAAATCAAATAAAATCAAATCTCCCCCCCCCCCCCCCCTCTCCAGTAAAATTGATGTAGATAGGTGCAGAAATACAGCATTAGCCTACTCAAAGATCAGCCTCCATTTAGAGTTATGGAGCATACGCATCACGGAAACAGGCCCTTCAGCCCAACTGATCCATGATGACCAAGTTATCTATCTGAGCCACTTCCATTCACCTGTATTTGGCCGATATCCCCCTACATCTTTATTATTCATGTGTCTGCCTACATGTATTGTAATTGTAATTGTACTCTACAGCTTGCCTCTTGCAGTTCACTCCATGTACCCACCACAGATTTGAGCACATTTGTTCCTGCTGTGAGAAGACACAATGGTGAAGTTGCTAAAACTTTACCTTGCAGTGAATAGCTTTTCCATTAGAAATTCTACTGGGTAGGTAAAACATCTGAAATATTCTTTGAATACAGAGGTTGAGGAATCATTTGATCAAGGTGTGTTAAATAACTTTGATGGGGGTAAATATGAAGCTACTCCACTTGAAAGGACATGACAATGAAAAAGGGACATTAACGATAGTTAGGCATTTTTACTTTACTCTCCCACAATTACAAAAATTCATCAGTACTTTGAGAAGAGCAAATGTCTTTGTTGTTGAAGCTAAACTGATCTTTGAACAAATATTACTGAAGGCAGCCTATTTGGCGCTTATTATAGATTATGCACTACTTTAAGAGTACTTCGCTTGCTGTGAAACTGTGTGGGGTTCCTGTGGTCATGAAAGCTGCCATGTAAGTAAAGATGATCAAACTACCATAAATTTGCATGTTCTCTGAACATTCAGTAATACAGGCATTTTGAAACTTACTAATGTGCTCTTTAATTAGATTAGTTTGCCCTAATCCTATCGACAATGTCGGTTGATGCAGATTCTTATGTCTGCATCGTTGCCTTTTCTCCCATTTTATCAAGCCCGCCATCAATCATGAATTAATTCCAGGTCTGGCTCCTCACACACTAATGGTGTGCAAGATATCAGTGAGACAGCCCTGCTGAATTTCAGATGAGGGCCGTGAGACTCCAGGAGAAAACCAGGAATTATGGGGCAATTAAGAAAAGACTAGCTGTCAAACAAAGTGCAGACAGGATACAGCAAATTACAGGGATTTTTTTTTGTAAGAGGAGTTGCTCTTCTCAATGTTTTGGTAGTCTCCAGGGAAATCATCTTTTTGTGAGAAGGCCATGGACTGTTTGCTTCCTGAACAACGAATTATGCCTTTACAAGCTCCCACTTTTTCAGACCAGAATATTTTTAACCAAGTGTTCATGATTCTCATATCTATGCACTTTGTAACAACTTCTATTATTTAGCTTTGAATGTGTAATGCTGCATAGATCATTCTTTAGTTTTCCGTTTAATGCGTATTATGTTGTCAGAAGAGACAACTGAGCAACGGACAATTTTAAAGGATTTGGTTCAATCTTTGTACTCAACTGCTTTTGGATGAACAAGCACACCTATGTCTGGTTCCATGGTTCTTTTCTGCCTACAAAACCTGCCGTCATTTTCAAATTCTCACCTGCGGCAGAATAATTAAGCTGCGTCGCGAAATGGCTGAGTGCAATGGACATGGCAAAGGTCACAGGATCAGACAACGTTCCAGCTGTTGTATTAAAAATCTGCTGGAGAATTAGTGGCACCCCTAGTCAAGCTGTCCCAGTGCAGTTAAAACTCGCGCACCCTCACAATCATGCTGAAGATTACCCAGGTACTTCCTGTTCACTAAAAGCAGTACAGAATCAATCGCCCTAACAACTGTCCAATCAGTTAACTCTCAATCATCAGCAAAATGATGGAAGCTAATGCTATCAAACAGCAATTACTCATCGAAAACCTATTCTTCAATGCTCACTTTGTGTTTTCCTAGGACTGATTGGCTCAACCTCTTCACAACCTTGTTAATAATGCCATTGAATGTCAAGGGTAGTGGTTACAATCTGTCTTGTTGAAGACTGTCACTAATTACTACTTCCCTGGCATTAATGTTATCTGTCACATCCAATGCTGAATGCTATCCAGGCAGTGGGAGTATTTTCACTGCAGAGATTCACTGCAATGGTTCAAAAAAGGAGTGACTCACCACCACTTTCTCAAGGGAATTGGAAACTGGCATTAAGCAAAATATCTGTGAGCAACCTGCAACTCAGGAATGAATGTTAGGAAAGTATTAGGTTGTGAGAGAGCAAACGAAAGAGTAATTGTTGTGAGAGCAAGGTGTTTCATGAGCAGGAAAGAGGAGTTGGTACAGTCTGTTACACTCCTGGAATAAGGCAAACATTTTTGGGTGTAAATGATCTTGGTAGGAAGCTCAGCTCAAGGTCAAGTAGAACTCGGAGGCTGAAACACAACTTACAAAATTTAGATATAGGAGCAATATTCCTCAGTGGTTCTTCCAATTGACTATGTTAAGTTCTCTGGAATTGCTGTTTATGGTATAAGTGTTTTCTGGAAAGTGGGAGAACAAATGAACATGTTCCCAGTGCTGGCCACTGCCTGGCACTGCTGCTGCAGAAAGTCAGTCATTATAAAAGCTAAACCTAAAATCTTCAAGACTTTAGATGGGCTTTCTGAGGAATTTGTACTCAGGTTTTGCAAGAGACTGAAGATACGTTAATATAAAATATCCAATTACTTCTTGCAAATTTCAGTTGAGACCCAGACCCAAGCTGGGACTGATCCAGCGATGCCCATTCTAGCAACTGGATATGTGGAATTCTCTGCCACAGACGGCAGTGGATGCCAATTCCCTGGATGTTTTCAAGAGGGTTAGATTTAGCTCTTAGGGCTAAAGGAATCAAGGGATATGTGGGAAAAACAGGAACGGTACTGATTTTAGATGATCAGCCATGATTATGTTACTTCTGCACCTATTTTTCTATGTTTCTAAGAATGACCCACCTAGGACTGAGACAGAGACGGGGCTGTGGAATGTCAGGGTTTAGTAGCAGGAGGCATTGGGTCTGGGTTGAAGGTGGGAGGAGGGTTAAATGAGGCAATCAGTCAAATCCTAATTTTTAGGTAAATGGGCCGGGGGAAGGGGAAAGAACTGACGATTGGAGATCAGGAATGTCACCACCTGATGGAAGCCTCAGAAGACCAAGGTCTGGACTTTGGTTTTGTGGTGAGTGTGGAGAAGGTTAATTAATTCAGCAGCAGAGAGCTCAGACAAACAATGGTAATTAGGAAACCTTAGTTAAAGGGGTCCCAATCCAGCATGGATATTACTAACACATGGTTATCCTGGGACTAATAAGGGAATTGAATGGAAAACGCATTATCACCTTGCACAATGGACAGGAAAATTACATCAGCTGCAAAGTGCCTTGTTGAATTTACAGCATGATGGAAAGTGACCTGGAAATAATCTTTACTGCTCTCTGAGAACATTCTACTTTCAGTTACAAAATGGTATGTCACTGTTATTCTGAGCAATAGTCCTTCAACAAGCAATTCATTGACATTCTCAAGAATGTTACCTATATCTTTCCTGAGCAGAACAAAATGGGGAAAGGAAACTCTTCTTTGAAACACAGGGCAAAACATTATTGTCAAAATAACAATAATGCACTTAGCATCTGCCAGAATTGGTGATTAACAATATAGCAGTTTTTGATGTGCTGTTTGTTTAACATGCTGTTGTCCCACGTGTCATTCTGTCATTAGTTTCATGAAAGCAGTATTGGATTCTGAGTTGTTTTTATACCAGAACTGTTGTATTTGTTCAATAAATGTTCCATAATTTTTTATTTTACTTGGTTGAGTATCTTTTTAACAATATATAGTTTTGACTGCCCCTCTTTGATATCAAAAATTATCCATCTTGTGAGGTCTCATTTCTGTTTTTTTGAATTTGTCTTCATTTCTGTACTTCTAGTTTATTTGTTACTCTCTTCCTTTGCCTAATCTTCTGTAACTTAATTTGAAATTGAATTCTTGCTGTTTTATTAATCTTCCCTTGGTTAAAGATCGACCTTGTTGGTTACCCTGTATACTCCGAACCCAGATGCACTGCTTTCCCCTCTGCGTTAATAACAACTTGCACCAACACTGTCCATATGGTCCATATGGTCTGCCATAGCGTCCATAGCGACTGTCCATATGGTGCCAGCACAATAACCTGGCCCTCAACACCAGCAAAATCAAGGAACTGATTGTGGACTTTGGAAGGAGTAGGATGGGGACCCACAGTCCTGTTTATATCAACGGGTCGATGGTTGAAAGGGTCAAGAGCTTCAAATTCCTGGGCGTGCACATCTGTGAAGATCTTTCCTGGTCCGAGAACACAGATGCAATTATTAAGAAAGCTCATCAGCGCCTCTACTTCCTGAGAAGATTACGGAGAGTCGGTCTGTCAAGGAGGACTCTCTCTAACTTCTACAGGTGCACAGTAGAGAGCTTGCTGACCGGTTGCATCGTGGCTTGGTTTCCGCAACTTGAGCGCCCTGGAGAGGAAAAGACAACAAAATACTACAAAAAGTAGTAAACACTGTCCAGTCCATCATCGGCTCTGACCTTCCTTCCATCGAGGGGATCTACCACAGTCGCTGCCTCAAAAAGGCTGGCAGCATCATCAAGGACCCACACCACCCTGACCACACACCCATCTCCCTGCTACCTTCGGGTAGAAGGTACAGGAGCCTGAGGACTGCAACGATCCGGTTCTCGAACAGCTACTTCCCCACAGCCATCAGGCTATTAAACCTGGCTCGAACAAAACTCTGAACATTAATACCCCTCCATCTGATATTTGCACTTTATCAATTTAATCAGTCATGTGTGTATTTACAGATATAATTGTAGTCAATGCCTACTATGTTCTGTTGTACTATGCAAATAAAGAATTTCATTGTCCTGTCAGGACACATGACAATAAACTCTTTTGACTTTTTATTTTGACTTTGACACGTTTTTGGGCAAAATGCAATAGTGGAAAACCTGGTAAAGGCATTCGGAACAGTAAATTTTGGACAAGTGTTCAATGGCCAAGTGTGTCTAATTGTCATATGCACCAGGAACAGAACAATTAAATTCTTCCTGCAGCTTTACAGGAACATTAAATGTAACCAGACAACAAAAAATATACAATAAATTATCAGTTACTCTAGGGAAACCAGACCATGATAGCACAAGCCAGAAGTAAGCAGTGCAATCTTAGTAGTGCAATGTCCACAGTAGTTTGGTGCGGAAGGAGGTAGATGGTTCAAGAGTCTGATAGTTGATGGGAAGATACTGTTCTTGAACCTGGAGAAAACAGTTGTCAGGCTCCTGCACCTTCTTCCCGATAGTCGCAGCAAAAAGAGAGTGCGGCCAGGAGGGTGTTAAAATTAAACTGTGATATACAGTGGCTTGCAAAAGTATTCATACCCCTTGAACTTTTCCACATTTTGTCACGTTAAAACCACAAACGTAAATGTATTTTATTGGGATTTTATGTGATAGACCAACACAAAGTGGCGCATAATTGTGAAGTGGAGGGAAAATGATACATTGTTTTCAAATTTTTTTACAAATAAAAAACTGAAAAGTGTGGCGTGCAAAAGTATTCAGCCCCCTTTACTCTGATACCCCTAATAATATCCAGTGCAACCAATTGCCTTCAGAAGTCACCTAATTAGTAAATAGAGTCCACTTGTGTGTAATCTAATCTCAGTATAAATACAGCTGTTCTGTGAAGGCCTCAGAGGTTTGTTAGAGAACATTAGTGAACAAACAATTTTCCTTGGGCATCATGAAGCCCAAGGAACACACCAGACAGGTCAGGGATAAAGTTGTGGAGAAGTTTAAAGCAGGGTTAGGTTATAAAACAATATCCTAAGCTTTGAACATCTCACGGAGCACTGTTCAATCCATCATCCGAAAATGGAAAGAGTATGGCACAACTGCATACCTACCAAGACATGGCCGTCCACCTAAACTGACAGGCCGGGCAAGGAGAGCATTGATCAGAGAAGCAGCCAAGAGGCCCATGGTAACTCTGGGGAAGCTGCAGAGATCCACAGCTCAGGTGGGAGAATTTGTCCACAGGACAACTATTTGTCATGCACTCCACAAATCGAGCCTTTATGGAAGAGTGGCAAGAAGAAAGCCATTGTTGAAACAAAGCCATAAGAAGTCTTGTTTGCAGTTTGCCACAAGCCATGTGGGGGACACAGCAAACGTGGAGGAAGGTGCTCTGGTCTGATGAGACCAAAATTGAAGTTTTTGGCCTAAATGCAAAACGCTATGTGTGGCGGAAAACTAACACTGCACATCACCCTGAATACACCATCCCCACTGTGTAACATGGTAGTGGCAGCATCATGCTGTGGGGATGCTTTTCTTCAGCAGGGACAGGGAAGCTGGTCAGAGTTGATGGGAAGATGGATGGAGCCAAATACAGGGCAATCTTGGAAGAAAACCTGTTAAGAGTCTGCAAAAGACTTGAGACTGGGGCGGAGGTTCACCTTCCAGCAGGACAACGACCCTAAACATACAGCCAGAGCTACAATGGAACGGATTTAGATCAAAGCATATTCATGTGTTAGAATGGCCCAGTCAAAGTCCAGACCTAAATCTATTTGAGAATCTCTGGCAAGACTTGAAAATTGCTGTTCACAGACGCTCTCCATCCAATCTGACTGAGCTTGAGCTATTTTGCAAAGAACAATGGGCAAAAAATGTCAGTCTCTGGATGTGCAAAGCTAGTAGAGACATACCCCAAAAGACTTGCAGCTGTAATTGCAGCGAAAGGTGGTTCTACAAAGTATTGACTCAGGGGGGCTGAATACTTTTGTACGCCACACTTTTCAGTTTTTTATTTGTAATAAAATTTGGAAACCATGTATCATTTTCCTTCCACTTCACAATTATGCGCCACTTTGTGTTGGTCTATCACATAAAATCCAAATAAAATACATTTACGTTTGTGGTTGTAACGTGACAAAATGTAGAAAAGTTCAAGGGGTATGAATACTTTTGCAAGCCACTGTAAATGTTCTAAATCCTGGAGTCCCTACCCAGAAACATTCTGGAAGAACCATCTGCAGCAGCTCTAGAAGGTGGCACACCACTACCTCATCAAGGGTAATTAGGGATGAGCAATAAATGCTGATCTTGCCAGCAATATCCACACTTGCAGAGACCCATATTTCTTTGTTTCTGCCTTATTTCTGCCTAATCACCCATATTTCCATATTTCTGCCTAATCACCCAAATTTGGTTAGGACATGACAAACATTGGGTGATAGAATAGAGGGGAGAAAGTGGGAAATGGCACAGCACACCCTTCATAGAGGTGAGGAGAATGTTACATATGGCTTTGGGAATTAGGGGCTGGAATATATAGGTTCATCGGAGACAAAAGGAATCTTGAGTGAAACACAAAATGCCGGAGGAACTGGACTGATCAGCCTGAAGAAGCATCCAACCCGACAAGCTGTCTGGCTATTTCCTCCACAGATGTTGCCTCACCCGTTTTATATATAGGCATGTCCCTGAGGAGGAGAATGTTCAAGAACCAAGCTTCTGCAGGCTCTGAATGGCACAATGTCAGTAGTTAGTGCATCTGCCTCACATCTCCATAGAAGCAGGGTTGGTTCTGATCTCGGGTGAAGCAGTTTAGTTTTTTTAGTTTAAGGTAGACAAAAATGCTGAAGAAACTCAGCGGGTGAGGCAGCATCTATGGAGCGAAGGAATAGGTGACGTTTCGGGTCGAGACCCTTCTTCAGACTGAAGTTTTTTTAGTTTAATTTAGAGATACAGTGCCCACCGAGTCCGCACTTACCTGTGATCCCCAACACTATCACTCACACACACACTCTCTCGCGCGCGGGACCATTTACACGTATATCAAGCCATTTAACTTACAAACCTGTATGCTTTTCGAGTGTGGGAGGAAACGGAAGATCTCAGAGAAAACCCACGCAGTCACGGGGAGAACGTACAAACTCCGACAGACAGCACCTGCAGTCGGGATCGAACCCGGGTCTCCGGCGCTGCAGGCTCTGTAAGGCAGCAACTCTACTGCTGTGGCATCATGCTGCCCTTCTCTGTTTGTACTTTATCCCTGTGATGGGCTGGGGTTCCACTGGGTGCTTGGGGATTTCTTCCCACATTCCAAAGATGCTCAGATAGGTGAAATAGCTCCTTAAAACAAGATAATTAAAAATCACATAAAGACTCAAAGGTAATTGATGGGCACTCATGAGAGATAATAAATTGCAGGATTACAGGAAAATAAGGAGGGGAAATTGAACTAATGTGATTGCTTATTTGGATGTGGAATAAACCCAATGGATTGAATGGCCTCCTTCAAGTCCGAGAATTTGTGGCAACTTAGGTGATGATTCTAAAGTCTCAAGTTCTCACTCATGATGTCACCAGGAAAACTTCCATTTGGTTTCAGACACCAGTGGAGTGAGTTTCAGCATCACTGGAAACTAGATCAAATTTTCACCTCAGGGGTGCGAATTTGCAGCATTCCATGTTCCCAAACCTCGATGGCTGCAATCTCACTAGGATCTGATAGCTACTAGTCGATGAGCTATTTGATAGTGAAATAGCATTAACTGGGCTTTAACTACCGAACATCACCACTTCTCTATGAAAGCAGCATTTGACTGGTGCTAGCTATCATGGCACCTTTATTGTTGCCTTGCAGTCATACATATAATAAAATAACAAAACACACAATAAACACAAATTTAACATCCACCACAGTGAGTTCACCAGACACCTCCTCACTGTGATGGAAGGCAAAATCTTAAGTCTTTGTCTCTTCCTTTCTTGTTCTTCCTCTGCGCTGAGGCGATCCAGGCCTCCGATGTTGTGACCCGCGGCTGAACCGCGCTCCGCGAACGGGCCGGTTCAACTCCGCGGCCCGGGGTGGTCGAAGCTGCCGCCCTCCAGTCCAGCGGACGCAGCTGTTGCCGCGGGAGCTCTGGAAAAACAGGTCACCAGCCTGTGACCTGCTAGCTCCTGACGATGCCGTCCACTGGGCCCGTGGCCGGGCCTCCGAAGTCGCTGCCGCCGCCACCACCACCGGAAAGCCATCACAGCTCCGAGTCTGTGTGCCGTACCAGTGATTGTAGAACGACCATTCATTTCATAAATTATTTGTACAATGGATAAGCAGCTCTGTATTACTACCCTTGATGTATCAACGTCAAATTCTAGAAAGCTGACCGAAAGACAGGCAGGGGTAGCTCGGTGCTAGAAAAGGTTAAGTTAGATAAGGTTCACTTTGATATTAATCAAAGAAGTGACAGTCATACAAAAAAGACTCCACTTAATTAATACTGCATTATTTACATAGCATTATTGGCAGATGTGTATGTAAAGAATAGATATGTTGTCACATTACTGGCTGTGTTGTGAATTGACAGAATAAGCCTTTATTTGAATATGGGAAGAAGGAAGACCGTGTTACACACAAGATGAGACTTTGGTGATATGGTGTATTTAGATTACATCTGGGTAATGCCATTATAAGGGTCAATGCTACACGCTGGTCATTTAAGGGGAAAGCACAACATAAGTGGTGATTTGATCCTGACAATGACAATTTATGCAGGTGGGAAATCTAGAATGGGGACATACTTATGATGAGTTTTGCACTCCTTTTTAGCCACCCAAGATTAAATTACAACTGTTCAAGAATATCGAAGACTAATCCCAGTATCTGAAGAGTACTGTTTACTTGTTTTTATGACAACCTTCTTCTACATCTTTAACAATCCAAAATATACCAAACACATGCAGGTTTGTAGGTTCATTGTCCTCTGTAAATTGCCCCTTATCATAGAGCTAGTTAAAACGGGTTATTGATGGTTGGTGTGGACTCGGTGGGCCAAAGGTTCTATTACCATGCTGTATCTCTAAAACTAAATCATGAAAATGTACTTTAACTGCAACTTATGGTTGAATCTCCAGATAATTTGACAATGTAGTGTAATACTCTGCATTAAAATTTATAAATAAAAAATAAGACAATTTCTCTTGAGTTATGATGGCCCAATCTATTGATATCGTACTTTAACATTTTATCCTAGTTAAATTATTTATTTTGATCCAACATACCTTGTATCTCTTCTTACATCCAGGAACTGGACAGGCAAAAGGCTTTTCTTCTCCTCCATTCATGCACATGGAGCTCAGAATAGTTTCTGAACTAATTGCACTTTCTGTGGTCCAAGACTCATCACTGTCTGATTCTTCATAGTCTACCTCTTCTTCGTCATATTCGCTACCTGAGAGACAGAAACAAAGGGGAGAATTCAATAATAAAAACAGAAAAGTGTTCGTTTTTTTAATCAAGGCACGTAGTGCTGGAGTAACACAGAGGATCAAAACAGCATCTGGGGAGGGAATGGACAGGCAATGTTTCCGGTCAGAACCCTTCATACTGGAGATATTTTGTAAACGTTTAGTCCCAGAAGGACCGTGGCCTTTCCAGTAAATTACTGTTGTAATTAGTCACTACCTCTGAATGGGACAGTTACATTGTTTCCTGACCTTGTACTGAAGATTCTACATATGATTTTAAGACGGAGCTTATGCCATCCCTTAAACCAACCACTATTGTAAGAGTAAATGATGTTGGAAACCTCCGGTATAGGTGCTCCTGTGTCCCCAACCTGCCTAGGGTGCCAGGCTACTAGCAAAGTAATCTGTTCATCGTAAACATACCTGGCCATTAATTAATAACTTCAACATTTATCCAATTTCTCTGTAAACTTTCCTATTCCCTCCACTGTGTTCTTCAGACATCTTTTCTGTATGTAGAACACCCTCAATATAAAGCAGTTTAACAAACTATATATTTCTTTCTTCTCCATGTGAGTTTGGACTTAACGGCAATTTGAAAATTTATGATTGTGAGTCAGTTTTCTATTCGCTTCAATGTCTTGAACACATGAATAACATCTAAGGTTTAACCCATTTCACTTTTCTGATAGTTTTCTTTTACTTGCCACTTGCAGATTCCGGATAGTCAGTTGCATTCGCTTCAGTGTGTGGATGATTACCCTGTTCTTCAACCATGACAGTGGTTCACTCAGAATTTGGAGTTTAATAAACTGCACAGTTCCCACTTTATTTCTGCTTGCTGTCGCTTTCACCAAAACGTTCAACATGAAACTAAGTCTCTTGATTGCAACCGGACCTTTCATTACACAATTAAATTTCTATTTGTCCACATTAGGACCATATCCTTGGTACACAAAATGCTGGAGAAACTCAGCGGGTGCAGCAGCATCTATGGAGCGAACGAGATAGGCAACGTTTCGGGCCGAAACCCTTCTTCAGACTGATGGGGGGTGGGGGGAGGCGGGGGGAAGAAAGGAAAAAGGAGGAGGAGGAGCCCGAGGGCTGAGGGAGAGGTAGGAAGGGGAGGAGACAGCAAGGGTTAGGATGTGGTCGTAGAGTAGGAGGGAAAGGGGAATCACAGAGGGGGAGCAGTTAGAGAGGAGGTTGTGAAACTGTCTCCTCCTCAGGCTCCTCCTCCTTTTTCCTTTCTTTCCCCCCCGCCTCCCCCACCCCCCATCAGTCTGAAGAAGGGTTTTGGCCCGAAACGTTGCCTAACTCCTTCACTCCATAGATGCTGCTGCACCCACTGAGCTTCTCCAGCATTTTGTGTACCCTCGATTTTCCAGCATCTGCAGTTCCTTCTTTAGGACCATATCCTTTTTTGTCTTGCTTATGTGATGTCTTTGTCTAAATGTCTCTAAATCACTATCTACCCTATCTATGCCTCATGATCTTATATACTTCAGGCCACCCTTTGACCTCCTTTCTCTAGAGAAAACAGGGATAGCTTATCTCATCTCTCCCTACAACTAAAGTCCTCCAATTCAGATAACATCCCGGTGAATCTCCTGAGCACTCTCTCCAGCGCAACCAATCTATTTATTAGTTTGGTGATGAGAACTGCACACAATCCTCCAAGTGTGTCCTAACCATTTTGAAACATTTTCACTGATCAGTAGATGGGTTATGTGGATCGAACTGAAGTGGTCCACTGAGGATCGGTGTCAGGAAGCCACACAGATAAGCTGAGGTCTGGCATCCGAGGACCGACATCCTCTGAGAAAACGGCCCAGTGCCATGTTCCAGCTCTGCAGCCCCAATTCTCCATCCCTATCCCATGCAGGCTTTATCCACTTATTAACATCAATTTGCCAAAGTGCAGTCCTGAAAGAATCAATCCAAACTGAAAGTGGTGGGGACATTTCTGCCACTAGCCACGGCTATCCAGAAGTCCAAAATAATCCAAAGACCTTTCCATGAAGCAGGATTAATACTGCAGTATTAGAGATCCTCCAAACAGGCTTTGTCAGATTCTGCCATGGGAAGTTGAAATGTAAAAAGCAGTTCACAGAAAAATTAAAACAGAAAGGTGTACACAATGATGTCACCAAGTAAGCTAAATTAGCCACTTCTCCATTGGTAACCTCTGGAACCAAAACATTGCATGTTATGCACCATGCCAGATGTCCCTCAATGTTTCCATCCAGAAGGTTAACAATAACAGCAGATAATTATCCCCAGGTGCACTGCAGCAGACTTTCTGCTACGTTTTAGTCTCTGTGCCAACAATGGGCTCCATCACTGTTCCCGAGACTACGACTTTACAATCACTTTCATAAGCTCAATCATGTAAATAGCAGATGCCTGTGAACAAACTTGAGGTAATTGTGCAATGGATCAGGCTAGTCATCATTTGAAGTCTGCACCACTCCTTCGGTGAAGATAGAATGTGCCAGGACAGATGCCGACAGTTCTTCTGACCACCATTGCCCACAACTCAGAAGGACAAATCAGCACTGCTAAATATGGGATTAAGAGAAGTTAAACACTTCAAATACAAATTGTTTTTGACAGCTAATGCTGAAAGGAATATTTAATACCACTGCCAATTTCTCGCAGCAGAAGAACCTAGTTATCCCACCAGCCAGTTGAAAATATACAGAACAGTTTGAACCATCCAATACTGAGTTGGAAGGGGAGGATGCGTGGGAGGTGGGGGCAAGAATAATTAACAGCTTATTTTTTGTTAGATTCCTGCTGAATTTAGAGCAGAGTATTGCAATTGGAAGAGGCTATTTGGCCTGTAAGTTAATTCCAGTGTTTAAACCATATCTTTTCTCACTGTTCTTCATCGAACCACTTCTCCATATTGTTCCATTCCTTCCACTTCTGCTTTTATCTAGATTCCCATTAAATAAATCCACATTTGATGTTTCAACCAGCTCTCAGTTTAGTGAGTTCCATATTCTAATAATGGGTCATCTCAATTTCTACCACATCAGTCTTTTATCATCTTAACAATCTTTAACAATCACACTTTACTGTTTTCTGCTTTCTAGTTTAGAGAAACCAGCATGATCCATCCTTCCATTATAACTTCCTCATCACTTACTTCACCTGTATGATGACTTTCAGTGATTCTTGTACAAGAATTCATGGACAAGGACACCCAGAATACTTATACTCACTGATCATTTAAAAATAAACATATTTTATTTGAATAATGTTTTTCTTCCAACGTAGAAGCTGTGTGGTATTTGAATTTTGGATGGATAATTTACATATAATATACCACTTGCCATGTCCTTGCCCATTCACTTAATCTGCCTATATCCCTCTGATGTTTTCTGTATCTTCCTCACAATCCACATTGACCAGCCTGGTATCGTCACAAACATGGGTGAATTACAGTACTCATCCAAATCGCGGACATAGGTTAGCAATAGTGAGGGCACAAGAACAAAGCTCCACAGAATACCACGAGTCATAAACTGGAAATAACCCGTTAATTACTATTCTTCTGTCTGCCTGAGAATCTATCCTCAATCCCCACTATATATATTGCAACCCATTCCCTGTGTGCATTTTTGAGTCAGTATGTGTGTGCGCAGTGTGTGCCTATCTGTGTATGTGTATGTGTGTATGAGTATGTGTCTCTCTCTGGCTGTCACTCTGTCTTTGTCTGTGTCTCACGTTCTCTGTCTTTATTTTTGTCTGTGTGTGTGTGTGTGTGTGTGTGTGTGTGTGTGTGTGTGTGTGCGCGCATTGAATATTGAAAATATTCTGAAAGTCCTAAAACACCAGAATAACTAGTTTTGCCAATTATTGTTTGAAAAACTAATAGGTTTGTCAAACATGATATTTCATAAATGTATGTTGGCTTATTTGCTGTATCACCTAATACCACCTAATAAATTGGAAATTAAATGTTGGTCCAAGTAATATGCCACATTTTAGGTTATTTACTTTTTAAAGTTGCTGCTCCAATGTTTCTTGGTAATAATGGGCATATCTACCACAAGAACGTTTTATCTATACTATTTCTAAAACTCTCACCTTGACCCGGTTTGCTCTTTTTTAAAATTTGCGCAAAAACTGTACCTGTTATCGCTAGGTTTATTTCGCCACCTTACTCACCGTTCTCCTCTCCTCCAAGCACACCAAGTTTTGTTCCGATCGGTGGAAGATTACAAAAGTTATGAAGGTTTAAAAAATCGTGTGATCAGCAGATTGGTCTTCTCGCCTGTCAGTCACCATGAAGGTAACTCCCCTTCCGGCACCCATTGGAGAATAAAACCCCAGAGGCGAGGATGAGTCCACAAGTGCTGACTGAGTCTGCAAGAGTGGAGTTGGGTAAGCCACTGTGTGGAGTCGGGAAAGTCGCTGTGTGGTGGCCCGGCCGGTGGCCCCTGAGTGGAGTCCCCGCCCTCCCCCACCACACACCCCCTTCTCCCCCTCTCCCCACACACCCCCCTCCCCCTCACACCCCCCTTTACCCCTCTCTAGTTGAACCCCCTCCCCCCCACTCCACCCCCTCAAAGCACTCCACCACCCCACAACCACCCCCCCACACCCCACCCCACAGCCCACCCCCCTCATGCCGCCCCCCCACCCCACCAACCCCCACATGCTATCCCACCCCCCGCACGCCACCCATTACAGTGACCATGTATTGTGTTTGACCTGTGCCGGTAAAGCAGTCCCAATGAAATTTGTGCTGTATTAGTCTATAAATAGGCTTCACGCCAATCAAATGAAGTCTGTAAAGCACCGAGGAAAAGTATGTGGCATCCAGCACCATTTAGAAGAGATAGCAGCCAACCTTCTCACATCTCCGAATTGCTGCACCATGAACCAATGTGGTTTTCAAAAGTCAGTAGATGCCTAAACCTTTCCCTATTTTACAATCAATCTCTCTTTTGTCATTCAGAATGTCTTAATGTTACAAGAAATTCATATCTGTCTTCTTTTGCTTTAAAATAATCCTCTGTCGACCCTAAATGTAAATAGGATACCAGTTATTGAAAGGCTAAGCAGCGCTGTTGTTGAATCTGTTATGAACATGACCTGAAAAATTAGAACCTTGGTATCAGGTGGACTGATTTAACTGTTCCCGCCATTTTTGTGAAGAGAAATTAACAAATAGGACGTAG
This sequence comes from Okamejei kenojei, assembly GCA_035221665.1. Classification (NCBI taxonomy): domain Eukaryota; kingdom Metazoa; phylum Chordata; class Chondrichthyes; order Rajiformes; family Rajidae; genus Okamejei; species Okamejei kenojei. The sequence goes on along the minus strand of CM069132.1, from coordinate 61,192,423 downwards.
AATTGCATAATTCAGTTTTGAAGCCGTACATTCCAACAGTATCCAATCCTTGCAGCAAACCACAGAACGCTGTAACATGAATTAATCACCGACGGGGCATGACGCCACTGCACTGCATGCTGGTCAGCCAGATATCAGCCCCTCAGACAAGGGAAGACTGTACCCAGGACCGTACTGGAAGCTGGCTCTAAGGTGAGGCAGTTGGCGATCACAGAGTCGGCAAAAATATTGCTCCAGTGTATTAGATTGGCTCTTTTGGAGTTTTCCTACACAGTTAACATACTGCATAGATGAAAGTTAATGTAAACATTAATAAAGATCATAACCCAAGAAACGTTCCTGCTCAAAAGCAGTAATACGATTTGTATTGTTTTAACACTAAAGATCACTGGTTAGAGGAAAAAGCTGTAAACGACTGATATTTTAAAATCAAATTACCAAAGGGCAAAAACTCTACTGCTCTGCATTCTGAATAATAATTAGTCATTACCATTCAACTGTGGCATAATGTAGGCATTATGAATGACAGTTAGCTGGACTATTGGGAGAATATGCAAGCCTTGCTCCAGCCGTACAAGACATTTGTCTGCAAAAAAAACTTTTCAATAAGCACTAGAGGTACTCCAAAGCTGCCCAGGCTGCTCGAAGAAGCAATATGGTGCCAAAGAGCAACAATGGTACTTTTCAAGGTAATGTTGCAGTAACTTACAAAGTCAATTACCAACCGAACAGGCTGACTCAAACAGTTTATAAAGCTAAACTTTCCATTCTCCTCTCTTCCTAACCTACAGGATAATGTAGTGAAATCTTAATTTTTCCAACACTTTCTGTGAACAGAAACAGAGTTAATATGCACTGAGTATATTTCTCTACATATGAGAAGAGCAGTTTTTGTTTTTATTTCAGAGTTCCAGCTATTGCACTGTTTTTTGTTTTAATTTTCAAGGGTAACTGGAATTCCTAATATGAATTTTATTTTGTTTGGATTCGGTTTCAATTTGCAGAATGTACTAAAGTGACTTACCTCATTTGGATAACTTTTGGAGATGTAACAATTAGTCTCAATGTTCCCATGCATACATGCATACGTACACTTCAGTGACGCAATGGTGCTGGTTTCCGACGGGCACGGTGACGGATGCACCGCACATCTCTGTCCTCCATGCAGTGGAGGTATATGCTGTGCAACGCTCCCCCCACCACCAGTAGACAATAGCATCACCCGCCTTCAGTTAAATCTAGCATTTCTGCTCATACTATTTGCCTTCACTGTTCCATCATTCACCCTTTCTTTCTCAACATGAAACACATAAATTCCTTCCTCCTTATACATTTCCCTTTTGCCTTCACTTCCTTTTTCCCCATATTTCCACGTGTTCTCCCATCAATCCCTGCGGTACAGATCATGATTAAGCCTGCCACTGAGAGAGAGGCAAGTGGACATTTTAGGGCGGCACAGTGGTAGATGTTGCTGCCTCACAGTACCAGAGACACGGGTTCAATCCTGACTACGGTGCTGACAGTTGGAGTTTGTACGTTCTCCCTATGACAGTGTGGGTTTGCCCCAGTAGGCTGTGGGCTGAGGAGCTTTATCGTTCAAGTTCGTGACACAACTCACGGAACTACTTGAATTTTTAACATAATGTGTAAAAATATATAAATCACACCTGAAACTCGTCAAGACCAAAACCTGCACATTTTTTAAAAATATGATAAAAACGTCCAATTTTCCGAGTAGTAATTGTCCAATTAATGCACATTTGACATTGAGGTCGGAAGCAAATTGTCCAATCCCGCGCTTTGTTTTATGGTCCCTAGGCAGCGAGGACCCTGGGACCATGGCTGCCTCATAATTACATCAAAACAATAACAAGGTTTCCAGGGAATAAAGGTAATGTTAACCTTGCTGAAAATGTTGTTTTTCAATTGATTTATCTTTATAAAGTTATGATGTGAACTGTTAAATAAAAATGCTAAATAACAAATTTAGAGCTAGGGTTAGGATTAGGGTTAGGGTCAGTCGGTTATTCAGTCGGTCGGTCAGTCGGGCTTGTCAGTAGGCCGATGGATGCTGTGGAGGATTGGTCGGACTTTCGGGCCACAGCCCCACCGGTGGGTGGTGAGAGTGGTTGGCCGGGCCGTGCCGCTGGTGGTTGGTGAGAGTGACCAGGCCGGGCCACCAGTGGGTGGTTGGTCGGGCTGTCGGTAGGCCGGTGTTGCAGCGAGTGAGTGGGTGGACTGACGGAGCCGGCGCTATGGTGGTGTTGAAGGTGGCCTGGGCGGCGTGCAGGGCAGTGCTTCTCCCCACCATCATCACCATGATGTATTGCGGGGCCACACGTACGGAGCCTGCAGCCGGACCCAAAGCAGCTCCAGCACCAGCCGTGGGCAGCTCTGGAAGGGGGGCGAGTTAGTGTTAGGGTTAGGCATTTTCCTGTCAGTGGAAGATGCCTTAGCCTTCCCCCAGCCTGGCACTGACCCAGTGCCACCTGCACTCTGCACACTGGCAGTCAGTGGGGTTCAGCAAACGGGGGAACCCAGAGGAACTGCCCTCACCCATTAATTAGGCTGGTTCAGGAGACAGACCTCTGCGGCAGTCTCATTCAAAATACACACTCACAATTATATTCATTACATTATTTTTATAGAATACCATTATACATAATTATATATGATTACAGTCATATTCACAAGTCACACACACACATATATATATATATGGTATAATAATATATAATTAAATAGACTGCAACACGGAAATAGGCTCCCCATGGTGTAATATGGGCATTGGACACTAGATAGCGCTGACTTTTTCAATCTCATTTTCTAATTATTTTAATTAATGTGCAACTTTTGGCACTGATGAATTATGACTTCCCTCTCAATTATATTTTATCTAAATCTGTGCAAAATTTCATGTAGTTCCGAGACATGGTCACGAAAGTTGATTTCTAGACACATTTTTGATGCTCGGCCCACAGCCTGCAGGTGTTCCGGTTTCCTCCCATGATGTGTGAGTTTGTAGATTAAATTGCCCCTAGTTGTAAGATGCGAAACTGGGATAACACAGAGCTAATGTACGGGTGATCATTAGTGGGGCGGAGTTAGTGGGCCGAAGTGTCTGTTTCTACGCTGTATCTCTAAACTAAACTAAAAGTGATTCTACTGTTCACACAAAAGTGGAGGGAAATCTTTGTTGTCATGAAAACAGTTGCCTCCAGCGTGTTGTTGCTAAAACTCTTTTCATTCGTGAAAATATAACTCTCGGGTGAATGTCCAGTCGTTTCTGATCTGTGATGGCAGATATTTGCACGTTAGTTGTGGGCAAAAATTCTGGCAACCACATGAAATACTTGGCTTTCATGCATTTGTCTAGAGTTACTTGAGCAAGGATAAAAATGGCTAGGACACTTTAGACTCTTGGGCACTAAGGAAATTGTTCCATTTTCAGTCATTGCAAATTAATTGCGCTCTGGCAAATGTTTAAAGAAAAGTTTACAATTAGCAATTAAGAATTGAGAATAAAAGAAGCAGCTGATTTACTGTGCGGTAACCACAGCAAATATAGTCTGGTTATAATCCAACGGCATTGTCTGAGTGTACCACACTATTTTAATCCATTTTACCATCTTCTCTCCACGTTTTCTTCCATGAATATTTGTGTTCTTTGGTGTTAATATACAGAATTTTTAAAAGCCAGTGCCTGTAACGTCCAGCATATTCAGACTTTTCAGCAGTTTCTTGTTTATGCTTCAGATTTCTAGCACCTGCAGTTTAAAAAAAACATTTCATCTCCTCTATCCATGTTTTACTGCAGTATTAATAGACCACTGTAATGGGGCTGACGAGCATGCTCTTAATATGGTCTTCGCAAAATCTCTTCTGTGGAATCCATTTCTTACTCATAGAGGCTATTAACTTTATAAGAAGGGAAAATAATTCATGGGAACTCTAGGATTGAATTTTATTTTCTTGTGCACAAGGGCACACCGATCATCTCAGCATGTGGACTCCCAAATATACACATTTGCCTAGCCACATATCACAATCAATTTCACTTTTATGTGACTTGACATGACGTTCCATTATGGTTCACCATGAGCAACAGATTTTCCATCCATCAGTTCCACATATGCCATCAGACTAACTCACAGGTCTCTTCTATCTCACTTTGCAAAAGAGAGAGCAGAGCATACAAGGGAGGTGGAGAATGCCAATCAATATTCACCTGGGAGGTGCCAGTAGAGGGAACCCGAATGACCAGTCATAGCCTTCGGAGGTGGAGATGGAAGTTGCACAGCTACCTTCTAATGGAATCATCTCAACCAAGTATATTTGATTCATGTGGAGAGGACAGTGATAAGCCATGAAAAATCATTGTTTGTGAGTAACAAATTAAACTCATTTTTTACATTATTGAAATTCACTGAGATGTAAAAAAAATAGCAACAGAAGCCAGCCAGTCAGCTCTTCAAGCCTGCTTTGCCATTCAATATGTTCATATTTGATCATCCAAATTCAGTTCCCTGTATCTCTTGATCTCTTTACCCACAGTATTAAATCCAACCCCTTTTCAATATATTTAATGATATGGCCTCGGCCACCTTCCGTGGCAGAGAATTTTACAAATTCATAATTGTTTGCACAAAGAGGTTTATCTTGCTGCCTACATAACCCATCCCATATCATTAAGCGGTGACTCCTTGTTCAGGACTTCCCCACAATCGGGAACATCTTTTCTTCAACTAGTCTATCTAGTCTCATCAGGACTTTTCAAGTTTCACTCTGGTCCGTTCTCATTCTTCTAAATTTTAGCTAACGCAAGCCTAATTGTCCCAAACTCTCCATGTATCAGCCCTGCAATTTCAGCGTCAGGTATGTAAACTTATGCAGCAGTCCCTCCATTCTCAAATAAGGAGGCCAAAACTGCACAGAATATTCAAAGTATGGTCTCAGCAAGGCCCTGGATATTGCAGCCTGGCATCCCTGCTCCTGCACTCAATTTCTCTTGCTACGATGACTGATACTGGTTCCACCAAGATTCAGTACAGAACGCCACAGGAGATCCTTCTTCCATGTTTGCTATCAAACTGTACAACTCCTCCCCCTTCTGTCGTGGGGTATTGTATAATGTACCTTCTTCATTGCTTGTTGCACTTGCATGCTTTATTTCATCGACTGTTTAACAAAGCCAACCAGATCTCGCTACTCTTTCGTTGTCTCCCAATCTCTTGTCTTTCACCAAATAATCTGCCTTTTTGCTACCAAATTTACTAACCTCATACTCAACCACATTATACCATATCTTCCAAGCATTTACCCATTCATTCAACCTGTTCAAATCATTCTGGAATCTCTCTGCATCCTTCTCAGGGTAAACACTTCCACCCAACTTTGTGTCATTATAAACATAGACATTTCATTTAATACTGGGTCTTTCATCTCTAAAGGAGCTTTTACTCTCAACTCTGATGCAATAGAAAGTAATATCATCATAAATGGAAAATGCTTCTATTTATGTTAAAATGAGAGTAGTTGGATTAATGAGATGGAAGAATTAATAACAGGAATCAAGGAAATGGCTAATACATTAAATCTATAAGTTGCATCAATCTATACATTGAAGGACACTGCAAAGATATTTGATGAGCTAGTTTCAAACAATGTAGAAGAACTTGTGACAAATATTATTATGATGGACAAAGTATTGGAAAAATAATAATGATATAAAAGCCACATCACTTGGACCCAATGCCCTGCATCAAGGATATCAAGGATTTTAAGGGAAGTAGCCAAAGAGATGATGGAGAATTAGTTTATTTTTTTCTAAACTTACTGACTTCTGAGAAAGTAACAGTGGATTGGAAAAGCGCTTATGTGATTTTGTTATTCAAGAAGGGAGGAAAATAGAAGAAACTATAGGCTTGTTGGCTTAACATTTGTTGTTGGCACAATGCTAGAATCTGTCATGAGCTGTCACAACAGCTCATTATTTAGAGCTGCTTAATGTAATTAAACCAAGCCAAAGTGGTTTTATGAAGGGTAAGTTTTCTTGACAAGTGTGATATTCTTCAAGGAGATAGCAAGTAAAGTTAGAAGAGGGGAACCATCAAATGTTAAATATTTGGATTTTAAGACTGAGTTTAGTTTAGTTTCGTTTTTTAGTTTGGAGATACAGCACGGAAACAGGCCCTTCGGGCCACCGAGCCGCACCGACCAACGATCCCCGCACATTAACATTACCCTACACACACCAGGGACAATTTTACATTCATATCAAGACCATCAACCTATAAACCCATCCGTCTTATGGGAGGAAGCCGGATCTCGGAGAAAACTGACGCATGTCACGGGGAGAACATACAAATTCCATAGAGGATCAATGTGATCAAAGTAGTCAAGTAGTCAGGATCGAACCCGGGTCTCTGGCGCTGTAGGTAGTAGCTCTACCGCTACGCCACCATGCCACCCAATTTGACAAGGTGTCATATTAAAGGCTGGTTCACAAGGTACAAGCTCATGACGTTGGGGAATATTAGCATGGATTGAGGATAATCAGAATAAAGAGCTTTTTTACATTAGAACAATATAATGGGCAAATGTACTAAGAATCATTCTTAACCCTAACTTATTTATAATTTATATTAATGACCTGTACTGTCAGGCAGTGTAGGATATCCAAGTTTGCTGATGACACAAAAAATAGATGATGGGGCACGTTGCGATAATATTTGTATTCTGGAATGGGATATAGACCGGTTCAGTTTAGCAAATGGAGTTTAATGTGGGAAGTGTAAATCCTTACATTTTGTAAGAGGAACCTAAAGCAGACTTTTATTGAAATGGATAGAGACTGTAGGTGAAGGAAATACAGGAGGGCTCCATGTATTCTCATGCACAAATGGCAAAAGGTTAATAGGCTTGTGCAGCAAATAGTTGGGAATGCAAATGGCATATTAACCTGTATTGCAAATGGGGTTGTGTTGAGAAATGAGGAAGTATTGGCGCAATCGTACAAGGTAATAATGAGGCCATACCTGGAGTATTCTACACAGTTTTGGTAAGTTTAGTTAAGAAAGGATAAATATCGGGTAGATGCACAAAGTCTCTTGCCCAGAGAAGGGGAATAGAGGATCAGAGGACATAGGTTCAAGGTGAAGAGGAAAAGATTTAATAGGAATCCGAACAGTAACCTTTTCACACAAAGGGTGGTGGGTGTATGGAAAAAGCTGACAGAGGAGGTAGTTGAGGCTGGGACTATCCCATCATTTAAGAAACAGTTAGACGGGTACATGGATGCGACAGGTTTGGAGGGATATGATCCAAGCGCAGGCGGGTGGGACGAGTGTAGCTGGGACATTGTTGGCTGGTGTGGATGAGTTGGGCCGAAGGGCCTGTTTTCACACTGTATCAGTCTATGACGCTATGTGGAGAAGGAGGGAGTTTCATTATGAGCAGCTAAACACCATCTATATTATTTGGATTTAGAAGAATGTGGAGTAATCTTGCTGACACATAGAAGATTCTGAGAGGACATGGCATGGAAGATGCAAAAATGTTTCCCCATGAGAAGAATTTCAAACAAAGGATCACAGTTACAAGATTAGGAGGCAGTCACTTTAAAATGGAGATTCCTGCAAATTTCTTCTTGCAGAGGTTTTTCATTTGGAAGGAACTGTGAGCAAAGGTAAATGAGCCTGATACTAGTACATATGTTTCAAAGGCATTTAGACAGGGATTTGGATTTAAACGGAGGGGAGGGATACAGGCCTAATGTGGGTAAGTGGGATTAATGTAGATAGGCAACAGAGTCTTCATGTACAACGTGGGCGAGTGCTGTTTCTGCGTTGTACATTTCTTTGATTCTTTGATCAATATTCATAATCCCTTATGCCAAACCTCGAGCTGGATATAAGAATCACTGCCCTAAGATGCAAAGAACATATCGTGGAGGATATATTCTCATTGGACATTTGTCTAAGCATCAAAATAATTTCAAGAGCAATTTCTCAGAAAATGAATTTAATGCAATCCTTCCTTGGAGAGCAACTGATGATGGGAAGAAGGGCCAAGCAGTTTAAGAGTTGGCAGTAGTATGCACTCAAAGTTGAGGAGTAACCCTCCTGCCTTAAATGATATCCAAGTCTCACAGGGAATGATTTGTTTGCAGCATTCTGATTTTTAGCAGTTTTAACTGTGCAATCAAACTACTGTGGCAATAGAGTAAAAAACAGAACTATGCTATTGGATTAATGGATTTCCTGCTCATATTTCAGATGATTCCGATCCCACCCAGCAGGTTTGCCAGCTTATAATACGTTCTAAACATACAAAACTTGTAGAACACACATTCATCCCATCACCAACTATGATTTGAATACTTTCATCCAAACCCTGACCCCCAATTCTGGTCATAAATCTACATAATTCTAAAATCTATTTTATCATTCTAGCTTTTTCAATCTATCAACATAGAATTGACTTTAAAACAAGTTGTTTGAACAAATGGCATTTCCACTTTGAGATTGTATAAATTCCTATATACAGTGCCTTCCATAATGATTGGGACAAAGACCCATCATTTATTTATTTGCCTCTTTACTCCACAATTTGAGATAGGTAATAGAAAATAAAAATAGAAAAATATCACATGTGGTTACAGTGCACATTGTAAACGGCCATTTTTATACATGTAGCAATTACAGCTCTGTTTTGAGACTGAGAAACAAGAATAAAACTGTTAGAGACATCAGCCAAACATTAGGCTTACAAAAATCAACTGTTTGGAATATGATTAAGGAGAAAGAGAGCACTGGTGAGCTTACTAATCGCAAAGGGACTGGCAGGCCAAGGAAGCCCTCCACAGCTGATGACAGAAGAATTATCTCTATAATAAAGTAAAATCCCCAAACACCTGTCCGACAGATCAGAAACACCCTTCAGGAGTCAGGTGTGGATTTGTCAATGACCACTATCTGCTGAAGACTTCACGAACAAAAATACAGAGGCTACACTGCAAGATGCAAACCACTGGTTAGCTGAAAAAATAGGATTGCCAAGTTACAGTTTGCCAAGAAGTACTTAAAAGACCAATTCATTGGCCGGCGGTTCATTCTACAGCAAGAAAATGAATGATCCTAAACATACTGCTAAAGCAACGAAGGAGTTTTTCAAAGCTAAAAAATGGTCAATTCTTGAGTGGCCAGGTCAATCACCCGATCTGAACCCAATTGAGCATGCCTTTTATAAGCTGAAGAGAAAACTGAAGGGGACCAGCCCCCAAAGCAAGCATAAGCTAAAGATGGCTGCAATACAGGCCTGGCAGAGCATCACCAGAGAAGACATCCAGCAACTGGTGATGTCCATGAATCGCTGACTTCAAGCAGTCATTGCATGCAAAGGATATGTAAAAAAATACTAAACATTACTACTTTCATTTACATGACATTGCTGTGTCCCTAACATTATGGTGCCCTGAAACAGGGGGACTATGTATAAACACTGCTGTCATTTCTACATGGTGAAACCAAAATGGATAAAAATGGCCTTTATTAAAATCTGACAATGTGCACTTTAACCACATGTGATTTTTTTTCTATTACAAATCTCGACTTGTGGAGTACAGAGGCAAATAAATAAATGATGGGTCTTTGTCCCAAACATTATGTGGGGCACTGTATAATGAATCTACAGAAAATGAAAAACACGAGGGAAAATAATTTATCCCCTCACTGTAGATATTTGGTTAAAAGGCATGCAATCCTGTGAGCATGTGGAGATTTGAAGCAGTGAAACTGAGAGCTCAAGAATTTAAATCATTCACAGCTTTGACATCTAACATTCACAAAAACAAAGTGCAGTTTATAAGTTTCTCAGTGAGATTTCTATAGATCAAACATAATAATGAACTTGTGTTTGTGTGACATTCAGCACTATGCATAATGTACAGCAGAAATATTACAGACAGGCTGATTTAAAACATATTTAAAATAAAGTCAGTTGGCAATGGGACTGGGAACTACTTCCCACTGATCTTTTTCCTTTAGGGCAGTGAGGAACAACTGCCAAATATTTTACATATGAGCAGCCCAACCACCGCAGGTTTTTAGCTAGCTGGTTATGTTTGAAATCAAAAGGTGCAAAGAAATGGCTTTCATTAATAGATCATAGGCATCCATACCCTACTTCAGATTAAAAGGACCCTAGTCTGATGCCTACATCATTAGAAATTGCTGCTAAATTGATTTATAACACAGGGGTAGTGTGAGTCCCTTTAATTATCCAAAAACTTTATCTCTTCTCTCGTTATTCCTCTGCTTAAATATTCCTTTGTTTCATGTCCAATATTAAGGAGTGTGAAGGAGAAAAGCAATGAACTACCTGTTACATGGAACAATTTTAGTATTAATCAATGTGAATATGAATACGATTTTATGAGGACATTGTATTGGGTAAATTACAAACTTTAATATTGCTTGAAACCTATAATAATTCATGTGTAAATAATCCTAAGAAGTAATAGAGGAGCTGTAATACGGCTAAGCTCAAAAAAGGAAAGTTGGGAAATCCAACAGAAACAAATGCCATTAACAAAAGTGCATAAACATTAACTGAAATTCTTTCAAAAGAAAAATAACTGCACAGTGTTTCGCTCAGCTTAGAAAATTAGATAGATGCTTCATTTGTTAGAAAACAATAATTCCTGATATTCAAAAAGGGCGTTAAAAACCACCCGGAGATATTATATTGTAAAACTGAAAGTATGTTGGATGTGTTCCATTAATTGCTACAGACCCAACCATTATAATGTATGAATAAACTGATTTGAATCCTCTCCATCTGTGAAGGGGTTAACTCAAATATCAGAACCTGACTTCCATGGCCACAGGGTGGTAATGAGTTACACGCAGCCACTTTCCAGCCCACCAACCGTGCCTTGAACCTTCTCGCCCACCTATTGAAGGCCCATCTTCCAGCCATGTCTCTTGGTTCTTGGTTGGTTCTTGGTTACTTGGTCCTCCAAAATATTCCAACTGGAATTTAAACTGGAGGTCGTGAAGGGAGGGGTTTAGCCAGAGAGGGTTATTGGGAAGAAAGTGCCACTTTAAATTTAGTTGCATCTGGCTGGGCAACCATGGTTTGGTGGAGATTATTCCATGCTTTAATAGTGCGTGGAAAGAATGAATTGCTGTACACATCTGTCTTTGTGGACCACAAATTGGATCGAATGCCCTCGTCTGCTCCTAATTGGTTTGGGGTTAGTGTAGGTCTTGTGATCAATGTCTAGCTGACCATTTAACATTTTGGAAAAACAGGTCAAACGGTGAGCTTCACGTCTGTCTTGGGGAGGGTTCCACCCCACAGAATTCAGAAGTTTGGTGACTGGTTAATGATGGGGCACCTTGCCATGTAGCCGAAGATTAGCTAGAGAGGGAAGCATTCCAGCTCCTTCTGGCTCACAAGCATGGCTCTATTAATAACAACTGCTGTATCTGGCATTTCTATCTCTCTCTAGCTGCTGAGTTTCCCCAACCCTGGAAAACTCCAGGAGCCAGTGTTAAACATAAGTGACTGCCAAATTCTAAGGATCAGAGCCTTGTTAACATTGTATAATTGCAGATCTAGTTCTCCAAAGTGAATAACTTGCACACCCACAAAAAGGCTGCTGATCAATCAGAATGCATGTTCAGAGCAGATTGAGGTGCAGTTTCAAATGCTTACTAATCTAATACAACTCCCACCCATTGTAAGGATTTTAAAAGATATCCATGTATGGATATAGAAAATGTAAGCAAACAGAACTAATCAGTGACAGCAGTGGAGATAACACAGATAAATACAATACCTAAATATATACATTTTTTGATCATTCAATTTGTCCAAAGATGAGACACTGTTGAGGGTACAATTTTCAGCTTTGAGTCAAACAGGTACAAAGTTAGGGTCAAGTGTCCACTGAAGGCCACTAGTTCGAAAATTGGCCAACTACTCAAATATTATATAAACAGTCTGATAAAGTCCTGAAGCATTCTATGAAGTCAGAAATATAAATGTTCTATATAAAAAAAACAAGTATGGACTTCGTCTGAGTTTTTCTCTTGTATTACAATGGTAAATATTCATTAAATGACCTCATTAATTGTAGGGTGTTGTTTGGCATTCTAAGATTAAGAAAGACACTCCATAATGCAATTCTTTATTAGTTTCACACCAACATTTACAATGCCCTCCATAATGTTTGAGACAAAGACCCATCATTTATTTATTTGCCTCTGTACTCCACAAGTCGAGATTTGTAATTAAAAAAATTACGTGCGGTAAAAGTGCACATTGTCATCTTTTATTAAAGGCCATTTTTATACATTTTGGTTTCACCATGTAGAAATTACAGCTGTGTTTATACATAGTCCCCCTCCATTTCAGGGCACCATAATGTTTGGGACGCATGGCTTCACAGGTATTTGTAATTGCTCAGGTGTGCTTAATTGCCTCCTTAATGTAGATATAAGGGAGTTCTCAGCACCTAGTATTTTCTAGACCCTCATATTTGGAAACTTTTATTGCTGTTTGTCAAGACCAAAGTTGTGCCAATGAAAGTCAAATAAGCCATTATGGGACTGCGAAACAAGAATAACATTGTTAGGGACATCAGCCAAACCTTAAGCTTACCAAAATCAACTGTTTGGAACATCATGAAGAAGAAAGAGAGCACTAGTGAACTTACTAATCGCAAAGGGACTGGCAGGCCAAGGAAGACCTCCACAGCTGATGACAGCAGAATTCTCTCTATAATAAAGAAAAAATCCCCAAACATCTGTCCAACAGATCAGAAACACTCTTCAGGAGTCAGTTGTGGATTTGTCAGTGACCATTGTCCGCAGAAGACTTCATGAACAGAAATAAAGAGGCTACACTGCAAGATGCAAACCACTGGTTAGCCGTATTAATATGATGGCCAAGTTACAGTTTGCCAAGAAGTACTTAAAAGAGCAACCATAGTTCTGCAAAAAGGTCGTGGACAGATGACACGAAGATTAACTTATATCAGAGTGATGGCAAGAGCGAAATATGGAGGCGAGAAGGAACTGCCCAAGGTCCAAAGCATACCATCTCATCTGTGAAACACAGTGGTGGGGGTGTTATGACCTGGGCATGTATGGCTGCTGAAGGTACTGACTCACTTATCTTCATTGATGATACAACTGCTGATGGTAGTAGCATAATGAATTCTGAAGTGTATAGACACATCCTATCTGCTCAAGTTCAATCAAATGCCTCAAAACTCATTAGCCGGCGATTCATTCTACAGCAAGACAATGATCCCAAACAGGGTACACAAAAAGCTGGAGAAACTCAGCGGGTGCAGCAGCATCTAAGGAGCGAAGGAGATAGGCGACCTTTCGGGTCGAGACCCTTCTTCAGACTGGTCAGGGATCAGGGAAACGAGAGATATAGACGGTGATGTGGAGAGATAAGGAACAATGAATGAAAGATATGCAAAAAAGTATCGATGATAAAGGGAACAAGCCATTGTAAGCTGTTTGTGGTGTGAAAATGAGAAGCTGGTGCGACTGGGGTGGGGGAGGGAGATAGAGATAGAGGGAATGCCAGGGCCCGAGGGCTGAGGGAGAGGTGGGAAGGGGAGGAGACAGCAAGGGTTAACAGAATTGAGAAAATTCAATATTCAAGCCCAAAGGATGCAGACTCCCCAAGCGGAATATGAGGTGCTGTTCCTCCAGCTTGCGGTGTTGCTCACTCTGGCTGTGGAGGAGGCCCAGGACCGAGAGGTCGGATGTGGAATGGGAGGGGAGTTGAAGTGCTGAGCCACCGGGAGGTCGGGTTGGTTATTGCGGACCGAGCGGAGGTGTTTGGCGAAGTGATCGCCAAGCCTCCGCTTGGTCTCACCAATATAGATCATCTGGCATCTGGAGCAGCGGATGCAGTAGATGAGGTTGGAGGAGGTGCAGGTGAACCTCTGTCGGATCTGGAAGGACTGCTTGGGTCCCTGAAAGGAGTGGAGGGGGGAGGTGAAGGGACAAGTGTTGCATTTCTTGCGGTTGCAAGGAAAGTGCCCGGGGAAGGGGTAGAGTGGGAGGGGAGGGAAGAATTGACAAGGGAGTTGCGGAGGGAGCGGTCTTTGCGGAAGGCAGACAGGGGGGGAGATGGGAAGATGTGGCGGGTGGAGGGGTCACGTTGGAGGTGGCGAAACTGGCGGAGGACTATATGTTGTATTTGCCGGCTGGTGGGATGAAAGGTGAGGACCAGGGGGACTCTGCCCTGTTTGCGAGTGGGGGAATGGGGAGCGAGGGCAGTGTTGCGGGGTATGGAGGAGACCCTGGTGCGAGCCTCATCAATAGTGGGGGAGGGGAATCCCCGTTCTCTGAAGAATGAGGCCATTTGTGATGACCTGGTGTGGAACACCTCATCCTGGGAGCAGATGCGGCGTAGACGGAGGAATTGGGAATAGGGGATGGAGTCCTTACAGGAAGCCGGGTGGGAGGAAGAGTAGTCCAGGTAGCTGTGGGAGTCAGTAGGTTTGTAGTGGATGTCAGGTCAGGAGCGTATCACCTGCAATAGAGATGGTGAGGTCAAGGAATGGTAGGGAAGTGTCGGAAATGGTCCAAGTGTATTTGAGTGCCGGATGGAAGTTGGTGGTGAAATGAATGAAGTCAGTCAGTTGTGTGTGGGTGCAGGAGGTGACACCAAAGCAGTCGTCGATGTAACAGAGGTAGAGGTCGGGGATGGGGCCCTGGTACGCCGAGAACAAGGATTGTTCGACGTACCCAACAAAGAGGCAAGCGTGGCTGGGGCCCATGCGTGTGCCCATAGCTACGCCTTGTGTTTGGAGGAAATGGGAGGAATCAAAAGAGAAGTTATTGAGGGTGAGGACCAACTCTGCTAGGCGGAGGAGGGTGTCAGTGGACGGGTATGGGTTGCTCCTCTGGTCGAGGAAGAACCGGAGGGCTTTGAGACCATCCTGGTGGGGGATGGAGGTGTAGAGGTCCAGCATCTGCAGTTCCTTCTTTAAAAAAATGATCCCAAACATACTGCTAAAGCAGCAAGGGAGTTTTTCAAAGCTAAAAAATGATCAATTCTTCAGTGGCCAAGTCACTCACCCGATCTGAATCCAATTGAGCATACCTTTTATATGCTGAAGAGAAAACTGAAGGGGGAATTGCCCCCAAAACAAGCATAAGCTAAAGATGGCTGCAATACAGGCCTGGCAGAGCATCACTAGAGAAGACACCCAGCAACTGGCAATATCCATGAATCGCAGACTTCAAGCAGTCATTGCATGCAAAGGATATGCAACAAAATGCTAAACATGATTACTTTTATTTACATGACATTGCTGTGTCCCAAATATTATGGTGCCCTGAAATGGGGGGACCATGTATAAACACTGCTGCAATTTCTACATGGTGAAACCAAAATGTATAAAAATGGCCTTTATTAAAATCTGACAATGTGCACTTTAACCACATGTGATTATTTATATTACAAATCTCAAATTGTGGAGTGCAGAGGCAAATAAATAGGCAAATGATGGGGCTGTCCCAAACATTATGGAGGGCACTGCAAACGTGTAAACATGATTATTGTGGGATTGCAAATCAACCATTTAAAACCCTCAAGAATAGATATCAACGTTTGCTAATTTTCCACCTTAAAAGGAAAATGATACAATTTTTTTTACAAATAAAAAACTGAAAAGTGTGGCATGCAAATGTATTCAGCCCCCTTTATTCTGATACCCCTAAATAAAATCCAGTGCAACCAATTGCCTTCAGAAGTCACCTAATTAGTAAATAGAGTCCACTTGTGTGTAATCTAATCTCAGTATAAATACAGCTGTTCTGTGAAGGCCTCAGAGGTTTATAGAGAACATTAGTGAACAAACAGCATCATGAAGCCCAAGGAACACACCAGACAAGTCAGGGATAAAGTTCTGGAGAAGTTTAAAGCAGGGTTAGGTTATAAAAAAATATCCCAAGCTTCGAACATCTCACGGAGCACTGTTCAATCCATCATCCGAAAATGGAAAGAGTGTGGCACAACTGCAGACCTACCAAGACATGGCCGTCCACCTAAACTGACAGGCCGGGCAAGGAGAGCATTGATCAGAGAAGCAGCCAAGAGGCCCATGGTAACTCTGGAGGAGCTGCAGAGATCCACAGTTGAGGTGGGAGAATCTGTCCACATGACAACTATTAGTCGTGCACTCCACAAATCGGGCCTTTATGGAAGAGTGGCAAGAAGAAAGCCATTGTTGAAACAAAGCCATAAGAAGTCCCGTTTGCAGTTTGCCACAAGCCATGTGGGGGACATAGCAAACATGTGGAGGAAGGTGCTCTGGTCTGATGAGACCAAAATTAAAGTTTTTGGCCTAAATGCAAAACGCTATGTGTGGCGGAAAACTAACACTGCACATCACCCTGAACATCATCCCCACTGTGAAACATGGTGGTGGCAGCATCATGCTGTGGGGATGCTTTTCTTCAGCAGGGACAGGGAAGCTGGTCAGAGTTGATGGGAAGATGGATGGAGCCAAATACAGGGCAATCTTGGAAGAAAACCTGTTAGAGTCTGCAAAAGACTTGAGACTGGGGCTGAGGTTCACCTTCCAGCAGGACAACAACCCTAAACATACAGCCAGAGCTACAAGGAATGGTTTAGATCAAAGCATATTCAAGTGTTAGAATGACCCAGTCAAAGTCCAGACCTGAATCCAATTGAGAATCTCTGGCAAGACTTGAAAATTGCTGTTCACAGACGTTCTCCATCCAATCTGACTGAGCTTGAGCTATTTTGCAAAGAAGAATGGGCAAAATTTTCAGCCTCTAGATGTGCAAAGCTGGTAGAGACATACCGCAAAAGACTTGCAGCAGCAATTGCAGCGAAAGCTGGTTCTACAAAGTATTGACTCCGGGGGGGGGGGGGGGGGGGGGTCATGTTATCCTAGGAAGGTCCATTGTTGGCTACTCCTGATAAAACATGAATATAAAAAACACTGCACCTACATCTATTTAGAAACAGAACATGCTGGAAACGCTCCGAAGAATTAATTATTTACATTTTTTGTGCTATCACATTGTCATCTGCATTTACTAATCCCAACAATCGGCCATTGATCTCCAGCCCACCCACCACTATTACTAACCATTGAAAATGCTGGTCCCATATCTTCCCTCCCCCTTCAATGACTATTTTCAAAACCTGATCACCCAAATGCAGCCACAATGGCACTTTATGTTTCTCATATCTTCATAATATTTGACCAGCCATATGAAAGCAAGGACAAAAGAAAAAAACTATTTTGTTTATTTGAATATACATTGGAAAATGTTTGAAATATTGCAGTATTTGAAAGATGGAGAAATAAATCTAAATTAAATCCAACTGATTTGTCGCTGTATTCGATCTTTTTCATATTGTGAAGCAATTATTTCGATCACATATCACTATACTTAAAATACAACTAACTGAGATGTGCATTAACATTTCAGAATGATATGCAAACCTTACGTCAGTGGTCAGTTTTATGTTTGCAAATGGGAAATTTCAGGAGAAAATTCCAAGGGTTTTCTGGTGATTTATGTACATTTACAGAGACTGGGATTGTTTAGGGATAATAGTTCAGGGAAACCCTGAATTACTATGTTTGATTGAACATTTTGAAGAGGTAACAAAGAAGTGATGAAGGCTGTTTGGTAGATATTTTCTACATGGACATACGTAAGGCATTTGACAAGATCGTACATGGTAGGCTGGTCTGGAAGGTTATGGCATACGGGAACCAAGGTAGGCTGGCTAACTAGATCAAAAATTGACTTGGTTATAGGAGGCGATAATGTTGAAAGGATGATTTTCTGACTGAAAGACTGAGACATGTGGTGTACCACAGGGATCCATGCAGGGAACTTTACTGTTTAAAATATATATTAAAGACTTGCACATGAATGTAGGAATTATGGTTGGTAGGTCTGTGGGTGAAACAAAAATGAGTGGTGCTGTGGAAAACGAACAAGGCTATTTAAGGCTAAAGCAGAATTATAGATCAATAGGAAAGTTGTTGGGGTACGGGCAGATTGAATATGATAAGTGCAAGGTGATACATTTTGGGAAGTCAAAGAAAAATAGCGCACATACAGGAAATGATACAACACTAAAAAACATTGATGAACAGAATCCTTGGGCAGTTGACATACTTGCCTTCGTATATTGTGGCGTGGAGTAAAGAATGTTGTGTTGTAGCTTTGTAGAGCACTGATCTGGGAAAACCTGATGTGTGGTTCTGGTCACCATACTGTAGTGTGGATGGGAGAGCGTTGTGTGGATGTAACCACAGTAGTGTGCGATTCACCAGAGCCTTGACTGGTTGTGGGGAGGATAGTATGTGCTTGGCTTGTTTTCCTTAGAAGCTGATAGAAGTATATATAATTATTAAAAGCAAAGGTATGTAATTAAAGTATTTTTCTCATTGTAAATATCAAAAATGAAGGTATAAATTTAAGTTGAGAGAAAGGAGTTTTAAAGGGTATCTGAGGGATAAGTATTGTTTACACTGAGGAGTGGTTGATATCCAAAACTTGCTGCTAGAGGCAGTGGTGGAATTAGATATAATTACTATGCTTATGAGGCAGACACAATGTGGAAACAAGGATCTGCAGATGCTGGTTTACAAAAAAAGACGCAAAGTGCTGGGGTAACTCAGCAAGTCAGGCAGCACCCCTGGAGAACATGGATAGGTAATGCCTCATCAGGAACTTCTATTATACTGTCAGGGAAAATGAAGTTTTGTTTCACAGCAAAAATATGGGCCCTGAACCAAAATGGCACCTAACCATGTACTCCAGTGATGCTACCAGACCCCCTAAGTTATTCTAGCATTTGTGTTTTTTTATGTACTTTATGCATTTAGCCAAACATTTAAATATGCAAAACACAGAAGAATACTCTCCTACAGCAGGAAAATGTAAAAGGACAAAAAGTGCCTGGTTATGTGCTGAACCAATTTTACTAACCACAATTGCTTTTGCATCTTTGCACCTGTATAACAGGAATATGTAAACAGTAGAATCTCCTGGGATCTTGTGGATCGCACCCCCATCACCAGTGTTATGGTTCCCTCACGCATCACAAAGTCATGCAGGATGTCAGATAACTGTGAATTTCGCCTGGTGGAGGTGGGTGGCAGTATTAATGGGAATATTAGGAGAATAAGTTACAGGGAACATTATGGTGGAAATGGGATTGATCTGTGAACAGCTTAAATGACCTTCCACCATATTGTGTTAGTGCCAGCAGCGTGTTAGTCATTTCTACTTTTTTTTGAATGTCCAAATGTTTGTTTTAATGTCTCTCGGTATTTCTTGTGTGGGGGTTGGCGAGGGTGGTAAAGGGGGGAACCGCTTTCGGTCGCCTCCTCCACGGAGAGGCGACTTTTTCCATGTCGCCTCCCTTGCGGCCTAACACCATGGATTGGTGCGGCCTTTCCCGGGGTCGGGCCCGGAGCTTCAGCAGCGGGCGCAGCGTAAACTTTTCATCGCGGAGCGGGTGAGCCCTCGCTGGGGGTCGCCAGAAGGGGGTGCTCCGATCGATGGCCCGCCGACTGTTACATCCTGAAGCCGCGGTCTGCGGTGCTTCTAGCCGCGGCGTGGCGGGGACTTAGATCTTCGACCGCCAGCCTGCAGCCTACATCATCTTGAAGCCGCGGTCTTTGGTAGGGAAGCACCGATTCAGGACTTACCAGGCCTGTACATCTGGCTGCCCGCAGCGACGACTTCCCCGACCACGGGGGAAAATGGAGGAGGACTGACTAAACTTTGTGCCTTCCACCACAGTGATGAATGCTGTGGTGGATGTTTTGTGTTAAATTTTTATTGTGTATTGTGTGTTCTTTTTTATTGTACCACTGCTGGCAAGTTCATATCACTGCACTTCATTGTGTATGTGACGAATAAATCTGACTATTGACTATTGTCACGGAACATGAAGTCTTGATTCACAGCAATAACAAAAGGAGTTAACTTTTGGTCTAAGAGTTGCATTTCAGCTGTCCAACATAATGACTTTTAAACTTCTTGGTATACACTTCTTTCTGTATCCGAGAATGACCACAATTCATCCATAATTGTAACAGGCTAATTATCTGGTCAACTTCATATCTATGTTGCCAACCATATCCTCTGTACCTAATCAATTTTCCACTGAACTTCTGTTTCCTTTCAAAATCTACAAGTTAAGGATTGACCTGCGTGATTGATTTTCCCCCTCTATATAGATACCAATATTTGCGAAATAAAATGAATGATGACATGCAAAAATAAATCACCTGACAAACACAGAATCTCCAGAGACCATAATTGACGGTGGTAACCGTGCTGCAAAAAACGGAATAATGAAAGCTATGGTTCAGGGATCACATTAATATTAATTCCACCATAAAATAGTTTAACACAAGACTATATACTGTATGCAAGGAAATAGCTATCCATGATATCTTTACCTGGGGAGCTATTAGAAAACTATATCTTTGTAAAACTGAATAGATTTTGGCCTTGCATATTGTATTTTATCATGAAACTGGAAATGTAATTTTAATTGGGCTGAGACCCTGTGCCTTTGGATATTCAAATACCCCACATATTTTTTTTGCTAGTCTGGCAGG
Organism: Okamejei kenojei; assembly: GCA_035221665.1. NCBI lineage: Eukaryota > Metazoa > Chordata > Chondrichthyes > Rajiformes > Rajidae > Okamejei > Okamejei kenojei. The sequence continues at coordinate 61,171,752 of CM069132.1, read as the reverse complement.
TTTTATCTCCGTAATAGGATGAATAGAGAATGTAGAAACGTATGAGGCTTGTAAGCAACATAAAAAGCTCATTTTCAGCAATCCACATGCATCTCATTAACTATGTATTCACTATAATACATTTTAATCTTTCTCACGTTCTATATCCATCTTCCTGAATTATTTTGTGTTAAGAAAGGAAATCTTACTTTCCATCTGAGAGAGTAAGCAATAATAATTGTAATTATGGGGGATGGGGATGACGAAAACAGAAGAAATCTGAAATATTATCTAGCTTTCTGTTAGGACAGATGAGATTATCACCAATCCTGTCAGCATAGTTGAACTTCAGAGAGATGCCTATTTTTAAATTATGCATGACAGAAAGTTAATTGTAATCTCTGAAAATTCAGTTTCTTCCAACACAAACAAAAAAGACACAAAATTTAAGGCATTTAATTACCAAATGTAGTTTAGTTTAGTTTATTGCCATGTGTACCGAGGTACAGTGAAAAGTTTTTGTTGCGTGCGAACCAGTCAGCGGAAAGACATTACACGATTACAATTGATCCATTTGCAGTGATAAGGGAATAACTTTTAGTGCAAGGTAAAGCCAGCAAAGTCCGATCAAGGATAGTCCGATCAAGGATAGTCCGAGGGTTATTAACGAGGTAGTGGTTCAGCACTGCTCTCTGGTTGTGGTAGGATGGTTCAGATGCCTGACAATAGCTGGGAAGAAACTGTCCTTGAATCTGGTGATATGCATTTTCACACCTTTCTATACCTTTTGCCTGATGGGAGAGGGGAGAAGAGGAAGTGGCCAGGGTGCAACTCATCCGTGATTATGCTGCTGGCCTTGCCGGGGCAGCATGAGGTATAAATGTAGGAGGAAAATGTACAGTTAATGCAGGAACCTTAACAGCACTGGTGGACAGAGGGTTCAATGTTTGAGTTTAGTTTATTGTCACGTGTACCGAGGTACAGTGAAAAGCTTTTGTTGTGTGCTAACATGTCAGCGGAAAGACAATACATGATTACAATCGAGAGGGATTTTGAGGTCTGAGTTCACAGCTTCCTAAAAGTAGATGGGAGTGGTAAAGAAGGCATCTAGTATGCTTGCCTTCGTCGGTTAGGTCATTGTGTACGAGAGTCAGGAAGTTATGACAAAGCTTTAGTTAGGCCACATTTGAAGTACCGTGTGCAGCTCTGGTTTGCCCCATTACAGGAAGGATGTCGAGGCTTTAGAGATGATGCAGTAAAGATCTACCAGGATACTGCTGGATTAGAGGTTATTAGCTATAAGAAAAGGTGGGACAATCTTGGATAGTTATCTCTGGAGCGTTGAAGGCTGAGGTGAGACTTGACAGAAATCGATAAAACTATGCGAGGCGATGATAGTATTTGATATTTCCACCTTAGGAAAAAGATCCTGACTGTCTGAATTTGTGCCTTAGGGAATAAATGTCAAACACTAAAGGGTATAGCTATAAGGTGAGGTGGATACTTGAAATAAGATGTGAAGGCCAAGTTTTCTTAATCAGGGAGTGGTAGGTGCCCGAAATGCACTGCAATAGAGCAACATGGGTCATTTGCAGGCAGAACGAATTAATTTAATTTGGCATCATGTTTGCCTATGTCCCTAACTCTGTAATTTCTTGGGCAGAGCTGTTGCTCTCTATCTCCTTCCTGTATTCCTTCTCTTCATTGTTCAAGATCCGGCCCACTCCTGTAGTGTCATTTGCAAACTTGTAATGGGTGTTAGAGCAGAATTTGGCAACACAGTCATGAATGTACAGGGTGTACACAGTGCCCATAATGTTTGGGACAAAGACCCATCATTTATTTATTTGCCTCTGTACTCCACAATTTGAGATTTGTAATTTAAAAAAATCACATATGGTTAAAGTGCACATCTTTTATTGAAAGCCATTTTTATACATTTTGGTTTCACCATGTAGAAATCACAGCTGCGTTTATACATAGTCCCCCCATTTCAGGGCACCATAATGTTTGGGACACATGGCTTCACAGGCGTTTGTAATTGCTCAGGTGTGTTTTATTGCCTCCTTAATGCAGGTATAAGAGAGCTCTCAGTACCTAGTCTTTCCTCCAGTCTTTCCATCACCTTTGGAAACTTTTATTGCTGTTTATCAACATGAGGACCAAAGTTGTGCCAATGAAAGCCAAATAAGCCATTAGGAGACTGAGAAACAAGAATAAAACTGTTTGACACATCAGCCAAACCTTAGGCTTACCAAAATCAACTGTTTGGAATATCAATAAGAAAGAGCACTGGTGAGCTTACTAATTGCAAAGGGACTGGCAAGCCAAGGAAGACCTTCACAGCTGATGACAGAAGAATTCTCCCTATAATAATGAAAAATCACCAAACACCTGTCCGACAGATCAGAAACACTCTTCGGGTGTGGATCTCACAACAACATCTATCCCACAAAATACAAGATTGTTTCATCATGTTCTACAGTTACAATATCACATCACAAAATGTATTATAATCCAAGATGAACTAATTCATTGATAGATGCCTCAGAAAGAACTGCAAATGCTGGAAAAATCAAAGGTAGACAAAAATGCTGGAGAAGCTCAGCAGGTGAGGCAGCATCTATGGAGCGAGGTCGAGACCCGAAACCAGAAGATCTAAGGCGACGTTTCGGGTCGAGACCCTTCTTCAGACTGATGTGGAGGTGAGGGGGAAGAAGAAAGGAAGAGGCGGAGACAGTAGGCTATGGGAGAGCTGGGAAGGGGAGGGGAAGGAGGGAGAAAGCAAGGACTACCTGAAATTGTTCATACCGCTGGGGTGTAAACTGCCCAAGCGAAGTTAGCTCCTCATATTTTGCTTGGGCAGCAGCACCTCATATTTCGCTTGGGTGAGGAGCAGCTCCTTATATTTCACTTGGGCAGTTTACACCCCAGCGGTATGAACATTGACTTCTCCAATTTCAGGTAGTCCTTGCTTTCTCCCTCCTTCCCCTCCCCTTCCCAGCTTAACCATGAGGCCTGGGTTACCACATAAAGTAAATGTTAAAATAGTTCTTCAAGATAGTATGTAAGGGTGATTCCCTAAATTATCCTTTGGTTTAGTTATGCCATAATTATGGCATTATCTTAAGCTGGTGATAGAAAACCAGTATTACAAGTAAACCCTTGTTATAACAGACCATGGGGGTGGGGGGGAGGTGGGGATATCAAGTAAGGTATTATCATTGTATGTGGTTGAAAGAAAGAATTGTAGATGATGGTTAATAGACAAAAGTACACAAAGTACTGGAGTAACTCGGCGGGTCAGGCAGCATCACCGGAGAACATGGATAGGTGATGATGGGACCCTTCAGCAGATTGATTCAGTCTGCTGAGTTACTCCAGCACTTTGTATTGTTTCACCTTAAAGCTAGGCTACAGTGTGAGCCACAACAGCTTCTTCAAACGGACCGTGCAGTGAGTAAAGAAGTGACGAAGGGCACGCTGGTGCACCTTGCTCGTTGGGCTGGGCCCTCGGTAGCCTGAGCTCTAAGAGGCTGTGGAGGTAGTGTGAGTCAGGGGTCTGTCCGCTACTACCGGATTCCATTATAAAGGGGTCCGTAAAAACAAGGATTTACCATAATTTCAATAGAAATAAAATTCCAAAGATTGCTAATTTCCCATAAATCTTTGTTTACTAATTAAAAACAACACCTTGGTTTTGTTGCGTCTTAAGATTTTTTTTATGACTCTTACATAATTTTAGACTGCCAGAGAGATAATTGATATATGTCTATGACGCAATTCTATCCTGAGGTCCCTCATAGTTTTTGGCTACCTCTATGTCCAGAAGTGAGGATATAATGATTAATATAGGGCAAATACAGGAAACATGCTGCCTAACTTGATTATTTGTACAGTCTGTATTTAACAGAAACACCATACAGAACTTAAGACTGCAGCTTTTGTGAAAATGTGTTGTACGGATAATGCTGCATATACTAAATATGTATCTTTGAAGTTCCAATTAAAGTGGTTCATATTTTTTGGTGAAGGTTTTATGAGTGGGAACAAGGCAGCCAATGGCAACCTTTGAGAATTTCACATCAATCCTGTTGCTACCCATATTTATTCAGCTGTTTACAAAATACTGCGGTGTTGGAAATCTCCATTTAACTCTCCTTAGATAGGAATTTATTTCTAAATTGTTTCAAAAAGACGAAAGAGGAAATAACCTTTGCGTTTCTTTCCATCCAAGTCAGCAACACTAATTTAAAGACCCCAATAAACTAAATCGGCTGCCGCTTAGGTAGGTTGAGATGACAGATTTTACACAAAATAATTTGATAATGTCATGGAAACCTAAAACGAATGAACACAGAAAAGGAACAAGCTGAGAAGCAGAAATAACCCGGAGTTTATTACTGTGATGTCAGCAGCTGATTGTAGATGCAAGGGAACAGCGCACTTGTGCCTAGTTTCCAAACTCTTGTGAGCCATTAACTTTTCTCACAGGATCAAGAAGGCACACTCATCAGTATCACAAAAGGCATTGTTTGCTATCTTGATAAATGTAAATTACATTTATATAAGTGTGCTGTTTAAAATGGCGTTTTCCTTATTAAAATAACAACATTAATTAATGTAAATAATTTATGGTGTTATCAGTAAATGCACCTCTGCACCAGTTTCCCAATTATAAATGTAAGCAAACACTGCAGCTCTACTGACACATAACTGCGGTCTAGGCATGGAAGTGTGACTACCTATTCAAGTCAACTCATGTATTTATCATCTTCGGAAGTACGGTGAGGTACAAACAGTACATTAATTGCACATAGATTATCCATGAATTATCTAAGAGAGTGACAAGATAAAACTGCAAAAAAAACAGCGACATTGTGTAACGATGTTACAAAACCTACCATCAGCAGCGCTGTAGATCTGCCACTGCCTGTGCGTGCGACTCCAGTGCTTTTGGAAGGGGGGGAATTAAATGCAGGTTTGTATTGGTTGTCGGAAAGGGATTTCCTCGGGCTGCCAACTGATGAAGAAAAATCAATCGGGCTTCCGTTCCCGGTTTATTTTTTTTTTTAATTGCTGGACGATTTAATCGCTGGATTGAAGTAAAAGACGACTTCAACTTCACGGATCGCAATATCAGGACAAAACAAAAGGTATGTCGTATATTTAACATATTTTCTTGCTTTTTGGTATGGCTTCATTCTAATTGTATGATGTGAAAATGTTATTTAGGTCCCATACGAATCGGCCATGTCTTGCCTGCCGATATGGGCTTAAAGGTTATGGCAACGGCAACATTCCAATCGATCACATTCCAGAAACATCCACTCTCAATATAATCAAATTCATTATATTTTTGCACAATCAAGTCATATGAACACCTAAATAATCTATATTTTGTGTTATAGTCTATCCATGGTCAATATTTTCATACTAAATATCCACAGCACAGTTTTAGTCAGATTGTGCAAAAAAATATGATTTTGATTATCTTGAGTAGATGTTTCTGGATTAATTTATGGGAATTAAACATTCCATTTGGCATATAAATTCATGACAAAGTGAGATTTAAAAATTGTGTTATATTGTGAATTCTTGTGTGAATGGGATCAGTTTGTTATTTGTTATTTGGATACTTAGGCTATTTAAAAAATATAGCCTTTTCTTAAGAAATGGGTAGATGTTTAGATCTAGTAATTGAAGTTAGATGATAAATTGATTAGATGAAAAATTCATTCAGTTCTCTTAATTTTTAAGAAAGTAATGAGCTTTTGACTGCACTCGATCACAGCTTTTGTGTTAAGTCAATGGAAAAGCAATAGGGAACAAGATGCTAATTTCCGAGTATGAAAATGACCATAACTTTTTAAATACTGAAGATATAAGATATGAAAGTGAATTAGGTATCAAATTAAAGTTCTTTTTTATGCTTTATCTGATGGGATAAATTACAGGCTTGATTTTTAAAATCTCAAAATTTTGTAACATTCCTACATTGTGTAAAAACCACAGAAAACAAGTTTGTGGTGGTCTGTAGTGTTTCTTTGCTGAGGTACTGTAGGATTACTGTTATGCAGGTTGGTTCAACAACATCATGGGTGTAGGAAAGCAGCTTTCTCTGAACCTGGTGGTGTGAGACCTCTGTACCTCCTGCCCAATCGTACCAGCGAGAAGAGGGACTGGCCCGGATGGTGGTGATCCTCTATAATAAATGCTACTACCTAAGGCAGAGCATCATGTAGATGTTTCATTGATGTGCCTTTGATGAACTGAGCTGGATCTCCCTGCTCTCTGCAGCCTCTTGCGTTTCTGTGCGTTGGAATTTCGGTATCAGGGCATGATGCAGCCAGAGAGGATATTTTTAATAAATTTCCAGAAATTTGTCACAGTATACAGCGACATACTGAATCTCTTTAAACTTCACCGAAAGTAGAGATGGTGGCACTCCTTCTTTGTGATTACATCTCCATGGTGGGCCCAGGACAGGTCCTCCAAAATGTTAATGCCCAGGAATTTGATTTTGTTAACGTTGAGTGAGATGTGGTTGCAGCACTACCCAAGCAGTATTTCTAACCCTGTCCTGTGCACTGACTCATCACCAAGTGTAATTTGAGTAACAACAATGGTGTTGTTAGCAAACCTGATGCCATTTTAGCTGTGCTTGGCCATACAGTCATACAGTAAAGAAGGAGGCAATGCACGCAGCCCTGAGGGATACCTGTGGTGACTGTCTGTGAGGAGGATTTGTCATTACTGAGTCAGGTCTACCAGTGAGGAAGTCAAGGTTCCAGTTGCAAAGGAAGGTACAGAGCTTCAGGTCTTGGAACTTAGGTGAGGATGATTGTGTCGAACAGCAGCTGTAATCGATGAACAGCAGCCTAACATAAGTGTTCCTGTTATACAGATATCCAGACTAGATTGCAGAGCTGCCAGCGAGATAGCATTTGCTGTTGACCCTGTTGTGGCGATAGGCAAATCGTGGCGGATCTAGGTTAGTTTTTGAGGCAAGAGTTGCTTCATTAGCAAAGCGTTTCATTGCAGTGGATATGCGCTACTGGAAGGTAGTCATTGAGGCACATCACCATGCTCTTCTTCAAAACCTATATGATAGGTACCCTTATGAAGCATGTGAGAACGAACTTCAGACCGCAGAAGCAAGGAGATTGAAAATATCCTTAAATACTTCAGCCAGCTGGTCTGCACAGGTCTTTAGCATTCGGCCAGTAACTATCTGGGTTGGATACTGCGTGGATTCACACTTTTGTACAATGCTCTGATGTCGGTCTCAGAGACTGAGAACACAGGGGCTGTGGGGTCTCATGTAGGTATCATTGTTCACACTATCAAAGTGTGCATAAAAATATTGGCGTTCATCCAAAAGTAATGTACCATTGCCGTTTATGCTACCTGGTTTCAAGTTGTAGGAAATGATAGCATGCAAGCCTTGCCACAGCTGTCGAGTACAATTGCTAATACTAACAAATATCTTTTGAAGAAACTTCCCTGTCAATTTATGCTCATTTACTCATTTTGATATTATTGTACTTAAGGGAAGAAACAATTTCTTCATAACAGAATGCAGAATGGATTTATCTTTAACAACTTTGTTAACCACTGTTCTGACTCACAGCAATTGCGTTGCTTTTGCTATATTATTTACAGTATTATTAAGAACAGGTTTGGGCTTTCCACAAACTAAGACATTCGCAGCACATGCAATACAGATGTCAGAAAGTGGAAAAAAATGAAATTAGCTACTGATTCTGTTCTCAACTAGAACATGTAGCTGTGACAATCTAGGAGGCACCAAATAAAATCACAATGTATCAGAACATTAGATTTCAGAACCTGTCATAGGTTAGTTACAAATAAGGAAATACATTAATCTGAGTTATATCCCATTTAATTGCAATTTTGTTAAACCTTAGTTCCTGATGCTCCCAGCCTGTATGCAATCTTTGACACAGTTTATCACACCATTCCCCCCCACAATGTTTGTGCTGAACACGATGCCCAGCTGAACTGATCTCATCTGCCTCCACATTATTCATATACCTCTATTACCTGTACTTCTATGTGCCAATCTAAAAGCCTCTTAAACGCCATTATTGTATTTGTCTCTACCACCACCCCAGGCAATGCGTTCCAGGTTCCCACCACTATCTGTGAAAAAAACTTTCCCCACCCATCTCCATTAAACGTCCCCCCTCTCACCTTGTGCCCTCTAGTGTTTAAAAATTCCATCTTGGGAAAAAGGTTCTGACTGTCTACCCTATCCATGCCTCTCATAATTTTATATCTTCTATCAAGTCTCCCCTCATCTCCGACGTTCCAGATAAAACAAACCGTCTATCCAACCTCTCCCTGTAGCTGAATGCCTCTAATCCAGGCAGCATTGCGGTAACCCGATGATACTCCAGCATTTCAAGTCTATCTTTATAATTCTGGTTAGACTCCTCTGCACCTTCTCCAAAGCCTTCACATCTTTCCTGTAATGGGGCGAACAGAACTGCAAGCAATACTCCAAATGTAACCTGACCAAAGTCCTATAGGGGCTGCCTCATGACTTCCTGATTCTTATATTCAATGCCCTAACAATGAGGTCAAGCATATCATTCAGTGCTCTCCATAATGTTTGGGACAAAGACCCATCATTTATTTATTTGCCTCAGTACTCCACAATTTGAGATTTGTAATAGAACAATCACATGTGGCTAAAGTGCACATTGTCAGATTTTAATACAGGCCATTTTTATACATTTTGGTTTCATCATGTAGAAATAACAGCTGTGTTTATACATAGTCCCCCCATTTCAGGGCAACATAATGTTTGGGACACATGGCTTCACAAGTGTTGTAATTACTCAGGTGTGTTTAAATGCCTCCTTAATGCAGGTATAAGAGAGCTCTCAGCACCGAGTCCTCCAGTCTTTCCATCACTTTTGGAAACTTTTATTGCTGTTTATCCAATGAAATTCAAATAAGCCATAATGAGACTGAGAAACAAGAATTAAACTGTTAGAGTTGTTAGCCAAACCTTAGGCTTTCCAGAATCAACTGTTTGGAACATCATTAAGAAGAAAGAGAGCACTGGTGAGCTTACTAATCACAAAGGGACTGGCAGGCCAAAGAAGACCTCCACAGCTTTATTATCTCTATAATAAAGAAAAATCACCAAACACCTGTCCGACAGAAGACTTCATGAACAGAAATATAGAGGCTACACTGCAAGATGCAAACCACTGGTTAGCCACAAAAATAGGATGGCTGCGTTACAGTTTGCCAAGGCGGTTACAGTTTGTCAAGACATACTTGAAAGAGCAACCACAGGCCTGGAAAAAGGTCTTGTGGACAGATGAGACGAATATTAACATATCAGAGTGATGGCAAGAGCCAAGTATAGAGGAGAGAAGGAACTGTCCAAGATCCAAAGTATACCACCTCATCTGTGAAACACAGCGGTGGGGGTGTTATGGCCTGGGCATGTATGGGTGTTGAAGGTACTGGCTCACTTATCTTCATTGATGATACAACTGCTGATGGTAGTTGCATAATGAATTCTGAAATGTATAGACACATCCTATCTGCTCAAGTTCAAACAAATGCCTCAAAACAAGGGCATCAATAATACCGGTGCCCAAGAAGAGCAAGGTGACATACCTCAATGACTATCGACCAGTGGCACTAACGCCTGTGGTGATGAAGTGCTTTGAGAGGTTGATCATGGCGCAAATCAACTCCTACCTCGACAAAAACCTGGACCCACTGCAGTTCGCTTACCGCCACAACAGATCAACGGTGGATGCGATCTCGCTGGTCCTCCACTCCGCTCTGGACCACTTGGACAACAAAAACTCATATGTCAGGCTGTTATTCTTCGATTACAGCGTGGCATTTAACACAATCATCCCTTCCAAGCTGGTTACCAAACTTTCATAACTGGGTCTCTGCGCATCCCTCTGCAATTGGATCCTCGACTTCCTCATTCACAGACCACAGTCTGTTCGTATGTGGTAATGTATCACACTCGATAACAATCAGCACGGTGGCATCTCAAGGCTGCATGCTCAGCCCTCCTGTTGTACTCACTTTATACTCATGACTGCGTAGCCGGTCATAGTGCGAACTCCATCATCAAGTTCGCTGACGACACCACTGTTGTGGGACGTATCACTGATGGGGATGAGAGAGAGTATAGAAGAGAGATCGAGCGATTGTTCATATGGTGCCAGCACTATAACCTGGCCCTCAACACCAACAAAACCAAGGAACTGATTGTGGACTTTGGAAGGAGTAGGATGGGGACCCACAGCCCTGTTTATATCAACAGATCGATGGTTAAAAGGGTCAAGAGCTTCAAATTCCTGGGCGTGTACATCTCTGAAGATCTTTCCTGGTCCGAGAACACAGATGCAATTATTAAGAAAGCTCATCAGCGCCCCTACTTCCTGAGAAGAGTACGGAGAGTCGGTCTGTCAAGGAGGACTCTCTCTAACAGCTACAGGTGCACAGTAGAGAGCTTGCTGACCAGTTGCATCGTGGCTTAGTTTGGCAACTTGAGCGCCCTGGAGAGGAAAAGACTACAAAAAGTAGTAAACACTGCCCAGTCCATCATCGGCTCTGACCTCCCTTCCATCGAGGGGATCTATCGCAGTCGCTGCCTCAAAACGGCTGGCAGCATCATCAAGGTCCCACACCACCCTGGCCACACACTCATCTCCCTGCTACCTTCAGGTAGAAGGTACAGGAGCCTGAGGACTGCAACAACCAGGTTCAGGAATAGCTACTTCCCCACAGCCATCAGGCTATTAAACTTGGCTCGGTCAAAACTCTGAACATTAATACCCCTTGATCTGTTATTTGCACTTTATCAATTTATTCATTCATGTGTGTATTTACGTATATAATGGTATATGGACACATTGATCTGTTTTGTAGTCAATGCCTACTATGCTCTGTTGTGCTAAGCAAAGAAAGAATGTCATTGTCCTGTCAGGGACACATGACAATAAACTCTTTTGACTTTGACTTTGACATTTGAAACTCATTGGCCATTCTTCAGCAAGACAATGATCACAAACATACTGCTGAAGCAACAAAGGAGTTTTTCAAAGCTAAAAAATGGTCAATCCTTGAGTGTCCATCAATCATCCAATCTGACCCCATTGAGCATGCCTTTTATATGCTGAAGAGAAAACTGAAGGCGACTAGCCCCCAAAACAAGCATAAGCTAAAAATGGCTGCAATACAGACCTGGCAGAGCATCACTAGAGAAGACACCCTGCAACTGGTGATGTCCATGAATCGCAGACTTCAAGCAGTCATTACATGCAAAGGATATGCAACAGATACTACACATGGCTACTTTCATTTACATGACATTGCTGTGTCCCAAGCATTATGGTGTCCTGAAATGGGAGGACTATGTATAAACACTGCTGTAATTTCTACATGGTGAAACCAAATTGTATAAAAATGGCCATTATTAAAATCTGACAATGTGCACTTTAACCACATGTGATTTTTTTCTATTACAAATCTCAAATTGTGGAGTACAGAGGCAAATAAATAAATGATGGGTCATTGTCTCAAACATTATAGAGGGCACTGTATGTAGTACTTTTCCCAGATCTGTTTATGTTCTTTCCACTTAACATATTTTGCCCAGCTATTCCATAATTCCTGAGCTACCCCACCTGACTGCATTGCCGTTTCAAGTTTGTATCTTCTGTAAATTTGGTAACTTGGCATTGTTTTGCGTCTCAGTCATTTATGTAAATTGGAAACAGTAGTGGGCCAGACACTGAGCCCTGAGGCAGCTAACACAGTGCTAACCTCCCCTCCCCTTTTCACTGTACTTTGGTACACGTGACATTAATAAATGTAAACGTATCCTAGGATCTTTTATAGGCTTCCTCTATTTCCTCTCTAGTGATTGGACCATGAACTAAATGCAGATATTTCATACCAGCTAAACCTCACCATGATCCCTCAAGCACGTACGTGTCTCTGATTTAATACACTGCTTGCCCAACATCCACTACAGGATTAAGCGTAATACCCTCCAGGGGAAGATTGAGATCATTGTCTTAAGTTCCAATTACAAATTCAAATACCCAGCCAACAGTTCCAGCTCTTTGCTCGATCAAATTTTAAGCAAGAACCAGATTATTTGCATCTTTGGTGTAAAATCTGACCCACTGAATAAGAGTGTCTTACTCTCACATGCAGGCTCAGTTTCTCTTATTTTCCAGATTCCACTTGTCTCCCATTGAAATGTTGTTAAAGTCTTCCTCATTTTATTTATCATAGGTATGTTTATTTCATAGAATATACCACTATTACTTTTACATATTTAGTGTGCCATTTGGTAATGTTTCCCATATTGTTATCACTGTCCCTTGGGTGTCTTCCAGTTTCAATTTTGGGGATCATTAGTGATTACCAGCGCAACATTTCTTTAGCTTCCCCAAAACACTGGGTGAAGAAATGTTCACAAAGTACAGTGACCAACTTAGACTCTGAATTATTCAAGTTCTCTCAGTTCATGGAAACAGGAGCAGGAGCAGGAGCAGGAGCAGCCCCCTAGAGTCTGCTCCGTCATGGGAACATGAGTGATCCAATCTTGGTCTTAATACCATATTCTCCCTCTCACACTATTCCCCCCGTGAATCCCATATAATTCAAAGGACTGTTAACAGATTTAAGTACCTCCTTCCCTATAGCTCTATTATTTATTATTATTTGGATTTTTTAATATATCTACCACATGGTGCGATTCAAAATAATTATTTAGAATTGTTGTCATTTTATAACAACATACAACATTAAAACAGTGCTTCAACCAACCATGCGTTTGGTTTAGAGATATAGTGCAGAAACAGGCCCTTCGGCCCACCGGGTCCGCACCGACCAGTGATCCCCGCACATTAACACTATCCTACACCCACTAGGGACTATTTTTACATTTACCAAGCCAATTAACCTACAACCTGTACGTCTTTGGAGTGTGGGAGGAAACCGAAGATCACGGAGAAAACCCACGCAGGTCAGGGGGAGAACGTACAAACACCGTACAGACAGCACCGGGGTCTCCGGCGCTGCATTCGCTGTAAGCAACATCTATACCGCTGCACCACTGTGGCTGCCTTTGCTGATCAACAAACACTCAATTTGTGCTGGAAAGAACTGCAGATGTTGGTTTAAATTGATGTTAAACACAAAATGCAGCAGGACAGGCAGCATCTCTAGAGAGAAGGAATGGGTAACATTTCGGGTCGAGACCCATCTTCAGACTGATGTCAGGGGAGTGGGACAGAAATAGAATGTAGTCGGAGACAGTAAGACTGGTGGGAGGGGGAGGGGATAGAGAGAGAGAGAGAGAGAGAGAGAGAGAGAGAGAGAGAGAGAGAGAGAGAGAGAGATATTTGAAATTAGAGGTCAATGTACATACCGCTGGGTGTAAGCTACCCAAGCGAAATATGAGGTGCTGTTCCTCCAATTTGCACTGGGCCTCACTCTGACAATGGAGTAGGCCCAGGATAGAAAGGTCAGATTGAGAATGGGAGGAGGAGTTAAAGTGCTGAGCAACTGGGAGATCAGGTAGGTTATTGCGGACTGAAGGGAGGTATTGAGTGAAACGACCACCAAGCCTGCGCTTGGTCTTGCATTGATATACAGGAGTTGACATCTGGAACAGCGGATACAGTAGATAAGGTTGGAGGAGGTGCAAGTGAATCTCTGCCTCACCTGAAAAGAGTCGGGGTCCTTGGATGGAGTCGGGGTCCTTGGAGGAGGTAAAGCGACAGGTGTTGCATCTCCTGCGGGTTGCAGGGGAAAGTACCTGGGCAGGGGGTGGTTTGGCTGGGAAGGGATGAGTTGACCTGGGAGTTGCGGAGGGTACGGTCTCTGCGGAAAGCAGAAAGGGGTGGATATGGGAAGATGCAGCCAGTACTGGGATCCCGTTGGAGATGGCGAAAATGTCAGAGGATGATATGCTGTATGTGACAGCTGATGGGGTGGAAGGTGAGGACAAGGGAGACCCTGTCCTTCTTACGAATGGGGGGAGGGGGAGCATGAGCAGAGCTGCGGGATATCGAGGTGACCCTAGTGAGAGCCTCATCTATAATGGAAGAGAGGAACCCCTGCTCCCTAAAGAATGAGGACATCTCCGGGGACCTGATATGGAAAACCTCATCCTGGGCGCAGGTACGGCATAAACGGAGGAATTGGGAGTTGGAGATAGTGTCTTTCCAGGAAGCAGGGTGGGAACACTCATTTTGCACTGATCCCATTTTATTGTCCCTATATTTCCAGCAACATCTTCCACATTCAGCCACTCGATACAATAAATAGTGGTTTATTAATCTATCAACTATCTTTTGCAAAGTGAGAGAAAACCTGAGCACACAGAGGAAACCCACCCGACTTAGGGAGAATGTGTAAACTCTGCACAGACAGCACCAAAGGTTTGGAAGGAATCGTTTTTGTTTCTTCACTGTATATATATTGTCTTCATGTGATCAAATGTTCAGTAGATAAGAACATTTCATCTCCAATTTCAAAAATGCAAAAGCTATTCTGAATTACTCCCCCGATGAAATTCAAGATCTTCTAGGTGTTACAGTTTTTACAGTATTAATTAAGTTTAATCTTGGTTTTTCTTATATCACACAGAATCAATTTCTTGTACTAGACTTGCCACTTCTCAAACATAACATCTATCTCCATTTATATAACACCTTTAATGTAATGAATACATCTCAAGGCAAATGATATTATTTAGTTGATAGGGCAATAGGGATACTTCAGGACACTATAGGCCGGTGAGTCTGACATTAATGTTAGGGAAGCATTTGGAGAGGAACTTGGGGTTAGGTTTTACTTGCATTTGGAAAAGCATGGTTTTGCTAGGGACAGTCTGCATGGCTTTGTGCATCACTGTACATTATCAGGATTAAATTCTACCTGTCATTGCTCTGCCCATTTTACCAGACTATGGAAGGTCATGTCAAGCACACTGCAAAGTACTTATTTAGATAAACTTCTCTCTGCTATTACTTTTTCTTTTGGTGTTGGTGTTTGGTTTCTATTGTTCCCTTTCAATTAAAATAGTTTTTAAATATTATTTTTATTTTCCACGTGTTCATTTTGTATTTCTATTTGGTCCAAGAGCTTTGACTTTTATTGTTATTTTCCATCAACAATATCTAGAGGTGGACTCCTTCACCTTACATCCCAGTGCACACATTTTAACGTAACGTCTTATTATATCTACTTTATTAATACTAAATTATAAAACAAATCTCAGTTTCATCCCCCCCACTGTAACTGATACCACTGAATTACAAGTATATAAATATATAATTACAATATACGGCTCTGCCAATTCTTTGACGCTTTGCTTAAGCTTCCTGACTTTGAGTGACCATCATTCTCTCACATGTATCTTTTGGTAGGGTTTTACGAAATTGAATTCAGAATCAGGAGCACAAGCTGGGTGTTATCTCTCCATAGTTTAGAAATTGCAAGGCCATTGATTTAAAATTTTAAAAGAACAAACTTGCACATTCAGTGTGACAAAAGGGGACATTGTTCTTTTGTACCTGTGGGAGTGATGCTTCGAAATGATGACGACGGAGTAACAGGCGGTGTGACTGGAGGAGTAAGGCTGCCGCTGTTATGGCGCTGCGGTGTTGAAATACTTCCTCGACCAATTGTACTTGATAATGATAAAGATAGTTTCGGCTGAATCTTTTTCTTCAAGGTTTCTTGTTCCCGGCGAGCGGCATCTGTCATAAATCTGCAGTTGCAAAACAAAGCACAGAGGATTTGTGGCATCCTACCAGAAATAATGTTTTCCCAGGTCACTTTTACTGTATCAAACCTTTTAGGATACATGAGAAAAACAATTTGGGAGGAATGTAGAAGTGGAAATTGCACACCTTTAAAATAACTAGTCTGTAATGAGACCTCATGTGCTATTTTGCAATGACAAACCAATGAGTTAAATTACTGATTATATCTTTGAAATGCTATCTTTGCTTAAGTCTCAGCTTGATTCAGGTTGAACTCTCATCACGGAGGCAGAATAACTTGTATATGCCTTGAAGGCACAAGCTAAACTACTGTTTCATTGCATTACTAATAGAGGTACAGATCTAAGGGAATGTACCTATTGAATGAGGCACAATAGGGAGATTCCATTTTGGTGTTTATCTGGATTAACTCAACAGCATCAAAACATATTGACTAACTTACTAATTTGGTGCCATGCAAAAAACAGCGTGGGAATTCTCAAGACTTCAAAAATGCTTTTCAACCACAAAATCTTCTATCTTTGTGGATCTCAATCCTTTGCATAAAGGTCAATTCTATTATTGTCTGAAGAAGGGTTTTGGCCCGAAATGTTGCCTATGTCCTTCATTCCATAGATGCTGCTGCACCCGCTGAGTTTCTCCAGCATTTTGTGTACCATCAATTCTATTAATCTCTCTTCATTGGCTAACTCCCTCATCCCAGGAATCAATCGAGTGAATCTAAACTGTATTGAACTATCTGTGTTGGTTAAGGAATCCAAAATGGATAGTTTTGTGCAATCTCAGCAAAATTTCCATACTCCTGTACACTGGTCTCCCTTGTAAAATGACCAACGTTTAATTTCCCTTTCTCACTGTGTACTATATTTATAGCTATTCATATCCAGTTTTCCTGAACCAACTTACCATTTACCTTATGTACAACAATATCTGGTGGCCGATTAGGAAAAGGGGAGATGCAACGAGATCTGGGTGTCATGGTACACCAGTGATTGAAAGTAGGCATGCAGGTGCAGCAGGCAGTGAAGAAAGCAAATTGTATGTTGGCATTCATAGCAAAAGGATTTGAGTACAAGAGCAGGGAGGTTCTACTGCAGTTGTACAGGGTCTTGGTGAGGCCACACCTGGAGTATTGAGTACAGTTTTGGTCTCATAATCTAAGAAAAGACGTTCTTGCCATAGAGGCAGTACAGAAAAGGTTCACCAGACTGATTCCTGGGATGGCAGGACTTCATATGACGAAAGACTGGATAGACTTAGCTTGTACTCGCTGGAATTTAAAAGATTGAGGGGGGATCTTATAGAGACTTACAAAATTCTTAAGGGGTTGGACAGGCTAGATGCAAGAAGATTGTTCCCGATGTTGGGGAAGTCCAGAACAAGGGGTCACAGTTTAAGGATAAGGGGGAAGTCTTTTAGGGCCGAGATGAGAAAAACATTTTTCACACAGAGTGGTGAATCTGTAGAATTCTCCGCCACAGAAGGTAGTTGAGGCCAGTTCATTGGCTACATTTAAGAGGAAGTTAGATGTGGCCCTTGTGGCTAAAGGGATCAGGGGGTATGGAGAGAAGGCAGGTCCAGGGTACTGAGTTGGATGATCAGCTAAGATCATACTGAATGGCGGTGCAGGCTTGAAGGGCCGAATGGCCTACTCCTGCACCTATTTTCTATGTTTCTATGTTTCTATCTACTTCTTCATTTATTCTGCTTTTCTGAGAGGTAACTGAAATTACTTCAGTTAGAAAGTGAATCTTTGGAAGTCACTGCTCAAGAGGAATTGGAGGTTTGGGTATGGAGTGTATTCAAGATGGTTACCAATAGATATGTATATACTAAAATGAACCAGGGGGTACACAAAAAGCTGGAGAAACTCAGCGGGTGCAGCAGCATCTAAGGAGCGAAGGAGGTATTGGGATTAGTGCAGGAG
This sequence comes from Okamejei kenojei, assembly GCA_035221665.1. NCBI lineage: Eukaryota > Metazoa > Chordata > Chondrichthyes > Rajiformes > Rajidae > Okamejei > Okamejei kenojei. The sequence goes on along the minus strand of CM069132.1, from coordinate 61,154,025 downwards.
AGTAACAATTGTGGTAACAAAAAACCATCAGCAAGAATCTCACCGAATGGTGAAGCAACAACTAGTGTGGAATGACTTCTGGGGTACACAAAAGGCTGTAGAAACTCAGTGGGTGCAGCAGGGTCTGAAGAAGGGTGTCGACCCGAAATGTCGCCCATCTCCTTCGCTCCTTGGATGCTGCTGCACCCGCTGAGTTTCTCCAGCCTTTTGTGTACCCTCGATTCTCCAGCATCTGCAGTTCCTTCTTTAATACTGGAATGACTTCTGTTTTGTTCTCTTCCCAAAGAATTGTATAGCCCCTCATTTTTCTATATTATATAACACTTTTAAATGTAAGCACCTCCTATTTAAGCCACCTGTAACCCACCAACTCAGGACAATAGAAAAGCATGCAAAACATTTATTTCTTCAAAAAGGCATACAAGCAGAATTCTAATTACTGAGAAAACCTCCCAATGATTATAACATTCATTATTTTACTTCGGAGTCACGTCAGTGACTACGTGAAGACCCCGCCAGTACGCATGCGCGACATATTGTCGCTCGCATTTGCAGTCGACAGCTGGAGGGGTGAGTGCACTTCCCCAACGACACCTTCAAAAGAGGCTTCAAGGTAAGTTTTAACCAACCTTAAGCTGGTTGCCCCTGTGAGAGAATTATTTACTTAGAGGTACGATGGAGTCGAAGAATGGAAAGGCGAAAGCCTCCAAGGGCCGCGGGTCTACGGAGGGAAGTCAGCGGCTGCTATCCTCGGAGCTGCCCGCAACATCGGCAGCACCCGCTTCGCGGGCGGGGAAAAAGTCGAGGAAGTTGGGGAGCCCTGTGCAGTTGACAAGGTCCGACTCTCCACCACAGCAGAGTAAGGAGCTGCATGTTGGTCGGAGCACCGCGCAGGAGCAGGGCAGTGAAGACCCTGACTCCCTGCCGCTATCGCCCAAACGACTAAGGGCTAGCGGCAAACAGGTGCGTGATATTGTGCCACGGACAGCGGCACGTTCTGTTTCCCCTGTGTTACAGGTCTCCAGAGGGCGGACCAGGGGGAAAGCCGCATCCAGGTCGAGCCCTGCTGCAGCGGCCGGCATCGACATGCCACCGGAGAAGACTGCCAGATTGCGGACCGGTGATGGACCTGCTGGGAAGTCGGGGAGCCCCGCTGGAGCGGGAGGTACCGGCTCAACACCGGGACAGGCTGCCAGAGTGCAGGCCGGTGGCAGTGTATTTCGGTCGTGTGGCCCCGCTGAGGCGGCAGGCAGCAACCATGTGCCGTCTCAGACCCGTATAACCGGGTCTGGTGGTAAGCCCGCGCGGATGTCGGGGAGCCCCGCTGCGGCGGCCGGCACCGACTCTTCTTCACTACTGTCATAGCAGACAGGCGGACCGCTACAGTCCGGAAGACGGCGGACTAGCGGCATGTCCGTGCGGGAGTCGTGTAGCCCTGCAGGAGCGGCAGGCAGCGACTACCTGCCAACGTATCCTTGACATCACCTCGACGAGGTGCGGTCCGTTGGCAGAAGCCCCAGTTGTTCTGAAGAACCTGGGGAAGTCGGCTTGCCGTCCGCAGATAGCGATGGCGTTTGCATGGTCCGGATGGAGCAAATGATCGAACAGCTGCTCGAGCGGGACCTGGAACATCAAGAACGGGGTCCCTACGATCTAGGAGCCATACCGCGGGTCCACCGAGTATTTCTCCTTCATCCGCCGGCAGCGCCACGAGTCAGCGGTTAGCTGACTTTGAAGAGGGGTTGGCACAGGAACCAGCAGAACCAGAAATTCCGGAAGAAGAGCTACTGGAGGTAGTGTCCAAATTTGCCAAGCCAGGACATTCATGGAAACCGCTACAAGCCAAACTCGCGGCGAGCATAAATTACCTCACAACCCACCAGCTGCAGGAACAGGTGTTGACGGAGGCCATGGAAAAATACAAAGCCCCAGGTAATTGTGTATCACTGAATGTCCCAACAGTCAACACGCCCATCTGGGGGAACATTAGTCCTGGAATCAGGGCCCAGGAGCTGAAAATTCAGAAGATCCTCAAGCTGTTGACATCAGGCATTACAGCATTTGCCAGAACCCTGGACGGGACAGATATGACAGAGGAGTAACAAGATGAGATCAACTGTTTCAGAAAAAGCTCCATCCGGCCCACACTTAACCCTAAATTTGCAGGACTGTGCAAAGCCTCTGCTACACCGCTGCCAGGACAGCTGTTCGGGGAGGACCTGCCAAATCAGGTCAAAGAATTGGATGAGGAGGCCAAAGCAGTTGGATTAATGAAATCTCCGTCATCAGCCAAGCCACAGGCGTATCGGAGGCACCACCCATACGCAAATACCAGGCCTCGGGGACAACCCGACAGGGCACCAAGAGCATATCCACCGACCACACCCTATCAGCAGAAGCCTTTTTTAGGGCAGGGCCAGCATGGAAGATGCGCCAACCTCCCACCCCAGCAACACAACATCCACCAAAAGCCCAGAACATCAAGCCCCGCCGGTAACCATGGAGGTAAAGGGGTCTGGTTCTCTTGAGAGTGTTGCTTGCATAACCTCACAAGTAGGAAGGAGATTGTGAGCATTCTGGGATGCATGGGGTGCTGTAACTTTGGAAATCTTTATTTTACTAAGCATTCAGGGTTATGAGATTGAATTCATAAATGGGCATCTTCCCCCGACTCAACATGTACCTGACCAGAAATTTGCACTCTCTCAAAAGGAGAAAGAGGAAGGACATGTAGAAATATTAAGGCTGTATGCCAAGGGGGTAACAGAGAATACAACACATGAACCTCTTGAGTTTGTGTCTAACATCTTTACTAAAAACAAAAAATATGGTGGATGTCGAATTAGATTAGATTTGATTATCCTTTATTGTCATTCAGACCTTTCGGTCTGAACAAAATTTCGTTACCTTGCAGTCATAACATATAATAAAAAAACAAAACACACAATAAACACATTTAACATCCACCACAGTGAGTTCACCAGGCACCTCCTCACTGTGGTGGAAGGCAAAAGTCTTAGAGTCTCTGTCTTCTTCCCTCCTTGTTCTCCCACTGCGCTGCTCCTGCCAGTGGTAAGTTTAAACCTGGAAGGTAAGTTTAAACCTGGAAGGTAAGTTTAAACCTGGAAGGTAAGTTTAAAGGGAACACAAAAAGCTGGAGAAACTCAGCGGGTGCAGCAGCATCTATGGAGTGAAGAAGAAACTTATTTCTATGGTTGTTTTTTGTGTTGCAGGAAGCTCCTCATAGAGTTTCCCTGCTGGATTCGGGGAGAAGTTGGATGGGCCGTGGGGAAACCGGTTATGGACCGTGGGGAGATCCCGGTCCGGATCGCGGAAGCGTGGGTAGCCGCCGGACGTCGGGTTCGCTTCCCAAGTCGCTGACAAGGAGGTCAACGACACCCAGGAGGGGAGTGTGAGTGGGGATTCCCCCAGTATGGGGGTAGACCAAGTGAAAGGTCCATCGCTGACTATGGGGTCAGCAGCTCCAAGACCACAATGGTCCCCCCAGAAAAAGGGGTTAGACTGGCAGTAAGCCGGTCTCGCTACCCCAGTCACTAACAATGGGGTCAGCAGCTCCCAGACCGCTTAGGTCTCCCCAGAAAAGGGGAAAACTGGCAGTAAGCCGGCCTCGCTACCCCAATCGCTGACAATGGGGTCAACAGCTCACAGACCGCTATGGTTCCCCCAGAAAAGGGGTTAAACCACGAGGAAGCCGGTCAGGCCTTGGGACTCGGTCGAGTCGGGCCAGGAGGGTTCCCCTCCTTCTATGGGTAGCGTCTGCGGACGCGTAAAGCCCACCTGGAGTACCTGATGGAGAGGTTGCTCCAAAGAGATATGCTCCAAAGAAGAGAGCTATCTGAGCCCGGGTATTAAGGAGAACCCTCTGGCAGCGGCACCTGTCTCAGGGCTGCACAATGTCTCCCTCTCTGAGGAGGGGAGCATCCAGGGTCAGTTTCAGTCTGGCCCAGAGTCATATTCTGATATAGGTCCGAAGGGCCATGTCAGCGCAGGTATCCTCAGGGGCCTGCGGCAGCACCTGTCTCAGGGCTGTCTACGAGTCTCCCTCTCTGTGGAGGGGAGTGCGAGGATATACTCGCAAGCGAAGAGGCAGAAAACCCGGAAGGGGCCAGATTTTCCCTCATGCTACAAGTGCCGGCAGTGAACAGAGCTATCAAATGAAACCAGCCGCCGAATCTTCTCTTCAGGAAAGACTTATCCAACAGGTATACCTGGATGAGAAAGCAAGCTTCATCGTATCGGCGACGACACCCCCACGCCTCATCGGCAGTAAGCAGTTCACTGAAGGTGATGGCTGCTTGAAAGCTGCGCAGAGGTCTTTCAGGCCAAGGGCCAAGCTAGTCTCAGGAAATATGGAATTCACATACACTACCTTTCCTACTCTAGAAATCAAGGACGGGAATAGAACCCACATCAGGGGCTTTTGGCTTACCATAAGACCACCGGTAACCATGGAGTAGGTGGGTCTGGTTCTTCCGAAACATGGGGTAAGTGGACCATTTACAGGTTGGTAATATTTACACTTGTTTTGTACAAATGACAATGATAACATGAGATTCAGATCAGTTATACTAAAATGATAACATGTGATGGGTTATTATTACACAGTATACAAGGGTACCAAGCATGGCTTGGAATTGGAGCCAGAGTTGTCTTTCGCGGCAGGCTCAGTATTACGTCCAAGATTGCCTTCGAGATAGCTCGGAAATATGGCCAGAATTGTCTTTCGAGGCATGCTCAGGATTACAGCCAGGATTGCCTTCCGCGACAAGCTCGGTATTACGTCCAAGATTGCCTTCGAGATAGCTCGGTAATATGGCCAGAGTTGTCTTTCGAGGCAGGCTCAGAATTATGGCCGGAGCAGTTTTTCAAGGCAGGCCCAGTAGTATGGCTTAAATCAACTGTTTCAGCTGCAACTATATTTGAGAAATTGAGGTTCCTCAGCCATCTAGTCAAATTTGTTGATACCAACTAGAGGTTATTGATTATCGGATTTACCTTTAACTATTAATTTATCTGTGACTCCGCCCTCGGGCAACAGATTGGAATTAATAGAAGCCTGTAACAACCTTGTTATCAAGCAGTCTTCTATTCATCAAGTGTAATTGGCAATATAGCAGCTGTGTTTCAGCTGTGCAACTGGGCCTTGCATTATCAGAACTTTCAACGTGCAAGTAGTAACCTCTCAAGTGCCATATAGGTCATTCTTAACAGACCTATGCTATTACCAGCTGAAGCTACCAAAGTCACATTGGTGGTCGAACTATATTCAGCATTGCTCCAGTAGTTTTGGTCAAATAATCTTCAGTTATATTACTAACAGACGCTAATGCTCAAAAATGGAAAATTATGAATGCCATCTCTACTAACGAAGGCAGATGGGATTTGCATGAATCACCAATTATTCAGTTATTGGTATCAACTACCTATAGACACTAGGTGCATACTATGGGTTAAAGGGTTATTGTGCGAATATGCAAAATCTGCATGCTCAGTTTCCAAGTTGATACACTGTGGTGGTGGCATATGTTAGTCACATGGGTGCAATCAAGTCAAAGTATCCTATCATAATTTACCCAACCTTTTTTGGCGCTGGTGTATCATCATGCAAAATCAATGACAACACAGTATGGATGTTGGATCACAAAGTATTTTAGGATATTATGGCTCGAAGGCACCCAGTATCGATATGTTTGCATACAGGCTCATTCACCAGTAGTGAAAAAATGTGGCATCACAGTGGCGAGAGATACATTTTCGCTACACGAAAGAGGAATGTTCTTTTATGTGGTTTCTCCATTTTGCCTCATCAGTCAGGTCTTGCAATAATTCAGCAAGATCCCGCTTCAGGGTTCTCGTTCTGTCTGACTAGCCTACGCAGCCATGGTTTCCCGCAAATGTTGGGAATAATAATAGAACCTTATATAGGGTTCTAAACATATGCTTCAGGCTGGGATTCGGGGAACCAGCCTCTACATGATTAATCAATTCAGTGCTTTACAGAATCTGAGAAGACTGCTCCTGCGGCTCGGACTGTCAGACTGATCCATGGATGTGCTCACTGCAGAGTGCAGGGATAGCAACAAAAAAGCAGTACTTTGCCTCTTCAGGAGATGGGAAGCGTCTTCTGTTAAATGTTGTGTTACATATAATACGGCACGGACACTGACGTCATAGAGTTCATTTTCTATGGGTCTTTGACAATAAATTAAGTTACATCCCATTAACTGTGCCCAACATGCTTCTCATCATAGTTGCTGCAGCGAGCAGGACCCGCTCTGTAGGGTCTCACCCTCTGATGTTCAGTTATTAAGGATATCATTAACGCAAGTTCTCCCAGACGCAAGTACACGGAGGTATTTTATTGACATTGTGTTAACATTTATTCACCATGGGGCTCCAGCTATATCTCTATCTTTGGTTCGGCTCTCATAGGTAGTTATTCCCCTGGCGCTGCCCTCAGAGCACGGGTCCAGTCATTACATAAATTGCGACTGGACAGGATGGTTACACCTGCTATATAATATTTCATGTTTACGATTTAGTTAAGTAGGGCAGCCCAGGGGTGTCAGGTCTCAAAATAGTTCTCATGGCATATCCCATGCACCTTCGGTTATGTGTGGTCACACATTTACAACATTACGTCAAATCATCTAGAGCCTTAGAGGCTCTGATACTAGCTATGTTTGTTAGTTACAAAAAAAAACCTCATAAGAAGGTATCAGTTCAGACCATCTCCAGGTGGTTAATATGGGATTTTGGCTTATACAGGAGTAGATACTAATTTCTAATAAACAAGTGCTGCTACAACATCAGCAGCAAGGATTATGTATGGTCCTCTGGACCACATCCTGCCGACTGCAGGATGGTCTAACGAACAAGGTTTCCAACATTTATTTTAACCCATTGCCAGACCAGGGGTATTGACAACTCTATTTTAGATTCTATTTTATAGTTTCCCCTCGGATGAGAGGGGTAACTGATATTATTATTTGTTCATTTATTAGCATCAGCATGTTTTAAATCTATGTCATGTCTGTATGCATGATGAATGTTTCCCTTATCTGTGGTCAACTGATGCAGTCGTGCTTGTGTGGACTTGTTTTTCCACGGCATGAAATCACAGAGCTTCACGTGGTCACTCACGTGACTCCGGAGTAAAATAGTAAGATTAAACGAGAACTTACCAGTTTGAAGTTTGATCTTTATTTTATAACCATATAAACATATATAACCATATAACAATTACAGCACGGAAACAGGCCCTCTCGGCCCTTCCAGTCCGTGCCGACCATTTGTTTTCCCCTAATCCCATCTACCTGCACTCAGACCATACCCCTCCATTCCCTTCACGTCCATATACCTATCCACTTTACTCTTAAATGTTAAAATCGATCCTGCCTCTAACTAGGCGACCAAAATTGTACACCATACTCCAGAATTGGTCTTACCAATGCCTTGTACAATTTTAACATTACTTCCCTACTCCTATATTCAATGCTCTGATTTATAAAGGCCAGGACACCAAAGGCTTTCTTTACCACCCTATCTACATGCGATTCCACCTTCAGGGAACTATGCACAGTTATTCCTAGATCCCTCTGTTCCACAGCATTCCTCAATTCCCTACCATTTACCATGTATGAGGAGTTACGATGAGCGATTACGTGCCCTCCGCTCCCAACCCTCGTATCATAAAGATCATGTGGTATTTCTTGTCATCTCTAATCTTACTATGTTAGTTCAACAACTGTTATCTGTGATTTCACACCGCTGCTTTGAAGATTGACGCGTATGCCGGCTGACGGCCTTCTTCACGTAATCGCTCATCATAACTCCGCATAAAATAAAGATCAAACTTCAAACTGGTAAGTTCTCATTTAATCTTACTATTATTTCTCCATTTTATGCTGGAAATAATCAGAGTTCATGTCTAATGTTGGAGCATTGAGACTTAAGTCTAATGCTGGCAGGACCATGAAATAGCTATAAACCATGTTTCATTTTACAGTGGCAAGCAAGATTGCCACTTGCCATCTGGCCACTTGTTAGTCAATAATATCCTTTTAATTTGTTCTTACTACCAGAACTCTACATTTAGAACCAACCTTTACTGTGACTGAGCATGTCAAATCTAATTTGTAGTACATGGGACTTTTACTGGCATTTTGTGAAGCACATTTTTGTTTTATGATTTCTATGACAGGCAGAACCAGTGGTTTAGTCCCACTGAATGTTGGAACATTGTGCCATGTACTGTGATTGGTTATATCCTTTTTGGAAAATTAGCTGCATAAGATAGGTTTTAGCACGGTTGGTTATGGGAACTATCAGATTGCTCCCATCAATGTACAATAGAAAGCAGTGAAATTGATAATTAAACATGGGATGATTTAAAAAAAAGTTTTAAGTCGCTGTTTTCCATAGAACAAAGTGGAAACTCCAATAATTATCCTGCAAAGCTTTGAGTGAGACCTCCAGTCTATATTTAATTAATTCAGAGAAAACAAAATCAATCTCCATTACGCAACACTTAAAAATGCAGCCTAGTTTATGCATGCAATGGGCAGTGGGTAAACACTAAATCCATTTCCAGAGAATTCAAGTACAAATCACTAAAATTAATCTCATTTAAACTTCCTGTATCTCTCCTGTTTTCTGGCAAAATGCCTCATCGTCAGAACTCGCCAAGAAGCAGCAAGACCTTGCTTGGTTGCCATGTGGGGGGACCTCCCAGTCAGATTCTTCCTGTACTGTCTGAGTCTTAATACCAATGCATGCTGTCCTCGGGTTGGTTGCTGTGGAGAAGACACCATTGCCCGTGGATTTGCGAAGAGGGCCTGGGAAAGGATATCCTTGTCATGGTTCCACCTGAACAGCTCCATGACAGAGGACTCTCTGATTTGTGGGATATTCTCAGGGACACTATTGGAGAAGGTCATTAAGTGCTGCTGACAGATCATAAATTTGGTGAAAGACGCTCTTTGATCTGCCCGAAACATGTTGGTCTTCCCGCACGGTATGATGCCTCGTAATAAGGTGGATGAGTTGAATGTGCAGAAAGCTATTAATAATTATGATATAGTTGGGATCACGGAGACATGGCTCCAGGGTGACCAAGGCTGGGAGCTGAACATCCAGGGATATTCAATATTCAGGAAGGATAGACAGAGAGGAAAAGGAGATGGGGTAGCGTTGCTGGTTAGAGAGGAGATTAACGCAATAGAAAGGAATGACATTAGCTTGGAGGATGTGGAATCGATATGGGTGGAGCTGCGAAACACCAAGGGGCAGAAAACGCTAGTGGGTGTTGTGTACAGGCCACCTAACAGTAGTAGTGGAGTTGGGGATGACATCAAACAGGAAATTAGAAATGCGTGCAACGAAGGTAAAACCGTTATAATGGGTGACTTCAATCTACATATAGATTGGGTGAATCAAATTGGCAGGGGTGCTGAGCAAGAGGATTTCTTGGAATGTATGCGGGATAGTTTTCTAAACCAACATGTGGAGGAACCAACGGGAGCAGGCTATTCTAGACTGGATATTGAGTAATGAGGAAGGGTTAGTTAGCAGCCTTGTTGTATGTGGCCCCTTGGGCAAGAGTGACCATAATATGGTTGAGTTCTTCATTAGGATGGAGAGTGACATTGTTAATTCAGAAACACGGGTCCTGAACTTAAAGAAAGGTAACTTTGAGGGTATGAGACGTGAATTGGCCAAGATGGACTGGCAATTGATTCTTGAAGGGTTGACGGTGGATATGCAATGGAAGGCATTTAAAGACTGCATGGATGAACTACAACAATTGTTCATCCCAGTATGGCAAAAGAATAAATCAGGGAAGGTGGCGCATCCGTGGATAACGAGGGAAATCAAGGATAGTATCAAAGAAAAAGATGAAGCGTACAAATTGGCCAGAAAAAGCAGCCTACCAGGGGACTGGGAGAAATTCAGAGACCAACAGAGGAGGACAAAGGGCTTAATTAGAAAAGGGAAAATGGAGTATGAAAGAAAACTGACAGGAAACATAAAAACTGACTGCAAAGGTTTTTATCGATATGTGAAGCGCAAAATATTAGTTAAAACAAATGTAGGTCCCTTGCAGTCAGAAACGGGTGAATTGATCATGGGGAACAAGGACATGGCAGATCAATTGAATAACTACTTTAGTTCTGTCTTCACTAAGGAAGACATAAATGATTTGCCGGAAATAGCAGGGGATCGCGGGTCAAATGAGATGGAGGAAATGAGTGAAATCCAGGTTAGCCGGAAAGTGGTGTTGGGTAAATTGAATGGATTAAAGGCCATAAATCCCCAGGGCCAGATAGGCTGCATCCCAGGGTACTTAAGGAAGTAGCCCCAGAAATAGCAGATGCCTTAGTGATAATTTTTCAAAACTCTTTAGATTCTGGAGTAGTTCCTGAGGATTGGAGGGTAGCTAATGTAACCTCACTTTTTAAAAAGGGAGGGAGAGATAAAACGGGGAATTACAGACCAGTCAGTCTAACATCGGTAGTGGGGAAACTGCTAGTCAATTATTAAAGATGGGATAGCAGCGCATTTGGAAAGTGGTGAAATCATTGGACAAAGTCGGCATGGATGTACGAAGGGTAAATCATGTCTGACGAATCTTATTGAATTTTTGAGGATGTACCTAGTAGAGTGGATAAGGGAGAAGCAGTGGATGTGTTGTATCTGGACTTTCAGAAGGCTTTCGACAAGGTCCCACACAAGAGATTGGTATACAAACTTAAAGCACATGGTATTGGTGGTTCAGTATTGATGTGGATAGAGAACTGGCTGGCAGACAGGAAGCAAAGAGTAGGAGTGAACGGGTCCTTTTCAGGATGGCAGACAGTGACTAGTGGGTGCCGCAAGGTTCAGCGCTGGGACCCCAGCTATTTACAATATACATTAATGATTTGGACGAGGGAATTAAATGTAACATCTCGAAGTTTGCGGATGACACGAAGCTGGGGAGCAGTGTTAGCTGCGAGGAGGATGCTAGGAGGCTGCAGGAAGACTTGGATAGACTGGGTGAGTGGGCAAATGCATGGCAGATGCAGTATAATGTGGATAAATGTGAGGTTATCCACTTTGGTGGCAAAAATAGGAAGGTAACTATTATTTGAATGGTGACCGATTAGGAAAAGGGGAGATGCAGCGAGACCTGGGTGTCATGGTACACCAGTCATTGAAAGTAGGCATGCAGGTGCAGCTGGCTATGAAGAAAGCGAATGGTATGTTGGCATTCATAGCAAAAGGATTTGAGTACAAGAGCAGGGAGGTTCTACTGCAGTTGTACAGGGTCTTGGTGAGGCCACACCTGGAGTATTGCGTATAGTTTTGGTCTCCTAATCTGAGGAAAGACATTCTTGCCGTAGAGGGAGTACAGAGAAGGTTCACCAGACTGATTCCTGGGATGGCACGACTTCCATATGAAGAAAGACTGGATAGACTTGGCTTGTACTCGCTGGAATTTAGAAGATTGAGGGATGATCTCATAGAGACCTACAAAATTCTTAAAGGGTTGGACAGGCTAGATGCAGGAAGATTGTTCCCGATGTTGGGGAAATCCAGGACAAGGGGTCACAGTTTAAGGATAAGGGGGAAGTCTTTTAGGACCGAAATGAGAAAATCGTTTTTCACACAGAGAGTGGTGAATCTGTGGAATTCTCTGCCACAGAAGGTAGTTGAGGCCAGTTCGTTGGCCATATTTAAGAGGGAGTTGGATGTGGCCCTTGTGGCTGAAGGGATCAGGGGGTATGGAGAGAAGGCAGGTACGGGATAGTGAGTTGGATGATCAGCCATGATCATATTGAATGGCGGTGCAGGCTCGAAGGGCCGAATTGCCAGCTCCTGCACCTAATTTCTATGTTTCTGTTCCTATGCCCGTCAGGGAATGTTGCCGAGTGGCTCATTCCAGACAACAGGATTACACGTTGAGCGACACACTGAAGCTTGGTGTAGGTAACGGCAAAGCTCTGTGGGGAAGGACCACACCTGTGGGGGAGGGCACTTCCGCTCCAGACATTGAGGGGCAGAGTCTGGTGGGGACACATCTCAAACATGGGAAGGGATATCCCAGGGGGCCACAAGGGCAAAGGAGTTTTCTTTAAAGATTGGTGTGAACACTACTGAATGTGACACTATTGAACGTATATACTGTGAATGCATGAAGAATGTTTGCAGTTTTTGTTTTGTGTATATTTTTCATTTCAAATAATTCACTTTTGTCCTATTTTCTAGTTGTGAAGAATGACAAAATAAGTTGATTTGCTTTGTACTATCTCTATGTTATTTCTGCCTATCATTTAGTCACTGATATTTTCTCGCAATTGTCATGAAAATAGTTCCTTGATCTTTGGTTGAGTTAAAGTGGACAAATGGAAACAAAGACAAAGAAGTGAGAGATTTCTGGAATCTGCATGCAAGGGTAAAACTTCAAGTTCATTTCCAATGAGGGCAGTGAAGCTTCACAATGACATGGTGTAGAAAGTATGGTGTTAGTAGATGAAGACATCGGTCACATACATTTCTATGTGGTTCCCTCTCAAGGACTGCTTAAGGGTAAGTTGCAGATTTCACACCCCAATCCCCTAACATTAAAGATCAATTCCATAGTTTTTCAGATTGCCTTTAAGGTGTAAGTATTTCATGTGTTTCATGACCAAAAATACAAAATGCTTGCAGTGTAAGACCATTTACTTAAGCAGAATTTGTATTATCTTGTTTTGGAAGGGAAAAGAAATGTGAAAAATCCAAGTAACTACAGCAAATCACAATTCATTAATTTGACAGGGCAAATATTCCATATGCCTCAACCAAAAATAAACTCAAATGCAAGGCTCTGCAAAGAATGTTTTTTGGCAAAGAGCAAAACGGGGTAGTCCTTTCCCCCAAAACTCCTTATATTCCACAATTTCAAGTAAACCTATTTACACCATCCGTCAACTGTGCTTCAGTGAAATCCAAGAATAACCCTTTCAGAATCTAATTTCTGCTTCAACTTTTTGTGAATAATTAAACCATAGCTCCTAAAATAAAAATAATTGAGATCAATGTATGAAATGGTTTTCTGAATTAGCTACATATTAATAAACCAGCAAAACTACTAAAGATTTACAAGCAGCTTTCTGCATTGTCTTTATGAAATGTTTCCATACAATTCCAAATACTGAAAAAATGGCTTAATCTGATGAAAGAGAAAAAAATGACGTATAAACAAAACAAGGAATAATGTTAAATTTTGATCATAAAATGCACAGATTTTGTCAAACCAAAATGGCATAATTTGCTGGTCTGGTAGAAAAGAAGCAGAAACCCCGCTAAGATGGAAATGGTTTAGCATCTGACTGCATAAGAATGTAAAAGCCTCTAAGGCAACATACAGCAGGAGTTTCCTTCCTCTGTGTTTGATCCATTCCATAAGCACAGTTAGTGCACAATAATAGGGTTTTCATTAAATAGGGAAAAAAATGGTTAATAAAGGATAGCACTACTGAAGGATCATTACAAGCATGAAAACAGAGAAAGTTTAATAAACCACAGCCTTACTTAACAGTGAAGGAGGGTCAGAGATGGCTAATGAAAAAGATGGTGCAATGAGAGAATGGGCCACTAGCAGATGATATATAGTACAGCAAAATCAGTCGCTCAACTGCAAGAAAGTCAAATGAATGGAGATATTTTTCAAATGAAAAATATCCAAATAGCAATGCACAGCAATTTTGTTTTTAATTAGCAAGGGAATTAATTTGGCCAAAGGGTAAAAACAGGCGGTAAACAGGTAACAAGACAAGTGCTAACAAGACCGACACCTTAAAAGTCCGGATTTAGCACACAATTTTGATCTTAATTGCTGATTACCATTATTTGAATTTGTCTGGACGTGATACACAAACACCTGCAGATTAGTTACAATTTTTGTGGATCTCTTGCAAGAAGCTAATAAGCAAACAGTCCTTCTGCTGGTGACTTCCATAATAAGACCAATTATGAAAGAAGTAATCGTTTACATGAACTTCACAAAATAATTTCTGGAATAAATGTCGCTTGAATATCGATGACAAAGACACATAGGAAGTTTTTGAATGTGGTTCAGTGGACCTCTTCATAGATCCAGTGGCAATGAGCCTGAATTGGTGAGTATCTCTGAGTGGTGAATATCCCTTTAAGTAGTAATCAATGCTGACACCATATTTATTTAAAAAAAACAGCTGGTAACAGTTAAGAAAGAGCGTTAGTTGAAGCTGTAGTCACCAAAATGCTGTGTAGTCTCTTTAATGAGCACTCATAGGCATTTTAAGTGGCAATGAGGTGTTTAATAAGCCTCCTGGTGGTCATTCCTATTGCTGGCTTAAATTCCTTTATCAACATATATTTGGGCACTAAACATGGGGCAATCCAGCATTTTGATTCAATATCTCCATTTTGGGCATTTCTTTATCTCTGTTCCAGTATTAATTGGAAATGACCTTTTGCCATCCAATAAGTTTTGTCCACGAGTGGATTAGTGCCATTAACTGGCACTTCACCAGTATCGGTCCAAATTCTGATTTAATTTGTGGGCAACCATTTTGAAACGAGGACCCAAAAAAACTGTTGATAATTTTCATTCTCAAAGAAGGAAAACAAAGGAAGAATTATATACATCCTTCATTCAAAAGCAAGATCCTTGACTGAAAGTCAGATTTTCCTACCCTGTAAGTTGTGGACTCTTGCTGCTACATGAACTTGGTGCAAACTATTAAAATAATGAATTCAGACTGGACAGCCCACAAATCGTGGCCGCCCACACTTCAGTCTGTGTGCCAGATTTATGTGATGGAAGACTTGTGGAGTGTGCCATACCCACCCCCACCGGTTCATATCTTAAATAAGGACAGGACTCACAGGATGTTAGAAATACATGGTGTAACGGAGCCTCCTACAGGCAAATCGTTATAGCTGCACACAACTCCATAGTTGTGCGAGAACAAAATCAATGTTAAAGCAACAATACAAAAATTCTTGAAGTGTTTTTCTATTTTGGAGTTTAAAATATGTATGTTTTGCCACAGTGTTTCAACTATTTGTATCATTCTCCTTCTTTGTTGTCAAAGTGGGAGCAAAAAAGGAAAATCGGTGTAGCTTCCAACCCAAACTAGAATAATAAATCCATTTTATAAAACTGGATCAGTTCTAGACCATCATTAACAACACAAAAATGTTCAAGGATGATGCAAATTGATGAATAACCCAGTGGAGAATTGGAATAATGATTCTGATCCTTTTGATCAATTAACAAATGCTGAAATGGATTATGACTAAATGTTTCATGGCCTGTTTAAGCCACTGTATTTGACTGCTGGCTCATTGTTCCATCCAAATGCACAAGAATAAGAGATTAAGTTTGATAAGCCTGGAATAGCAATGTGACAGAGATTGGCGCAACTTCATGCAGCCAATTAATTTCAATGAATTTAACAGTTGGTCAGTGGCAAATACGCTGTTAGGTGGCCATGTCAAATGGAAGAAAATATAACTTATTAAAGGGAAGCTTTAGAAGAGATGTTGCAGCAGATGCTTGCAATTATTGTATAAACAAATCAGCCTCAGAATAACAGGAAGAATGACACTGTCTGAAATGAGTGGGCTCCAAGATTATTGCATTTGAGGCCTTGCCCCAAGATCGTCCAGCTTTTCAGTTATTCAATCATGACAGTCATATCACCAAGCGAACTCCACAGCACTCTGACACATTTCTGACAGGATGGCAAAGAGCCAAATTAACTAGAGCAAGGGTTCCCAACCTGGGCTAAATTTACTCCCAGGGGGTAAATTTGTTGATTCTGGATTTGTACATATTTTTTCTCATTGACTGACTGTTTGGTTCTGGTATACCGGTATCTGTTCATCATTAGTTGTTCATAACTAAGTGAAATAACATTGTTATTTAACTTTAACATATCTGGTTAAAGATGCCAGGGGTAAACGGGACGAAAAAGGTGTTTGCACCCCTGAACTAGAGGTTAAATGGAAAGGTATATAAGGAAATATGATTGACCAATATTGTGAAGTCTCTCGCTGAGATAGAGCCAACAGCGGATCTGAAACCACGAAGAGTGAAGGTTTCCTCTAGCCAATCCCTCTCACATTCAACCTCCACCTCGTTCATTAACTTGGATTACATACATGCACACATTCATTTCTACTTTCTTTTCGACCATTTTATCTCTTTCCATCTCAGATATCAAAGAACAACAACCTGGCCAAGTAAAGGAGGGATGACAAGTGAGTGATGATGTAAGATCATCGGTCAACTTTGCATTCTCAGCCATCAGCTTAGATACTAACACTCCACATTAGAGGAGAGCTGAGAGGGAGAATCTCCAGGTAGTGAAATAGCAAGCACAAGTGGACAGATAGGAGGCAAATATATTGGAGAGGCCAGGAAGTTGAGGCAAGATGATACATGGAAGTTCTGCTTCAAAAGACTCAGATGAAGGCACTGGTAGAGGAATCTCTCCAGAATGTCTGTGTTAGGTGTTAAAGAGCATGGATATATCTTGGTACCAACTTGACACAGGACTTTGTGCAAAATCCAAAGCTTATCCCACCATGTTGCAGACTCTCACAAGTGACAATGCAACTTCCACTGCAACTCAAGCTATACTCATCCAAAACATGCATGCAGTTGTGGAATTTCATACTGCTGTAATGTAAGATCTTTTAACTACTATTAAAATTCTAATCGGTGCAATAATAATAGTAATTACGGTGTACATGAACAGCTTGCAGGGTTTGACAGTTTTTCAGCAATCTGACCTCCAACAGACTATATTGACTTGACCCATCCTGGGGCAGTGGAAGTAGGGCTTTGTGCCAAAAAAATGGTTCTCTCTCCATAATAACATTCAAGATTCCAGCACTTCACCAGTCCTCTCGATGTTGCCTGTCAGACAGCCTACCCATGCAACTAATGCTCAAACTGAGTTGTTCCAATCCAGTCGAAGGTTATGCATAATTTATGTATTGGTGTCTTTGTCTGAATCTATGTGCCTTTGATGCAGTTGCAAGCAAGATTTTTGTTGTACCTGTACTTTACCATACTTGTGCATATGACAATCAACTCAACTTGACGTGAAGTGATCTTCCAAGACCATATCCTGTTGCTTCCACTGAAACCTAGTTCTGTTTCATTAGCAATGCTGCAGCAACCGCATTGGCCCTGGTTGGGAGCACCAAGACAGCCAACCACAGATGGTATGCACTGAAGGAATGTGCACGTGGTTGACATTAGCATGAAACAGCACAGGATTTCATCCTTCCTTCTCTGGTTCCTGATTTTAAAATTGGTTAAAAAAAAGCTGTTGCTCATGATGGCAAAGGTGTACACCATGTAACAGAGCTTCAAGAATCTTGACATGCGTACAGCAATACTGAAGATTAATACAGAAAGAAGAAATTATGGTTAGCGTGGCAGAATGGCTTTCCGTTTGTTTGCAATTTGAAGTGGCTTTTCAGTTTCTTTTGTAATTTTAAACAGTGCCAATATTGTGGCGACTGTGCTTTTGTTGTTTTGAAAAGAATTTCACTGTGCTGTGCATATGTGACAACAAAGAACCATTGAACCATTCATTATATGTGTATACATACATACATATGTGTAGCAATTCATAACCATTGATTTTTGTTGTTCAATATTCACCATTTGGCTTGTTTGGGTGGCTTGAATGCAGCTGCCATAGCTCGTTAGTGCTCAATAAGTGCAACATGTCCACTGTCGGATTTTCTTTTATATGATGTACATTTGAACGTTGGAGAAATAAGAGTTCCTTTCTGTTTGTTGAGTGCAAAGCCTATGAAGTGAAGCCTATGAAGTAGCCAATGGCACCCTGCAACACGAGGACCCCCAAAATCCCAGGACAGCTGTGTGCTCTCTCTCAACCTTCTATTACCTTGCAGGAGGGAATTAAATATAGCCAGCTCTGTTTGGATTATGGTTATTGATGTCTTCTTCAATTTTAACAAGTTGTAAACCAGGGACACTGAGAGGGGGAGTCTGAAGAAGGGTTGGAACCCCAAAAAAATCACTGAGTTTCTCCAGCAGTTTGTTTTTGTGAACTAGGCTTATTCTGCCTTGTTAGGCTCTTGGAAATTCTCACTCCAAAGTAAGCCTCGATTCATAGAAACATAGAAAATAGCTGCAGGAGGAGGCCATTCGGCCCTTCGAGCCAGCACCGGCATTCATTGTGATCATGGCTGATTAATAACCCGTGCCTGCCTTCTCCCCATATCCCTTGTCTCCACTAGCCCCTAGAGCTCTATCTAACTCTCTCTTAAATCCATCCAGTGACTTGGCCTCCACTGCCCTCTGTGGCAGGGAATTCCATAAATTCACAACTCTCTGGGTGAAAAAGTTTTTTCTCACCTCAGTCCTAAATGACCTCCCCCTTATTCTAAGACTGTGGCCCCAGTTCTGGACTCGTCCAACATTGGGAACATTTTTCCTACATCAAGCTTATACAGTCCTTTTATAATTTTATATGTGTCTATAAGATCCCCCCTCATCCTTCTAAACTCCAGTGAATACAAGCCTAGTCTTTTCAATCTTTCCTCATATGGCAGTCCCGCCATCCCAGAGTTCAATCTCGTGAACCTACACTGCACTGCCTCAATCACAAGGATGTCCTTCCTCAAATTAGGAGACCAAAGCTGTACACAATACTCCAGATGTGGTCTCACCAGAGCCCTATAAAACTGCAGAAGAACCTCTTTTATAAGATCCCCCCTCACCCTGCAACCTCAGAACATCCTCTTCACAGTTCACATTGCCACCAAGCTTTGTGTCATCTGCAAACATGCTAGTGTTGCTCCTAATTTCCTCTTCCAAATCATTAATATATATGGTAAACAGTTGCGGCCCCAACACCGAGCCTTGCGGCACTCCACTCGCCATTGCCTGCCAGTCTCCCGTGCGGGACCTTATCAAAGGCTTTCTGAAAGTCTAGATACACTACATCCACTGGCACCCCTTCATCCATTTTACTTGTCACATCCTCAAAAAATTCCAGAAGATTAGTCAAGCATGATTTCCCTTTCATAAATCCATGTTGACTTGGACTAATCCTTTTAATGCTATCCAAATGCCCCATTATTACCTCTTTAATAATTGCATCTTTCCCACCACCGAAGTCAGGCTAACTGGTCTGTAATTCCCCGTTTTCTCTCTCTCTCTCCTTTCTTGAGAAGTGGGATAACATTAGCTATCCTCCAATCCACAGGAAGTGATCCCGAATCTATTGAACATTGGAAAATGATCACCAATGCATCCATTATTTCTAGAGCCGCCTCCCTGAGGACCCTGGGATGCAGATCATCAGGCCCAGGGGATTTATCATCCTTCAGTCCCATTAGCCTACCCAATACTATTTCTCGCCTAATGAAAATTTATTTCAGTTCCTCTACCCCCATAGATCCTCTGTTCTCCAGTACAAGTGGGAGATTGTTTGTGTCTTCCTTAGTGAAGACAGATCCGAAGTACCTATTCAACTCTTCTGCCATTTCCTTGTTGCCCATAATAATTTCACCCGTGTCTGCCTTAAAGGCATCCACATTTGACTTTGCTACTCTTTTCCCCTTAACATATCTAAAGAAGCTTTTACTGTCTTTCTTTATATTCCTGGCCAGCTTCCCTTCGTACTTCATCTTTTCAGCCCGTATTGCCCGTTTTGTTTCCTTCTGTTGTCCTATGAAAATTTCCCAATCCTCTGGCTTCCGGCTACTCTTGTGTTATACATCTTTTCTTTTAGTTTTATTCTACCCCTAACTTCTCTTGTCAGCCACGGTTGCCTCCTACTCCCCTTAGAATCTTTCTTCCTATTTGAAATTAAATGATCCTGCGTCTTCCGGATGATTGCCCAGAAATTCCTGCCATTGCTGTTCCACCGTCATTCCTGCTAGGATCCCTTTCCAGTCACCCTTGGCCAGCTCCCCTCTCATGCCTTCATAATCCCCTTTGTTCAACTGCATTACTGACACTTTCGATTTAACGTTCTCCTTCTCAAATTGCAGGTCAGCCACTCACCGCATTTGGAGGTCAGCCACTCACCGCAAAATGCAAGGCATCAGCATTTGTCAGGCCACCTCAGGCAATGCAGATGCCTTCAGGTTGAAACTAGTCCGGGACTTGATCCTTTCAGGTTGGTGTGCCACTGTCAAGAAATTATCTAGAACATGGGAAAATTCTTGCCCTGAGGGAAAAAAACATGAAGGGGGGGGGCGGGGGGTATACACAGCAAGCAAAGAAGCTAAGTAGTGTACAACCTTAAATTGTAGAATTCCATATTTAATCCAGAAGACTGTAATGTGCCCAGATGGAAGATGAGGTGCTGTTCCTCAAGCTTGTGTTGGGCCTTATTGTAACAGTGCCGGAGGCCCTAGTATGACAGAACAGAGTGGGAATGGGATGCAGACTATGATAGGTAACAGAATCTCTGAATTGCCTTTGAGAACTGATCGGTGTTCTGAATGCTGGTGTTATGCAAAGCCGTGTCCTGACCGCTGTTTGGTTTCTCTAGTAGAGAGGGGACCATGCTGAATCCTCTAACAGGGTTTGCACATAGCTTATTCAGTATAAAGAAGGTTTCTGACCTGAAACGTCACTTATCTATTTCCCTCCACAGATGGTGCCTGGCTCACTGTAGTCCAGTACTTTATGTTTTACTCAAGATTCCAGCATTAGTGGCTCCTTCTGTCTCTATAAGGTTTATAAACTCAGCAGAATGCAGCTATAGTTTACCATAATTATATTAGAATATTAGTAATTTAATCGCAACATTATATTAATTAAGTTGCAAAGATAAATGATAGCTCATGCAACAAATATATGTGAAAGGAATTAAATGATGAACCATTCCTCTAGGCATGCTTGAGTCAACTTAAGTCCCATTTTACAAATGTTTAGTCTGTTTCTCCCCCACTTGGGAAATACAGTAATGCACTTCAATGCACCAACCAGTACAACAAGAATCGGACAAACTATTGAAGGAATTTCGTCCATGTCATTGAATATTAGTGATTCTCCATACTTTTTATCTTGCTTTTCAGCCTTGAAGGTTTTTAGTCTCTGCTTTGCGCTTTTTTTAAAAAAGCATAGTTGACGGTAGTACTGCTCAAGTGAGATATGTGTAGATGGGGAAAATGATTGATAGGGACGTGGTGGGCCCAATTAGGCCTAAATGTAACACAGGGCCAAGTACAATGTGGCTGATTTTTCTACCTTCTGAAAATTGATTGAATGTCACTCTATTAATGGTCACTTTAGGTCAATAGTCAAGTCGAATTTATGGTCAAATGAACAAGTATGGTGAGGTACAGATTTCCTACCTGTGCACATGATAATAAACTCTACTTGATTTACTTGATAAATTCTGGAGTTTCCAGTGGTGTCAAAATCCTGTGAATGGGTTTTAAAACTTTACAATAGAAATTGTAAGGCCATTGGTGAAGCTACAAGATGGAATGACATGTGTGTGCAAAAGCAACACACAATGGACAAAGCCAAGTGATTCTCCCAACCAATGGCTCTGCACTCTAATCACAAATTAAATACCTGGTGGGAGAAGGTGACTCTAGTGAAATGATTGCTGAAGCATTAGCACATATCTTAGGATAGAAGTGTCCAGTATATGTGTATTGGTTTATAAAGTGCAAGGTGTTGCATTTTGGCATGTCAAAACGGCTTTCAATGTTCATAGTGAATGATAGGACCCTGGGAGGTTTTCTATAGAGAGGGCTCCAGGAGTATAAGTACATAGTTCCCTGCAAGTGGCATCTTATACAGGTAGGTTGGTCAAGAAGGCTTTCGGTACATTGGCCTTCATCAGTCAGGTTATTCTACATAAGTTGGAATATTAGGTTACAGTTGCAGAATATGTTAGTGAGGCTGCATTTAAAGTATTGTGTTAGTTTTTCAGCTTCCTCCTTGCTGTCAGAAGGATGTCACTAAGCTTGTAGAATGTAGAGAAGATTTATGAGGATTTTGCCGGGACACGAGGGCCTGAACTCTGGGTAGAGGTTGGAAAGGCTAGGACTTTATTCCTTGGAGCACAGGAGGCTGATGGGCGATTTTATAGAGGTGTATATGAGAGGAATAGATAAGGTAGTGTGAAATGTAGATGGAGTCAATGGAGGGAGAGGCAGGTTTGTGTGATGTATTGCATTTAGTAAACTTACATAGATAGATATTTAGACAATAGGGGCAGGAGTAGGCCATTCGGCCCTTCAAGCCAGCACCGCCATTCAATGTGATCATGACTGATCATCCTCAATCAAACTCCTTCCTCAGGCTCTCTGGGTCAAAGTGAAAGACTTCCAATAGAGCCAACAGCAAACTGACGGCCAGTTTCTGGTTGATCTCTCCCGTCTGCAGAACGTGGATGTAGTGCCTCAGGTGGTAGGTGTACGCTGACCAGGACAGGTCTTCCTGCCTTCTCCCCATACCCCTTGATTCCACTAGCCCTAAGAACTCTATCTAGATCCCCTCTCATCCTTCTAAATTCCAGTTGCTCCATTCTTTCATCATATCATCATTCCGCCATCCTCGTGATTAACCTCGTGAACCTACGCTGCAAGAATGTCCTTCCTCAAATTAGGGGACCAAAACTGCACAAAATACTCCAGGTGTGGTCTCACCGGGGCCCTGTACAACTGCAGAAGGACCTCTTTGCTCCTATACTCAACTCCTCTCGTTATGAAGGCCAACATGTAATTTCACTTTCTTCACTGCTTGCTGTACCTGCATGCTTATTTTCAGTGACTGATGAACAAGGACCCCCAGATCCCGTTGTACTTCCCCTTTCCCCAACTTGACACCATTTAGATAATAATCTGCCTTCCTGTTTTTGCTACCAAAGTGGATAACCTCACATTTATCAACATTAAACTGCATCTGCCAACTCACCCAACCTGTCCAAGTCACCCTGCATTCTCATAGCATCCTCCTCACAGTTCACACTGCCACCCAGCTTTGTGTCATCTGCAAATTTGCTAATGTTACTTTTAATGTGTTCATTTAAATCATTAATGTATATTGTAAATAGCTGCAGTCCCAGCAACAAGCCTTGCCGCACCCCACTAGTCACTGCCTGCCATTCTGAAAGTGTCCTGTTAATCCCTACCCTTTGTCTGCCAACCAATTTTCTATCCATGTCAATACCCTACCCCCAATACCATGTGCTCTAATTTTCCCCACTAATCTCCTATGTGGGGCTTATCAAAGGCTTTCTGGAATCATGGGGTATGGGGAGAAGGCAGGAAGACCTGTCCTGGTCAGCGTACACCTACCACCTGAGGCACTACATCCACGTTCTGCAGACGGGAGAGATCAACCAGAAACTGGCCGTCAGTTTGCTGTTGGCTCTATTGGAAGTCTTTCACTTTGACCCAGAGAGCCTGAGGAAGGAGTTTGATCCACTGGCTCTCCCTTGTCCATTTTACTTGATACATCCTCAAAACATTCCAGAAGATTTGTCAAGCATGATTTCCCCTTGCCATTAGTGGCGGTTGCTACATTTCTGAGGTATTGACCCACTGAGACAACCTTCTTCCTGGAAGTTTCAATATGACCACACCTGTATCTGGTTTGAGAATTTGAAATTCAAGTAATTTCAGGGGAAATACATCAGGATTGGCAAGAAGAAGCAGAATTAGATTGCCAGATGTATGGAAATGCCCTGGGAAAATAGTCCAACCACCATCCCAACCACTCTTCCTGTACTATCCCCACTGGGCAGGTTTAAAATTAAACCCATTGTTAAGCTTATACTCGTATACATTCACATCTCACTTATACATCACAGAGTTCTGACACTTTTTAAAACCAACGCCAAGTTAACATTTTCAAAATATTTGCACTACAGAGTATTTTCACTCTGCTCCCATCTCACTTCGTGAACATATTGCTCTTCCATTTGTTTCCTACTTGTGTCAGCAAATACCAGAATATTACTGTTCGGGACATTGGGCAGACAACATATTGGAGCGTTTTTCTGAGTGGTAGGAGTGCTCTAATGTCTTATCATTTCCTGGATCTCCTAGAACTCCAATTTCTGCCTTACATGACAAATGTGCACAAAGAACACTAAAATTATAACATATGCAGAACAGCAAATCTAGCCGAAATCAGATAGATATCCACTTGCTTGTTCCCCATAAACACATTTTATACAGATTGCAATTCTACAGCATAATAACCTACATTTTCTTTACTAGGTGTTAAGACTTTAAGGCCAGTGTAAATATAAAACAGACTTCAATAGGTCAACAAAGATTATGACTGTTTAAGTCCTGGATAATAATCCAAGTTCTTACAGTTTTCTACAGTAGCTGCTTTATAACCAAGGTCGCTTCACATTAGGAAAGCTGCCACATGTAGACGCACACTTAGACCACCGTTGTCTTGCTGTATTTGGCAGTCTGTTACAGGGTTTTAAAAAGGAAATAATGATCCAATGGACATTGTTGTAACTGTAGAAGAAAAATTAAAGCTGATTCGGCACCTCACACTGTGAGTTGGCACTTGGAGAATGCAATTTAAAAGTCCCATATGCAGACAAGACACATTCAAAGGCTTGCTTTTGCTATATAATGAATTGCTGATATTGCATTTTTGTATTGAAATCCCTTTCCACAACTAATTTTGTGCCGCTTTGTGGAAGCTAGATATCTAGCACAGAACCACTGATGAATATCCATTATTTTCTCTCCAGCATTTATAAAAATACATGTAAAATACTCCATAGATGCTGCCTCACCCGCTGAGTTTCTCCAGCATTTTTGTCTACCTGTAAATTATAATTGAACTGAGAATTATCACCATCTTACTGAAGAAAACGGACTAACGATAATAAAAACAGACACACTGGAAGAACTCAGGCAGTCAAGTAGCATCTGTGGAAAGAGAAACCAGTCAATGCTTCAGGTCGAAGACCTTTCATCGCTGTTTTACAGAATAGTAAAAATTACAAAAGGTGCATTAGCAGAAAACAATTTTTTTCTAAATAACAGTGTTTTCATCTATATAACTAAAAGTCTCACCTTGACCATTTCCTGTCCACGCTGTATATTGATTTTAGAAAAATCGCTACCATATATCGCTATGATTTTTGGCCATCTAACTCACAGTCCTCCTCCGCTGTGGCAGCCCCGAGGATTTTTCCAATCGATGAAAAATAAAAAGGTTATGAGTGTTTAAAACATCTTGAGATCAACTAATTGGTCCCCTCATCTATCAATCACCATGATGAAGGTAACGCCCCTTCCGGGGGGGCAGAACTATAAAACCCCGGATGCCTGGACATGAGTCAGTCACTCTGGAAGATCGCGAGGGAGAGTCCACAACTGTGATTCTAAGCTGTGAAACAACTGAACTGTGAGTCTGCAATGTACTTGCAAAAAATATTTTGTTAGCCCTTAATGACATTGCAATGAGTTGTTTGGCAATTTGGTGGCCTGCACTCTGCTTGAAATGCTAGGAAATTGAATTTGGTGGCCTGCACTCTGCTTGAAAAGAATTTCAAGGAATAGCCATGAGTGAACTGCCAGCCCACCAGCCCCGAGTGACTGATGTGCCAGCCCACCAGCCCTGAGTGACTGAGCTGCCAGCCCACCAGCCCTGAGTGACTGAGCCGCCAGCCCTGAATGACTGAGCTGCCAGCCTACCAGGCCTGAGTGACTGAGCTGTCAGCCCACCAGGCCTGAGTGACTGAGCTGTCAGCCCACCAGGCCTGAGTGACTAAGCTGTCAGCCCACCAGCCCTGAGTGACTGATGTGCCAGCCCACCAGCCCTGAGTGACTGAGCTGCCAGCCCACCAGCCCTGAGTGACTGAGCCGCCAGCCCTGAATGACTGAGCTGCCAGCCTACCAGGCCTGAGTGACTGAGCTGTCAGTCCACCAGGCCTGAGTGACTGAGCTGTCAGCCCACCAGGCCTGAGTGACTAAGCTGTCAGCCCACCAGGCCTGAGTGACTGAGCTGCCAACCCAAGAATCCATCCAGCACACAATGTCCATACTAGCCCTCTGGAAACCAGTTCCTTCAGCCCACAACACCCATACTAGCGCTCCAGAAAGACTCCCCACTGGCCACCAATATTGGAATTGGTGGAGAGGTGGAATATTGCGTGAGGGACCAGCCCTCAGGTGTGAACATGGGTCCCAACGGGTCCCACTTCGGCTAGTATTAAAGATTAGTTACAATACAAACCGAGTTCTTATCTTAAAATGGGTCATAAACAAATTGGTTAGATTAAATTAAATGTGCTGTACTTTACTAATGCTAACAAATTAGACCTCACTCAATATGCAAAATTTCTATTCATAAACCTAATGTCAGCTAATTACTCTGAAGCGCCTGGTTCTGTCAGCAATGTTGTGCTAATTCAGCTCCTCAAAAACGGAATAATTTCTCAAAATCAATTAGAAACAAAAGAATAATTATTTTTTCGCTGTTTGAAACTTAAACCACGGCTAGCTGTCTCATCTTCTACATTTTTCAAATTGCGAATAAAGCTTAGGTCTTGATCTGTTTGCAAAATAATGCTAAATTAGCACTGCAAACATCAAAATCAGACCTTTGATAACTACTGCTTGGCCTAATTTTCTATTCAGTCTGTGTTTAATCTCTATTCATTATTAACAAGCATTTATAATGTGACCCTGACAGCTTGGTACTGCTGTGATAAATTATCTGACTCAAGTCCGATTAAAAAATGCAAACTTGAGTGCTAATTATCTCAACCGACCTGCTTAATAACAGGATTCATTGTCAATGATCGCATCACAGCATGTGTGTCACTGGTAACGAATACCCAGGATCCACAATAAAGACAATATTCCCAAAATGCTCTCTTAGCCAGCATATGTAAAGCTGAGGGTTTCTGTATCTTTTGTGGCCTTTTATTAGAGGAGCTGACAAAATGATAAAGCTAGTCACAGTAAAACTCCACCAAAATACCTTTATGCATTACAATTGTGGGCACTTGGAAATCAGCATAATACAGCATTAACATTGTTTTTTTACATGGTATAATAATGGCTTCCAAATGTCACCTCAGCAAAAGGGTCATACAATCCCTTCAGGTTTCCCCAACATTTTTTTCTGATTCACTTAGAGGGAGACCAATTTTACTGGCAACAACATACAAGCTTTAGTAATGAAGAGATCACATTTTTCTGGTCCACTGGTAGATATAAGATGCTGAAAACAAGTTTTACTACCTTTAACTAAAAAAAAGAAAAACTTTAAATTTTCCTCTGTCTTTTTTCAATTCTCTCAGAATTTGCTTCTACTCTAGATCTGTGGTTTCCAAGGTGGCTGATGGGACCCTGATTCTCCTACAGATGGAACAGGAGATGTTTGACAGGAAGGGCAATTAAGTGGCTTCCCTTCCTGCTATTTCTGCCGAGTTTGTGTGTGATCTCAGCTAATGAATTTGAGTTTTTCATGCCATCCTGGGTTCACCTACTGCATTTTGGCAGATTGCTGGTTGGGGATTTTCATAGGTCAGATGGGAAATTGTTCTTTTGCAAGGAGATTTAGAGATCAACTAGGAATCTTTTCTTTTGCCCACTTGGTAATCTCTTGCTATGATGGAGTTTGGAATAGAATGTCCATTTTAAATTCTGGTGTAGGCTATGCAAATGATGTGGCCTGCCCATTAGAGCAAAGTGACTGTACTTAGGTCCCCAATTCTGAGGTTGTTGGGCTGTGAAAGGCGCTTTACTTGATTTACTTATCCTGATAATTGATATGGAAGATTTTGCAGAGACAGCATTGATGATATCTCTTCAGTGCTTTGAGGTGCCTGTTGCATGTGGCCACATCTGAGAAGTGTACACCAATAGCAACCGTGATATTTTTAAGTATAGTTACTGGTATACAGTGCAAAACCTGCGCACAAATAATAATGAAATAAATGACCACACAAGTTGTTTTAATCATATTATTTGAGGAATAATAGTTGGCCAGGATATTAACCATCACTCAGGCAGGTGACAAAAGGGCATGAAATAATGTTTTACAATTTTTACATTCATTCTTTATTTATCAAAGGAAGTAGTATTGGATCTAGTCAGGATTAGGTCACCCTGCCCTTTATGACTGTTTCACTATTCAACAAAAGCGCATTTAAGCAGGAGAGTGTTTGGAAAACAGTAAACACAGTACCCAGCCAAAGTGATCAGAATCGGTGCCAGATAAAACTGTAAACAGCTCTGGAAAATTGCCTATTTCCTCTTATGTCCTGTCATTTTCTGCTGATACTTCTTAGCTGCTTGATCAAATCTACATTGTAATACCAATAACTTCCATCTAGCTTCCCTCCACACTGTCACACCACTCCAAGTACCATAGTGTGTATCCTCACCTGGACAATGTTCACAGTGCCATCAATGAGCTCCCATGTGTACAGACCTCCTGTTTACCGACCCATCCTGCAAGACTTTCATTCTTGTTAGAAATAACTCTACCATTTGTGCTAATTTTGTCTTCATGATCTCATTTTGCTTTGTATCCCAGCAGCTGTGTTCACTCAGACATGAATGTCCTACACTTTGGCATTTTCTTCCCAGTTCCCTATGCAATGTTGGCTCCCTATTCTCTTGAAAAATCTCAAAACACTCCACTTGATTACACCTTTGGTTTCCACTTACCATATGCCCTGTTATTTCCCTTTTTTCCTTGCTTACTGTTAACCTCCATATTCTGAAGCAACTTTGATATGCATTAAAATAAATAAAAGTAAAGTTGCGTACTGAATTTGAAGCAGCAGTTTAAACTCAGTTATCGAGGCAGTCATAAAAAAGTTTCAGCTCTGTTCTTGTGATTTATCACATCATTTGTTAACAGCAGTTGGCAAGGATCCATAAGGGGAAAATCCTGCCTGACCGACCTCCTTGACTGCTCTCAGGAAATCTTAACCCAAGTGGACTATGGTAAGTCCTATGACGTATTATTCCTTGATCAATTGCCAGTAAAAGGTTGTTAATTAAATACAAAGCTGTGGGGATTCATAGTAAACCCTGGGAATGGTTAAGAAACTAGCTGAAGGGTAGGAAACAAGTACTCGTTAGAGGAGCCATGCCAGAATAGCTGGGGGTGGGGAGGGGAGGTTAGCACTGAGTTAGCTGCCGCAGGGCTCAGTGTCTGGCCCACTACTGTTTCCAATTTACATAAATGACCTAGACGCAAAACAATGCCAAGTAACCAAATTTACAGAAGATACAAACTTGAAAAGGCAATGCAGTCAGGTGGGGTAGCTCAGGAATTATGGAATAGCTGGGCAAAATATGTTAAGTGGAAAGAACATAAACAGATCTGGGAAAATTACTAAATACAGTGCCCTCCATAATGTTTGGGACAATGACCCATCATTTATTTATTTGCCTCTGTACTCCACAATTTGAGATTTATAATAGAAAAAAATCACATGTGGTTAAAGTGCACGTTGTCAAATTTTAATAAAGGGTATTTTTTATGCATTTTGGTTTCACAATGTAGAAATTACAGCAGTGTTTATAAATAGTCCCCCCATTTCAGGGCACCATAATGTTTGGGACACAGCAATGTCATGTGAATTTAAGTTTACTTAACTAAAAGTAGTTATGTTTACTATTTTGTTGCATATCCTTTGCATTCAATGACTGCTGAAGTATGCGATTTATGAACA
Organism: Okamejei kenojei; assembly: GCA_035221665.1. NCBI lineage: Eukaryota > Metazoa > Chordata > Chondrichthyes > Rajiformes > Rajidae > Okamejei > Okamejei kenojei. Next base: position 61,124,293 of record CM069132.1, on the reverse strand, counting down.
TCACCAGTTACTGGGTGTCTTCTCTGGTGATGCTCTGCCGGGCCTGTATTGCAGTCATCTTTAGCGTATGCTTGTTTTGAGGGCTAGTCCCCTTCATTTTTCTCTTCAGCATATAAAAGGCATGCTCAATTGGGTTCAGATCGGATGATTGACTTAGCCACTCAAGAATTTACCTTTTTTTTTAGCTTTGAAAAAATCCTTTGTTGCTTCAGCAATATGTTTGGGATCATTGTCTTGCTGTAGAATTAACCACCGGCCAATGAGTTTTGAGGCATTTGGTCCTCATGTTGATAAACAGCAATAAAAGTTTCCAAAGGTGATGGAAAGACTGGAGGAAAGACTAGGTGCTGAGAGGTCTCATACCTGCATTAAGGAGGCATTTAAACACACCTGAGTAATTACAAACACTTGTGAAGCCATGTGTCCCAAACATTATGTTGCCCTGAAATGGGGGGACTATGTATAAACACAGCTGTAATTTCTACATGGTGAAAACAAAATGTATAAAAATACACTTTCATAAAATTTGACAATGTGAACTAATCACACATGATTTTTTATTTTACAAATCTCAAATTGTGGCGTACAGAGGCAAATAAATAAATGATGGGTCTTTGCTCAAACATTATGGAGGGCATTGTATGTACGGGAAAATCGACAGGATCTTTACATCAGGAATGGTGCTGCTAATTAAATTTCAAGAGGCTGGAAAAAGCTCCCTTCATAGAATAGATGCTAGTAGCAATCAACAAGTCAACAGAATAATAAATTACACAATCTTAAGAGAACAAAAGTCACAGTTAGTGATTAAGCTACAAAGTGTGGAATCCAAGGTGTGCTAGCCAATTGGATTCAAAATTGGCCTGGGGGAAGGAAGCAAAGGGTAGTTGTGCAAGATTGTTTTTTGTTGATTAGAGGCCTGTGACCAATGTAGTGCCGCATGGATCGTTGCTGGGCATGCTGCTATTTGTTATCCACATTAACAATTTGGATGACAATGCAGTTAACATTGTTAGTACGTTTGTAAATCAAACCAAAATAGGTGGTGTAGTTAACTTTGAGGACAGTTATCTAAGTTTACAACAAGTACTGGATCAGTTAGGAAAATGGACCAAGGAATGGCAAATGGAACGGCAAGTGCAGATGCATAGTTACCTATCAGAGGAAAGATACTAGCAAAGATAGCAGGTTGGCTATCAGGTAAATCCCCTTTATTCCCATTCTTTGGCTTCTGCCATTCAGCCAACCTGTTATCCTTGCTAGTATCTTCCCCCTTATACCAGGGACTTTCATCTTCTTTAGGAGCCTCATGTGTGGCATCTTATCAAAGGCCTTCTGAACATCAAGGTAAACACCATCCGGAATCATGAGGAGCATAACTAAAGTAAACACACACACACAGGGATTCTATAACCAGAGGGCATAGGTTGAAGATGAGCGGTTGACAATATTAAGAGGGATTACAGAGGCAACATTTTCACTCTGTAGATGGTCCATATGTGGAATGAACTGTCATAGAGGAAGCTATAGAAACAGATAAAATTACAAGTTTTAAAAACATTTGGACGGATATATGATTGGATGGCTTTAGCCTACAATGACAACTTGTTCAACATGGACATGGTGGACCGAAGGGCTTGTTTCTGTGCTGTACTTTTCTCCAACTTTATGACTTGAGTGCTCTGCGTTTAATTTGCTATGTCTTTGTTTCTTTGGCAGTCCTTCAGGAACAAGGAGGACCTCCTTCCACTCCTAAGGCTATAAAGGCAGACTCATCCACAGGCTGGACAGGAGAAAGCCGCCAGCGTGGATGGGTAGTTTGTGAGATGATGCACTCCTGCCATCACACATGCAGGGCTTCTACAAGTTCTTGATGCAATGCCTTGAGGGTTTTTAAGCTACCCTGAATACTTATTTTCACTTTGAGCAATCATGAGCTAGATATTTCCAATGATCACCAGAATCATTGCACCCCTTGAAAGAGGCTTTGAGTACATACTGAACCTTTTTCTCTGTGCACCTGGCAATCTCCTCTCATGACAGTTCAGGATTTTGACATTAGGCATGTAAATGGCATGGCTTGTCCAATGTAGCTGAATGAGACTCATGTGGCCAGGGGGCTGTTCTGGGAGAGGACGTTGATATCAATCTGTTTATATGGAGGATTTTACACAGGCAGTAGGGGTGATATTATTCCAGGTGCTTTGATTTGTCAAGGTCTCAAAAGCATGTAAGAATGCAAGGATTACAGCTGTCTTGGAGATTATGAGTTTTGATCAGGTCTGAAGGCTTAATTTTCAATATCATTTTCCTCAAACAACAAAAGGCCATGTTAGTGCATCAAAGGCGATGGTGACATCCATCAATGATGTCTGTCTTCACAAAGAGTGCTTCTCAAGATTTGGGAAGTGATTCATGCTTTCCAGGGTCATGTTGTGATCCTCTATTGTTAGACAATCATGTGTGTATGAGCAAGGATGCATTGGTACAAGATCTTGGCCTTGCAGACCTCTAGTATGCTTTGATGAATGGGTCAATGTCTTGGAGATCGGTCACTCTGCTCAAACAGAAGCATCACTGTAGTTTGCTGCCTACAATTGCCTACTACTGTCTACTAAGAGCAAAAATATAGATTAAAAGTTATAGTAAAGCAACTGGGCTGTACAACCTAACCTAGAGGAGACTAATACATGACAATTAAATGTTCAAATTAGGTCAGGACCAAGAAGCTCCAAATAGTGAAAGATAAATGTAAGATTGATTGTAGGACATCAAGGGTAGAATGATTGATACGTGGATAAACATAAAAATAAATAGTTGAGGAAAAATAGTTGAGGAATAATTTAGAGAAAAAGCATTGAATGTGATATTAGAGATGTTCAGATCTCTTAGGAAGTGGACAAGATAAGTTGACCATTGTGATTAGAAATGCTGTTTTAATTACTTTGCAAGCCATGTGAAATATGGATTGAAAGCCACGATTGCTGAAAGAGTTTAAGTCATTCCAAAAATTCAAACCCTTGTTCCAAAAGTGATTCCAGTATCAGGATATATAAGATTATACCGTTCCCAATCCTATACTCCTTTTGGAAAAATGTGGAGGAATTTGAACTATTCTTGGTCATTCCTGTGATAGCTAGGTCAATCAACAGAATGCTGAATTGTTGCAGCCATCAGCAAGTTCCTTAGTTTCCTGTGATAATTCTAATCAGCTAACACCTTCAACCAAGGCCCAGGCTTGACCTCTAATCCTCAAAACCCAACTCTCTCATTGCCCAATGGATTCCTTGACCTTCAAAGCCCTCATCATTTATCTCATCACTGTCACCAACTTTGTCTCCTCCGCCCCCTCCAAGAAACGTGATCTCCTTCATCTGTCCCCCATCCCCTGTCTTTTTAAAATAAATTAGGGTCAAATTCTAAACATCAAACCTATTCCTATCAGCTCAATCCCTCTGCTTCTCTGGACTCCTAGTCCCTGTAGACCCAGCAAAGCCTTTGTTCAGATCTGTTACCCATAGCCATCCCAATACTCTCAATTTGGCATCTTTGACCCAATTCCCAGGCAGCACCATATCATTTCTAAAAAAACGTGTTGCAGCAGAAGTTTACAAAGCAAATCCAGCAGACATCATTGTGACTGTGGCAATTTCTAGGTATTCCCCTTCAATCAAATATTCGCTCAATTAAAATACACCTCCATATTCATGGAAAAATGCATTTCAAATATTTTGTTTAATAAAACTGTATTTTCAGGATAATTCTTGAATGAGTGAAATTATACAAAGGAAATAATATGGAAAGTAAAAGCTTTGAGAAGATTTTGAGGGTCATGCAAAATAGCCAACATCAATTCAGAGTAAAGAAAGATAGAAAATGATATCCACTGCTAATTCAACATTAAACTGCTCAAAGATGAAGACGTATTCATAATTTACAAAAAGCATGCTGGGCCAGCTTTTGCTTTGAGTAATGGTAATTTGCAATTTACCTCTACGCTTGTCCAGAGATTTTTTTGTGGGTTTGTCAATGGAAACTAATCCAAATGTGCACCTAACTGGGTATTTGTGGCACATCTGAGCAGTTCAAGCAGCAGAGGGACTCTTCAACCAGTCAGATTGAAGACATGCAGATCACAACAAATTAAAGAACAAGAAATATAAATGGCATTTGAGTCATGAAGCAAAGCAAATAAGGGAGCATACATTTCAGAATTAAACAGAAAGATAAAATACATGTGAACAGGATTAGGTCACCCTGCCCTTTATGGCTGTTTTACTATTCAACAAAATCATATCTGATCTTCTTAATGCAAGAACCACTTATGTTTTGATTCATTTAATAATGCTTAAAAATCTATGTATCTCTGTCTGGAGCATACTCGACAACAGAATATCCACATCGCTCCAAGAAATGAAAAGACTTTCAATGTCCTAATGGCAACATGAAATGTCTGATCCCTAATTTCTTGCAATGTCCCCTTCTTCAATGAAGAGAAACAAAATCTCATTGCACTTATAGTTCAGGTTGACAAGCTTTCATCAGACCAACAGAAGGTAGTGGGCCAGAGGGGCCTACCGTGCACCCCCCCCCCCCCCCCCCCCCCCAATGATCCTACTTCTTGGGTGCAATTTTGTTCATTGGCATCTCTTCTGTCGGAAAAACGATGTTCCCATGAAAAAAACTCATTTGGACAATGTTTTTTTAAGCCTTCAATATATGTCAGAATTTGAGTATAGGAGCAGGGAGGTTCTACTTCAGTTGTATAGGGTCTTGGTGAGACCACACCTGGAGTATTGCGTACAGTTCTGGTCTCCAAATCTGAGGAAGGATATTATTGCCATAGAGGGAGTGCAGAGAAGGTTCACCAGACTGATTCCTGGGTTGTCAGGACTGTCTTATGAAGAAAGACTGGATAGACTCAGTTTATACTCTCTAGAATATAGGAGATTGAGAGGGGATCTTATAGAAACTTACAAAATTCTTAAGGGGTTGGACAGGCTAGATGCAGGAAGATTGTTCCCGATGTTGGGGAAGTCCAGGACAAGGAGTCACAGCTTAAGGATAAGGGGGAAATCCTTTAAGACCAAAATGAGAAATACTTTTTTCACACAGAGAGTGGTGAGTCTCTGGAACTCTCTGCCACAGAGGGTAGTTGAGGCCAGTTCATTGGCTATATTTAAGAGGGAGTTAGATGTGGCACTTGTGGCTAAGGGGAGCAGGGGGTATGGAGAGAAGGCAGGTACGGGATACTGAGTTGGTTGATCAGCCATGATCATATTGAATGGTGGTGCAGGCTCGAAGGGCCGAATGGCCTACTCCTGCACCTAGTTTCTATGTTTCTAGAATTGTGTCAAAATTGTGTTTTTTCACACTTTGCCCTCTTTCTTGGGGTCAGTGAATTTGGTACTTGCAATTGAATCTGTTTCTTAGTAAGATACATAAAAAATCCACTAAATTAGGACCATATCATCTTCAACTCTATGAAAATTTCATAGATTTTTATGCAATAATGACATCATATATCCCTTGAGTTCTAGTTGTGCGAATAACCTATGAAATGGTTCCTCATATTCACTTTTAATGGAAAACTCGAGCATCCAAACTTCATATTCGTTTAATAAATATTTTCACACTGTAAACTGCAATACAATTAAGTTTGTTCTGAATAATGATTTTAGTTCTCTAGTTGTAGTCAGGGGTAATCTTATTTCAAGAAAGAATAAGCGGTACAAAATAATCTGAATTATTACATGAAAGATATTGAAATAGAAATAATGAAAGGCATCACCTTTAATGCTTGTAACGGTACATGTACAAATGAAGCAAAGTTGGAAGGAATACCTGTCAGTCCTAAGAAATTCGCCCTCATACATGCAACAAAAATAAATGTAGCATCGGCTTTTTTGTGTATTTTAACCATACATATACCGGTGATAGTCAATTGGACTGCTTAGTCACATGTAAAAATTAAAAAAAAATTGGGCATACACAATTACCAACTCTTTTTCAGACATCAGCATCACCCTTATTACTAATTGAAGTAGCTTATTATTACAATTATTACCGAAGGAAACAAAAACAATTGCTTAAGTAGCAAAACTATGAATGAAGAATCTTTAGAATTCATATTCACTATCTATGTCTTTGACCCATAGCACTGGTCATCATCATCTGGATCGTACTCGTCATCACTTGAATTCTCTTTCTCTTCCAAGGAGTCAAGAATGTCAACCAGCCTAGGGGACAGGATCTCAGTCATTGTCCATAGTGGTCCCAACTTGTCTCCATTGTTCGTCCAGCCATGACCATTTATTGGTGCTGGAAAGGCGGGGTTGGGCTCATGAGCCCTCTTCCATATTGACACCTGGTAGTTTACCCTTCTGATGTGTTGCTCTAGACTGTCTTTGCAAGGTGGAAATGAAGACAAATGCAAGTGAACGGACCTACTGATTTCCTCTCCATCACCTTTGCACCTTTCTTTCATAACGAATCTAGCTTCGTCGACATCTGTGAATCTTGGTTTCCCGTACAAGGCACATGTGAACTCCTCCAGGTTTGACATCAGCTCTTTTGAGACAGTCCAGGATTCTCCAAGCTCTGCCAGAGATTTCACAAATTTGTTACGCTGTTGCATCAGTTTGATTGACTTGACTCTGCCGATTCCTTTGAAGGCACTTGTTGAGTCACAGCTTGAGAACGCACGCAGTCCAAGTAATGCTGAGCAGTATTCTGAGGAGAACTGCTTTGCAAAATGGGTGACATCTATTAGCCTTTGCCTGTTCCCTCTCACTGTGTCAAAGAACACTGTGGTGTCTTGAATGCTGTTTGCATGGTGAAGCAATATAAAAAAGATATCGCTATCTGGGCTTTTGACTTGTACGTGGTCATATCCTTGCTTTTTGCCATAGTTGCAGTATAGGATGACTCGCAAGTCTGTTTCTTCTTGGTTTGACTTCAGGGATTGAATCTCAGACTGCAGTGTCTCTTTCCCATTCTGAGAAGTAAGAAGTGTGGCCTCTCCTTCCTTAATGAAGATCACCTTCCTTCCATGTAGCCTCTTTGCCATGTCATGATCACTCCACACATCAAGAAGAAGTTCAATGAGCTGTTTCTTGTTCTCATCAATCGTCAAGAACTGCTTCCAATCTCTTGGTTTTTTGTTTTTTCCTCCTTTGATTATTCTCTTCTCCGCACACCCACGCCGTGTCCGTTCACTTGACTTCACTGAATCTGGTTTGTACGTATTGGTACTGAAGACTACATCATTACATGACAATGCATTGAAAATTTTTATGCCAATGTCTTTGAAGTTTGCTGAATCTCTTTGAGATAGTAGAATGCAGCATTGCTATCTTCCACGGTCAATGTCTTGTTACTGGCAGGAGGTAGTGAGTTGTCTACATCTTTCAATAGGTCGTGTAGGCCCTTGGATTTATCAGCCTTTGCAAATAATTTGTCTGATGTACCAATGGAGTAGGGTACAGGGGTTAGAGAGTACTTCACAATCTCCTTTAGATTGAGTTGACTGCCAGAACTTTGTGCTTTGACCACCAGTTGAAAAGCAATATCTCCTTGTTGCTTGTACTCTATAACCTTTCATTCAGATGTTTTCAGCTTCATTCTTTACTTTGTTTCTACCATGGTTTTGAGCTTCAGATTCTTGATGGGTTTGGAGAATGCTGTCTTTTTTTCAAGTCGCTCTCTGATGAACTTCTCTTTCTGTTCTTTCCCTGTGGTAAGTACCTTTATGACATCTTTCTCAAATTCAACCGGTACCAGAAGAGTACCAGAAGAGAGTACATACAACCCAGTCTTGTCATCTACGTCAAAAGGATTCAGGAAGCTCTTTACAGCATCAATGGCTTTCTTTACACATTTTTTCTTTACACACTTTTCCTTTTCTCAGTTGGTTGTTGATCTCTGTGTTTGCTTCTGCGATTGGTATCAGAAGTCATGTCTGCGAGGCTGAGAGTTGCAGAGAGAAAGTGTGCCCTTTCTGTTGAAGTTCAAACCCATCTCTGATAAGCACTGTGATTCTCCAAGATGCCAGAGAGCCCACCACTACCACCACCTCGAGATTTGCCATGCTTCATGATCATCTCCTCAATCGCTTTGTCAACAGCACATCGGTTTCCAGGTATGAACGACCTAGCGACACTGATGGCACCTCTTTTGAGGAAAGTCAGGGCAGCGGGATGTGATTCTTCGATGTTTGCCAAGAACACAGCCAGGTAGGTCAGATAGCGGGAGTAATTGTGACCACCAAAGGTGAAGAATACAATTACAATTACAATTAAAACTAGACTCAATTGCAAGTACCAATTCACAGACCACAAGAAAGAGGGCAAAGTGTGAAAAAACACAATTTTGACAGATTGAAATAAGGGGTTAAAAAACAAAGACCAAATGAGTTTTTTTTCTTGGGAACATAGTTTTTTCCGACAGAAGAGATACCAATGAACAAAATGACACCCAAGAAGTAGGATCATAGGGGGGGGGGACGGACTACGGACTAAGGATGTTTGAAAATTTAAAAGATCTAGCAATCTACCTAACCTAACTTAACCACAATGGAGACATAAGGAACTGTAGATGTTGTAATCCTGAACAAATCACAAAGCATTGGAGGAACTCAACGGGTCAGGCAGCATCTAATGGAGGAAATTGTTTTGAACAGAAATGTTTTGGGTCGGGACTCTTCAATTGGATTAAGGTCCCGATCCACAACATTGTCCAAGATCCTTCAAAGAAGTCTTCTCACAGTAAATTGAACAACAATAGGATTTATTCATGATACCAAATGTTTTAAGGATTGATTGTCTTCTGTAACAAAAACAATAGAGGTAAAAAGGCAAAAAAATGTAGGGGTGGTGTGGGAATTTGAAAAGCTGAGAGTGAAAGCAAGCCTATGAATGGAGAACCAAGGAAACGGTGTAAATGTAAGAAGTAATTTAGAGGATCAAAGATCCTAAAAAGGTAATAAGACATTAGGACATTACGGAGATGGATGTTGCCTGGCTATTTTATCATGATGTGTGGGAGTAGGGTTGGCATCAAACATGCAAAATACTTTCATTAATTGCCAACAAGAAACTAATAACAAGGTAAACCCTTAGCCTAGAAATTGGATTCCACAGGCCCTGGTTTATTTGTGCCACACAATCCAATATCAATTTAAAAAAAGATTGAAAATAAATGTAAACAGAATTTTCATTCTGGGCCTTCCACGCATCCGGCACTCACACACTTAGCACTGCAATATTTGCAGTGGTTTTTGCTAGTGTTGACTGTGCCCCACTTGTGCAAAAGTAGGCTTTCAGCATGGCCTTAGTAGCTCCGAGGCTGCCACCAGAAACTCAATTCAGTTGGTCCTTTTTATGGTAGGTAATTACTCAGCTCTACTTTGGACTCTGCATCATAACTCCACCATCAGAATTACTTTCATACACCCACCAAGCACACCTGACCAGTGATTTGATTCAATACCTAAAAAAACCTTGTCAAGACACATGAGTTTATTGTCATGTGTCCCAGGACAATGAAATTCTTGCTTTGCTTTAGCACAACAGAATATTGTAGGCATAAATAAATACAGAACAGATCAGTGTGTCCATATACCATTGAATATATATATATATATACACACACACACACACACACACACACACACACACACACACACATAAATAAGCAGATAAAGTGCAATAGGTTATTAAACTTCATATTTTTGTTTCTGTATCATACTAATTGCCCCATTAAGACACTTCCAAACCACAGACCGTACCACTGTCTACTAAGTTCAAATAGCACCAAGTCACCAGCAACTTACTCACCAACAAGTAAACCTTCCACAACATACCAAACAAATCGCCAACTACAAACTCTGCCCCTTCTCAATCCTTAGCTGACAACCCTAATCCCTATGCTCCTAACCATCAAAAACCTACCTACTTTCTGCCCACAACCCTCCACTCCAATACTGGAGCAGTGCTGGTAAAGGAATTTCAAAAAGTATGACATTCTTTAAAAGTTTGCAGTTTTGCATACTTAGCTTACTTTTAATGAACCAATAAATCTTCTCCCAATTTGGTTTTGCGCACCATATATCACAGAAAATATTGACTACAATATGGTGAAATTGGGAACAAGTGCCAAAACTCTTACTCTGATGCCCAGTCTTTTCATGTCAGGGTAAGAGCTACTAACATGAGAATGGATCTTCACTTAGAAGAAACGTATTTGTAACACCACAAAGATGACACAAATATGTGAATCCTAGTATGGAAGCTGCTACGGAAGTGAATGCTGACATTTTTATCCATGCAAACCCTATATTTTCCTGCACAGTTGTTCAGAAAAATAAATGCCATGCTTCATCACACCACAGTAATTAGGTTTTACTGCACCAGAGAACACTACTGTTACACCATTGGAAGTGATACCATAAGCCAATAATCTGGAGTACAACACAGGAATTAAAGTTGTCATCTTTCCATACCATGTCAACGGTTCAGGCCTGTGTAACATTTATTTCAAAAAGATTGACGAGATACTGCTCAAATTATTCCCTCTTGTCCCTTACTTACATTAAACACAAAATGTTTATGCTTCAGAGCTGTATTACATTTTCCCCAAATTGTATTAAAAATATTTTTTAAATGTATATGTCATCTACCAGATGAGATATAAACCTTAAAAAGTTTTACATTTCACTCCCAATGTATAAATAACCATGGACAAAGAAGCCTGATAGTTATAAAAGTAACACATGGAACTCTCCAGAAAGACATCAGTGACAGTCTGATTTCTAATGCACCAGATCTACTTTCAGATCGAGATCTTTAGATACAAAGCTGACCAAAAAGACCAAGTAGATATGTGTTTAATTAGGAAACAATTCCGATAGCCTTGGTGGAAATGTGTAAATGCTGGCCTGACTTTCCATGCAACAATTTCCATTACAAAAAACTTTGAGAATGGATATATAATTAAAAACAAACGATTGGTTATGTTGGCAAACCTAATATAAAGAATGTGTAAATGTACAGAAACATAACAAACGCCATTTCCTTTTGAAAAACGTCAGGCCAGTGGGAACCGCTAAGCAAACCAGCCTGCGGAGTTGAAATGTGTTTACTGCATGGTAAAACTCTATTTAATCCTTTTAGACTGCTCCTTCCCCACCACAGTTTTATGTGCAAGTTAAACAAGATAGATCAACCCTGAAGCAATCTGAGATTCCAAAGTGCTTACACCATCCAGTGTGGATTAACGTCCGTAATCTTTTCTAGGGCAGATGTGAACATTTGAGATGCACTTCCTCGCATTATCAGAATTAGATACAGACCCTGAGAGATTCTAAATTAGCTTAATGCTACTACTTGTAAAAATGGATTGTAAACATATTTTTTCCCCCAACACACAACACATATGCTTTCTGAAGTGTACAAGTGACATCTACAGGTAGAAATGCATACTGCACAAAAACAATTCCCTTGCTATCAAAGTATACTGGCAGAATTTATTGGCTCTTAGAAAGTCTATCTGGCAGTTAGATATAAAACTATTGGCAATTACTGGCGTATCACTTTGGAAGCACAGTATTCCAGTTAAGCAGTTTCAATTAGGTGAGCAGCAGAGATAGAGGATTGAAGCCTGCACTGCAGCACTGAGCTCTCCGTAAAGCTCAATAAGCCAGTCAAATTGCCTTCTCTCCTGCTCCTGCCTCCTCAACCTGAGTAAGTGCATCTGGCAAGCAAGAAGAACATGCGTATGAGTTTTATGTGCACTACTGAGCAGCTTCCCCTTCCATCCCAAGGTGAAAGATTATTTTTCAGTAACTATTTTATCTTCTCTACCTGTGTAGGTGAATCTGGCAAGCACAGAGGAGTTTTATATGAACTATTCAGCAGTTTTCTTTACTGACCCCTGCTGAAAGCTTTTGCAGCGAGAGAGAAAAAAATCACACAAAGTGTCTTTGAATTTCAGCAAGATTCCTGCAGCACATGCCAATGTTTGTCATACTACTGCACTTGCTGTGGCAGTTCTCTCCATCAAGGGTTTCAATTTCACTGAGCTGAGATTCAGAAGGGAAGCTGCGAACCATCTGCAACTGAGATGGACTCAACGTGGTCTGCTGGCTGGGAGTTCCTTGCTCTAATCCAGTGTAGAAGATGCAGCCTGTGAACAGAGCTGTGCTTGCCTCGGGATCAGGATTTCTAAAGGAAGCTATTATGGGTGATAGAAACAAAAGTCGATTTATGTTGAAAAGGGTCCATGCCTACTGCATGAGCAACTGGGTGGCAAACCCCTATTTGTTTTTCCAATATAGCTGAGGACATTTAGTGAGCCTGGTGGGGTCTCAGGAACTACCAAAGCCATACATATTGGAGCCACTACTTACATCTGTAGAAACCCTTTGCTGCACAGTGTTTTGCCGATCAGATGTGGCCTGACCTGCCATTGCAAAAATGTCTTATTATTATTAATGTTTAGTGTTTTCGGAGTCATTCGTAACTGTCACTACGTCATGTTGTTACTTGTGGGCGAAGCACCAAGGCAAATTCCTTGTATGTGAATACTTGGCCAATAAACTTACTCACAGCCAAGAAATGGATAGATGTTTAGATCTAGTAATTGAATTTAGATGAATTTAATTGATTAGATGAATTTAATTAATTTGATGAAACTGATGAATATGAATTTTTTGTTGGGTATTTACTATTTGTTTTAGCATTTAACTTTACATTTCTACCTTTTTTCTAAAACTGCAAATAATAACTTGTTTCTGTTAATGCTGTTCAGTGTTTTTTTTTCCTTTACATTTTAAACAGATGTCTCCGAAGAAGAAATGCAAAATTGTCAATCCAAATGCCCAGCAAAAGAGACTGATTTAGACAGCATTCGCAGAGATTATCTGAATTTGGACTATTCCAAATGTGATGATCTACAGGACATTCTTAATGGGAAAGTAGTGGGCAGAAAGGCATGTCATGCATGGTTTGAAGAGCAAAAACTTGTAGTTTACAATGCCAAAATTGAAAAGTTGAGGAAAAACAAGGTGTATAGAGTTGCTTATTGGTTACAATCTGAGGAGTATGATGATGCTACTGATTATGATATGCCAATGTACCTGCTAGCAACTGATCTTCTCCATAAAGACTTGGTCTTTTGCTAGAAATTGTAATTTATTTACCTATCTGTTACAGACTTACAGCATATAATACAATAATATTAAAGTTCTGATCTTGAGAATATCACATTTTTGAATTTTCAAGGCAGTCTGGGAGTTTATTACTATTTCCGTCACAATGGTCAATTTTATAATTAGCTACAATTAGGTAACTAACTAATTATATGTTTTAATTTCAGGTCATCCAAGTAAGATGTTTCATATTTGTTTCAGAATGCTTCAATCTATAATAATTTTAAAGAAAATGATGGGCTTTTGACTGTCCTCAATCACAGCTTTTGTGTTGGAAAAGCAATAGGGAACAAGATGCTAATTTCCAAATGTGAAAATGGCCATAACGTTTTTAATACTGAAGATATGAAAGTGAATTATGTATCAAATTAAAGGTATTTTTATGCTTCATCTGATGGGATAAATTGCAGACTTGATTTTTTAAATCTCCAAATTTTGTAACGTTGCTAACTCATGGCGTGAATAGGTATGTGCAACAAAGAATTTGTAGCCATTACAGAAAACTGGTTAAGAGAAGAACAGGACTGGCAGCTTAATATTTAAGGGTACAGATGATTCAAGAGAGGTAGGGGTAAAAGAGGAGGTGTTGGTGTTTTGAGGATGTCATGGTAGTTGTCAGAGATGACGTTACTGATGGTTCATCTTGCAAGGCTATATGGGTATAGCTGAGAAATAAGAAAGGGATGATCACCTTGTTGGGGTGTACCGCAGGCCCCCAAATTGGAAGAGCAAATATGCCAGTAGATTGCAGGCAGCTGCAGGACTAATAAGATTGTCGTAGCAGAGTTTTAACTTTCACAATATAAACTGGGAATGTCATAGTGCAAAAGGTTTAGACGGGACATAATTTGTTAAATGTGTTCAGTAAATATATAGAGGACCCTATACAAAGAAGGACAACATCTGATCTATTCTTAGGAAATTTGGAGGGGCAAGTGGATGAAGTGTTTGTGGATTACTTTTAGTGAGCCAGTGACCACTGTTCTATTAGGTGTGGCAGGATAGAGAAAGGCTGGGTCCATTAGTTTAAAATTCTAAATTGGGGTAAGGCTAAGTTTGAAGGCATTCGACAGGAACTCGTTCAAGTTGATTGGAACAGGTTGTTTGAGGAAAAAGAATGACTAGAAAGTGGGATGTTTTTAAAAGTGTGCTGACAAGGGTCTAGGATCTCCATGTTCCTGTTGGAGTGAAGGGCAAAACAGGTAGGCATACGGAAGCTTGGATGACAAGTAAAGTTGAGGGTCTGGTTAAGAATAAGATGGTGGCATGGGACAGGCATAGGCAGCTGGGATCAAGTGTATCCCTGCAAGAGTTTCAGGAGCTGAGGAGCAAACTAAAAGAGAAAATCAGGAGGGTAAAAAGAGGGACAGGAAATAGCTCTGGCAGACAATATTAAACACACTAAGGGAAAAAGGGTAACCAGATAGAGAACGCGGCACCTCAGGAATCAACGTGTGAGAAAGAACTGCAGATGCTCGTTTAAATCGAAGGTAGACACAACATTCTGGAGTTACTCAGTGGGTGAGGCAGCATCTCTGGAGAGAAGGAATGGGCGACGTTTCGGGTCGAGACCCTTCTTCAGACTGATGTCAGGGGAGGGGGCGGGACAAAGATAAAATGTAGTCGGAGACAGTAAGACTGTTGGGAGAACTGGGAAGGGGGAGGGGATGGATAGAGAAAGCAAGGGCTATCTGAAGTGAGTGAAGTCAATGTTCATACGGCTGGAGTGTAAACTACCCAAGCGAAATATGCGGTGGTATAGACTTAGACATTAGGTGCAGGAGTAGGTCATTTGGCCCTTCAAGCCAACAATGCCATTCAATGTGTTTATGGCTGATCATCCCCAATCAGTACCCCGCTCCCCATATTTTCTGACTCCGCTATCTTTAAGAGACCTATCTAGCTCTCCCATGAAAGTATCCAGAGAACCGGCCTCCACCGCCCTCTGAGGTAGAGAATTCCACAGACTCACAACTTTCTGTTGGAAAAAGTGTTTTGTCATCTCCGTTCTAAATGGCTTGCCCTTTATTCTTAAACAGTGGCCCCTGGTTCTGGTCTCCCCCAACATCGGGAACATGTTTCCTGCCTCCAGCGTGTCCAAACCCTTAATAATGTTATATGTTTTAATAAGATTCCCTCTCATCCTTCTAAACTCCAGAGTGTACAAGCCCAGCCGCTCCATTCTCTCAGTTTATGACAGTCCCGTCATCCCGGGAATTAACCTTGTAAACCTACGCTGCACTCCCTCAATAGCAATAATGTCCTTCCTCAAATTAGGGGACCAAAACTGCACACTATACTCCAGGTGTGGTCTCACTAGGGTCCTATACAACTGCAGAAGGACCTATTTGCTCCTATACTCAACTACTCTTTTTATGAAGGCCAACATGTCATTCGCTTTCTTCACTGCCTGCTGTACTTGCATGCTTACTTTCATTGACTGATGAACAAGGACCCCCAGATCCCATTGTACTTCCCCATTTCCAAACTTGACACCATTTAGATAAGGCTCTCACCAGGGTCTCTTCAATACCCCTTAACACTGCTCTTTCTCCCCATCCCCCCACTCGTAACAAGGGCAGAGTCCCCCTTCTCCTCACCTTTCACCCCACTAGCCGTCACATACAACAAATAGTCCTCAGTCATTTTTGCCACCTCCAACGTGACCCTACCACTTGCCACATCTTCCCATCTCCCCCCCTGTCTTCCTTCCGCAAAGACCGCTCCCTCCGCAACTCCCTTGTCAATTCTTCCCTTCCCTCCCGCTCCACCCCTTCCCTGGGCACTTTCCCTTGCAACCGCAAGAGATGCTACACTTGTCGCTTTACCTCCCCCCTCGACTCCATTCAAGGACCCAAGCAGTCGTTCCAGGTGCGACAGAGGTTCACCTGCACCTCCTCCAACCTCATCTACTGCATCCGCCGCTCTAGATGTCAGCTGATCTACATCGTTTCGCCGAACACCTCCGCTCGGTCCGCAATAACCAACCCGACCTCCCGGTGGCTCAGCACTTCAACTCCCCCTCCCATTCTGAATCCGAGCTTTCTGTCCTGGGCTAGAGTGAGCAACACCACAAATTGGAGGAACAGCACCTCATATTCCGCTTGGGGAGTCTGCATCCTCTTGGCATGTACATCGAATTCTCTCAATTCTGTTAACTCTTGCTGTCTGCTCCCCTTCCTACCTCTCCCTCAGCCCTTGGGCTCCTCCTCCTCCTTTTTCCTTTCTTCCCCCCGCCTCCTCCCACCCCCCCATCAGTCTGAAGAAGGGTTTTGGCCCGAAACGTTGCCTATCTCCCTCGCTCCATAGATGCTGCTGCACCCGCTGAGTTTCTTCAGCATTTTGTGTACTCTCGATTTTCCGGCATCTGCAGTTCCTTCTTTCAGCACGGAGGGTAGCAAATGTTGTATCTCTATTTAGAAAGGGCTGCAAGGAAAAGGCTGGGAACTCCATGCCAGTGAATCTAACATCTGTGGTCAAAGTTACCAGAGAATATTCTGAGGGATATGAGATACATGCATTTAGATGGACGGGGACTGATTAGGCTTAGGCAGCATGGCTTTGTACATGACAGATCATGTCTCACAAATCTCATTGAGTTATTGAAGATGTGACCATAAAGGATGATGAGGCCAGAGCTGTTAACATTGTAAATATGGATTTCAGCAAGGCGTTTGACAAGGTTCTGCATAGTAGGCTGTTTTGGAGGTTAGATTGCATGGGATCCAAGGAGAGCTGGCTGACTGGATAGAAAATTGGTTTCATGGAAGGAAGCAGAAGGTGATGTTAGAATGTTGTTTTTCAGACTGGAGGCTGTGAATAGTGGTGTGCTGGGTACATTGCTGTTAATCATCTGCATCAATGATTTGACTGAGAACATTCATGATTAGTAAGTTTGCAGATAACACTAAAGTAGGTGGTATTGTAGAGCAAAGATGGTTGTAAAAAATTGCCGCAGAATCTTGACTGGTTGGGCAGGTGGGCTGAGGAATGGTTGATGACATTTAATATAGAGAAGTATGAGCTGTTGCATTTTGGAAAGTCAAACCAGGGCAGGATCTACACAGTGAATAGCAAGGCTCTGAGGGAGTGCTGTGGAGCAGAGCGATCTAGGAATACAGGTACATAGTTTCTTGAAAATTGTGTCACAAGTAGAGAGGGTGGTCAAGAAGGCATTCGGCACATTCACCTTCTTCAGAGCATTGGGTATAGAAGTTGGAGGGGGGGGGGGTTCTTGTTACAGTTGTGCAAGACAATGGCGAGGCCACTTTTAGAATATTGTGTTTAGTTTTGGTCACTCTGTCACTCTGTTGGAGGAAAGATGTTACGCTGCAAAGAGTTCAGAAAAGACTTACGAGGATAGTGCCAATACTCGAGGGCCTGAGCTACAGGATAGGTTGAGCAGGAACCAGTCAACCTCTTAGAGCACAGGAAGATGAGGGATGATAGAATAGATCATGAGAGCGATAGTGCAAATACACTCTTTTACCCGGAGTAGGGGAATCAAGAACCAGAGGACATAGGTTTAAGGCGAGGAGGGAAAAGATTTAGGTTCCTGAGGGGTGGCTTTTTTTTACACAAAGGGAGGTAAGTGTATGGAACAAGCTAGTGTATGGAACGAGTAAGTGTATGGAAGGAGTTGAGGCAGGTACTATTTCAATGTTTAAGAAACATTTAGGCAGGGTCTAGTCCACACTGTATGTTTTTTGACTCTCTATGACTCCATGAGGTAATGTTTTGGATGGGGACTCTTCTTCAGATAGATTAAGAAAAATGATCCCGACTCGAAACGTCACATATCCATGTTCTCCAGAGATGCTGTCTGACCCGTTACTCCTGCACTTTGTCTCTTTTGTTGTTAAGGCACAATGTGTAAATAATAAAATCCAGAACAAAAACAGAACGCTGAAAGAATTTAGTGGGTCAAGCAGCATCTGTGGAGTCAAAAGGTATGTTGCCTGTTCTGTTTTAAACCAAATGTTTCACAGTTAATACACTATTTTACAAGTGCAAGATATTGTAGAAGTAGCGACGACAGATAATTTGTACATAAAACAGTTCTAAATGCAAGTTAATCATTCTGTTTTGATGGCTTGAAATGTAGACACTACAACACGCTGCTGCTCTTCTTCAATAATGTTTCACCTCCACATGTGGTTTTGTCCCCAGCAACATCTTATTTCAAAGATGATGCCCCTTCAGTAAGGCCCCTTCATTTATTGATCTATATCCTGTAGATTATTCTAATAGGTAATTAAATACTAAGTCAAAGAGCTAGGCTATAAGGAATGTCTTAAATGATTGCAGACCTCAGCTCAAACAATTAATCATATTATAAATTTCTGCCCTTTACACTGTAATGTCAGCATCTTCCATGAAGTGACAATTGACGTAATCACATGGATCTTAGATCTCGATCTACAACTCTAATTTGCTTTTATATTTGAAATATATTACAGAAATGCCACAGAAAGCAAAAAATAAATTTACCAAGCAAAAACAACACATCTATCAATTACCTGATGCTACCTCCCACAGGGCTAATTCTAGATTTCATGCCATTTGGAAACTATGGGCTACAACCTTTCTGATCAGTCTCCTGTGTGGGAAGTTGTGAAAAGTCTTCCTAAAATATCTCTTGATACCAATGCATTACATCCTATCAATCCGGTTTGGTTCCTATTAAGAAATTAAAATTGTTGGTCTAATGCAAACTTTCATCAATACATTTTTATTCAAACTCTCAGATGCTACATAAAATGTTCTACCATCTCTCAGCTATGTTATTAAACTTTATATTCAAACCCATTCCATCCAGGTGAGAAACCTTAAATTGCAGCTTTCTTTTGAGAAACTTACAAAATTGATCAGCTGAGTTCCTTTTCACTCAACTCCTTTGTTTGGCTCCATTTCATTTAATTCTTCTTCTGTTCACCCCTCATCCTCAATTTAATAAACTTTGAAGAAGGGTCCCGATTCAAAACTAATGCACTAATCCCTGCGATACCCCACTCATCACTGCCTGCCACCTTAAAATAACCCACTTTGTTACCTGACTATCATTCAATCTATGCTAATACATTACCTAAAATACCGTGGGCTATAATTTTATACACTGGCCCTTCATGTGGGATTTTATCAAAGGCTGTTTGAATATACAATTGGACCACATCTCACTAAACTTTGCCATCAGTTGCACTCACAAATATTTTCAATGTATTTTTCAGAAAACTAAATCCCTCCCAAAATTCACTTATTTTGTCTAATCAGATTGATATTTTCTAAGTGCCTTTTTATTCAATCTTTTACAATAGTTTCAAGCATTTTCCCCACTATTAATTCTAGAAAATGATAACCAATGCATTTCAAGTCACCTGTGAAATGAAAATTATCAGGCCCCAGGGAATTATCAGCTTTCAGCGCCATTGGTTTCTGCAGCTCCACTGATAGCTTGTCACTACTTTCTTACTTTTTATGGAGTAATTTAGTCTTTTCAATAGTTTTCTTTGAAACAAGAACATGTTCAGCATTTCTAATAAGTTTGAAGCTCTTGCTATATTACATTTTGTTACATTGTGATTATTTTATTAGCTGTGAAACTGACCTTTGCTGTGTCCTTTTGCATTGTAATGCATGCTTTGATTTGTTACTTTCTCTCACTTTATTGAAATTTATTATGATGCTTAGAAAAAAATATTTCCATATGTTGATATTTCAATTTTCTGTTGCTATTTGCTTTAATTCTACCCAAGGTTTGTTTTCACCAACAGCAAATACATCTTCTTCAGAATCGTTCGGTTTAGAATCAAAGTTTGCTGTTATGGCTCTCTAACATTTTGCAAAACAACAAATTTAATTCAAATTATTCATGAACACAAAGGTTCACAATTTTTTTTTTTAAAACATGGCTTCACAATAATAAACAAATTCATTTGTCCATTGATTTTTTTTTTAAAGAACAGGAAATTCATATTAGGTTATTTTGATCCCCAACAGCAGGGTTTAGCTGCAGCTATAAAATAATCTCCAAAGAATGCTGTAAAATACTACGCAGCGGGCTTGTAAAACACGGTGCACTGGCAAGTCATTAGAAAACGCATGGAAAAACTGGAGTCCAATTTTAATGCTGCAGCAACTGAAAACACACACAAAATCAAACCAAAGGGAGTCACATCTAAAAGATAAACCAACTTACAGAAGATATGATACAATAAGAGACTCCACTCATCCCAACTTGGTTAATGATCATTGTAGGTAAACAAATTCTGGAATTTATCATAGTTATGAGGGTTTGCTTGATGATTGTTATTCGGCTTTTTTGTGTACTTGTGCAGGCAGGTGTAATTGTTCAGGTGTGTGCAATGGTGTATGAATATTATGAAAATAGAGATCATATAGGATACCGGAAGGGATATTGGTATAGTTGTTGAGATATTCTGGTCAAGAAAGATGCTATATAAATTAAAACCTTTGTTTCTTTCCATTACAATTATGTAATTAATCAATAGCAGTAATTGTTCAGAAGAATGTACTAGCCAGAAATTGGATAGCATTTGAAAAACATCTTAATAACATCCTCGTAAGTCTTTTCTGCACCTTTTCCAGCTTGACAACCTATTTCCTATAACATGGTGCCCAAAACTGAACACAATACTTTAACTGTGGCCTCACCAACGTCTTATACAACTGCAACATGACCTCCCAACTTCTGTACTCAATACTCTTGACTGATGAAGGTCAATGTATCAAAAGCCATTTTGACCACCCTATCTACCTACCTGCCTTCTTCGTCTTGCGTATGGCGTGCACAACCTAAAGTTGTAGGACAACTTGTTCTATTTGATCTAATTTGATTGTGCACGCCAGATTGATTGCATTCATCGAAACAGGGCGGACCATGTGAAGGTTGCAATCTTCCATCCCTACCTACCTGTGATGCCACATTCAACAAACTATGTGCCTGTACTCCTAGATCCCTCTGTTGCACAGCACTTCCCAGAGCCCTATCATTCACAGTTTAGGTCCTGTCCATGTTAGTGATCCCATTAATGCAACACCTCACATTTCTTAGTATTAAATTTCATCAACAATTCCTCAACCCACCTGGCCCACCGATCAAGACCCCGCTGCAATTCTGTCAACCATCTTCAATATCTACCATACCATCCACTTTTGTGTCATCTGCAAACTTTTACCCAATAGTGGGGTTCTTGATTCCCCAACTCTGGGTAAAACACTGCGCATTTACCCTATTGATTCCCCTCATGATATCGCACACTTCTATAAGATGACGGCTCATCCTCCTGCACTCCAGGAATAAAGTCATAACCTACTCAACCACTCCTCATAGCTCAAGCACTCAAGTTCTGGTGACATCCTCGTAAATCTTCTCCATACTATGTTTTTCCAATTTGCTGGGGTCTTTTCAGAATCCAGAGAATTCTGGACCATGGAAACATAAGAATTAGGTGCAGAAATGTCAACTCAGCCCTTCAAGTCATCTTGGTCAGACTGCAGCCTCTACATTCTCTTTGTCTCATGGTAACCATTCATCCCCTTGCTTATGATGTACTATCTACCTCTGCCTTAAAAATATTCAAAGACACGGCTTTTCAAAGAGAATTCTGTGACAGAAACAAAACGACACGACTTGGTCTTAAATGGGTGATCATATATTTTAGAACATGACACTGCTGGGGTCTCTCGTAAAATAAAACATTCTTTCAACATCCACACTGTCAACATACCTCGGGATCCCATATGTTTCATTCAAATCCCCTCTCATTCTTTCAATCTCTAATCTAGTCTGTCCAACTGTTGTCACAAAACACCCTGCCCATTCCAGATATCAGTCTGTTAAACGTTCTCTTTACTACTTCCTATGCATTACTAAATAAGAAGTCTAATACTCTAGTCCAGAAGTGGTTCCCAATGCTCTTTAAGTGATGCACAAATTCCCTTCTTTTGAATTCCATTCTGCTCACAACAATAACATTCTGTTAGCTTCCCTGATTAATTACTGTGGCCACATAGTAATCAGTTGGAAATGGATGGCCAGGTTATTCTAGATCTCAGTTCCACTAAGTCTCATCAATTATTTATTTGGCCATCAGCAGTGCATAGTTCCCCATTTCAGACCATAATGTTTTGGGACACAGCAATGTCACGTCAATGAAAGTAGTCATGGACAAATCTGCGATTCATGAACATCACCATATTTGCTGGGTGCCTTCTCTGGTGATGTTCCCGATGTTGGGAAGTCCAGAACCAAGGGCCATAGTTTAAGAATAAGGAGTAAGCCATTTAGAACGGAGATGAGAAAACACTTTTTCACAAAATTGTGAGTCTGTGGAATTCTCTGCCTCAGAGGGTGGTGGAGGCCGGTTCTCTGGCAACTTTCAAGAGAGCGCTAGATAGGGCTCTTGAAGATAGCGGAGTCAGGGGATATGGGGAGAAGGCAGGAACAGGGTACTGATTGTGGGTGATCAGCCATGATCACATTGGATGGCGGTGCCGGCTTGAAGGACCATATGGCCTACTCCTGCACCCATTGTCTATTGTCTATTATGAAGCTCTGCCAGGCCTGTATTATAGCTATTTTTAGCTTATGCTTGTTTTGGGGGCTAGTCCCCTTCAGATTTCTCTTCAGCATATAAAAGGCATGCTCAATTGGGTTCAGATCGGGTGATTGACTTGGCCACTCAAGAATTGACCATTTTTGGCTTTGAAAAACTCCTTTGTTGCTTTAGCAGTATGTTTGGGATCATTGTCTTGCTGTAGAATGAACCGCCAGCCAATGAGTTTTGAGGCATTTGTTTGAACCTGAGCAGATAGGATGTGTCTATGCACTTCAGAATTCATTATGCTACTACCATCAGCAGTTGTATCATCAATGAAGATAAGTGAGCCAGTACCTTCAGCAGCCATACATGCCCAGGCCATAACACCTCCACCACCGTGTTTCACAGATGAAGTGGTATGCTTTAGTTCTTGGGCAGTTCCTTCTCGCCTCTATACTTTGCTCTTGCCATCGCTCTGATATGTTAATCTTCGTCTCATCCGTCCACAAGACCTTTTTCCAGAACTGTGGTTGCTCTTTTGAGTACTTCTTGGCAAACTGGAACCTGGCCATCCTATTTGTGCGGCTAACCAGTGGTTTGCATCTTGCAGTGTAGCCTCTGTATTTCTGTTCATGAAGACTTCTGCGGACAGTGGTCATTGACAAATCCACACCTGAAGAGTATTTCTGATCTGTCGGACATGTGTTTGAGGATTTTTCTTTATTATAGAGATAATTCTTCTGTCATCAGTTATGGAAGTCTTCCCTAGCCTGCCAGTCTCTTTGCGATTAGTAAGCTCACCAGTGCTCTCTTTCTTCTTAATGATGTCCAAAACAGTTGATTTTGATAAGCTAACAGTTTTATTCTTGTTTCTCAGTCTCGTAATGGCTTCTTTGATTTCCATTGGCACAACTTTAGTCCTCATGTTGATAAACAGCAATAAAAATTTCCAAAGGTGATGGAAAGACTGGAGGAAAGACTAGGTGCTGAGAGCTCTCTTATACCTGCATTAAGGAGGCAATTAAACATACCTGAGAAATTACAAACGCCTGTGAAGCCATGTGTCCCAACCATTATGGTGCCCTGAAATGGGGGGACTATGTATAAACATAGCTGTAATTTCTACATGGTGAAATGACAATGTATAAAAATGGCCTTTAATAAAATCTGACAATATGCACTTTAACCACATGTGATTTTGTCTATTACAGATCTCAAATTGTGGAGTAGACCAAGATCTCGACCCGAAACGTTGCCTATTTCCTTCACTCCATAGATGCTGCCTCACCCGCTGAGTTTCTCCAGCATTTTTGTCTACCTTCAAATTGTGGAGTACAATTTGTGGAGGCAAATAAAAAAATGATGGGTCTTCGTCCCAAACATTATGGAGGGCATTGTATGTAATCAGTAAATTTACCAATCATACCTCTGGTGCCTTTTTCCAAGTCATTGGTACAAATTGTTAAATGTTGAAGAACCAGCAATAATCCGTGCAACCCACCACTCATTGTACCTTCCAATTAGCAGAAAAACCTTTTATGTCGACTCTCTGTTTCCTGTTAGCCAGATGATCTTCTATCCACATCAAATACATCTTAACAACAATATTCTATGTTGCAGCACCTTGTCAAAAGTCTGCCTTCTGAAAATCTTAGTACATCCATCTGTACCTCTTTATCCACCACGTTACTTCTTCAAATAAGACCACTAAACTAGTCAAACATAATTTCCTTTTACAAAGCGATGTTGACTTTGTCTGATTATCTTCGATGTTTGTGTCTGACTTTAATATCATGAATAATAGTTTCTAACATTTTCCTTGTGACAGGCATTATGCTAACTGATCTGTAGTTTCCTGCTTCTTTTTTTTCAATAAAGGAGGTAGAATTAAAGTTGTTTTCTTCTAATACAAAGAACCTTAACTGAATATAGAGAATATTGGAAAATTAAAATTAATGCATTAACTATCTCTCCAGTCACATCTTTCAAAATCCCAGGATGAAGTCCATTAAGATACACAGCTCCAACAATCTGCTGAGCACTTCCCCAGTGTTTGAAATTTCCGGAGGTTTCTCCCTTCCTTTGGGCTTCTCGTTTACAGCTGTTTCTGGGCTGTTAGTTGCATCTTCCACAGTGAAGATTAATGCCGAATACTTGCTTAATTCATCTGTTATTACCATGTTTTCCTTTATTAATTCCCCAGACTTGTTCTCGACAGAACCAGATCTTTTCTTCTTTAAGTACACATAGAAACTCTCATTATCTGTTGGTGTGTTTCTGGTTAGCTTTATTTCATAGTCCAATTATTTCCTTCCTTGCAAATCATCCATGATCTCTGCAGATGCTGAACCTAACCTCCAGATGCTGACAATATAGCCACGGGACTGGTCAGCCTTCAGTCTCATTAGTTTCTCAAGCACTTTTTAATTTTTTTTAATACTTTGACTTTCTTACTGTCACTGTTTTTTTAATTTTCCTCTATATCTGGAATACTTTTTGGGATCTCCACTATGAAGACTAGTTTATCATGTCGACCATCTCATTATTCCGTTCCACAATATTTCTTCTCACAGACCATGAGATCTGTGCTTACTTAATTACCTTTTGCAAATGTGTTTGGTCATTCTTTGTTGTGTTTTTTAATCCTCCCAATCTAAGGAAATAAATCAGTATTTAACGGCACATAAAAATGCAGAAATGCCCAAATTAAGAAAATACATTATTGATTTGGTGTACTCAGAAACAAAGTACTTTATTTACAAGAGCTCTAAGCAAGATATACCTTTCCTGTAAGATTTCCCTTAGCTAAATTTATAATCAACTATAATTTGATGACGAACTATCAGGCAAATTATCTCAAAATAGTTCACTTTGCTGATGTAGTGTTGAGGTTATTTTTGGATAGTTAATCATAAGTGACAGAAAATTAGTTTTTGTGGAAGTTATATCAATCACAATGACTAAACATATTAATATTGATTATTCAGCAGTTAAATACTTGGCAAGACAGATTGAATTCCATAACCTTAGCATTGTCTGTAATAATTTTATTAAATATAATTGTCGGCTCTTAGATAATCGAAAAACACACTTAACACAGCAATTAAAAGGAATAGCACAAATGGTTGTGGTGGTTACCTGCTGCTGAGTTGTACCAGTATAATTACAACTGCAAAACAACAGCATAATGCTCCAAAGACTGGTCAACTTACCTACGCACAAGTGGCAAGTAATTTCGCAAACGTGGAGCTCTTGTAAAACTTTCTTCACAATAATCCTATGGCTATAAATTTACCTCTTATTTTTTCTTGCTGTTTTATGATTGTGGCATTTTCTTTGAGGCTTTTAAACATTTATGGTACATCTCCTGTAGTTTTATTCATATATTTCATGCTATTCTGGAAGTGAAATAATAACCTATTTAGTTTACACTCATAATTTATAAAGTTTGGTGGCTACGCCTTTTATTGGGACCAAATGACAATGCACAATATAACACGGTTAGCTGAAAGTATTAATATGATTAAACAATGGAACGGGTGCCCTTTTAGATTCTGGCTTCACAGCCTAACAATGTGTCCCTTGATTTAAGCACAACACTGTATGTGGAATGAAGCACTTTATTGAGTCCACAGAGAAGAGTTGGTCACAAATGTTCATACTATTGTTAAATTTAATTAAACTGAAGCATTCACTATGTGAATTTGCATCAACCGATCAAATGCTTATTGTTCTTTGAATAATAAAACCAGAATTTCAGGTGGTTTTTATTTCCACTTTAATAAACTGTCATAGTTATAATTTATCACCTTTGTAATATAGATTTTAATAAAAACGACTGCTACTACATTTTATAAAAGCAACAAATCAATTTAAATAGCATTACAAAAAACGGATTGTTTTGATGGAAGCTTTGTTGATTAATTATATTTAAGATATAAATTAGCAACGCTTTACAAAACCGTTAGCACTCAAATGCAAACTTAACAACCCAAACGTGGACTCTGTTCTGCATGACACAGTCAACAGAGTAAAAAATCACAATAAAGGAGTATCAACCATACCACAAGAAAATATCAATAACTGTAATGAGGAAAAAAACACAATTGAACTGAACATTTAACGTCAGTTATTTGCATCAGTGTGAAATTTCTGTGATGGAAATATGCAATTTTACTGCAGCCAAACTTTGCAAGCTCAGATTTGTTTCTGCGTCTGAGACCGTAGATTTATACAACGGCTGCATAACTGCACAAAACCTTTTACACAATAAAAGTTTGGTTTAAATTTCCAAAATGGTAGACTAATTTCAAGCAGATAACACTGATATTAATCAATGTACATGACTCTCAGAAATGACTATCTGTATCAAATTCACATAAGAAACAAACCTAAAGCACCATGAGCAATACTATTGTATATTGACATTTTTAATGTGATTATATTTTCAAAAAATCGTAGTTTTAGGAGAAAAAGTAGCTATTTGTCGCACTGAGTTTATGCCAAGTCTTGGTTGAGCAATACAATCAGTCCCACTTGTAATTAAGCATTCCCAGGACCCTTTGAACTCAATCACTCACCAAGTAACAACAATCTGCTTTTTAGTTATATGTATCAAAATTGATGACCTCATTTTTTTCATGTTACTTTCCATCTGTCATGTTCTTGCCCCTTAATCTGCTCATCTCTACCTCCAACCCCCTCCCCACAAATAGCATCTTTACATTTTCATCGACTCACACAATCCCACCTACTTTAGTATCATCAGGAAACTTGGAAATATGCCATTTTATATCCACTAATTGTTGATTTAGATCATCTCTAACTATGGCCCCAACACCAATCACTCCTATAGCCCACAATTTGCCAAACTGAGTAGGATCTGCAGTTGCTGGAGTCTGGACCAAAAAGACAAACTGGTGGAGGAACTCAGCAGGTCAGGCAGCATCTGTGAAAGGAATGGATAGACGACATTTTGATTAGGATCCTTCTTCAGAGCCGCTAAGTTTCTCCAGCAGTTTGTTTTTTTGCCCAATAATCAATTCTTATTCTTCATAATTGCATTATCTTCAATTTCTTGTAACATTAGACAATAGACAATAGGTGCAGGAGTAGGCCATTCGGCCCTTCGAGCCAGCACCGCCATTTAATGTGATGATGGCTGATCATCCCCAATCAGTACCCCGTTCCTGCCTTCTCCCCATATCCCGATTCCGCTAATTTTAAGACCCTATCTAGCTCTCTCTTGAAAGCATCCAGAGAACCTGCCTCCACTGCACTCTGAGGCAGAGAATTCCACAGACTCACAACTCTCTGTGAGATAAAGAGTTTCCTCGTCTCCATTCTAAATGGCTTACTCCTTATTCTTAAACTGTGGCCCCTGGTTCTGGACTCCCCCAACATCGGGAACATGTTTCCTGCCTCAAGAATGTCCTTCCTCAAATTAGGGGACCAAAACTGCACACAACCAACCTTCTGTGTGACACCTTATCAAAAACCTACTGGAAATCTACATTCACTATATCACTTCCTTAATGAGCCTCCAACATATTAGTCAGATATAATTTAGATGTTACAAATGCATGTTGATTCCGTCCAACCCTATTATTCTTTTTTAATGTGGTTTGTTATTAGTTCCTTCATTATAAATCCCAGCACTTCCCTACCACTGATGTATGACCAACAGGTAAGATAGTTCCTTTTTTCTTTATCTCTCCTTTTTTAAGTCCAGAATCAATTTTGCAAAATGGTGTATTAAAATATACCTATTCAGCTACCCATCTGTCTGAAGTATATTACTATCCTCTTCACTATTAACCACACTTCCAATCTTTTGAGTCATAAGAACATTTGGAAATGTTACCTTGAACACCCATATCCAACTCTTTAATATGTACCAGCAAGTAATGGTCCCAGCACTAGTCCCTGGAGAACACCATTTTGATCCATTCTCCAGTATGAAATACATCTATTTACCTTTATTTTCTGCCTTCTGCCTTTATGTCAATT
Source organism: Okamejei kenojei (assembly GCA_035221665.1). NCBI lineage: Eukaryota > Metazoa > Chordata > Chondrichthyes > Rajiformes > Rajidae > Okamejei > Okamejei kenojei. The sequence continues at coordinate 61,095,517 of CM069132.1, read as the reverse complement.
TTCAACTTTGTCTGCTGCTGACCCTTCAATTCCAGGTCACAACTTTGCTTTTTGTGTGGGACTTTATCAAACAGTTCATGAAAATCCCCATAAACACCAACAAATTTGTTCCCTTTGTGCAACTTTCCAAATTTCTCACCAAAATAAATACTTATGGTAACTCTGTGCCTCAATATGAGTACTGTTCAACATCAGCACCTCAAAATTATACAACGGGCTCTGTCTTAAAAATGCAGCATTTCACAGAACTATTAAAATTACAGCTTTTCAAATGCAGTGCTGGTTTCATCCCCTACAACTGCATTTACCCCAACTACTTTCATCTTCATCCATTTCAAATGTTATTTTACTTCGGAGTCACGTGAGTGACTACGTGAAGACCCCGCCAGCACGCATGCGAGCATATCGTCGCGCGCATTTGCATCGGCAGGCTGGGGGGGGGAGTGCGCTCTCTCCTCCGGCTCCTTCATAAAAGGCCGGCAGGTAAGTGCTTACCTTTACTCCACAGGATGGACAAGGGCAAGAGGAAGGCGACGCTGTCCAGGAGCCGAGCTGCATCGACCAGCCAACGGCTCTTGTCCCCGGAGTTGCAAGCAACACCGGCAGCTTCGAGACATGTGGGGGCAAGAATGCGGAAGTCGGGCACTCCCGCTACTTTAGCGCCCGACTCATCACCCAAGTGGTTTACTGCCCCGGAGCTGGATGCAACGGATCCAGACTTCGAGCCCCCTTCCCCCAAGAAAAGAGGGGGGAAACAGGTACGTGCCAAGGGGCCTCGCTCATCGCAAGCAACCTCACCCCGAGTTCCAGTAGACCCGAGGGGGCTGGGCCGGGGGACAGCTGCACTGCAGGGGAGCCCTACAGCTGTGCTCCACCACGTACCATTGCCAGGGAGATCTGCTGGCAGCTCCACTGCTGCGTGGAGCAGGCCTGCAGGAGCAGGTGTCGCCGACAAAACACCCCGTCAGGCTGCGGTCAAGGGCAGAGGTGGCGGCAGTAGACGGTCGGTCAGCTCAGCTCTGGGAGCGGCCGACCATGCGCCTCCACGCCAAAAATTGGGCGATTGTGGAGGTAAGCCTGCACGGACTCCGGGGAGCCAGGTTCCGGGGGCCGGCGCCGATCCAACTCACCTGCCTTTGTATCAGACAGGTGGGCCGCCACAGTCTGGGAGAAGACAGACTAGCGGAGAGTCCGTGCGGGAGTCGTATGAGCCTACTCGGGCGGTAGGTCACGACAACCTGTCATTGGACCCTAGATAGCATCTTACGGAGGTGTGGTCCGATGGTGGAAGCCCCAGTGATTTTGCAGGGCCTGGGGAAGTCGGCTTGTCCGCTGCACATAGCAGGGATGGTCGCATAGAGCGGTTGGAGCTCTTAGTGGAGCAACCCCTCCAGTGGGACCAGGAACGGGAAGAGCGGGTCTCACGGGCATCCACAAGCCGTGCAAGGAGTCCGCTCAGCATCTCGTCGTCACCAGCCAGAAGTGCCAGCAGTTGCCCAGCCGCTGTGTTTGAAGACTACCCGGGACAGCCAGTGACCGCTGAACCAGAGCATGAGGAGGATATGCTGGACGTGGTGGGCAGGTTTGCCGCTACTACACGAACAGGTGAACCTCTGCACCACAAACTGGCGGGCACCATTGATTACCTGACTACTCACCAACTCCAGAGTCAGGTTCTCAATGATACAACAGAGAAAATAAAACCGCCCGAGAACTGCATCAACCTCAGTGTGCCCTTGGTTAATGCCCAGATCTGGGGACACTTGAGTACGGCCACCAGGATGTAGGATGTCCGCCTCCAGCGTATCTTAAAGGTCCTCTCCACGGGCATAACGGCGTTTGCTAGGACCCTGGACGGGGATAATGTATCCAGTGAACAACAAGATGCACTGGCACTCCTATGCAATGCCCAGTAAGAGATAAACTGCCTGCGTAAGAGCTCCATTAAGCCCACACTCACCCCAAATTCACGGGGTTGTGCCGTCCATCAACCGCTCTACCGCCTCATCAATTGTTTGGAGACCTGTCCAAACAAGTGAAGGAACTGAACGAGGAGGCCAAAACAGATGGCCTCATGAAACCTCCTACGGCCAGACTTCACCCATACCACTGGCAACAGCCAAACACAACCTGGAAACCACAACTGCTGGACAGGACACAAAGGACCTATCAACCTCCACTTCCCCAAACACAACGACCGTTTTTAGGACAAGGCCAACAGCGGCCTGCATGGAAGATGCGGCCGCCATCCTGTCAACCTCCACAACGTCCACCCAGAACGCCATACGTAAGGAACCGTCGCTAGCCATGGAGGTAAGGGGGCCTGGTTCCTCTCACGCCGTAGCATCCCCTCCTGCACAAATTGTTGGGCGATTGTGGGCTTTTTTGGAAACACTGTCACTACAGATTAGTTTATTTTACAAAGTGTTCAAGGCTATGTTATAGAATTTATTGGTGGTGTAAATCCCCCTACCCAGCATTCGCCTCATAGGAAATTTACACTATCCCAAAAAGAGGTGGAGGCAGGACATGCTGAAATTATACGGCTAGCAGCAAAAGGGGTGATTGGCAAAACAACGCATGAACCTATTGAGTTTGTGTCCAACATTTTCACCAAAAGTAAAAAAGATGGGGGATGTCGGATCATAATAGACTTAACTGAGCTGAACACGTTTGTACAATATACCCACTTCAAAATGGATACTTTTGAAACAACCAAACAGATGCTTTACCCAGGGTATTTTATGGCATGCATCGATTTAAAAGATGCATGCTATACGGTGCCCATCTCTGAGGCTCACAGGAAATTTCTGAAGTTTGTCTGGAAGGATCAATTATGGGAATACAAGGCATTGCCCAATGGAATCACCACAGCCCCTAGGCTGTTTACAAAATTAGTAAAACCTATATTGGCTCTTCTCCTACAACAAAATTATATGGTTATGGCATATTTGGATGACATCCTTATAGTGGGTCAGACCCTCCAATTGGCTACATGGGCAGTGGCTGCAACTAAGGCTCTCTTCGAGAAGCTGGGGTTTGTAATCCATCCAGACATAGAAACATAGAAACATAGAAATTAGGTGCAGGAGTAGGCCATTCAGCCCTTCGAGCCTGCACCGCCATTCAATATGATCATGGCTGATCATCCAACTCAGTAAACCGTACCTGCCTTCTCTCCATACCCTCTGATCCCCTTAGCCACAAGGGCCACATCCAACTCACTCTTAAATATAGCCAATGAACTGGCCTCAACTACCCTCTGTGGCAGAGAGTTCCAGAGACTCACCACTCTCTGTGTGAAAAAAGTCTTTCTCATCTCGGTCTTAAAGGATTTCCCCCTTATCCTTAAGCTGTGACCCCTTGTCCTGGACTTCCCCAACATCGGGAACAATCTTCCTGCATCTAACCTGTCCAACCCCTTAAGAATTTTTAAGTTTCTATAAGATCCAGAGATGCCAACCCTAAATTTAGTTCACAGTAACATTCAACCCATTTGTCCGTAACAAATGGGGTTAAATGCATTTCTCTCCGTACTCACTTGGGGTTGTTGCCGGCGGGTCTGCGCCTGCGCACTGGTGCAGATCAGCGGGCTGCCGGCGGGCGGGTGCGGCACATGCGCACTTGGCAAGGTTGCCGGCGGGTCTGCGCCTGCGCACTGGGTGGGGGTGGGGGGGAGGCCCGGTGATGGGGCTGCCGCGAGCGGCCGGCTGGCGGCAAGAAAGTGCCGCTGATCGCGCGGGCCGGCGCCGCCCGGCTCGAAATGGCGCCAGGCCCGGCAACCCTCCCCCACTGCGCACGCGCGGCTACTGGGGCCCGGCAACCCTCCCCCACTGCGCACGCGCGGCCACTGGGGCCCGGCAACCCTCCCCCACTGCGCACGCGCGGCCACTGGGGCCCGGCAACCCTCCCCAACTGCGCAGGCGCGGACACTAGGGCCCGGCAAAGTGCCGCTGATCGCGCGGGCCGGCAAACCGGGGACACATGGCGCCGGCGTTCACCACGGGAGGAACACCGGCGCGGCGGTGTTCCGTAACAGCATGTTTGGCTGCCGGAACACCGTAAAAAGGTTATTTCGCCGGGACAAAATACGGCGAATCCGGGACACTTGGCATCTCTGCTCCTCTAAGATCCCAGACAAGTCGGTACGGGTTATGGATTATTTGGGGTTCACCCTAGACACCAACTTAATGAAGATTACCATCCCAACCAATAAAGCTACTGCTGTAAAAGAAGAGTGCCACAGTCTTACTTACGCCAGGGTACCGACCATTCGGCAAACAGCAAAAGTTATAGGGAAATTGGTAGCTACATTCCCAGCTGCACAATTCGGACCACTACACTACCGAAATTTACAAAGAACAAAGATCACAGCATTAAAAGCAAATGCTGGGCACTTTGATCGGCCAATCCGGTTACCAGCAAAGGCTAGAAATGAGCTACAATGGTGGGTTGACAATATTAGTGAGTGTCACAGACCCATCATAGTAAGCAACCCAGACGTCGTGCTACAAACTGACGCAAGCGCACCAGGCTGGGGAGCAACTGATACGATGTCCAGTTGTGGTGGCAGATGGAACTCTCGTGAATCTACCTTCCTGGAGTCACATGGGATTAATTATATAGAAATGCTGGGGGCATTTCATGGACTGCGGGCTTACTGTACTAACTTACGGGATTTACATGTCCGCCTCCAAATAGATAACACTACAGTGGTGGCTAACATCAATCATATGGGTGGTATCAGGTCGCTATCTTGTGATGAATTGGCAAACACAATTTGGCACTGGTGCATTGAAAGGAATATTTGGATTACAGCGACCTATTTGCCAGGGAAGCTTAATACAGTGGCAGACACCAGGTCACGAGTATTCAATGACAACATCGAGTGGATGTTGAACCCCCAAATTTTTGGAGACATTATAGCTCACTATGGGACACCAGATATTGACCTTTTTGCATCCAGGTTGAACCATCAGATACCAACGTATGTGTCTTGGGAACCAGACCCTGGGGCAATAGCAATGGATGCGTTTTCTATCCATTGGGAGAAATGGTTTTGCTACGCATTTCCCCCATTCTGCCTCATCAGTCGGGTATTGCAGAAAATTAAATTGGATTCTGCAACTGGCATATTGATCATTCCCGACTGGCCTACACAACCATGGTACCCAATGGTTGTTAAAATTTTAAAACAACCATGGATGTCGATTGGGAAACGCCCCAAATTGATTACTCACCCCATTACGGGGGATAGTCATCCTTGCCATGGTCACCTAAACTTGTTGGCCTGCAGGTTCTGAAAAGACCACTCATCCAGGCGGGCACCTCACCACGAGCCATAGAACTAATCTCCGCATCATGCCGAGAATCAACTCGGAAACAGTACCTCACGCAAATCAGAAAGTGGGAGGCATTCTGTGCTTGTACCAACAAGACTTCCAACACAGCAACGATACCTGATGTCCTGGAATTCCTAGCTGGCCTCCATTTCGATGCTGGCCTTAGCTACAGTGCCATCAACAGCGCCAGGAGTGCGCTGTCCTCATACCTGGATATAGGTATAGGCTCCAACCACGTGGTGTCTAAACTCATGAGGGGAGTGTTCAACACCAACCCTCCGCGACTGAGATATACTTTCACGTGGGATGTGGGGATCGTGCTGACCCTACTGAGGAGCTGGGCTCCAATGAATGAGCTACCACTGAAACAGCTCACCCTCAAGGTGGTGATGCTGATGGCACTGACTACAGCCCAACGAGTCCAGACGTTACAAAAACTGCGACTGGACAGCATGTTGGCCACCCCTGGTCAAATAAATTTCTTTGTCCAAGATTTATTGAAGCAGCACAGGCCAGGGGTGCATGGGCTGCAGTTGGAATTTCGGGCGTACCCTGTAGATGCCACTCTCTGCATAGTCACCCATCTCCACCACTACATCGGGATTACAGGAGCCATCAGGATGAAGGAACAGGGGCTCCTCATCAGCCACAAACCTCCGCATCATCGGGTGACTGTACAGACTATCGCCAGGTGGCTCAGGGTGGTGCTGGATGCAGCAGGAGTTGCTACTAACGTTTTTAAGTCTCATTCCACTAGGGCTGCATCCACATCAGCGGCGAGGGCCATGGAGGTGCCCATGGACCACATCCTCGCCACCGCAGGCTGGGCCAGTGAAGAAACCTTTCAACCGTTCTACAATAAGCCACTGGTCGCCCCTGCGGCATTCGCAGAAGCTGTGCTGGGAACCGCTCAGTGAATGTCTGTCCCCGAATTAGGGGTTATTTGTTTGTTTTATTTGATTAATAAATTGTGTTGATTTTTCAGCCAGTTTCGACTGAACTGCATTAACAGCCTTCCTCCATCAGAATGGCGGCAGTGTGATAAGCATGGGCGTTGTCCAGGGCGTGAAATCACAGAGCTTTGAAATCTTCACGAAGTCACTCACGTGACTCCGAAGTAAAATAGTAAGATTAAACGAGAACTTACCAAGTTTGAAGGTTGATCTGTATTTTACGAGGAGTCGCGGTGAGGGATTTCGTGCCCCCCCGCTTCCACCCTCTATCATAAGGTCAACTAGGAAGTTTTTCGTCTTACTATTTTTAGTCATGGTGCGTTCTGTGATTCCACACCGCTGCTTTGAAGGATGCTGCGCATGCGTGCTGGCGGGGTCTTCACGAAATCCCTCATCGCGACTCCTCGTAAAATACAGATCAACCTTCAAACTTGGTAAGTTCTCGTTTAATCTTACTATTCTATCCTCTAATCTCCACCAACAATCACATGTTGATTACTAACCCTTAATTCAAATTCCTTGAGTCATGATTGCTCTTTATTTTCCCCTCAACCACATGCAGTGGAGCATTACAGAGTTTGCATTATTGTTTTTTAAACACTATGATCTTTCAATTGTGCCTTTGACATCAAAAGATTATTTTTTTAATTAATTATGTTAAAAGTAGATCTGTGCTGGAAGACAGAGATTCTAATACATAATGCCATTTATTTCAATTTGCCAAATGCTGCTCATAATATTCTAAACGATGTGCCACTTTAAATTTGTTACTTAGCATCGATTTCCAGCCCTGCACCCTTCCACTGCACTCCAAATCTAATATGTTCATGAATGCCAACATAAAACACTTATATTCACTTATCCTCAATTCCATTTTGCTTGCTGGAGTTGGGGTTAGTTAGTTGGGAGGAGAAACAGGAAATGTCATGGATTCAACAAATACAGATCTAATAGCAGAGAAAAGGAGGGTTGGTGAAGGTATCAAATTGACACAACAATTGTTTTCCAACCCCCCGCCCTTCCCCTATCCCCAGCACACCTCCAGCCTAACATGTTAGGTACTGAATGCATCGCAGGAAATTGTCATAAATGGGATGTGCAAGATCCAGAATTTTTATGTTTGGCAGTTATTTGAAACTCTACTTTAACATTTATTCAAAAATGTATACCTCTGATGGTCTAATCTCCCGACAGATCTACAAAATGCAGCTGAGGTATCATAAATGTTCCCATTAGTGTTTTTTATTAAATAAATCAAATCCATATCCACATGTGGAGTCTGGCTAAAACAGTCGTACTAATCATATTCAGCCACAGTAGAAAATACTAAACTTAATTTTTTCCCTCAGTACGTTTTAGAGCTCACTGATCTCTTACTTATTGACATGCAATTATTGCTACTAACAGTTTTATGCTTTTAAAGACTTTAACAAAATACTTTTCCACATTGAGTGTAATCGATAGCATGTGCTGACAATAGATTGAATCACACTACTTTCTTATCAATATCACCCAATAATTGTTATCTGTACAGAACGTTTCAGTTGATGGGATTTAATGTGGAGGGAGTTGCAAAGAAACAAGTACACTCATTTGCGAATACATTTAGAAAAAAATTAAAATGTAGAGGTAAAGTATTTTGCACTTTGTTTGTTGCAATTGAGTTGCAAGACTATATTATGTAATGTGAACACATGAAATTCATTATATAAAATTAAGTTTTAAAAAACGATTATCAATCACTACACATTATAATATATTTTAGTAAAACTGCATTATGACAATATTTTAAAAAACTACTTCTGTTACAACCTGTTCTTTCATTAAAAATTCCATTCACCTGCAATTAATTTCAAAGCAGAACTTTCAAAATAATTTTCTCTGAACTAATGTACTACCGTACAAGTTGTAAATTAAAAAAGAAAGGTCTATTACTTTTAAAAAAATCTGCCTGAGCAAAGACTACTGAGATACAGGTAGTTGGTATAAATCAAAGCAAAATTACTCAAAATTTGCAGGTTCATGAGAGAAGGGAGGATGTGTGAGAGAGAGGAACGAGAGAGTGAGAGAGAGGAGAGTGAGAGAGGTATGAAAGTTGGAGTGGTGAATTGAATGAGTCAGGGGAGAGGTGGGACAGGACAGGTGACGTGTGCAGAAAGAGCAGCAGTGGGTAAGGTGGCAAAGAGGAGAGATGATATGGAAAAAATGGGAGCTGGAGAGCAAGGAAGAAGGGTGTCAGCATGGGGAATATGAATAGAGGGTAGAGAGAGTGGAGAGAGCAGGAGGATCAACCGTTTACTATCATGGTTGAATATAGAAACATAGAAAATAGATGCAGGAGTAGGCCATTCGAGGCAACCCTACCATTCAATATGATCATGGCTAATCATCCAAAATCAGCACCCCGTTACAGCTTTTCCCCCATATCCCTTGATTCCTTTAGCCCTAAGAGCTCAATCTAACTCTCTCTTGAAAACATCCAGTGAATTGGCCTACACTGCCTTCTGTGGCAGAGAATTCCACAGATTCACAACTCTCTGGGTGAAAATGTTTTTTCCTCATCTCAGTCCGAAATGGCCTACCCCTATTCTTAGACTGTGACCCCTGGTGCGGTTCCCCAACATCGGGAACATTTTTCCTGCATCTACCCTGTCCAATTCTCTAAGAATTTTATATGTTTCTAGAAGATCCCCTCTCATCCTTCTAAATTCCAGCGAATACCAGCCCAGTCGACCTGTTCTTTCATCCTTTGTGTGCATACATAAGTCCCGCCATACCGGGAATTAACCTGGTAAACCTACGCTGCACTCCCTCAATAGCAATAATGTCCTTCCACAAATTAGGAGACCACAACTGCACACAATACTCCAGGTGCCGTCTCGCCAGGGCCTTGTACAACTGCAGTAGGACCTCCTTGCTCCTAAACCTATTATGTAATCTACCTGTTGAGAAGAACAGACTGCTCCAAGACATCGGGATTTTGGTCTGACAGTAATTCTGTATACAGTATTCATTCTCTGAAGTTTGATCCTTTCACACTCACCAGTGGGAAAGCATCAGCAGGTTAAAGGGGTGGGAGATTGCAACCTTCACGAGGTCGACGAATGCAATCAACGTGGCGTGCACAAATGGAATATCAAACAGAACAAGTTGTCTTACAACTTTAGGCTGTGCATGCCATACGCAAGAAGAAGCAGTTTAAAGGTGGCCAAACACTGGACAATTAGATTGCCGGCCTATGTCAGCCTATACACCTGGCTAATATGGAAATTTGGCTTCTGTCACTTAAAGCCCAAAAGGCACCATTATTCTCCTCAAACACCCTTCCTTGGACCAATCTCCAGCTGTTTGTATTCTATTCACTATAAATGGTTAATGAGCTGTATTCTTTAAATTACATTAAAGCTGCCATCAGGATTACTCTGTGGACTCCCAATGGCACCTAGCCAGATACTATGGTGGAAACCACACCTCCACCACATCAACCCAATGTTTTTCCTTTGCAATTACTTCAGTTCAGATAAAAAAAAGTTGGCAACTGAAAATGTTTTGAAAATTCTTAGGTCTCCTTCAGAAGCTGAATGCTTATGTTTCCAGTTTAAAGGAACCTTAATTCAAATAAGTAAAAAACAAAAGAATCATTGATCAGGAAAGGATCGTTGTAAAAGATTAAATATTTTACATTTATAGGTGTTATTTCTTTGTTCATCTTTATCTGAAGTACCCCACACCTTGATGCTATCTTCAAAATCAAAAATCAAATCAAGAGCCATCTAAGCAAACTATGTGAATACTGTAAAATTTTAATATAAAATTCCGGAAATACTCAAGAGATCAGATCGTTTCCGCAGTGGAAGAGACAATGACATTTCATTAGAATCATTCATTTGGACAACATTCACCAAAACAAGGTAATCGAACACGTATATTTAATTACATCTTACATACCACTCCCAAAAAAGAAGTTACACTTGTCTTATTTATTTGCTGACTAAATGAATACAAAAATAATTCCTTTCATAACACAAAGATCAAAGGGAAATGCAAAACAAAACCTCACAATTTGTACATAATAAGAAAACCAGGTTATTGGTTGAATGTGTAGCACTGGTACACTGACAAACCATGCTTTCTTCTCTGCTCTATATCTGTCTAGCAGGAATCATCAAACATTTTATATATAACTAATATGTGAAATACACACCTGAATTACCACAAAACAAACTGCATAAAGTTATTGCTAAGAATATTTTTGTAGCACTGATCAGTGCAATTTCTTAATTTACATTGGAAGCAATGTCAAAAATCACTCATTTATATCTTGAGCAGCTCATTAGTATCAAATAATTTTGAATGTTATATACCTCATGACTAAATTACTCCAATGTTGGTCTTATTTTAATCAGTCCACTATTGACAGTTGTTGGTTCAGCTCTAGATTTTCCATCCAAAAACTTGCTACCTCTATTGTGGTGCTCCCCAAAATGTTGCTCCTAGGATCATGTCTTTCATTACCTGCAGACAAAATCCTCCATGTGTCTCTGCTACATATGATCCAAAACCACTCCCATGCAGAATAGGTTTCAGGTTATCACAGTCTGGGAGAGGTTGGAGGGATTTACCAGAATTCAACCAAAATTCAAATATTTGAATTATGTGGAGGCGAGACATGCTGTGCTCTTCTGAGGGCAAAGAAAAGTAAAGAGGTTTTAATAGAATTGTTCTAAATTATGTCAGCTTCCATTTATAAGCAAATAAGTGTGCGCAGGAAAAAAAAATGATGTTGATCAGGAAAACACAGTGGAGATAGAGAACGTAGTTTAAAAAATGCATACTATGATGATGATGATATGGAATGCACTTCCTGAACACGTAGCATGCACATATACGCTGAAAGGAAAACTTTGAGGTAAAGAGCAGCATGTGGGACTAACTGGAGTGCTTTTTCAAAGCATGTGATGAGCCAAATGGTCTCCTACTCCACTGTATGCTTCTTTGAAATATTTTTCCAGGCAAAATACTACAGGCCAGGAAGTAGTTAGGAGGCCAGCTATCAGGTTTCCAGTAATGGTTCTCCATAATTTGTTTCTAAGATTTATGGATACTGTAACTTAACACAACTATGACAGTTAACTTACCAAACAAGCAACCGTGGACCCACACCTGCATTCTTTAAAACTCATTTTGGGGTTGGCCAACCTCTACCTTTCAACAGACAAAGATAAAGAGTGTGAAAGAGCACTGCCTGACCTATATGTAGTATGAGTGCATGCATGTTATGCTGACTTATGTACCCAATAGCATTAACAAAGAAGCATCAGATTATAGCATTATACTTATTTAGCTGTGCCTACGGGTTTCTGCTACAACTTCATGAACAGAAAGGAAGATGTTATTTACCTAAACTGCTTCCTCCATCATACATATATTTGTAACATAACACCATGTGCATTTGTATTTAGTGCATTTGATGTTCAATGAATCCCTATCACGAATTCCAGTTGAATGATAAAAACTGAGAGAAACAGCAGAAAATTGCTCCAGACTGTGTAAGTGATGCAACAGCTGTTATTCTTTTTAAACACTTTACATCTGTTGCACACTATAAAGCAAATTTTGTAGCACAGCAAACCCATTGCTACACCACAGGTACCAGAAACCATAATAACACCTGTGTGCTACTGAAGCAACTTATAGGCGCTTAGTTAATGTCTGAGACAGAAAAGGAATAAATAGTTAGGTTGCACAAGATTTGGCAATGTACTCAGGTAACCCTGTTGATTTTGTTTTTCCTTCTTCATAAACGCAGATGATGCAGGTTTTGGGCAAGTCATTACGTTTTCATCATTTCTGAGACAGAATAAAACATTATTAGAATTTAGACGAATCATGAATTTGGGGAACCTGGCAGGAAAGTGGAGTTAAGGCCAAGATCAGATCAGTCACAACATTATTGAATGGTGGAAGGACACAAAGTGCTGGAGTATCTCAGCAGGTCAAGCCGCATCCCTGGAAAACTTGGATAGGAGGAGTTTCAGGTCGAGACCCTTATCCAGTCTGAAGAAGGGTTTCGAACTGAAATGTCACCTCTGCATGTTCTCCAGGGATGCTGCCTGACCTGCTGTGTTAATCCAGCACTTTCTGCCCTTGTGCATTAACCAGCATCTGCAGTTCTTTGTTTCAACGTTATTGAATAGTGTGCAGGCTGGAGGGGCTACATGACTTGAAGTGCTCTTGAAGTGTAAATCTTATATTCGAAAAGAAACACTATTTTGGCAACACCATAAATAGGGAGTCCTGAAATAATGAGGAGCACTAGGAAAAAAAAACGTTAGAAAGATATTATCTTAAGCAGAAAGATGGGAAAAACAAGGTATTTATTTCAAGAGTTTTATGAGCACCAGATCAGGCAAATGAATATAAGGCTCTGGAAATTGTGACTCAGTATGTATTGTTTCTTTGGATTAGTATTTGATCCTCTCTATTCAAGAATGGTGTCGAATGGTAGATAGGATTATTGATGCAAAGTTTGTATGGAAAATTCAGTACCAAAACATTCTTCAGTGATTTGCTTCCATAAAGTGTGGCAGCTGGTAGGATTGATGACTCTTGCTTTTCCTTGGAATACTGCACTTCCTCCTGCCAATGCAATTCCACATTCTCGGCCCTCAACCTCCCAGCCATCCCCCTCCTTCCAGATGGCTCTGAGGATTTCAAAGGTAAGAAGCATGCAGTTCAACTACACGAATATACATCTCACATGATATTTCTGGCCAAAGCAGATGTGAGTGTGAAAAATATGGACTAATAAAAAGGTATTAACTGCATCCTCCAGAAATGTCATCAAATGTTTCAGAGATTTTCTAATAATAAGTACATTAACATTTTTTTTGGAAACTGAAGCCAATTGTTGTGATGTAATGTCAATTATTATTTGCTTTTCATTATGAACGAAAACAAATGTATTCTTTAATTTACAAACATTATCATACTCATTGTCAGCAATTCCATAGATGATCCATGTTTTTCAAAATTATTCTCTTTTGACTTACAGCAAGCAACAGCGTGGAATCAATCAATCAAAAATCGACTTCTCGTAAGTGCAAGATTTTTTGTCACAACCTTGCCATTTCTAGGCTTATTTTCTTTTACTTGGTTCTGGTCAACAAACATAATCCATGAAAATAGTGGACCTGGATTTCTGGTGTTTCCTGGTTTGTAAAAATTGGGCCCATCAAACATATAAAGTGCTCTCCATTCCTAATCCCATTCTCTTACTGGCAACTTTGCTCCTCCTCCATGTATCCTCCTAGAATATACTGCAACCACATTTGAAAAGCTGGATTCCCGCATTTTCTACTTATTACCCCATTCTACTATGTATTTCCCAGCCTGCATCCAAGAATCGTACACATCCTCATTTTAACCCATGATTTGGGAACAGACCTTAATGTTTTCAATTCTATTACCAAATTGGAAAACAAAAATCAAAACAAAGTACTTTGCTAAGTCCAGTATATTCTTTGTTGCATATTGTGACTGTCCGTAGTTATAGTCTCCTAAGTATTGCTCATAAAAAATACAATTGGTTGTCTAGTTTTTTTTAATATTTTGGCAGCAGACCAGTGTCTCAGTAGTAAGGAAATGTGGTTTGCAATTTTCATCTGTACAAATCTAAATAGATAAAGAACCAGTATTGTAAGCTCTGCGGTAAAATGTAATTAGGCAAAAAGAAATGGATGCATGAATTGTTGCTTTAAAAATGCTTCGGCATTTTCCTTTTCTGCTGGTTCCATCTACAAATTTACTCAAATTCTACGGTGTGAAAATGCCTGCATATAAGCAAAACCATCTGTGTTACTGGCTGCCTTACACGCAACAGCACTTAGGAATTGTCTCAGATTCTTGTTATGTGACAATGTTGATTTTTGCCATGAAATACCGGGTGCATCTGTTCAGAAAATGCAGAAACAAACAGGGCAACATTTTTAATGCACAGAGAATTAGAAAGACTACAGATTACAAAAACAAGGTAAATATTCCATTACACTCATGGTTACGTTCCCATTCCAAAACATATGCCATAATTATGCCAATAAATGTAATCAGGCAATTACAAAGTGTGCTTGTATTTTTGACTAATTATGTCGGAATATTTTCTGATGCGTAGTAAAAGAGCTCCCTCATGTGGTCATCGTTATTGCTTTTAATCACAAGTTGTGAATTGCACACATGCAAATTTAGAACTTCGGGTATTGAACTTAAAATATTTGAACCTCTATGAAAAAAATTGTGTCTAACTGGTCAAAACGGACAAAGTAAATAACATCAAGAAAATTAATTCAAATGAAAATGAAAATTATCAGATTTCCGTGATAGCTTGCTATTTGATAATATGTGTTATTTGCACACTTAACAGACAAAACTAATTTTCATATGTGTAACATCACACCAGGTCATCTGTCTAGGAATATGGAGGGTGCATCGGTTTCATGACTGCTCCCAGAGTGAGCACATCCACTCGGGGTAATTCATTGTGTGTTAAAGAAGCTGGGGTGATATTCTGTGCTATTTTTGACCCAGATGCATGCAAAATACTGACTCTCAGCAAGAATGGGCTGTTGCTAGATGCAGATGATTAGAAGAACTGGCAGACAGGCTGGTATTTAAGAGGTCCAAAACATTTGGAAATGAGAAGTCTATTGGGCTAGATCTTCCTAAACCCAGAGGCACTCATCTGCACCAGGTGTGGAGGACCAATCACACTGGCCCTTCACTGACACCAGGCACAGCTGTAGATGGAGATTCACAGGCTGATAAAAGACTATGAATGATTTTGACATTCAGGGACATTAAAATCTATTAAAATTTATGCAAATCAAATAAAGGGGAAAGAAAAAAAACAAATAAAATAAATGATTTAAAACGGATTAAACACGGGTGCAGCGGTAGAGCTGCTGCCTTAAATCGCCAGAGACCGGGTTCGATCATGACCACAAGTGCTGTCTGTATGTGGGGGTTTATATGTTCTCCCACGACTTGCATGGGTTTTCTCCGGAATCTCCGTTTTCTCCCACTTTCCAAAGAAGTACAGGTTTGTAGGCTAATTGGCTTGGTATAATTGTAAATTGTCCCTAGTGAATGTAGGATAGTGTTAGTGTGTGGGGATCACTGGTCGGCCTGGACTCGGTGGGCCAAAGGGCCTGTTTTCGTGCTGTATCTCTAAACTAAACTAAAATTAAAAATAACTAAAACTGTCAAACTTACTTGAAATATTACTTTAATCTTTTTTTTCTTTGGTTCCTAATTGAAATTTTCATTGAAATGACTGGAGTCCACAATATTGCATCAGCAAGATCAGGCTCTATTGCTGGACTTTATGGCATGCCACACCTGCTGCTTTGCATGCCTTGGAGCTACAAATGCTCCATGCAAGTCTAGGTCTTATTTCTGTTGCAATGACTCAACGCCCAGTTCCCTCCCGGTAACCAACAGACTTCCAAATTGAGTTGTCTTCTTGTAATCAAACCTTGTTAATACAGATCTATATTCCTTCATCATAAGTTAAATGGGTGTTTATAGCTTACTCTTGATTTGCAATCGATGATCTCAGTCAAAAGTCAACATATTAAAATGCTAGGTGGAAAGATTTCTGTTTTCCTTCAGTTGCCTTCACGCTTCAGTAGCCAACCAGCACTAAAGAGGAGCCAATTGGCCTAGATTCCACATGATGAATAGCTCCCATGCAACTATGAATCAGAAAGTGGTTATTGGAACCAAATTGTGTACAATAATATAAAACAGGCGAAAATGAACTGGCAGGTTCTTTTGCATCCAGCATCCAACGTGAATTTCATTACCAATAACCAAAAGGTAGGGAAGAATGAATGGAAAGAAATGGTACAATTCATATTGGTAATAAATGAAAAATAAACTAACCTTACATATCTAAACGGAAAAATATTATCAAAAATGTTCAAAACCTTAAGTGTTCCGGCTGCATGCCAGGTCAAACAACACTTTGGGATACATTTTGGGATGATATTAACATTTTATTTTACATATTTGAAACATTGCATGTTAAAAGTATTTTCCAAACAGTGAACTAACAACCTAACTGATGAAAATACACTTTAAATGCTGCATTAGTGGTCTGCTGCTCAGCTGATTCGTGGAACTGTGTAGTGCAGGGCTCTCTGAGTGCAGGTGAACGACTCTACACGATTGGCTTTGACAGTCAGTGATATCTACCCCTAAGCCCAGAAACAGCCAAAGCTGTCCCCGGTGTTGGCCGTCTAATTCTTCAGTTGGGGAACACAATTCATGTAGGTGATTAAGTCGGCATTATAATTTGGGACTTATTGAGGACTATAAAATCATGCAGGTAGTTAAAACTATGTCATAAAATAAAGTAATTCAACTTTTTTCTATGGTGGTCCTGTGGTCCTGTGTATTCTGGTATCTATTTGTCTGTTACCAAGTCAACATTGGTTCTGAATTATTGAATGTTGTTTATCTCTGGAAGTATAATCACTTTGATTTGAAAGCACAACAAAAGTACCAGCATTTTGATTAAATTAGTTAACAACAGTAACGTTGCCCATCTCCAAACTGGAATGGAATTAAGTTATGTGTGTAACTGGCTTCTCAACATTTTTTCATTAATCGTATATATTTAAACATTCACTGAAGAAGTCCAGGACGACATAGACAAATGTGCTGAAGGGCCTATCTCCATGCTGTACGACTTTAAGACGCATTTCAAAAATACAGCCAGCTATTGTAGGAATAATATGTTAATCTCTTCAATTTATTTCACAAGCTTCCTTATACAGGAAAGGCGAAAGCACACAAAACAGCATGGAGCTTCTGCAAACCTAACTGCCATGATTTTTTAAACATACAACACATTATAATGATGAATGCTTAGGATGGCAATTATCTGTTGATTCGGTTTATGCAAAAATAAATTCCATGAAAAAACAACACAGTGGGAGCAAGTGCATGTTGCAAAGTGATTCTAACAACAGAATAGGATTCTAAAGTGCTTCTGATGTCTAAACTGAATGGTTTATTCAGAGTATCTGTGATGCAGCATGGAGACCGATGGTAATCCTTTTGCCACTTCATTGCTCAAGTGCCCCAAGTCCTAATAAGTCCTTCCATCTAATTCTAGAATGGCATCCATAAAATATGCGTGTACCTATTATAAATTACCTTTCAATTAAGATATACCTACAAAATTGACATTTTTCCATTTGGACTGCTGATCAAATTTTCTAAAGACAATGGAGTGGGAAATACTTTACACCAAATTTTGAAAATGTAAATTAAAATTGCAATGAAAAATTAAATGCATAAATTAATTGATAACATTACATTAATAAGACAAATTCATACTTCATGGGTCACCACATTTAACAATTAAATTCAGAACAAATAGTAGGTTACTATTTGTGAAGTTGACATGTTTGGTTTACTGCATTAACTTCCCATCAGCCCCTTACTGTCAATCCTCCCCACAGCTAACTCCCATCAACTACCAATAAATCAGGGATTTATTCGTCCCAAGTTCTGTCAAATCTTCTGCACCTACACTGGAGTGACAATCTTCCTTGCAGCAAAGGTAGTGATAGGTAGTGCCAGGAGATGACTGCATTAAAAAGTGTTCAATTTTCTATTTGTGAATTGTTACTGAACTATACTTTCACCAAAATTAATTTTCCACTCTTGTGCAAACATACCAAACATGGACAAACTTGTAAATATAGCAGTCAGGTTTGAGATTTCAAATGTAGGGAAAATCAACAGTATCTAAAATAACAATTTCACGAAGCTTCCACTTCAGAAGAATGTTCCAAAAAGATACAAACCATTCTTACAAAAAAAGTAATCTTACCTGTTCACATAACTAAGAGCTACGTAGGTTGGCTGTTGTAGTTCTTGTTTTTCTAAAACCCGGGGATCAGTATCTGCAGGGGAATAAAACGCGTACAGATTATTAACATATATTTTTACACTGGTCCAGTTAACACTGATATATATCACATGACATGTTGATATGAATCACTGATCAGAATTGAAATAATGTAAATTTTATTGCAATTTACACCAAATATGCATAATTTATCAAATGATAATGAAGTTTAAATCTTTAGGAAACTCTAATACATTTTAAGAATAGACCAGAGTTATTCCATAGACCATGTGCATTGCAGCTGCAGGTGGGATGCGAGACCAGGAATTTCCTTGGAAATGCAGTCGTTCCACAACTACCGCATCTTCGTTGGAAGTACACTGTGTTTCCATTCATAGCAGCAAACTTTAGAGTCAAGAGGAATCTTTAATGCATATTTAAAAAAGGCCTCGTAGCACATATGTAAAAATGACAAAGGTATTTCCATGACCTTGTATCAGCAATTTTCTCAGTTCCCCATCAAATTACATCCTATTTCAAATTCCTCTTTAATGTGCCATCATTTTCCAACCCCACCTATAATAGGCATCTCAAAGCACTGGAACTATGCCATGAAATCCTCCAAATCTACTGACAAGGTAAGCAAATTATCATCAGCCCCTAAATATGTTTATTTTCACATGGAAAAATTAAAATCAGGGTCTACCTATAAAGACAACACTAGATGTGAGTCTACAAATGGTCTGGACATTTGGTCAATTATAGGACATATAGTCTCATAAGAAAATAAATTGAATTTGTCAGCAAGAATGCAATGGGGGCAAAATGCTCTCTACAGCTACCAACTTTAGGCTTGTTGTACTATATTGCAGCTAAGATGAAAACGGACAAAATTGTTATCAATCATCAAAACAAGCATGTATATTTCTTGAAATATTAAACAACTATATTGCATGAATGAAATTAGGTTGAATATTAATATCCAATGTGAACTGGGCCAGATAGAGCATAATTTAGGTAAGGTAGCCTGAGGCAACATGCAGCAACGGTAGCTTGAGGCAATTTTCTGCATTGGATTTGTTGGAGTGTCTGTTATCCAGCTACTGGAGTACAGGATTTTCAAACAAACTAAACTGAGTAGAAAGGGCACAAAGTGCTGGAGTAACTCAACGGGTCAGGCAACATCTCTGGAGAATATAAATAGGTAATGTTTTGCTGATAACAGCACACACAAATCTATGCCTAGTGACACTGTAATTGGAGTAGTCACCCTGCACACTCCATAATAATCAGTAGAGACTTCTATGCTCGCCATTTTATTCAAGCACCTGCAAGGAAATCACCTGGATACAGAGCTCTGGGAACCTCATAAATCACACCATATAGTGATTATTACACCCAAAGCATAACTAGACGAGACCAGTTTCAACCAATTCTGAAGTTATATATCATAAATGAGCACTTCTTAGAGCAACAGACAAACATATAACCAATACCCAAAATGAAACCACTGCTCCGATCTAAATTTGTTCATAAAACATCCCTTTGTTTTAATAAATTAATGTATCACCCCTCCAAACATCATCTGTCCTCAACAGGCCTCATATTAGCAGCCACATTTTCTCGGGTTATGTTCATAAATCTATTATCTGCCAAGGTTAAATTGCTTTAGGAAAAAAGCCTGTGGCTCCTTTAATACTTTTACAGCCAGTAGCTTTTCCATTGCATGCCCCTCGGGTCATTTACTGCTATAGTCTTGTGACTTTATTATCCTTAAGAGAAAATACCAATAGCCTATTTGTTCGTTATTAATTGTACTCCTAAGTCTATTCATCAATTGCAAAAAAATCAGGCCTAATTTGTTTAATAGGTCATTGGCTTTTCCTGTTTTATACCAGCTTTATCAACATCCTGATTGTCACACAAAATATTGTCAAAAAATATTCTGTAACCCATGCAAACCTCTATACCAACAGCACCAGAGGACAGGAGTGGGCGGCATAGTGGTGCAACTTGTAGAGCTGCTGCCTCACAGCACTAGTGGCCCGGGTTCGATCTTGACCTTGTGTGCTCATGTGAGTTTGCACACTCTCCCTATGACTGCATGGGTTTCCTCCAGATGCACTAGTTTCCTCCCGCATCCCTAAGATGGGAGGGTTTGTAGCTTAATTGGTCTCTTTAAATTATCCCTATTGTGTAGCGAGTGGATAAGAAAGTGGCATAACATAGTTCTAGTGTGAACGGGTGATCAACGGTCAGCGTGGACTACATTGGTTGAGGGGTCTGTTTCCTCTCAACCAGTGGAGGGGAAACCATGCTGTATCTCTCAAAACTAAAATGCACTGCAAATATGAAATCTGAAGAATTATGAGGACGGCTGCCAGTATAAAGAAATCAGAAAGCCTCTGCATAACTGAGATTTACTGACCCTTCATTCGATGTCATGGTGGGTATGGATGGGATTGGGAAGGGGGGGGGGTTAGCTGGAAGAGCCTTGACAGAGATGAGTGATGTAACAGTAGAAACAAGGAACTGCAGGTGGCTGGTTTACAAAAGAAGACAGAGTGCTGTCATAGGACAGTGGGGTAAACAGTTCTTCCTGAGATGCTGCCCTACCCGGCTGAGCTACTTCAGCATTCTGTGGCTTCTTGAGTGATGTAACTGCAAGTTGCAGTGTCAGCAGTCGGAGTTGTGTTTCCCTAATACTAGATTCAATGCTGGAAATAATTTAATGGCCTATTCAGACAAACATAGTGACAGATTTATCTACATCTTGATATCAATATCCATTCAGTCCCTCAACTATCCAGTTTTTAGCTTACTTCAGCATATCAAATGTCACACCAATTCACTGAAGGTACGCCGACCTTCTGTCTTGGCACCTACTCACTCCGCCATTTATGTAGGCCATTGACATTCAAACAGATTTTTATGCAATGCCATGCCTCTCCCCTCATGGTTACCATTAGCAAGGGTGCTAAATATATTCACACTTTTTTTCTGGATTACCTCTTTAGCCAAAGTAATAATGCAACAGTAATTTGTGACAAAAGATTGGTCAAACATCATCAGGAAAAATTTGTCCAGATAACTAAATATTTAATGAAAAGAACAAAATTCTAATATTTTAAAAATAATCCGAGTAACACCAAAGAAACAAAAATTATAAAACCTTCATGGCTTCTTCAAATTCACCCGATTTAAAATAATTATCTAATTACATGCACTTTGCACAGAAAGTACAAGGAGAGGTTCAGTCCAGAATTTTAAACCCTGCATTAGCCCTATGATTAAGAGTTGATTTTATAGCTTGAATCATCAACTGAACTTAATTGCAAATGAAAAGACTTTCCAATGCAAGATTTATAGCACATCCCTCAAAGGCACTAAGCATATGAAACCAGAAAATAATATGACAAACTTCCAAGAGAAATTGACTGCAGCTTTAGCTGAAAGTGACTATGGGCTTATGAAGCTCATTGAACTAGAGCCGCTGCTGAAAATTGTTCACTTGGAAAATAAAGTTTACATTATTAGTTACCAAGCAATAATCATAGGAAATGTCCACAATTGCAATAATTGTATTGAAAACCACTCACTGCTCATAATCACCTTGCTGATTTTAATCCAACCAAAGCAAACAAAGTCAGTTGGCATGAAAGAAACAGAACAGTTTTTGAACAGTGAAAAACTATTAAATGTTTGTACTTGGAGTAATCTTGGTGTGCAAGATACAGAAAGGAACCGTGGAGCTGCAACAAGCAAATGGAAGGCAAAATGTAGTTGTATCTATTGAAAAGGGATGACTGGCTAAGATTATATCAGGCTCTGGTAAGAGTTTTCATCCATATACCTTGGTGATTTACTATGTGTTGAACGCAAACTGCTGAAGTCACTCAGCAGTCAGACAGCATTTCTAGAAGACAGGGATAGGCAATGTTTTGGAACCTATCTTCAAACTGATTGCAGTAGGAGGGAGAAAACTGGAAAAGAGGTGCGTGTGGGACAAAGTTTGACAAGTGATAGGTTGATACAAGTGAAGAGGGCTTTTGATTGGCAGATAGGTGGACAAAGGTTAGCGATGAAAAGGAGATAAAATGGGGATTAAAGGAGTCAAAAGAGTGTCAGATCAGGAGTGAAGAAGAATGAAATGTAAAGCCAGAGGGAGAATTAAAGGTGGAAGGGGATGGGTAGGAGAAGGGGTGGGGATGGGTTAGTGGGAAAATTGGGTGTGGGGCAGGGCGGTGAAGAAGGGAACTGACCCGAAACGTAGCCTATCTGAAGGAAAGTCCCAACCCAAAATGTCACCTATCCACGTCCTCCAGAGACGCTGCCTGACCTGGTGATTCACTACATTGACTCCTGGCATGATAGCTGTTCCACAAAAATAAATTAAGAAAGATTCATTTAAACTCGCTGGAGTTTTGGAGAATGAGGTGTAACCATTTAGGCATTCAAAATACAGAAATAAGTTAAAAACGTGTAATTAGATATTGTCTTTCAAAATCGCAAGATATCCTAAAGTACGTTGGATACAATTAAGTATTTTTGATGGACAGACATATGCCAACTATTTTGCAGGCAGCAAAGACCCGTACATCCTGAAGTTGCGGTCTATGGTAGGAGAGTGGCCGATTTGTGTGTTCCAAGTGCGGAGTGTGTTCAACCGTCCCGACGTCGGAGTTTTGATCATCCTGACGAGAGGGCCTGTACATCCGGCCGTCCGTAGCGGCATCTACAGAGGGTTTATGGCCCCGACCACAGATGAACGGGGGAGGAGAACTGGCTGAACTTTGTTGCCTTCCACCACAGTGAGGAATGCTGTGATGGATGTTTGTGTTGACTCTATTGTGTATTGTGTATTTTTTTTTAAGTGTATCGCTGCATGGCAAATTCATTTTACTGTGCTTTCGTTGGTGCATGTGACGAATAAATTTGACTTTCACTAAGTTATACGTGATAGCAGTAGATTTAGGCCATCAATTAGGTAGAATTAGGCCATCAGGTCTACTCCGCCATTCAATCATGGCTGATCTATCTCTCCCTCCTAACCCCATTCTCCTGCCTTCTCCCCATATCCTCTGACACATGTACTAATCAAAGATCTATCTATCTCCGCCTTAAAAATATCCACTGACTTTGTCTCCACAGCCTTCTGTGGCAAAGAATTCCACAGATTCACCACCAGCTGACTAAAGAAATATCTCATCTTCCATAAAGAACATCCTTTAATTCCAAGGCTATGCCCTCTAGTCCTAGACTCTCCCACTAGTAGAAACATCCTCTCAACCTCCACTCTATCCAAGCCTTTCACTGTTCTGTATGTTTCAACGAGGTCCCCCCTCATTCTTCGAAACACCAGCGAGAGCAGGCCCAGTGCCGACAAAAGCTCATCATAGATTAACCTAATCATTTCTGGGATCATTCTTGTAAATCTCCTCGGGACCCTCTCCGCAGTCAGCGCACCACTTCCTCAGATATGGTGCCCAAAATTGCTCGCAATATTCCAAATGCGGCCTGACCAGCGCTTTATTGAGCCTCAGCATTACATTCCTGTTTTTGAATACAAGCCCTCTTACAATAAATCCTAGCATTGAGTTTGCTTTCTTTACTGCCAATTCGACTGGCAGATAAACCTTTTGGGAATCCTGCACTAGCACCCAAGATCCTTTGCATCTCCGATTTCTGGATTCTCTCCCCATTTAGGAAATAGTCTACGCCTTTATTCCTACTACCAAAATGCATGACTCCACACTTTGCTACACTATATTCCATCTGCCACTTCTCTGCTCACTCTCCAAACCTGTCCAAATCCTTCGTCAGAGTCCCTGCTTTCTCGACACTACCTGCCCCTCCACCTATTTTCATATAATCTGCGAACCTGACCACTCCAGCCTTTTGTGTACCCTCGATTCTCCAGCATCTGCAGTTCCTTAACACAAATCCTTCAATCCCCTTGTCCAAGTCATTAATATACAAAGTGAAGAGTAACACCCCAGCACCGACCCCTGTGGAACTCCGCTAGTTACTGGCAACTAGAAAAAGCCCCCTTTATTGCCACTCTATGTCTTCTGCCATCCAGCCAACCTGCTATCCATGCTAGTATCTGCCCTTTGATACCGTGGGCTCTTCCTTAGCAGCCTCGTGTATGGCACCATATCAAAGGCTTTCTGATAATCTAAGTAAACAACATCTACTGACTCTCCCTTGTCTGTCCTATACAACACAACGATGAACCCATCATGTCATGATTTGGTCACGTGTACTCGTTGATTGTGTGATTAATATTGCTAAAGTCACTGTGGATGCCTCCCCTTTTCTTATGACAGCAATTGAAAAATTATCTCACATCCTTTCTAGCTTCCTCCTTCTCTACTACAATCAGTCTGAAGAAGGGCCACAACTCGAAGCGTTACGTACTCATTTCCTCCTCAATTGCTGATTGACCCGTTGAGTTACTCAATGACTATGTATTTTGCTCCTAACGTTATAGGCACTTCTCAATTAATTGGTTTTCAAAGCATTTTGCCCTACAATATATTTATTTCCAAGATTAATTATAAAAATTATTTAAAGGGGATATTCAATGTATGTAGTTCCTCCAACTGAAATTGAATTGAATTGAAATTAAGGAGAATGCAAGCTAAAATATTGTCCACTTTTGTACATCTATGGTACACAAAAAGCTGGAAAAACTCAGCGGGTGCAGCAGCATCTAAGGAGCGAAGGAGATAGGCGACGTTTCGGGTCGAGACCCTTCTTCAGACCAGAGGAGCAACCCATACCCGTCCACTGACACCCTCCTCCGCCTAGCAGAGTTGGTCAATCCTCGACCAGAGGAGCAACCCATACCCGTCCACTGACACCCTCCTCCGCCTAGCAGAGTTGGTCAAGTTCCTCGACCAGAGGAGCAACCCATACCCGTCCACTGACACCCTCCTCCACCTAGCAGAGTTGGTCAATCCTCGACCAGAGGAGCAACCCATACCCGTCCACTGACACCCTCCTCCGCCTAGCAGAGTTGGTCATTCTTTAAAACTTTGTACATCTATGTATGGTAATAATGTTCTCAATTGTGCTTGCTTCTTTTTGTCATCAGGTTCTGTCACAGCTTGTTATTAAAAGTACAAATCAGAAATCAAACTTCTCATGGTTTAATTATGCTGCAGATTTTGCTGTCTGTCAGCAGCCAAGGTTAACATTTCATTTTGCTACCCAGTTGCACACAGACTTCAAGTGGAATTGTCAGCCTGGATGTCTGATTGTGCATCATTTGTTTGAATTTGCTGCCCTCTACAGGGCAACTGTGGCATCAACGAGTAGCGTAGGAAACCAGTACTGCAGTAACTCAGCTGGACAGGCAGCATCTCTGGAGACAAGGAATGGGTGACGTTTTGGGTCGAGACCCTTCTTCAGACTAGTTTGGGGGGTGGAAGATTGCAACCTTCACGTGGTCCGCCCTGTTTCGACTAATGCAATCAACTCGACGTGCACAAACGGAAGATCAAATAGAACAAGTTGTCCAACAACTTTAGGCTGTGCACGCCACACGCAAGAAGAAGAAGACTAGTTTGGGAAAAGGGAATTTAGAGATATATTCGATGATGTAGAGAGATAAAGAACAATGAATAAAAGATAAGCAAAAAAAGTAACATTGATAAAGGAAACATTGTTAACCGTTTGTTGGGTGAAAATGAGAAGCTAGTGCGACTTGGGTGGGGAGGGATAGAGAGAGAGGGAATTTGGGGTTACTTGAAGTTGGAGAAATCAGTATTCATTCCACAAACCAATGAGTTCACCTTCCAACCAACCAGAATATTCTTCACAGAAAATAAATAATACAGGTAATATAAATTACATTTCAAGTGCTGTCTTGACAAAAATACAAGATTAAATCAAAGACACGGAAGAGCAAGTCATAAAACCACACAAAAGAAAGCAATAGGATTTTATGTAAAAGAGCAACGATCAAAACTACGTGCAGTGTGTAGGAAAGAACTGCAGGTGCTGGTTTAAATCAAAGGAAGACACAAAATGCTGTAGTAACTCAGCGGGTCAGGAAGCATGTCTGGAGAGAAGGGTGATGTTTCGGGTTGAGACCCTTCCTCAGTGCAGGATGTATTTATTAAAAAATAATGTTTGAGGTGTTAATTTTTGTTCAAGGGAATGAGACGCCATATATAAAAATCTTCAGGGCCTGATAGGGTGTTGACAAGTAAAGTTGACAAGACTTCTGTTATTCGTGAGAGATAAAGTTATAGGTATTTCATCGGCACGCTGTGCAATTAATTAGCTTGCTCATTATTCTTGTTCAGATTTCAATGAAAGTGAATTGAAGTTGTTATTACTTTTATGCAGTCATAATTCTGAACACTGGCAGAAGCTCTCATTTCCCTCTCACATCTACCTTTCATTCCCCCAGCCTTGTATTTTTTCAACCTGCATTCATTGTTACATTCACTAACAACCTCTAGTTTACTAAAAAAAAGAGTAAAGCTATATGCAAAATCTACTTTCACTGCTTATACTCAAAACCAACTTTCCTTTGATCATGGCTGCTCTGTACCGGCCACTACCCCCACGCAACCACTTGCTCCCCCCATCCATCTATATTCTTCAAAAAGTTCAGAATTTCAACAGTCCAACTAGCTATGACAGTTTCCCGATTTATTCATTACATCTTGAATTCCTGGATCCATTACTTTTTCCCCTCTCAGGCAAATGCAGCCATGAGAATAAATCCTTCTGACTTTCAGGAATAAAACAGAAAAGAGAGGTTTAATAAGAGTAAAAAGAAGTATAAAATATTGTGTTATATGCAGGAAGATATTTGCTTTGATACCAACTTAGAAAACGGAACATTTTTTGTTGAAACCAGCAAATGGTCAGTTTCCAAAATTGATACACGACAGTTCTAGGATACAATAAAATAGAATTTCATATTTTACGAGTCATAAATTAGTGGTTCTGCCAGTGTATTTTCTGTCACATGCTGCAAATGTCTTAAAGAATACATCTCATGATTACCCAGGCTAAGTTATGTGCACCACCAGACCCACAACATGCACAAAACCCACAACATTTACTGAACATCATGAGTCTTACTTTAGCAAGTCAATCTTGGGCAAGGAAACCTTGGACAGATTATCACCTAAAACGTTCCGTCAGCTGATGAATCCCAAGACAGAAACAGGTCCTTCTGCTCACAATGTCTGCATCGAACATGATGCCAAAATAAACTTATCCCTTCTGCCTATCAGTGATCCATATCCCTCCATTTCCCTCATATATGTGTGCCTATCTAAAAGCCTCTTAAATGCCATTTACATCTGTTTCCACCACCATCCCTGGCAGGGCATTCCAGGTGCCCGTCATTCTCTGGGTAAAAATGATTGCTTCGCACCTCCTTTAAACTTTCCCCCTGTTACCTTAAAGCTATGCTCTCCGATATTTGAAATTTCCACCTTGGGAAAAAGATTCTGACCGTTTACCCTAACTTTGCCTCTCATATAAATTTTATAAAGCTCTATTAGGCCTCCCCGCAGCCTCCTACACTCCAGAGAAATCAATCTAAATGTGTCCAACCTCTCCTTACATAAATACCCACTAATCTAGTTAACATCCTGGTAAATACTTCTCCACCTTCTCTAAAGATATAATGGGGTGACGAAAAGTGCACACAATACCCCCAATGCTGCCTACCCAATGTTTAATAAATCTGCATCGTGACTTTGTGACTTTTACACTCGATGGCTGACTGATAAAGATAAGCATACCATATGCCTTCTTCGCATGGAAGGATAGCCTACATCAATTCAACATTACACTAGAATGGAGACTATCCTGTACCTCACAGACAGCAGGCCTGACCACTGAATTTCATGTCACAGCTGTTGCAAGCAGCATACACAAGCTGCTGGCTGTGATGTTGACTGTCATCACTTTCCTTTGATTTGATCACCAATAGACACCAACTACCTTTGGTGCTGTTGTCTCACTGCCATGATGTTTTGACTTCAGTTTACCAATGCAACTGAATTTTGGTTTGCCTTTGCATGCACGCAATCCCAGAAAGTGGAAATGGATTTGGAGAAGTAGCAGTGGACACTGGAGAGGGAGGATGGGTGGGAGGGAGGGAGAGAGGGATAATATTGAGCATGTCTCAGGGCACTAGTAAATGCAATTTGGCACATCATAGGGAACTAGGTGAAGATAGGAACTGTGCATCCCCACAGATGAGTGAACCACAATTGGGAGCTGTTAAGACAAGGCCAATGTCAATGTACAGCAAGATGATGAGTGGACTACCAGGTTTGCTTGAATGAATTAAAATCGTCTTCTCTGTAAATTTCAGCTTGTTCCAAGGCCACATACCCAACCCAGACTGCAGCCACAAACTTTTACTCGTGTTCCAGACTCTTAGAGTTCCCCACTGACTCACAACCCCATCCACCCATTGACTAATTGATATTTCAGTTCTTGTCATCAAAGACATCAAATGCAATACAACTCATGCAACCAAGGTTCACTGGAGACCACAGGAGAGCTCAGCAGAACACGCTGTATTTACGAACGATCCCAGTAGTACACAGCCAACCTCATGAGTAAAAAACAAATTGCTAGAGGAACTCAACAGACCAGCCCGCATCTGTGAAGGGTAATGGACAGATGGCATTGAAACTGGTGGCCTTTTTTCATCTGTCCATATCCCTCCACAGATACTGCTTGATGCACTGAGTTACTCCAATAGGGTTTTTTTGCTCAGGATTCCAGCAAATGCAGTCTTTTGTGTCTATAACCTTATGAATATGCTGATCTGCATTCAGTAAGTTAGTCAATAATGAGAATTTTGGTTATGTTAGGAACTGAGTGCTAGAAAGAAATAGCCTGTTGGTTTCAGAACCGTGTGCAAGCTGCCCAGTCAACTCTTCCGTGGTCTACCTTTAAATTGACCAAATGTCACAATGAAACACTTGGGAAATTCTTGGTTGTACTGAGTAGACAACAAAATTTGCATTCTGCACGCTCTAAAGAAAGAGATGGCAGTGTCATTTGGCAAATCTGTGTAAATGCCAAGTGCAGGAAGGTGCATTATACATGTAAATACACAGGCCGACTTCCCAACATGCGCAATTTCACCCAGAAACGAGTCAAAAGTCAAAGTCAATTTGATTTGTCGCATGCACATCACATGCAGTGAAATGAATTTGCCAGCAGTGATGCACTTAAAAAGAACACACAATACTCAATAAAAAGTCAAATTGAACCACAGCAACCGTGTGCAATTTGGGTGTGAAAAATGGTTACTGGAGGATCCAATTAGTAAACACCTACAGATACAAGAATCAATATTTATAAATGTATTTAACATTATTTAACATTAACCATAATAAAGCCAGGTAGAAATCAATCTGAACTCACTTCACAATACATTAATTCTGAACATTTTCACGATTACAAAAAATTTCAATTTGATTTATTGGTTTTAAAAGGTTTTTCAATTTTTCCAAGCATTGCAATGCTTTTGAAAGTGAAAAACTATGAGTACAGATTAAAACAAAACAAACATTTTGTAATTGTATTTGCTCCATAACCATGATTGCAGCTATTACTTGGGTTTATGAAAGGGATGCCTTCCTAGAAAACATTTTGTTAATTGAAACATTAAAAAATTAAAAAGCTGGGCAAAATTAGTGCGTACAATGTACACACGAGCAGCAACTAATACAAAAAATAGTTTAGTAAATTGAAGACACATCCCCGAAAGACTTAACGATGTTATGGGCCTGTCCCACTATACAAGTTTACCCAAGAGCTGTACCGAGTTTAAAAAAAAAATCAAACTCGTGGTAAGTATGTAGAATGTACCTAGTGGGTACATCGGAGCTCGGGACGTCTCTTAGCAGCTCGTAACGCTAACGACAGGTCGGGAAACGCAGTAAGCTCGTGAAGTTTTTTCAACATTTTGAAAAATGTCCATGAGAGCCCCGAGTACCTACGAGCGGCTATTTCCACAATTCTCCAAGTTCGAATCAGGGTAAACTCGGGAGAACTCTTGAATTACCTCGTACAGTGGGACAGGCCCTTTATGGTGAAAATCTGTTTATCAAATCTTCTTACTGTACCAGAAACCAATGCAGGATTTGTATATGCATTAAGTAACGTTAAATTTCATTTTAGAACAGAAATGCATGGTCATCGTTATAGTTTGTTGCAAACAAAGACGGGTGCTTTAATTATTACTTCTTTAAAGATCGCATTATGTGCCTTAACTGTTCTCTCGGTTGCAACGGTGTGTTTAGAATGTTCTGGATAGGCAATTTGAGAGGAGTCTTTGAATCAAGGGGCCACATCTTGTTCTGAGCTCCTTGTGTTTCATGTGCATTTGTCTGAAAATTAATTTTATTGGATAATGGGAATCCAGAGGACATATTTATCAACGCTAAAAAATAAGAAACGTTCACATGTGACCTTTCCAGAAGACACAGAGTTTCTTTCAGGATGCGATCTGACAAGTATTATTTCAATCTTCAAATCTTCTGGTAAACAACCCTAATGCACTGGCTGCAGACAGTTCAAAGTTAACCTTTTGAGCTTAATGTTGACATTTCTTGATAATTAAAGTTCATTTGTCTACTTCGTGAGTAAACTAGTTTTGTACTGTGCTGCCCAAAAATTTCAAACGAGCAATAACCTGAGTTTTGCAACTGTAGTCAAAATTCTTTATTAAATCAAAGTTAAAGTTTTTGTAGCTCAATTTATTTTTTGATTCTGCTTCTGTTTTGCAGACCAAACACCAACACCAAACTCAGCCCTTTTCCAAGATGTATTTCACATTAATTAATGGGCAGTAGACAAAAATACTGGGGAAACTCAGCGGGTGAGGCAGCATCTATGGAGCGAAGGAATAGATGACGTTTCGAAATGGGCAGATTTCTTTCGATGTTAATTCCAATTCTTGACAATCAAACATGATGCACAATGATCATAACCCATTTCTGAAACCCAAACCGAAAATAACTGTGTTGGACAAGCAATCACGAAGAAGTCAAATTATAACACTCACATGTTATTATTGCAGACCAGCTAAATATTCCCAATCTTGTAAACAGATTTATATAGTAACAGCTCAACTTTACCACTTGCACCATGCAGGAAATAGCATTTATATATGCCACTGACTAAAATTCAACGGCGTACGTCAGCATTTAAATTAAAAGGAAGATTATTTTGTGCATATTTCCTACATTCTACTCTAAAGTTGAGAACATCATATTTGAACTGTTTTTTCACAATAGTGCTTGCATTATTGAGTGCTCCCCAAATCCATGCTATACTGTTTGCCCTGAAATTTCGATAGTCATGGGATAAATAATCATATTTTTCTCTATCTGGCTGTTTCTCTCTACTACTTCTGTTGTTTTGCCAAGATAAAAATAATTAAGCATCAGTTATAGCTAAATCACAAGACCGCTTTGGGTATCAGCGGTCACGGCACGGTGGCGACCGGACAGCAATGGCGGCCAGATCTCCCACAATGCAAAGGGAGGGAGAAAGTGCCCGGCGCCGACCAGTTGCCTTGGCAGTGCGCATGTGCAGGGCGGCCGATGATGTGCTGGCCGTGGTTGTGCGCATGTGCAGGGGGAGGATATGCAGGCCGTGGCAGTGTGCATGTACAAGGCAGCCGGCCGTTCCGGTGGCTAAGGAGCGGCCAGAGAGCGGAGAACCGGCGGCCCGGGAGTTGCGGAGGGAACGGTCTCTGCGGAAAGCAGAAAGGGGTGGAGATGGGAAGATGTGGCCGGCAGTGGGATCCCGTTGGAGGTGGCAAAAATGTCAGAGGATTATATGCTGTATGTGACAGCTGATGGGGTCGAAGGTACGGACAAGGGATACTCTGTCCTTGTTATGAATGGGGGGGGGGGGGGGGGGGATAAAGAGCAGAGCTGCAGGATATCGAGGAGACCCTAGTGAGAGCCTCATCTATAATGGAAGAGGGGAACCCCCGTTTCCTAACGAATGAGGACATCCCCGATGACCTGGTATTGTGCTGATTATTTGAAGGGTATGTTTACCAAACTAGAGTGTAGTCTGCCTCACCAATCTGCCCCAACCACACTCACCTGCCCCTCTCCTGCACCTTAAACTCCATTACCTCTGACTACTGCCCATAGCCCCAATCTTCACCATATGTTTTTTTTTAAAGTATTCACAAACTTGCATTTGGTTTAACAAAGACCCTTTACAAGAATGTTTACAAACAAAATTTAATAATAATGATAAAGAAAAACAACTAATTGCTTGGTCACAGTTAAGAATGAAACGTCAACTAGAGAAGCAAGATGAGTTTAGGCACGAAATTCCAGAGTTTAGGACGGAGGCACGCATTCATTTAACTATTGATGATAACCAGGATAAAAGGAAAATAATCACCTCAAAATTAGGCGCAAAATAATTATTGCAAGAACTATTCATCAGTACATAAGTCAGAGAAGCGGAATTGGGCCATTCGGCCCAATAGAATCTACTCCACCATTTATTGATCTACCTTTCCCTCTCAATCCCATTCTCCTGCTTCTTCCCATAACACTTGACACTCTTAAGGGCCTGTCCCACTTACGCGTCCTTGGCTCGCAAATTACGCGATTTCGTGGTCGCTTGAGGCGTACGGCCACCTTATGGCCGCGCGGGGCCGGTCCCACTTAGAAGCGTGGAGTGGTATGGAGTTGTGCGGAGCCGGTCCTGACATCGCGCGGGGCTCCGAAATTCTTGCAGTGAACTAAATCTTTGCGCGCCAACGGCCTGTCGCGGAACTGACGGCCAAAGTGGGACAGGCCCAAGACCCTGGCGCGATGCAACATCTCACCTTCAACAGCAGCAGAAGCAGGCAAACGATCGCCGAACTCGGCCTGGGGCTCACAGCCGTTGTGGTCCGGATCCGCCCCCACTTCTACTCCCAGAGCGGGGCCAAGAAAATTGAAGATAGACATAAAATGCAGGAGTAACTCAGTGGGACCGGCAGCATCTCTGGAGAGAAGCAGACTGAAGAAGAGTCTCAACACGAAACGTCACCCATTCTTTCTCTCCAGAGATGCTGCCGGTCCCGCTGAATTACTCCAGCTTTGTGTCCATCTTCAAATGACGTCACGCGCTCCAGACAGCGGTGCGTACGGATGTAATCATGCTTGACCTTCGCTCGACCGTCTCGGCTCAACGCAACCACGAGGTCGCGTAATTTGAGTGCCAAGGACACGTAAGTGGGACAGGCCCTTTACTAATCAAGAATCTAATTTAAAAATACCCAAAAGACTTGGCTTCCACGACCATCTGTAGCGATTAATTCCACAGATTAACGACTCTCTGTCTAAAGAAAATCCTCCTTATCTGCTTTCTAAAGGTATTTTTTATTCTGAAGTTGTGCTTTCTGGTCCTAAACTCTCCCGCCTCTTCACATCCACTCTATCCAGGCCTTTCACTATTCGGTAAGTTTCAATGAGGTCTCCCTTCTTTCTTCTAAACTCGAGCGAATACAGGCCCAAACAATTATCATACGTTATCCCAATCACCCCTGGGATCATTCTCGCAAATCACCTCTGACCTTCAGTCAGAGGAGATTTGTACTGATTCCAGTACATCCCTCCTCAGATATGGGGCCCAAAACTGCTCACAATACTCAAAATGTGGTCTGACCAATGCCTTATAAAACTTCAGCATTACATTTGTGCTTCTAGTTCCATCGAAATGAATGCAACCATTGCTTTTGCCGTCCTTACTACCGATTCAACTTGCAAATTAACCTTTCGGGAATCTTGCTCCATCACTCCCAAGTCCATTTGCACCTCCAATTTCTTAATTTAGATTTTACATAGCACACCCATTACTTCAGTCCAATGCACTTTTGTCTTGCACTAGCAGATACTTGCACTCATCCTAATACCCAACAGACATTGTAATGTAAATAACATAGGACAGAAAATTAGCAAAAGTTGACTACAGAAGATAGGGAACATATAGATCAAAAGAAGAAATTGATAAAATAGATATACATTAAAATGTATCCTGTTTTATTTTAATAACAGAGAACAGACTGACTTCTCCAAACTACCAATCAGTTGAGAAACACCACGGAATCTTTTAAAAATATTATTTAACCGCATTCAAGGTGCTGAAGAAAAATATTATGCCTGTGTGTGTATTTCTATGCATTAATTCAAACCTCTCAAGTTTAGCTTAATGTAGTCATCTGTTTTTCTTCATCTTTATGAAGACAAATACATCACATTTCAAATGACTCGCACATTGTAAATTTCTAGTTTAGGTCAATAGAATGTAGGACCAAACAGTCTTTAAAAAAAGTGACTGCTAAAAAGAGGAAACAATTATAGAAATATCTTCATTGGAAGTTGCAAAATTCTTGTAAAAGTGAAAGTACATTAAGACTGTGGTATTTAAGTGCAGTACTATCACAAATATGTTGCACTACCTTTAAGTTTAAAGCCTTCTGCTTGGTTTAAGATGACATATTATTGCAGTGTGCTAGAATGCTAGTTAAAAAAAAACCACAGCTTTATAGCTTGTGTTGCTCGTTCATTGAATTTCAGGCTATCTATGCTCTGAATTATTTAACAGGCAATATCCATGTGTGTATTCCTCAGGACATAAACAGTCCTCGTAGCCTGGTACATGGCAATTGACTCCAAGATCAAAACTCCAGGATCAGCAGAATCCAGCAACTGAATATTACTTTAGGTTAAAAAAGAAACACAAAGAGCTGGAGTAACTTAGTGGGTCAGGCAGTAACTTTGGAAGACATGGATAGGCGACGTTTTGGGTCGGCACTCTTCTAATAGGTGGATACAGGCGAAGGGGGCGTACAAAGCTAACGATAAAAAGGAGACAAAAGGGTGCATGATAAGGAGAGAAAATGTGTGAAATGTGAAGCCACCCAGATTTGCTCACAGTGAAGAGATGTGCAAGAGCGTGTGTACATAAAATTGGATAATTCAATATTCATACTGTTGGGTTGTAAGCTATCCAAGTGGAATGTGAAGTGCTGTTCCTTCAGATTATGTGTGGCCTCATACTAGCAATGGAGGAGGCCCAGGATAGAAAATTGGTATGGGAATGGGAAGGGGAGTTAAAGTGGTTACCAACCTTGAGATCCTGCAGGCCGAGGAAGGCCAAGCACAAGTTGTGGTTCCTTGTTAAACAGGAACTGGTCTCCACAGAATGTGTTGCTATTTTAAAATAATTAAAAAACAGTTGTGATTCATGAATAACAAGTGTATTCAAGATACCCAGATGTACGCAAGTGAGAAACTAGGAACCGAGCAACAAGCCCTGTTGAGGATTATGAATGTTAGACAGAAAATCTATTTCACATTTTATAAAAGTAAGTTCTGTAACAAAGAGCAGAACTCATAGTGAATTCCCAGAAAGTACATGACTTTGCACAAAATTATCCATGTGGCACTATTGAGTGACCACAGAACAATTAAAGCAGCCCTGATCAATAGGATAAAAGTAGGTATGTTACAAAACGTACCTTCAGCGGCGCTGCAGTTCTGCCACTGCCCGTGTGAGTGACTTTGGCGCCTTTGAGAGGGGGGCGGGTTTAAAATGCGGTTTTCTCCAGACTATTCATTTCAAACCCTATTTTTCTCGGGGTGTTTAATTGCTGAAGAGAAATTGCTCCGACATTTGTTTTATGAAGTTATTTTTAAACTACGCTGGATAATTTATTAGCAGGAGTAAATTAAAAATCATCTTGTAAAGCCATGAACGCCGACAACGGGACAGATCTCACGTAGGGGACAAGGCAAGGTACACCATTTATTTTTTCATATAAACTTGCTTCTTAGGATGCCTTTAATCAAAATTTCATGTTGCAAAAAGGTGACTCAGAAAAGATACGAACTGGCAGTATTTTTCCTGCCGACTGGGGTTTAAATTCACTTCAACCGCAACGTTCCAATCGATCGCGTTCCACAAAATCCCACTCGCAAGATTATTTAAATGGGAATTAAACACTAAATTCCTTCCATTTGGCCTATAAATTCATGACAATGAGTTTTAAAAATCATGTTATATTGTGAATTTTGTGTGAATGTTATTTGGACACTTAGAAAATGTTAATCTTTTCTTAAGAAATGGATAGATGTTTAGATCTAGTAATTGAATTTTGTAATTAGCTACAATTGGGTAACTAACTAATTATATGCTTTAATTTCAGGTAATCCAAGTAAGATTGTTTCATATTTGTTTCAGAATGCTTCAATCTATAATAACTGAACATTTCTTTCAGTTCTCTTAATTTTTAAGAAAGTTATGGGCTTTTGACTGTCCTCGATCACAGCTTTTGTGTTAAGTCAATGGAATGCAATAGGGTACAAGGTGCTGATTTTCGAGTATGAAAATAGCCATAACTTTTTTTAATACTGAAGATATGAAAGTGAATTAGGTGTCAAATAAAACTTCTTCTTATGCTTTATCTGGTGGGATATATTGCAGACTTGATTTTTTAAATCTCAAAATTTTGTAATGTTGCTAATAAGAGAGGGTTTTTTTTCTGGCATTCTGCCTATTTAAAAGTCTTTCTCACTCAATGACTGGTGGCCTATTACTGACCCTCATGCTAATCATGCTGTCAACCTCATACACGCTGAAATTAAACTTCAGTCCACACTGCATCTTTCTGCACAAATGTACCACAGCCGAAGTACATAATAGGCAGAAGACTAAGGCCCTCATTCTGCCTGCCTCAGTCGCCATCTCTCTCAAAATGCTAATATCATAATTGAACACAAGATCCAGATAGAAAGAAGGGTCTCGGCCCGAAACGTCGCCTATCTCCTTCGCTCCTTAGATGCTGCTGCACCCGCTGAGTTTCTCCAGCTTTTTGTGTATCCAGATAGCAAAAGCTTGTTTTGGGAAAATGCTCCCATCCATTTTAATTGCACATGACTTGAGGAAGGACATCAGGTCACTCATGCAGTTGCTATGCCTAAACACCTTCATGGATGGGAAACCTACCAACAGAACATCAAGAATCTGGATGTGAACTAATAAAGACTAGAATAAGTGGGACCCATTGGCTTCCTGTCACACAGAAGGCTTGGTCAACCAACACAATATTCCACCACTCAGCCATAGCTCCGGACTGCACAGGCGCAGCTCATTTCCCCTCATCCCTAGCACTCTCTCCCCCTCATCTTCACCCTCATTCTTCTTCCCCCTCTTCTCCTCCCCTCCCCAATCCCACTCCTTCCCCCTA
This sequence comes from Okamejei kenojei, assembly GCA_035221665.1. Lineage (NCBI taxonomy): Eukaryota > Metazoa > Chordata > Chondrichthyes > Rajiformes > Rajidae > Okamejei > Okamejei kenojei. The sequence continues at coordinate 61,058,035 of CM069132.1, read as the reverse complement.
CCTTCAGTCACTCAGCCCTCCATAACTCCTCTCCCTAACCCCCTCGTACCCCTTTATCCCCCACCTCCCCCTATCCCCCTCACCTCCCCCACTGCCCTCATCTCCCTCTATTCCCCACTCCCTAGCACCCACAGTCCTCCCCCTCTTCTCTCTCTATTCCCCACTCCCTATCTCCCCCACAACCCCCTCTACTCCTCCTCCTCTCCCACTCTCCATCCTCACCTCCTCCCTCTTCTTTCCCCTCTCCTCCTACCCTCCCCCAATCCCTCCCTCACCTCTCCTCTTCCCTACCCTCAATCACTCCCTCTCTCCCTAACTCCTCTCCCCTCCCTACTCCCCTCCTCCATGGGGGAGAGGGGGCTATCATGGGGGAGGGGAGCAGGAGCCTGCGAGGGGGACCCGAGGGGAAGGGGCTGGAGCTGTGGGGCGTTTAGTTGGCGTTGTGTTTGGGACTCACATCGGGCGTTGGACGCTCTCCTCTGCTGGGATCAGATTCTCCGCTTTCCATTTGGTGACATCTCCCGGGGCCGCCTCTGGTCCCTCCAAAAATTGTGTCTGCCGCCGGCCATCCTCAACTCCAGTAAAGACGCGATGGCGCAGGAAAGAGCGGACCGTCCCTGGGAGTGACAGAAGAGACCAATCCGTGCGGCGTTGACTGGCAGGAAAGGAGATCGATCTGCGCACGTGCGGTTAATATTTTTAAACCTCGCTAACTTTTACAAATGATCACCGATCGGAAAGGCGAGTGAGCTGGCGAAAAATAGTAGCGCTATCACGTACCGTTTTTGCATACATAGAAAAACCGTGCAAACCGGAAGAGCACAAGATCAGAGTTTTAGTTATGTATAGATAACCATATAAACCATATAACCATATAACAATTACAGCACGGAGACAGGCCCTCTCGGCCCTTCCAGTCCGTACCGACCATTTGTTTTCCCCTAGTCCCATCTACCTGCACTCAGACCATACCCCTCCATTCCCTTCACGTCCATATACCTATCCACTTTACTTTTAAATGTTAATATCGATCCTGCCTCCACCACCTCTGCTGGAAGCTCATTCCACACAGCCACCACCCTCTGAGTAAAGAAGTTCCCCCTCACGTTACCCCTAAACTTCTGTCCCTTAATGCCTCAAGATGCTGCCTGGTTTGCCGAGTTTTTCCCGAACTTTGTTCATTGCTTAAGATTGCAGCATCTGTGTCTCCATTGTGCAAGATTCTGCAGTTTAAATTATCGCAAGATCATTCAGTCTTATTTGTAATTAAAGCAAGAAACGAAGAGCATACTCTGAAGTAAGCTGACACACAATTAATTAAAGGTAAAAATCCATAGTTGGTATCATCGATTTGCACATCCTCTAAGTATTGTACACTCTTGTTGTAGAAACATTGGATATTTGTCATCTACTTGCCTTATATACACCAAGAAATTTAGACTTTGTTGCACAAGAGGTCATTGCTTTATTTACTACTTGCCATCTTCGCTACCACCTAAAAATCTGATTTGTGTATCTTTTAATTCACTTGCAAATATTTTGGAATATAAATGGGTGTAAAGGCATAATAATTTCATATATTTCCAAATCTTCATCATGCACTCTTCAAAAATCTTTAAATACATGTCAGAAATTATACTTTTTATTTCCTCATTTGTTGTCTCAAAATTCTTCTACGTAACTTACAGCGAAGACCAAGGGATCTGTTGGACCAGAAGGTTTAGAACACTACGAAAAGTTCTCAGGCGCCACTGAAGTTCTCAGATCATTGTGGACAGATTTCAAGGTCAAAGATGAATGCTAAGAGTACAAATTCCAATCCAAAATCCTAACGTACTCAATGAATAACCTTTATTTTAACGTCTGTTGTTCAGCGTATGCCAATGTTATATTCAAAAGAAAAATATTCCTTTCTTACTTTGATTAGTTACAATTCTATTATATACTATTTATTAGTAATACATATAGATGCAAATACACATAATGGATGGGGAATTGCAGAATGGGCCATTTAGAACCATCTTCCTCTTTACAAAGTTATAAATGTGAACAGAACGTTAACAAATAGATTTCCAGGCTTTACTCATACTTCTCTTGGATATGGTGTTAAATCCATTCCTATAAAACAAGCATTAGCTTCCAATGAACAAAACAGCATTCTTAGTAAAAAAAAAACAATTATGGCACAAACCTAATGTTCTCCCAATCTTTTGATATTGGGGAAAAAAAAGACCTGATCAGATTGAGAGAGATAGGCTCATCAACTATAAATTGAGTATATTAACATTAAAAAGTTGGCAGCAATAAACACTTTGATGATCTTATGACATACTAACCATAAACCAGCATCCATAGCATAAAATATAATGCATAGAAGTTAACTAAATGAGCAATTAATAGTTTTTGCATATCATTCTAAAATATTTTAGAATAGCTTTATTTATCACAGTTTGACAATGAGTTGTACAAGGAAATAATAGAGCAGATGGCCCAATATTTGGTCTGGGGTAGGTTTAGAAGCGCAGTTAAAAGCTGCCAGATTTTGGAATCCCTGAGCTTGATGCCTTGACATCTGACAGCAAGGCCACCAACAAAGGAGTGATTAACTGAGGGATGCTGAAGTAGCCAGAATTAGAGCACATAGATTGTGGACACTTTAAGTCTGGAATGGTGTGTAAACAAAGAGTAGAGTTTAAAAATTAAATTGTTGCTTGAGCTGGAACTAATTTATGTCTGTGGCTGTGCTGAAGTAAAAAAAAATGAAGAGATTGGACAAGAGAAACAGACTTTTCACTGATTCGAGTATAACGAGGGAAGCAAGGAGCAAATGCTTTGGTGGTCTTGAGATAACAAAGACATGGAGCACTTGACAGCAAATGAGCTGAGTCAGGAGCAGAGTCAGGCAATGTTAATGAAATTAAAATAGTGCTTTTAGTAATGGTGTATGTGGTCAAAGCCTGCCATGCGGTGATATGCCATATGAGACTACACTTTTCAGCAATGTGATTTTTTTTTAAATGGGGTATGCATTACCTCACAAATACATCCATGACAAAACATCCAGAAACTGGTGCAAGGTCAGCCAAGTTTCAGGGGAAGGGGATGGGTAGTGTTAGGGGGGAGGGGGGAAGAGAAAGGGGACTTGGCAAAGGATGTGTTTGTAGAAGTGACCTAAAATTGGAGAATTTAATGTTCATATCATTGGGTTCATAAGTTAATTGGTGATAGGAGCAGAATTAGGCCATTTGGCTCGTCGAGCCTACTCCACTATTCAATTATTGCTGATCTGTCTTTCTCTCTCAACCCCATTCTCCTCCCTTCTCCCCATAACCTTTAACACCATTACTAATCAAGAACCTGTCAATCTCCGCTTTAAGATTATGCAAAGACCTGGCCTCCACAGCCGTCTGTGGCAATGAATTCCACACATTCACCACCCTCTAGCTAAAAGAAGTTCCTTCTCATCTCCCTTCTAAAGGTACGTACGTCCTTTCATTGTGAGGCTGAACTCTCGGGTCCTAAACTCTCCCACTAGTGGAAACATCCTTTCCATGTTCACTCTATCCAGACCTTTGATTATTAAGTTTCAATTAAGTGCCCCCCCCCCCCCCCCCCCCAATCCTTCTAAACTCGAACAAGTTGAGGCACAGGGCTGTCAGACACTCATCATACATTAACCCAATCATCCCTGGGATCATTCTCGTAAACCCCCTCTAGATCCTCTCTAAAGCCAATAAATCCCACCAGAAATGGTGCCCAAAACTGCTCACAATACTTCAAATGTATTGTGACCAGTGCTTAATAAAGCATGACTTTCCTGCTTTTTCATTCTAGTCCTCTGGAAATGAATGCAAACAATCCCTTACAGCGCCTCCTCTCGAGGCAAGGGTGAACTGCAGGAAGAAGCCTGAGATTGCCATGCTTAATTTGCTGATCTGAGGTTTTGTGAGGTGCATGGCTGTTTTATCAGGTAACATTATCAGGATCATTGCAAATTCAACAAAAAATGCAGATGCTGGAAATTTAAAACAAAAACAGTAAATGCTGGAAATATTTATTGGGTCAGGCTGCATCCCTGGGAATTGAAACAGAGTCATTGTGTCAGGTTTTACTTTCTCTTCCTACAGATGCAGCCAGGCCTGATTTATTTGTAGTATTTTTGTTTTATGTTAATAGGATTATTGATTTTTTTATCAGCAACAAGAGGAGTTTGAGGAACATTATTAAGGGAGTCCAGGATCTTGCAACAGTGGACCGCAGTGTCATACATCCCCAGTCTATTCTTTTTCTTTATCCTTGGATCTGACTATTTGTGACAAGCTTCTGACATCTCCATAAATTTGAGGTCATCCAGAGCTTTGCTATCTGTGTCACAATGTGCAACAGTTCTAATCCATTAATTGTGCTCTGCTTGCAGAATTACATTGGCTCTGGTAAAGCAAAGCCAAGATTTTATCAATTTGCAGCCTTGTTCTCGTATCTTTCCAAGCCCCCCTGCTTGTTTCTATAATCTTTCCCAGCTGCACAGCTGACTGAACTCACTGAGTTCTGGCCTGTGAGCATGAAGTAGTTTAATTGTATTTGTTGTACCATCCTTAATTTCAGCAGTACATTTGCTGTGACTCTTTACCTCTACTTATTTGTGACAGCCCTCAAAGCTCCGTATCTTTGATCAGGCTCTGGATTGCCCACTATCACGTTTCCTGAGGATACAAAGAACTGCAGATGCTGGTTTACAAAAAAATACACTTTTTTAGTACTGGAGTAACTCTGCTGGTCAAAAAGAATTTCTGGAGAAAATGGTCAACTGACATTTTGGGTCAGGGGAACTGGGAGCTTGCGCAGGCCTAGGCGGACTGAGCGGAGGTGTTCATGTGCCAAAATGTTCTCCCTGGATTGCACACAATGAGTGGCATAGCTTAAAGTAAAAATGATGCAAGTACATCATTGGGGTTATTTAGCGGGCACCCCCTTCACTGTTTCGTTGTCAAGCCCACTACATCTCGGGAAGGCTCAACAGTTGGTTCAGCGTCCCAGAACAACCTACAACCCACCACGTCTTATAATATGGGAATAAACCGGATCTCCCGGACAAAACCTTTGAGGTCACGGAGAAAAAGTTCAAACTCCACACAGACAGCACCCATAGTCAGGATGATCAAACCCAGGTTTCTGTCGCCGCAAGCAGCTGTTCTACCACTGTCCCACAATGCCCGGAAGGCATTGTGCTTGAAGCTGCTCCATTAAGGATAGATGATGTCATCAAGAACAACAGTTCTGCATATTCCAAGGGTAACAAGGATCCAAAGCTGGCATCACTGCTAACCTTGTCCACCATCTGGCATCAGTGTTGATCAGCTTCATTGGTCCAGTGGCAACTGTTCACGACAGTAAAACTCCAATAATCCAGCATTGAAATGATTTATGGTTTGCCATCTCCCTCGCACATTAGTCCACAAGATGAAGTGAGAATCCAGAGTGTAAGTGGGATGTGTGCCAGAGTTAGGGCAGGGATCTGGAACACCAAGGGTCAATAACATGGGTAGACTTGAGATTGGAGTTAGGGTCTAGACTACACATACATTTCCTGCTCCTTTTAAACTCAACAGGTTCAGTGGAATTATTACATAAAGTGACATAAAATTGCATTTGGGAGTAACATCCAATAGTCCTAAAAAATCTGCTAGTGCGAAGGGTTTTGGATGATTGGAATTTTACTGTGCACATTTTAAATCCAATTTTAATCATGTTTTCTAAAAGATTTCAATCTATATAGATTATTTCTTATTGAATAATATTGAAAAATGTATGGATTTGAGAATGAAATCAAAATAACCTTGAATCATGGAGAAGATTTAGTTTAATGCAAAGGAAGATAACTTTGCAGAGAAAATAATTAGAAAATCTGTGAATATCAACCATAAAGAGCCCACAAAGTACTCACCCGAAGTTGCGACACAAACAATGCAGGTTTTTTATACCAATAAAGAATAATGCAATCTACTGCGTGCTTCAGGTACAGTTATTCTTTCATTCATACACAAAAACTCCTTCATCCACAGATTAACATGCCTGATCAAGTTGATTAACAGTTTCAAGTACAGGTAACGCGGTTGGCAACCTAGTTCACTGATATGGATCATATGGGAATGATGCCAAAGATATTCAAATTGGAGTGTTTCAAACTACATTTGGCAACAAACCATGAACATTATATTGTTATTAGAATTTGCTTACAGATCCTTATTAGCTTTAACCTTTTTAAAATGAGATTTGGCAATCAACCTACATATTCATTTGAATTTGAATTTAAGATGTAGAGAATGCAAAACATGAGATTTTTTGACAAGTTCATTTGCAGCACCTGTTGAACTTCATCGTAAGAAACAACAAATATGTCTATATATTTCATATCAGGATTATACCCAAAACAAAAGGAAAGACATTTCAGAAGCAGTTTGTTTCCAAACATCTGGTTAACTATAGTTTGCAAGGTAATGGATTTAAAACTAACATCTGAATATTTCAAATTTTACTCAATTCAGCTACACAGAAAACAAGCTTAAAAAAAAGCATATTAATTTGCATATTGCATATTATTCAAAAATATCATGTTATATATGTTATATGATATCATGTTACAAGATGCCATTAAATACTTTCTACTAGAATATAGACAAATCAGATAAAGTGGTGTGGTGGTGCCTAACGGCAGCGGCTCGACTGCAGTCCATCTGTCTTTTTGTTTATTTTTGTCTCTTTAAATGTATGTTTTGATTCTAGTCTTATTAATTTTTTAGCTGCGTATATGTGGGGGTGGGGTGCGGGAAACCGTTTAATATCTTCCCTGTTCGGGGATCCGACTTTTTCCGTCGGGTCTCCGATGTCATTGGGCTTAACATCGTGGAGCCGGCGGCGGCCTCCGGCCGGAACCAACCTAATTTCTATGTTTCTATGTTTCTAGGTCCCTGGTGGGAGAACGCTTTTCGGAGCTCCCGCAACGGTAACTTCTCCCGATGGAATCGCGGGGTGAAATGACTTGGAGCAGGGCCTAACATAGCCAGGCGTGGCTTAACGGCCGTGGGACTTACCATCGCTCGCCTGGGGGCTTTAACATCGGGAGCCCCAGTTCGCCTCGACGTTGCAGTTGGACTGCTGGACCGTGAGAGAAGAACAAGGGAAGAGATAAGACTTTTGCCTTCCATCACAGTGAGGAGGTGTTGGAGAGTCACTGTGATGGATGTTTGTGTAAAGTGTGTTAAGTGTGGGTCTTTGGTTTTTTTGTAATTGTTAAGACTGTAGAAAATACAATTAAACAATAAAAAAGTAGACAATAAAAGGCATTCTATTCTATTCTATTCTATTCTATTCTATCATTCCTCAGGCATCAACTATCAATGTGATTTTGAATACAAGGGGTCTTCCATCAAAATGGCCAATTTCTAGCACGTTATGGTGTCTGCCTTTCTCAGTGCCTTCAGTGATTATCAATAATGATACTGCAATCAACTAGCCAGAATCATGCACAATTTGCCAGGTGGAATAACTTAGAAGTTAGGTAGCTTTGAAAGTAGGTGCAGGGATGAGAATGCTTCATTTACCCACCAATTTGGTACGAAGTGAGAAATGTAGCACCCTAGATATTGCAGGGAAATGTCATCAAAATGTTTAGTCACCTGGCATTACCCTGCTTAAGCATGGGAAACATCTGTGAAAAGGAAAAGAACAAGCATTCAGAGAGATTGACACAGTGATTGAGAGACAGACAGGATGACACACGGGCCTTTTCACTTGATTTGAATGGAAGGGCCTCCTCATTTAACCTGCTTTAAGTGAAGACAACACTTAGACCTAACTCTCTATCTTTTCTTTAAAATAACCTAAACAAATGATAGCTGTTAATGAAAATGGAAGAATTTGATTATAACTGAGTTTTTTTGAAAAGCACGATTTTTTAAAATGTAAATGAGACTAGAGATCCCATTGTGACGTCATTGTGATGTCGAACTGGATCCCATTGTGATACTGAACGCGGCTGATGGGCCGGGCAAGTGGTAAAGTGGTTTGAAAAGTAATTTTTGTAACGTTTAAAATGTCAATAACTTGTAAAATATAATATAAATCCGAACGAAACCTGTTTCATTTACATCCCAGGACAATGCTGAGCAAGGTGGGCAAAAAATAGTTGCACTATCGTCTATCGTTTTGGCGGGGTTTTGGGATCTCACGCACACAGGCAGACAAACATACAAGATGAGAGTTTTAGTAATATATAGATAGATAACTTGTCCCAACCTAAAGAGCCTGTCCCACTTGGGCGACATTTTCGGCTACAGCCTGAAAAGAGGTTATCATGGCGTGGTCAGGGCATGACCCGGCGTGACACATGTAGTAATGTGCGGTGACTCCGTCGTCCCTGGAATTTGGAATTTTCAAAATCTTCAGGTGACATCTGGGTGTCATTTCATATCGTGCGCCGTCACAGGCTGACGTATGCTGTCCTGCGGATGACGGCCGGTGACGCTCCACACCTGCAACTTTGCTGTTTTATTTCTTATACACATGCAACTCGGCACAAGGTGAGAATGACTAGCGCGTGTAGTCCTCATTGCTGTTGTAATCACAAAGATCGAAACATGTGCAATGTATCGCAATTTAAAGAGACCCCCAATAACAAGCGAGGGGGTCTGAGCAGAATGCATAGAAGCGGCGATCTCGGGGGCTGGGACTGGGCGCTGATTGCTTAAAGATTATTCGCCTTGGTATGTCCAAATGAAATGGTACTGAATGTATAGGGAGAGGGGCGGAATTTACGAACGGCGGGAATTGAAAGCAGAATGATATCTGCAGCAGAGATCCAACTTGGCTGGAAGAACGGGTGCGGAGCAGGGTGAGATAGAAACAGGGTACTGCTGGGGCGAAACAGAGACCTCGCAGAGAGCAACTCATACCTAAAAACCCCAGATCGCTATCTGTTTGAGCAGCGAGCAAACTGACAAGGAAGCAGGTGTTAATTTTCAAAGTGATTATTATACTTCGGTGTAGTGTGAAGGCGGGTGACGTGCTTCACGTGTCGGTGACGCAGAGTGTCAAACAACCTTTTAGGGCGTCAGTCACTGACGTTCGCAGTCGCTGAAAAAAATCGCAAAGTGGGACAGGCCCATAAAACATCAACCATCCCTCGGCCTCCAACAATGCTGCCTGACCTGCTAAGTTCCTCCAACAGTTTATTTTCTTGCTGCTTATAACCCATCTATATTTATACTGCAAATTTTTAAATCAACATTTTTTGTTGGATTTCAAAAGCTGTCAAAATGGACGAAATATCTGCAGTAAATTAAATTATTGCACAACAGAAATCACAGAGTTGAAGCAGGCAGCATTTAGCCGCAGGTTTGTTCATGGGAATTTCTTCATGGGAATCCGAACTGTTCTGGATTTCACACAAAGACAGCACAGTGGTGCAGCTGGTAGATGTGCTGCCTCACAGGATTTGATTGGGTTTGATCCTGTCGGGTGCTGTCTGTATGGAAGTTTGCATGTTCTGCCTGGGAGTGCGTTGGTTTCCTCTGGGTATTCCTCCCACATCCCATAAACTCTTGGGTTTCTTAGTTAATTGGCTTTTGTAAATTGCCTTAATGCGTAGGGAGTGGATGCGCAAGTGGGATAACATAGAACTGGTGCAAACAGATGATCAATGGTTGGCGTGGACATGGTGGGCCAAAGGGCCTGTTTCTATTCATTATCTCCAAAACTAAAAGTGGGTGGCACTGTGGCGCAGCAGTAGATAAGTTGCCTACAGTGTCAGAGACTTGGCTTTGATCCTGCTTATGTGTGCTGTCTGTACGCAGTTTGTATGCTCCCCCTATGACCACGTGGCTTTTCTCCAGGTGCTCCAGTTTCTTCCCACACTCCAAAGAAGTACCTGGTTTGTAGGTTAATTGGCTTCGGTAAAATTGTATATCTAAAATCTAAAGTCTAAGGTAAAAACTAAAAGCTATGGTCTATAACTGAATCAGTGGCTCGTAGATGATCATTCAGCGTCTTTTCTGTAAGCTGACCCAGAGGCAATCAACATTGATTATTGCAACGTTTAAGAAGGAACTGCAGATGTTGGAAAATCGAAGGTAGATAAAAATGCTGGAGAAACTCAGCGGGTGAGGCAGCATCTATGGAGCAAAGGAATAGGTGACGTTAAGGTCGAGACCCGTTGGAGATGGCGAAAATGTCAGAGGATTATCTGTTGAAATTTCGCCACCCACAACGGGATCCAACCACTGGCCACATCTTCCCATCTCCTCCCCTTTCGGCTTTTCACAGAGACCGCTCCCTCTGTAACTCCCTGGTCAATTTGAGCCTTCCCACCCAAACCACCCCCTCCCATGGTACTTTCCCTTGCAACCGCAGGAAATGCTACACTTGTCGCTTTACCTCCCCCCCCCCTTGACTCCATCCAAGGACCCAAGCAGTCTTTCCAGGTCCGGCAGAGGTTCACCTGCACCTCCTCCAACTTATTGCATCCGCTACTCGAGGTGTCAGCTGCTCTACATCGGTGAGACCAATCAGAGGTTTGGCGATCGCTTCGCCCAACATCTTCGTTCAGTTCGTAATAACCAACCTGATCTCCCGGTGGCTCAGCACTTCAACTCCCCCTCTCATTCCGAATCCGACCTATCTGTCATGGGCCTCCTCCATGGCCACCGTAAATTGGAGGAGCAACACCTCATATTTCGCTAGGGTAGTTTACACCCCAGCGATATGAACATTGACTTCTCCAATTTCAGGTAGCCCTTGCTTCCTTCTTTTTTCCCCTCCCCTTCCCAGCACTTCCACAACCCACTGTCTCCGCCTCTTCCTTTCTTCTTCCCGCCCCCACCACCTCCACATCAGTCTGAAGAAGGGTTTTGACCCAAAACGTCACCTATTCCTTCGCTCCATAGATGCTGACTCATCTGCTGAGTTTCTCCGGCATTTTTATCTACCTTTGATTATTGCAACAATCCATTCCCATTCAATGTTTTCTTAAAATTGCAATACCAGAACACTTTAATAGCAAAAAAAATGGCATCATCAATTCAGGTTAAAATAAACGTTCTGGCCTCTTTACTCAGCAACACGCATGGGAAAAAAGTACGTCTTTCACATTATAACATAAAATTAGGTTTTTGAACTAATTTGTCCCATTTATGCTACCACGGATTTATTAGCAAAATAATGCTCAAAATATGTAATTATTTACTTATCTTTGTACAAACTGATAAAAATGCATACATTACAAAAGTACTGATAATGGCTACTATACGACACAATAAAACCTCTGGAGCGAAATTGGTCTGTCGACTGTCACAGCACACAAGCTACACAAAAACAAAAACTAGAGGTTATGACTACAATTTTGCACATGATTTTCTTGAAGCAGAAGAGTTCTGGTCACATGGCTACCTTTTATTCCCAATAAGCCGTAGCTTATTGACTGTCCTGTCAATAATTTGGACTCGGAGTCCACCATCGACACTCTGCAACTAATCAAAGGGACGGGTCAGTTTAACTTCTTCCTTCCAAAAGACAAATTCAAATGCTCTTCCCGAGGGAAGGTTTCTCTGCAGTTGTTACCACAAAAACATTTTGGGAAATCGACACGACTTTTGCATTTATATAGCACTAGACCAAGTGCAGACCCGTTGGGTCCCGTTCCCCCTACGCAATATTCCACCAAACTGAGCAGGCACTGCGATGTTTTTAAAGTGGCAATAACTTGTAAAATATAAGATCAATGTGAACGCTTCTCACTCTCTCTCTTCAGTCCCCTATTCCCCCCCCTCCATTATCCTCCCTCTCCCCACCCTCCACCAACCCTCCTCTGCTTACTCCCCCTCACCCCCCTCCCTTCCTTCTTCTCTCTTCCCCCTCCCCTCCTCCATTACCTCGCCATCCCTCTTCTACCCCGCTCCTCCTCCATTCCCCATAATCCCCCAGCACTTCCTCCAATCCACTTCACCCTCCCTCACCCTTCCTACCCCGCTCCTCCTCCATAACCCCTCTCTCCCGTCCCTACTACCCTCCTCTCCCTCTGTCTCCCACCTCCCCCACTCCTTACCTCCCCCCATCCTACCTCCCCCCAATCTACCTCCTCACTGCCCTCCCTCTATTTCCCTACTCCCTACCTCCTCACCTCCCCCACTTTCCATTCCCTCTCCCTTCCAACCTCCCCCATTGTCCCTCCTCACCTCCCCCACTTTCCCCTCCCCTCCCTCCCTACCCCCTCTTTTCCCTCAATCTACACACCATCCCTCCTCACCTCCCCAGGATCTCGAGGGTCCCGCTCCTCTCCCTCTCCTACAGTGTCAGAGACCCCGGAGCAGCTGCGCCACCGACCCCCCCCCCCCCCCCAGACCCAGACCCAGCCCCGGGTCCCAGGCATGGCCTCTCCCCGCCCCCGGACCTGCGTGGGCTCTGAGCAGCAGCAACGCGACCCCCAGACACAGCCCTAGAGCCCTGGCCCCGGGTCCCCGGCGTGGCCTCTGCCCGCCACCGGACACACAGCGCACACGCGGGGCTGACGGGCCTCCCCCAACCGTACAGGTGCGGCTGACAAGTGGTGGCGCTGTTTTAAGTTATTTTAAAATTTAAATGTCAATAACATATAATATAAACAAAACAAAATATAACATAAATCCGAACAAAACTTGCTTCATTTACATCCCAAGACAATGGTGAATAAGGTAGGCCAAAAATTATATTGCGATCGTATGCCGTTTCGGCGGGGTTTTGGGATATCACATCCACGCACGCACGCATACAAACAAACAAGATGAGAGTTTTAATAATATATAGATATTTCATGACCACGTGATGTCCATAAGCAATTTATTTATCAAATGTTCCTTAATGGTCCACTTTTGTAATATGAAGAACTCTCAAGCACTGATCAGAAGCTATAACAAATGCTGCTTCCATTGAAGCATCAAAGATCATCATAGCTACAATGCATTAATAAGTTTATCATAACTACCAAGAACAGCAGATCTTTGGTTGGCTTGTCAATGGAGTATTTTACGTCAACAGGTATATAGTGAACAGCATCTGCCAACAATCAAAACAAAAACAAAAACACACAACCTTACTTTTTGGAAAACATTGCTCTTAGAATGTCCATGAAACTAAGCTTTGTTGATGGAATACTGTCCCATGGCACTTTTAAAACTGTTCTAATTGCATTCTTCAAGCCACTTGAAAAATGACAGTTTCCGTTTTCAAGCTCATTATCAGAACACATCAGAGAGTTCCATTATGAGAGGAACACCTGGTATGAATTTATTTCAACAGCCTGGGGCAAATGGGTAGGTGCTTAATGTAGAATTTGATTGGTGACATTTTTATGAAGTACCAGCTTGCTCCAGCAAAAATGATTCCGAAATCGCTGAAACACAAAACCAACGGAAAACATCATATTTTAATATTTTGTGATAATTTGTAGCAATCTCTATCAAAAATTAAATTATATGGTTGGAATAGGTTGTTTCTTTGGAGACAACATGAAGAAATAAAATATTCCAAACATCTAAGATTATATATACTTTATTTGTGTTAATTTATATATATTTGTTAAGTTTAAAATTGCATTAAAAGAGCATGTAACTCTCTTACATTTACAAATGTGTAACCACGCATTTCATTTCATCCACTTCTAAGGAAACCTGTAGTCATTTCCATGGAGACATCACTTAGTCTAACTATTTTACTGTTGGTAATAATGATTCTGTTAACAATTAATTTTTGCATGCAGCTACTAAATTTAACATTTGAAATCTGTTGACCTAGTTAAAAGGCTGCCAGGCAAGACATTCCAGACCTAAGAGAGGACTGGAATAAGTAAAATTGGCTGCAGCCATTGCAGTATTGTGGCAAGAAATAGCAAACTTTATGGGGCGTTATTCTTGCCTCAAGGGCAAATGTACAAATGAAAAGTCTACTTTCGCCAAGCTTACTTTTAAGATTAAAAAAATCAACCAACCTTTTGCATTGAACAGATGCCTCTTTGATAATTTTATGGTACTAAGCAGAAAGCTTTCTTATCAGATAAACACTGAAACTGCCCCAGCAGTCTCAACAACCCTAACTTAAGTTTTATTGAAGTTTCTCTCTTTAGTAAAGAATGGTTAGTTAAAATTAACCACAAGAACAAAATTCAAAGCTCATGGGCAAAAATGTGGTATTTAATACTGTCAGGAACCAAATTGTGTGGCCAAAATGGTTTCTGACCTTGAAATTATAGCAAAGTCAACTTTTCAAATAATCAAAAATGTCATCACCTTGGATTTAACAATATCACACAATTCCCATAATTTTGTTTTACAAGTTAATACCCAATATACATTCATAAGTATTGATGGTGGCTATTTAGCTTCCAAGTTTTGAGTGATGATCGAAACAAATGTAATTAGGAACACCAGGTGCAACCGAACTAAGTGGTGGGCGCTTCTAAACGTTTTTAAATTTTATTATTTCCGTTCTGATTAAGGAAAACATACCAATTGTCCCAAATTAGTGAGGAAATTGTTTCCACATTTACAGCCACCACAGTCAACCAATATAAAAGTATCTTCAATGTTAAAAACATTTCATACCACTGACCTGTGAGGTCTTGACAAGAGCAAGCTACCTCATTTACACAGTCTTCAGCAGGGAATTGTTTCATGTTTTGGCACAAATCGGATTATTGCTTCTGAAATCTCAAGGGCAATTGTTTGAAAAAAAAAATTCAGTCATAAAAATCTTCTTTTAACCATTCTGACCACACGTCTTACTGAAAAACGTCTAACGTTTTTAAGCTAATATTTTCCAACATTAGATGACAAGAAACGCAGACCAACTATCCTCTGCTTTAACTTGAAGATCCTTCATTCCACAGCAGTACCTGATATTATGGTTAGAATAGCTAGAAGTCAGAAACAACCTTATTAGCTCCATTGGAAAACATTGCTCGTTTGTGAGCATGAAAAAATGTGCTCTTCTCTGAAGACCCAGAAATGAAGCAAAATGACTGGCTGCCAACTAGTTAGTAAAGAAATCAACCTTGAGAAGCAGAATTTCAGATGCAATTTGAGTTATTTAAAAAAAATACATTCCCATCATTTGAATTTTTACATTTACAAATCATTATTCTATTATTGGAGCAGATCATATTATTGGAGCAGAAAGTCTAACACAAATTGTCATTTTGTGATATTACATTTTGAACACTCATAAGCCAATTTTCAGGCATATAAAATCAGTTGTTGAACATAAGCGATGTTGTATACGAACTATGTGCTTGAATATCGACAATAAAATGAGCAATCCATGCTTATCATTAATGTTCAACAGTTTACAAAGTGTACATTAGAAAAAAGCTATTATTTTTCACATATACATGTTTAAATTATGTTTTTGGTCTTGTTTAGAGGGGAAGCAAATGGCAAATATTTTTTGAGCTTAACTCTGATGATGTTTAAACAATGTCTTATTTCTTCTTTGTGCATATGGAAGGACTATACTGGAATTAAAAGGGAAGGTAAGACCTCCCTTGTGGAACAAAACTGGGTGAAAAAAAGGTCTTACCTTCCACTACCTGCAACCTCCGGCAATCACCTTCAACTAGCATCGCAACCGGCTTCGACTAAAAAATTACCGATTTTTAAAATGGCAACCTATTTTTAGGTGCTGAAGAAGGGTCTCGACCCGAAACGTCGCCTATCTCCTTCGCTCCTTAGATGCTGCTGCACCCGCTGAGTTTCTCCAGCTTTTTGTGTAACCCTCGATTCTCCAGCATCTGCAGTTTCTTCGTTAACATATTTTTAGGTGCAGCCGGTTTTGAATTTTTTGAAATAATCGCCGGAACATAGAAGAAGCGGAAACCACTTTCGACCATTAGGGAGACTGACAAAAACCTCCGGGAACTTCCGGGAACCGCACAGAAACCTTGGGTGGGGCGCAAAGTCTCCAGAGGTTTCCGTTCAGGTTTCCCAAGTGGGACAGGGGCATTAGAACTTTTACACCTATCTTATATTTATTCGGAATTTTTTGTAATTTGTCCCACATGACATTTGTCAGGAGAGGGTGAACACGGTTATGTCATGTTTCTTTCAAAAGACTTGAAATCGTCGGATATTTTTATTTAATCTTTATTTCAGTCCCATTATAGGTCTCAAACAATTTTAACAATATTATAACCACTCTGATTGGGCCAGCCAGTACATTTAAAACAAAAAATACCTTCTGAACTTTTTACTGTGATTCTTCAATTTAATATTGCTCTCTGCTTAACTGTTTCAGGAGGCCAAAACCCCAATAAAGATTTAGAGAGCAATGTTATACCACGTTCTTAAGAAAATATAATGAATATCTCCATTTTGCTTTACATACACTATTAATTGATATGTAAAAAGTGTCTGGGATTGTAATTATAGATGTTGTCCTACCAAGGCAGGTGAACATGCTACATGAATCAACAGGGCTCGAATGATGTGTAGAATGTAGCTGGTGTAATTTTAGCGGTCAAGGTTGAACCGCTGATGGTTTCAGATCTGTCACCAGCTTTAGAAATAATTTGAGAGCAAAGTTAGAAATTATACAGCATACATGTGCCATCCAACATTATTGGAAGTAAGACATTTTAGAGATAGAACAAGATATTGCTATATATAGAATTGAACACAAAGATGTATTAAATTGTGGTTATCAGTGGATATGGATGAATTGCACCTCAGAACATGTCACACGTTAGCATAACAGCCTTAAAATTACTGAGGGTGATTCGTTGGTCAAAATAATAGCAAAATAGTCCATCTTGAACATGGAAGAGAAATAGGCAAAAGCAGACACATTTAGTCTAAGAAGGGTCTCGACCCAAAATGTCACCTATTCCTTCTCTCCAGAGATGCTGCCTGTCCTTCTGAGTTACTCCAGCATTTTGTGTCTATCTTCGGCTTAAACCAGCATCTGCAGTTCCTTCCTACACAGATACATTTGGTACTGCTGATAGTTAGGTGATGTTACCTAGGTGTAGTTTGGGTATTAGTGAAAGGGGGAATATACGATTTGAAACTGATCCCACTCTAAACATTTGCAAGCAGTCATGTTCAAATTGAGACCGTCATCAGACAGTGAGACAGAATGGGCCATAGATTTTGACCATACCTCCCATCATTCATACATTTAACTGAGGGAAAATATTGTTTAGCTAAGACTGGGTGTCAGACTACCAGGCTCACAGTATAACTTCTTCTGGAGAAGTCATCAAATGACCCGAGAAGTAAAACAAGAGGTAATCCATGTAAATCTGAAAAATCCCGAGTCTTTGGATGTTGTGACTAAGAGGTTGCATATGGATGAAGAAGAGGAGCTTCTGACATCAGAGGTAATGGTACAGCCTATATTGGAGGTTCTGGAGCTACCAGGGGGGGAGGGTGGCAGTTAACGTAATAACCAAGCATGGCCAACTAGATTACAATGGGGTAGATGAAGGATAATATAACCAATGAATTCAAAGGTTGTAAGGAAGTAAAAAAAGATACAGGAATGTCACATGATGTTAATTATGTTCAGTGCGATGGAAATGGTAAATAACTGATTGGATAAAATATTAAAATTGATAAGGCGTGATGATGGTCAAGGAATATCTGGGGTGGGTGAATAATTCACTTAAATCATGCAGCAGCAATAAAGAAAAAGGATGGCAGAAAATATTAAAGACCTTAAATATTTCCTTTTCAGTGTGAAGACAGAATTATTAAAGAAAGCGGGATTGGTGATTTAGCCCTTTCTGGTACAGAAACACATTTGCTGCAAAACTAACATGCTAGAAAAAATAATTGCCTTTCTCAGCATTATTTTCAAATTTAAAATACCCAATTTCACTGAACTCTGTCTCCCTCTACAGGCAATTTTATGGAATATTTATTGGTTTAGTTGCAAATCATACAATCAAATACAGATAAATGAGGCCAGTAGGTATATATCAGCCAATCAAATAAAACACCTTAGCCACAAATCTGAACTGTGTAGCTGCGGCACTGATTTGCTTTTAGTTTTATTTTTAAATGACGGGCACAAATTTTCACAGAACTAACCTTATCGGGTAAAATGTCCAACACAATAGCCCGTATGTTGTGTGTACATGCCAGATGAATGCAGGGAGTGGCGTTCATGCCGCAATAATATGATGCCCTTGCCACTAAATTGGATTGTGATAATCGAGCTGACACCATGTGCAAAGCATGCACAAGAACCCGGTGTTACGGAAGAAGCATTCTCCCACTCAGTAGCACGATTCCAAGGGCTGTCAATAGCTTGCGCAGCTCTTTGCACAGCAATGCTTAAGAGGTCATTGATTTCCCAAGGCGATCACTGTGCTACTACCAAACTTACAGCCAATCATCTTTTACAGATTCACGTAGCCACGGATTGTCAAATTCAGAACTATATTCACACCTTTCCAAGAAAGCAATTTCTGAATTCATACATCTCATCTCCCAACTTGCAGCAAGTCACGACACTTGCTCAAGTGTGGCCAAGTGCAGCAGCCACAGCAACCTTTCAGAGCAGTGTGACACATGCTGATGCTGAAATTCTACAGCAACTCACCAGAGTTTCCCCAGCAGTTGTTTCCAAACCTGCAACCTCCGACACTAAGATCTAGGGTGGCAGGGGCACAGGAATTATATTCTTATAAATCATGATCCTAACATGGAAATATATTTCTATTCCTGCAGGGAGGCTGGTACCAAATATTAACAGCATGGTGTGAGCACTCCATCAGGGAATGTGCTGAATAATCAAAAGCTCAAATCTATGGCAAGTGTTTGAACTCATAATCTGACCCAACAGCAACAGCATTCAAACTGACATTAACATTACCCCCTGGTGTTTGTGTGTGAATGCCAAGGATCATGATAAGGGTAGAAGGGACATTATTGTCCTTACTGGCAGAAGAAATAATATTCTAATTCTTAAATATGATAGTATGGCAATAACTCTGATACCATTAACTATCATAGGAGGAAATCATGTAAAAAATATCTAGACAACACCCACAACACATATTAATTGGAAATTGGATTCTTAAAATTATTCTGATTATCTCTAATTAAAAGTTAAAGCTTCTGTCTTCTATGAATATCAGTAAACAGTCAATTCTCACCTGACATATGCACTGTAATAGATCCAAAATCATTCCCATATGAATGTAATATTTTACTTTCATCTATAAACTTAAAAGTCTGATCTTGGATGTGTTTTTGTGTGTGTGTGTCTCTCAAGTCCCAGTTAGAACAATGAAATCCTTACTTGAAAGATTGCTGCTGTGCTGTGTGAGTGTTTGTAACAAGCTCTAGTCTGCTGGCTCAACTATTGTCTACTGATGGTGTTCTGAGATACATTTTCTACTCTAACTCTCCTGGTGTCAATGAACAACTTTTGGTGAATCTAAAAAGCAAGATAAAACAACTTTAGCACTAAAAAATAACTAATTACTGGACTACTTTCTACCTCTTACCTTCTACCTTCTACTATTCCGTTGAGTGGAAAAGACTACTGGCCTTACAAATGGGTGAGCCAATTGCCCTCCAAAGTGTCTTGGATAACATGCAGCAAATTGAAGGCAGTCTCAACATGATATTACAAATGGACAACAAAATTGATCCAATTGGAGCAAGTCCTGATTAACCCCATTGAAGGCTCACTTCAAAACGCTTGGAGAGCAACTAATGGAGCTTGAGCAAAGAGTTAGCTGCAACGAGGATAAATATAATAGACCTGGTTGGACGTGTAAAAATCACTTGAAAAAGAAAATCGCTGATCTGAAAAATTTGGCAGATGACGCTGAGAACAGAAGCAGACGTTCAACTTGCGTTTCGTCGGTATCCCGAGAGGGTCAGAGTCCAAAGATATCACCGGATTCATGGGGCCGTCTGATACCGCAGAAGCTCCTCGGTGAAGCGAATTCCCCACCACTCCTCTTGTGATTGAGCGCTGTCACCATACCGTGTCGCAAGGGATAACTCCAGAGCCAAGGTCCGAGGCCAATCCTGGTGAGGTTCCACTATTTCCAGGATAAGCTGAGGATAATGAACGCTCTCCGGGAGAAAAATGTGCCCCTTGAGTACAAACGGAGCTCGGTTCATATCTACCCGGACTTCAGCGCTGGTCTTGATCAAGAGATGCCGGGACTATGATGCTGCTAAGAAGAAGCTACGCGACCGTGACATCAAATACGCATTGATCTTTCCCTGCACACTGAGAGTTGTCCACGCTCACAGGATGCATTTCTTTCGCACTCCTGATGAAGTTGAGACATTTCTTGGCGGGCTCTCTCCTTCCTCCCATTAAAACTCCTCCATGGACTCTGATATAACAGCCTAATGTTGGTGGCCAGTGGCTGGTGATAGCGTTAGCACAATAATGTTGTCTGCCGATGAACTCTGTGTTTAGCTATTTAGTATTTTTTCTATAATTTTATTATTTTTTTCTATAATTTTCTTATTCAACTTTGACAAAATGATGTCTGCTTTACTACTATCTGCCATAAAAAGGGTCGCAATTGACGTAAAACGTCGTAACATTAAGAGTTGAGTTTTCTTTTTCCTTTTCTATATGAAATGTAAAAGGTTGTTTGAATGGTAAAGGATTGGCCCTATAAACAATTGATTATAATCAATCACCAATTATTTGAATATTAAAATTTGATAAATTGACAATTAAAGGCAAATGAAGTTTAATCTAGATTTTTATTTTTTATTTTTTATTTTTGTTTTTTATTAACAGTATGCGATAATATGTTGCTATTTTGGGCTTTATAATGCCCAATTAATTTAAACATAAATGGTCCAGGACTTCATACTTTGATCTATTTGCATAAATACGAGCTGCAGACGAGGTGTGTATGCTCGCTTTTTTTTTTTCTTTTTTCTCTTCTCTCCCTTCTCAATGACGCAATGCTGATCTTGTGTGCTTTGTCTGTCCTGATCTTCTATATGGGTGTGTTTGTGTCAATCTTTCTGTGCAGTGCTCTCTTGTCCCATTCTAAATGCAGTTTCCCTGCCCCACTCCCCGACAACATTATCGCACCCAATTTGATCCATAATTGATACAGCTAAAGGCCTAAAAAATCATCCAATCTGAACATTAGGAGTCTTCTTCCCAAAGATTGATTTAATTAGAGTTTGGATTGCACAGAATAAAACCCTGACATAATAACTTTTCAGAAACAAGGTTACATAGTGAAATTTGTGACAGATGATATTTCATATGATAATTTTTGCATTATATAGAGCAAGATAGGCCTAGCGAGAGCTGGAGGTGTGGCTTCTTGTTACGTGTCCAACTCGCTTTATATCTGAATCTGCCATCCCTAAAGTAACCTCATCTCTCTTTGAAAGCCTTTTCATTAGGCTAAAACTTCATGAGAATAAACATCTAATTATCGGCACTATCTATCGATCCCCCCCTCTTCATCCTGACTCAACAAAGTCCCTAATTTCCACTCTCACCTCTATTGAACACCCATGTGAATTAGTGCTTCTTGGTGACTTCAATAAAAACATAGCTCCTCTTCTAACGACAAAAACTTGCTAAAAAGTATAAACCTGACCCAGTTAATCAAAGAACCTACCAGAGTTCTGTGGCAATTCTACATCACTACTAGATTGGATTCTTGTTACCCATCCTGACCGAATTTTAACATCTGGGTGTTTTGTCAGATTGCTTTAGCGATCATTCTGCTATTTTCTGTGTGTGGAAGATTAAACCCTCCCATCTTGGGGGGGGGGGGGGGGTGGGTGGGGGGGGGGGGGGGATGGGGGGCCGGGCGGAGGGCGGGGTTGGGGTGGGGGGCGTGGTTGTCTATGGGTGGGTAAGGACTTATTCCTGAGGCTAGTAGATGGGAAGCTTTCACGTACAAGACAATGTTGTAGAAATTTAGCAGCGAGGGAATACAATTATGATAATTATATGCATGACCTGATTGCAATAAACTGGGACAGGTTTCAACTTATACCAACTGTTGAGAATGCCTGGAACTATTTTATACACTGAAGTCACAAGAGTTTTATCGATAAGCATGCCCCTGGAGAGAAATAAAAGTCAAAGGGAAAACATTTTACCACGGATTAGTGCTGATTTTGATCAACCTTTTTATTGAGCGGGATAAAGTTTGGAAGACTTTCAGGAAAACAAAGGACCCTGCTGATTGGGAAAAATATAGGTCCTTAAGGAATCAGTGTTATGACAAAACACGTAATGCTAAATCTAGTTATTTTAAAAAAACATCTTTCTGAAGACATGCATAATCCAAAAAAGTTCTGGAAAAGAACTTTAAATAATGTTTTTTATTAAATCAAATCAAAATATTCAGCACTCAGAATCTGATTCGGGTCAACAAAGACGTTCAGACCCTGCTGTTATATCCAATGCTTTCAACCACCACTTCTCCACTGTATGTAGCTCTACTGTATTTGACTCATCTATTATATGTGACTTTCCAGCTACTTTTACAGTAGAAGCTCTTTTTCTTTTCAAAAAATAAAACCTGTTGGACGTTCAACATGCTATTAATGAATTAAAGGATGATTGTGGATCTGGACCAGCTGGTATTGAGACTAAATTCATTAAGTTAGGAGTTAATATTCTAATGCACCCACTATGTGACCTGTTTAATTTGTCCTTCTCAACTTGTACCCACCATCCCTTCGCGGAATGGAAGTATGCCAATGTTACTCCACTGCATAAGGGAGGCCACCCACACGATATTAACAATTACCGCCCCATCTCAATTATCAACTCGGTGGCTAAAATCCTTGAGAAACTAGTGTTCAACCAGCTATCACATCATGTCTAAACTTTCAACATTCTATCTCCATGCCAGTCTGGGTTCAGACCTAATCACTCCACAACTGCAGCTCTGTTAAAACTCGCCAGCGATGTGTTCACTGCTTCTGAGGATGGTAAACTCACTGGTGCCAATCTTTCTTGATTTAACCATGGCCTTTGATGTTTGTTGACCCTATCTACTGCTTGATTAACTTTACTCAATTGGTCTTTTCTCAAAACAATCTAATGTGGTTTAACTCATACCTTCATTAACAGATGCCAATGTGTTTCCTTTAATGGAAGTCAATCCAATTCCTTAATTGTTGAGAAGGGGGTCCGCAAGGATCGTCTTGGGACCACTTCTTTTCTCTATTTTCATAAACGACCTCCCTAAATATTTGTTCTGACTGTCAAATACAACTATATGCTGATGATGCAGTGCTATATAACATCTAGTACTAACAAGTCTGAAATTGAAAGATCCCTTCAATCAGATCTTACTTCTGTTCAGAAATGGCTATTATTTAACAAATTAATTTTAAATAAAAATAAATCTCCATGCAGTATGTTATTTGGTACCAGACAAGGCCTTGGTAAATTCTGTAGATCTGACTAAATCATTTAATGAAGGATCAACACATTAGAACAAGTATTGAACCTCAAATATCTTGGTGTCTGGCTCGATCCAACGCTTTCATTTACACAGCATAGTGAGACGATTACTAAAAATCTTAGCTGTAATCTAGCTATTTTTTACCGCCATATAAATTGTTTTACCTTTCAGATGAGAAAAATAATTGTCTCTCAACTACTATTACCAATATTGGATTATGCTGATATTGTCTATCAGAATACATTTGATACACATCTTCAACCCATCAATGTAGTTTATAATAGTCTCTGCAGATTTACTTTAAGGTGTCCATATCTAACTCACCACTGTTCTATGTACGAAACTTTAAACTGGTTATCCTTTATCCCCTCACGCTCGAAGATGCTACCGCTGGTTCCAGTTCATCTTTAAATGCATCCATTTTAATTACCCTTCTTATTTAAAACAAGACCTATTACCATACACACCCTCATATTCACTAAGACATATTCAGCAACCCTTTTTTTTATTCCAAGAACTAACAAAGAAATTGGGAGACGTGCATTTAAATTCAAAGCTCCTTCTGACTGGAATACTCTGCCTAGTACCGTAAGAACTATTAGCTCATTTCGTCTATTTAAAAAAAAAAACATTTTTAGCCTTCCTTATAAAACCATGTACCTGTTTCTAGTATTAGAGTCTTCGAGCTCCTTTATCTAGCTTGCTCTGTGTGTGATCATTTGGCATAGCAATATTGTATATGCATTACCATTACCTTATGTATTATTGTATTGTATAGTGTAACAATATTATGTCACAATACTATGAAATATATCATGGAATTAATGTTGGACCCCCTCGAAAACGAGGAGGTCCAAGTACCACCTAATACGTACGATGTTCGATGGTGGTTACATGGTATTATGCATCAACATTATGCTGTAACACATAACTTATTACTATTGGATATGTAAAGTCAATTAACAATTGTCATAAACTATAACATGTGGGGATGGAGGGGTTTTGGGATTGGAGTGTGGGTAGGTGTGTCAATGAGAGCCTCTATGTATGTTATGTCTTGTGCTGTATGTTCTATGTTGGATCCCCTCGAAAACGAGATGACTGTTCATCTCAAGGGGTTATCCATGAATAAACTTGAACTTGCAGCAGCACAACAGAATATGTAAACATAGTACTCTGTAAACAATGTTATAAACGAGAAGACAAAACAGTGTATATTTATATATATGTGTGTGTGTGTGTGTGTGTGTGTGTGTGTGTGTGTGTGTGTTGTGTGTTGTGTGTGTGTGTGTGTGTGGAGTGTGCGTGTGTGTGTGCGTGTGTGCGTGTGAACGTTCTCTTGTCACCAGCGTGTTGCGTGTGGTGTGTGCGTGTGTGTGTGTGCGTGTGTGTGTGTGTGTTCACATCTTCTCGAAAAAATAACGCGCTAAAGGTAACATTTTTCACATATTCCAGGTAGAGATTTTACCGTGGAGCCTTATCTAAAAATGTCATCCTTTATTTCTTGAGTTATTACTGAAATTGTTTACAAATCTGACACAACTTTGAATTTAAAAACGACTGTCTTTCTCTGATGACGTCACAATGGGTCTGCGTGCCCTTCTTCCTGCGTCGCGAGTGACGTAAGTAAGGAGAGTTGACAACCCCCCCCCCCCAACCTCCCTCCTCCCCCCGTTATTCAAGACTGCCCGCCCCTCGCTCCAAAAGATGCAGAAAATCAAGAAAGGAATGCAAATGAACGAGCAGTCGGGCCCGCCCTGCTCGGCCGGCTGCCTCGCTCGCCGCCTAGAGACCAGAGAAGAAAGTCTACGTCCCCCCCTCTTTAAGGGGAACGGGACAGAGGTGTAAGATCCTTGGATCGGGTCCTCTCTCTTTGCCCCCCCTCCCCCCCTCCCTCTGATTGCCCCACCTCCCTCTGCCCTCTCTCTCTAGCCGCGACTGCCAGTATGAGTGGATAAGGTGGGGATGTGGTTAAAGGACCGAGTGAATAATATTAATATTTTTGCACACAGACAGACAGACAGACAGACAGACAGACAGACAGACAGACAGACAGACAGACAGTTTAGGTGGACATTTAAGACGGCTTGCGATAATGTGTTCGGACGACGCTGCGGGATTTTTTAATCGTGTGTAAAGTGCGTAGTTACCAGTCGGAATTATGCTCAATTAAGCATTCACATATTATTTCTGCTCCAAATAAAGTCACAAACTAAACATCTTCACCAATCAAGACATGATATATACCACAATGACATGCAACAAAATTACAATACAATATCTCAACTCTTTTTACACGTTGCAATGAATTCAACTTCTATTATTTCTTTCCATTTCCAAACAAAAAAGTGGTTGGATTATTCAGAGTATTATCAATCTCGGTGAGACCAAGCGCAGGCTTGGCGATTGCTTCGCACAACACCTCCACTCAGTTCGCAATAACCAATCTGATCTCCCGGTGGCTCAGCACTTCAACTCCCCCTCCCAATCCGAATCCGACTTTTCGGTCCTGGGCCTCCTCCATGGCCAGAATGAGGCCAACTGCAAATTGGAGGAACAGCACCTCATATTTCGCTTGGGTAGTTTACACCCCAGTGGTATGAACATTGGCTTCTCCAATTTCAGGTAGTCCTTGCTTTCTCCCTCCTTCCCCTCCCATTCCAAGCTTTCCCCACATACGGACTGTCTCCGCCCCTTCCATTTATTTTTTTTTTTTTTTTTTTTTTTTTCCCGCCCCCCGACATCAGTCTGAAGAAAGGTCTCGACCCGAAACGTCGCCTATTCCTTCGCTCCATAGTTGCTGCCTCACCCGCTGATTTTCTCCAGCTTTTTGTCTACCACCCATTCACACAAGTTCTGTTATCCGACTTTCCTCACCCACTCCCTACACATTAACGGGCAATTTTTACAGAGACAAGTTAACCTACAAAGCCAATGCGTCTTTGGGATGTGGGAGGAAACCCATGCGCTTGCAGGGAGAATGTGTAAATTCAACACAGACAATGCCCGAGGACAGGATCGAACACAGGTCTCCGGCGTGTGAGGCAGCAACTCCACCAGCAGTGCCACTATATTTTGTTTTCCAACACACAAAAAAATTATACGTTGATAACTTTGGTTACTAAAAAAAATAAACTATCCATTTTCAGTCTAAAACCTCTAAGTCACGCAATGTCCCCCTTTACAGCTACTGTATGTGTTAATTCCGTTCAAGACTATGGGGCAGTACATTGGCCATAAAGTTGCTGCCTAAAAGTGCCAGACCCAGAAATGATCCTGAATATGGGTGCTGTCTGTATGGAGTTTGCTCCTTTTCCCTTTGATCGCATGGGTTTTCTCTGGGTGCTCTTGTTTCCTCCCACATTCCAAAGGTGTGCAGGAACCTTTTTCAGACCCAACTCAAAATGTAATATTTTCCTTTTGTCCAGAGATTCTGTCTGACCTGTTGAGTTACTCCAGCTTTTTGTGTATATCTTCGGTTTAAACCAGCATCTGCAGTTCCTTCCTACACACACGATACTATACGATAGAACTTTATTAATCCCAGGAGGGAAATTGTGTGTGTGGGTTTATATATTATACACACGCATAGTATATATATATATATATATATATATATATATATATATATATATATATGTGTGTGTGAGTGAGTGAGTGAGTGAGTGAGTGAGTGAGTGAGTATATAAAAACACTAAAACCAGAGGGAGTCTAAAGAAGGGTCTCTACCCGAAACGTCACCCAAATTTTTTTAATCCAGAGATGCTGGCTGCTCCATGGAGTTCCCCTGCACAATTAAAGCATGGAATAGTCTTCACCCTACCATAGTTACCCAACCAGACGCAACTAAATTTAAGGAAGACAAAAATGCTGGAGAAACTCAGTGGGTGAGGCAGCATCTATGGAGCGAAGGAAATAGGCGATGTTTCGGGTCGAGACCCTTCTTCAGACTAGTTGGGGATGAGTGGGGGGGGGGGGGTCAGGATGAAGAAAGGAAGAGGCAGAGATAGTGGGCTGTGGGAGAGCTGGGAAGGGGAGGGGAAAGAAGGGGAAAGTGGGGACTATCTGAAATTGGAGAAGTCAATGTTCATACCGCTGGGTTGTAAACTACCCAAGAGAAATATGAGGTGCTGCTCCTCCAATTTACGGTGGGCCTCACTCTGACCATGGAGGCGGCCCAGGAAAGAAAGGTCAGATTTGGAATGGGAGGGGGTGTTGAAGTGCTGAGCCACCGGGAGATCAGGTTGGTTAGTGCAAACCGAGCGGGATCTCACCGATGTGGAGCAGCTGACACCTAGAGTAGCGGATGCAATATATGTGGTTGGAGGAGGTGCAGGTGAACCTCTGCCGCATCTGGAAAGACTGCTTGGGTCTTTGGATGGAGTCAAGGGGGGAGGTAAAGCGGGAAAGAGGAACAAGAGATATAGACAGTATTAAGGACAAATGAATGGAAGATATGCCTATATCTCCCGTTTCCCTTTCCCTTGACTGTCAGTCTGAAGATGGGTCTCAACCCGAAATGTCTCCTGTGCCGCTCTACGATCTTTGCTTTTGTCCGTCTGTCCACACTTTCACTTGGTGCCAGCGCTTCTCCCTTCTGACTCCTCCAAACAAACACACACACAGCATGTCCGGCAGATCGGTGCGGGCCGAGACCATGCGCAGGGCGAAGGATGACATAAAACGGGTCACTGCAGCTATCAAATAAGTCGACCTGAAATATCACCTATCCCTTTTCTCCAGAAACATAGAAACATAGAAACATAGAAATTAGGTGCAGGAGTAGGCCATTCAGCCCTTCGAGCCTGCACCGCCATTCAATATGATCATGGCTGATCATCCAACTCAGTATCCCGTACCTGCCTTCTCTCCATACCCTCTGATCCCCTTAGCCACAAGGGCCACATCCAACTCACTCTTAAATATAGCCAATGAACTGGCCTCAACTACCCTCTGTGGCAGAGAGTTCCAGAGACTCACCACTCTCTGTGTGAAAAAAGTCTTTCTCATCTCGGTCTTAAAGGATTTCCCCCTTATCCTTAAGCTGTGACCCCTTGTCCTGGACTTCCCCAACATCGGGAACAATCTTCCTGCATCTAGCCTGTCCAACCCCTTAAGATATTTTGTAAAGTTTCTATAAGATCCCCTCTCAATCTCCTAAATTCCAGAGAGTATAAACCGAGTCTATCCAGTCTTTCATCATAAGACGTCCCTGACATCCAGGAAATCAGTCTGGTGAACCTTCATGCACTCCCTCTATGGCAATAATGTCCTTCCTCAGATTTGGAGACCAAAACTGTACGTAATACTCCAGGTGTGGTCTCACCAAGACCCTGTACAACTGAAGTAGAACCTCCCTGCTCCTGTACTCAAATCCTTTTTGCTATGAAAGCTAACAGACCATTCGCTTTTTTTCTCTGCCTGCTGCACCTGCATGCCTACTTTCAATGACTGGTGTACCATGACACCCAGGTCTCGCTGCATCTCCCCTTTTCCTAATCGGCCACCATTTAAATAATAGTCTGCTTTCCTGTTTTTGCCACCAAAGTGGATAACCTCACATTTATCCACATTATACTGCATCTGCCAAACATTTGCCCACTCACCCAGCCTATCCAAGTCACCTTGCAGTCTCCTAGCATCCTCCTCACAGCGAACACTGCCCCCCAAGAGATGCTGCCTGATCCGCTGATTTACTCCAGCCTTTTGTGTCTGTCTTCGGTTTAAACCAGCATTTGCAGTTCCTCCTTGTACAAGGTATGTTCCATTTTCATGTGTATTTGCATGTGTCCAGTCAGATTCACAATCACGCCAGTTTACATTTACTTCAGCAAATAGCGGCCAAGGCAGTGTTGACAGTGATAGGGGGAAATTGATGAGGGTTTACTGCATTTAAAAATATATATTTTTTAAACATTTAAAACATTTAAAAACACACAAACTGTTCCCCCCGCAACACTCATTACACTGCGAGACGCATAACTGAAGCTGTGTCGGGTTTACTGAAATGGCGGAAGTTACGCTCAAGTGCGTACTACACGTCAGTTCATTGGATTTTGCAGGAGTCGACCATCTTGCTCCGCTCTAAGATCTTTGGTACGAGGTACTGTGACACAAAGTGTTGAACTTAGGGCCTAAGTTCAACACTTTGTGTCACAGTACCTCATACCAAAGATCTTAGGCCCCATTTGGCACACCAGTGAAGACAAAGGTGCCATAAGACCATTTCGGAATTCCGGAAGTGGCGGCGCTGCGTGGCAGCTGCGGCTCACCTGCAGTCCGTCTGTTTTTTCTTTTTTTTCGTCCTTTTCCATGTGTCTGTTTTTTTAGTTAGAATTTTTGGTTTATTAGGCTGTTTTTGTGTGGGGGGGGGGGGGGGGGAGGGTGGGAGAAACAAGGTTTTAGTCTCTCCCTTCGGGGGGATGCGACCTTTTCTTGTCGTATTGTACCCCGTTCACCGTCTCGTCTGTGCTGAGGCCTAATGGGCGGAGCTGGTGGCCTCGGAGCTGTGGCGAGCGTTCAGAGCTCCGGTGTTCCAGCGGGCGGCGGCGGCGCGGCCCGGCTTCGGGGCTTCTTTTAATCCGGGGGCGGATCCGGCGGGATGTTCCAGCAGCGGCCCGGCTTCGGCGCTCCGGCGGCTCCGGCGGCTCTCCAGCGGCTCCGGCGGGTGTTCCAGCAGCGGCCCGGCATTTGGCGCTCCGGCGGCTCTCCAGCGGTGCTCCGGCAGCGGCCCGGCTTCGGCGGCTCTCCAGCGGGATGTCCCGGCGGCGGCCCGGCTTCGCCGCTCCGTCAGCTCTTCCAGCGTCTCTCCGGCGGGTGTTTCCACGGCGGCCCGGCTTCGGCGCTCCGGCGGCTCTCCAGCGAGCTCTCCAGCAGGTGCTTCCAGCGGCGGCCCCGGCTTCAGAGCTCCGGCGGCTCCAGCGTTCCCGTGGGTCGATCCTGACTGGGAGCTGTGGTGGAGTGTTCCGGCGGCGGCCGGTGGCGGCCTGGCTTCGGAGGCTCGGCCGCGGGCCTGGTGGACGATGACATCGAAGCCTGGATTGCCTCACAGTACAGAGGGGGAACAAGAGTAGGGAAAATGACAAAGACCTTAAGACTTGCCTTCCACCACAGTGAGGAGGTGCTTGGTGAACTCACTGTGGTGGATGTTAAATTATGTGTTTATTGTGTGTTTTGTTTTAATTTATTGCATGTTATGACTGCAAGGTAACACATTTCGTTCAGACCGAAAGGTCTGAATGACAATAAAGGAATCTGAATCTGAATCTGAATTTCTATGCAAGGGAGTTAATCCCAGTGTCTAGACAATTGTTATCCTTCAATCAATATCACAAATATATTATTTTCTCATTGTCATCTAAATGTTTGCAGAAGCTTCCTCTTACAAACTGAAGACCATAATTCTTGCATTACAACAGTAACAGCAACAGCAACTCAAGCACAAGTTGCAAGTCATAACATGTTTTGGAATAATCAGAGGCAGTAAAGAGCACTGTGTGTATATCACACATACATACATACAGTGCCCTGCATAATGTTTGGGACAAAGACCGATCATTTATTTATTTGCCTCTGTATTCCACATTTGAGATTTGTGATAGAAAAAAATCACATGTGGTTAAAGTGCACATGGTCAGATTTTAATAACGGCCATTTTTATACATTTTGGCTACACCATGTAGAAAAATTCAGCAGTGTTTATATATAGTCCCCCCCATTTCAGCGCAGCATAATATTTGGGACACAGCAATGTCATGTAAATGAAAGTAGTCATGTTTAATATTTTGTTGCATATGCTTAGCATGCAATGACTGCTTGAAGTCTGCGATTCACTAACATCACAGGTTGCTGGGGGTCTTCTCTAGTGATGCTCTGCCAGGCCTGTATTGCAGCCATCTGTTTTGCTTGTGCTTGTTTTGGGGGCTAGTTCCCTTCAGTTTTCTCTTCAGCATAAAAAAGACATGCTCAATTGAGTTCAGATCGGGTGATTGACTTGGCCACTCAAGAATTTACAATTTTTTAGCTTTGAAAAACTCCTTTGTTGCTTTAGCAGTATGTTTCGAATCATTGTCTTGCTGTAGAATGAACCGCCAGCCAATGAGCATTTGAAGCATTTGTTTGAACTTAAGCAGATAGTATGTGTCTATACACATTAGAATTCATTGTGCTACTACCATCAGCAGTTGTATCATCAATGAAGATAAGTGATCCAGTACCTTCAACAGCCATACATGCCCAGGCTATAACACCCCCTCCACCATGTTTCACAGATGAGGTGGTTTGTTTTGGATCTTGGGCAGTTCCTTCTCTCCTCCATACTTAGCTCTTTCTCTCCTCCATACTTAGCTCTTGCCATCACTCTGATATAAGTTAATCTTCGTCTCATCTGTCCCCAAGACCATTTTCCAGAACTGTGGTTGCTCTTTCAAGTACTTCTTGGCAAACTGCAACCTGGCCATCCTATCTTCGCGGCTAACCAGTGGTTTGCATCTTGCAGTGTAGCCTCTGTATTTCTGTTCATGAAGTCTTCTGCGGACAGTGGTCATTGACAAATCCACACCTGACTCATGAAGAATGTTTCTGATCTGACAGACAGGTGTTTGGGGATTTTTCTTTATTACCGAGAAATCTTCTGCCATCAGCTGTGGAGGTCTTCCTTGGCCTGGCAGTCCCTTCTTAATGATGTTCCAAACAGTTGATTTTGGTAAGCTGAGGGTTTGGCTGATGTCTCTAACAGTTTTATTCTTGTTTCTCAGTCTCATAATGGCTTGTTTGACATTCGTTAGCACAACTTTGGTCTTCATGTTGATAAACAGCAATAAAAGTTTCCAAAGGTGATGGAAAGACTGGAGGTAAGACCAGGTGCTGAGAGATCTCTTATTCCTGCATTAAGGAGGCAATTAAACACACCTGAGCAATTACAAACACCTGTGAAGCCATGTGTTCCAAACATTATGGTGCCCTGAAACACAGCTGTAATTTCTACATGGTGAAATCAGATTGTATAAAAATACCCTTTAATAAAATCTGACAATGTGCACTTTAAACACATGTGATTTTTTTCTATTACAAATCTCAAATTGTGGACCACAGAGGCAAATAAATAAATGATGGGTCCTTGTCACAAACATTATGGAGGGCACTGTATATATGCAAGCCTCTTTCTTCATAATTTCTGTAGTTACATAGTATCTTATATTCACTAGGTATCCATAAAGTTTAAGAAAGAACTGCAGATGCTGGAAAAATCAAAGACAGTAGACAAAAATGCTGGATAAACGCTTGGGTAGTTTACACCCCAGCGGTATGAACATTGACTTCTTCCAATTTCAGGTAGTCCTTGCTTTCTCCACCCTTCCCCTCCCCATCCCAAAGGCCTACTGTCTCCGCCTCTTCCTTTCTTCCCCCCCCCCCCCACATCATCAGTCTGAAGAGTTGTTTCAGCCAGAAACGTTGCCTATTTATTTCGCTCCATAGATGCTGCTGCACCCTCTGAGTTTCTCCAGCAATTTTGTCTACCTTCGATTTTCCAGCATCTGCCGAAACGACGCTTATCCACAGGAGGTATCCACAAAGTATCAGTTTTGCCGGCCATGCATTTTCCATCCACTAATGGTCTTTTTTTTAATCTATGGAGTTTATATGTGCAACAGGGATCACAATTAGTCATGAAATATGAATTGAGATCAATCTGTACATTTAATCTTGGAGGTGGGGTAGTTCCAGAAATAATAATCAAGGATAGAATAAATCAGGAGTATGAATTAATTAGCGAAAGCCACTAAAGATTACACGATAGGAGAATCATGTCTACCTAACTAGACAAGAGTTTTACTTTGATGAAATAACAGTGAAGAAAATGTGCTTGATGTGCCATAAAAGATTTTCCAATATACCTTTGATAAGGTGCCACATAATAGACTTATCATCAGGATTTAAGGGCATGGAACACAAAGAACTGCAGGCGGTAGGACAGAAAATTGGCTCAGCCACAGGATACAGAGTAGCAGTGAAAGATTGTTTCTCGGAGTGGAGGGAATTGTAAAGTTTGGTACCACAAGGATACTGGTTTTATTAATAGATATTAATGACTTGGAACTGCAGGGCCCAATTTCAAAATCTGTAGATGACACAAGAATTTAAGGTGTAGTAAATTGTGAGGAGGTGTGCAATAGATTTCAAGGTTATAGGCAGATTTGTGAAATAGAAACGTAGGCAGATGAAATTAAATGTTAAGAAATATGAATTGGTATATTTTGAGAGCACAATTCTATGAATAGAAAGAACTGAGGTATATGTGCATTGTACTAGGGTATATGGATACAAGGAACTACAATGCTGGTTACTGATGCTGGCAGACCGAGAGCAAGTATTTGGCAAAGCGGTTGCCGAGTCTACGCATGGTTTCACCGATGTACAGGAAAACACATTGGTGACACTGGATTCAGTAGATGAGGTTAGAGCACATGAACCTCTGTCTCACTTGGAAAGACTGCTAGGTTCCTTGGATGCAGGTGAGGGAGGAGGTATAGAGAAAGGCGTTACATCTTTCAAGAACAATGTCCTCATTCTTGAGTGTACATTGTCACCCCCTCCCGCTATCATACATGGATTCCCCCACAGGAGGTATTTTAACTTATCTGTGCCTCATCTGTGTCACATAGTTGTGCTTTCACTCCCCCTCCCCCCAGCTGCAACAAGGATAGAGCTCCCCTGGTCTTCACCTTTCACCCCAACAGCCACCACATCAGCCTTGGACAGTTCCATCACCTCCAACCTGATCCCGACACCAGTCCATCCCCATCCCTTTTCGCCTGTGGCACAGACCTCTCCCTCCATAACTCCATTGTTCACTCATCCCATCCCACCCAAGCCACCTCCTCTCCAGGTAGTTTCCCCTGCAACACCTGTCCCTATACCTCCAAGTGCGACAGACGTTCACATGCATTTTCACAAACCTCATTTAGTGCATCTGGTGTTCCTGACGTGGTCTCCTTTGCATTAGCGAGACTTGGCAACCTTTTCGGACAAAGACGTCCACCAAGGCCTACACGGTTAGAAACCATTTTAAGTCCACTTCCCATTCCAATACTGACCTTTCTGTCCTAAGCTGCCTCCATTGCCAGTGCAAACTGAGGAATTACATGTCATATTGTATAGCTTTCAGGCCAACAGTATGAACATTGATTTCACCAATTTTAGGTAATTACAAAACACTCCCCCTCTCCCTTCTTCCCCTCTGACCACACCGTACCACTCTCATCCTTCTGCCCTGTGGTCGCACCTATATCGCCCCTCTCCTTGCCCCTACATTCCTTTCTCTAGTTTTGTAATTTGTAAGTTTTCAATCCTTTTGTCTCACACATTCTGGTCTTTGTCCATCATCTGCCTATCAACCCCCCACCCCCCCTTTATCTGTATCACCTTTATCTGCCATGCTTTGTCCTGCTCTTCTTCTCTTCCAGACTTCTTTCTTTCTTTTTTGAACTGGGGTATAGTTCATTGAAAGTGGCAGGCAGATTGTGAATGTACTTATAAAAAGAGGCTGGTTCATAGAGACATAGAAAATAGGTGCAGGAGTAGGCCAATCAGCTCATCAAGCCACCACCACCATTCAATATGATCATGGCTGATCATCCAAAATAAGCTAGCTGGACTGCTCATGCATAGAACCATAACAGACTGAATGGGCACTTTCTGAGTATTTAATTATCTCTAGAAACTAGATTTACAAACAAACATTCCTTTTTTCAACGATCACTGGCAGACATGACTCCAGTTGCCAAGGCCCAAGACTTTAAAATCCTTTGCAAATCGTCAGAATCTTCCCCTTAAAACCATTACGCGATAAAAATTATCTTCTTACCACAAATATTGTACCTATTTCAATCAATACCAATATACATACCTAAAAAATTCTTCAAAAAATTAGATTCTGATATTATAAACTTCATATGGGATTATAAATCACACAGAATTAAAAAAAAAAACACTTGTGTAAATCTAAAGAATCAGGGGGACTGACACTCCCTAACTTATTGTATTATTATTGGGCAGCGAATATTAAAAATATAATCTACTGGTTGGACAGTTCTGCCCAACAGGTAGATTGGATAAGAATGGAGAAAGAGGATTGTTCCCCTTATTATATAGGAGCGATCCTTCTTTCTCCGATAAAAATGAACAATGTAATATACAAGAAGAATCCAATTATTCATGGTATTAATACGAATTTGGAAACAAATAAAATTAACTTTAAAATTAAGAAAAATTATCGCTTCTTTCTCAAATAGCTGATAATCCCTCATTCAAACCATCCATTATTGATAAAACGTTTACCCCATTGGGAAAGAATAGGAATTAAAATGATGGGAGATATGTATGAAATGGGAAAACTTTTATCAATTCCAACAATTACAACTAAAATATAATTTGAAAAGTAATCAATATTCAAATACCTTCAAATTCAAGATTATTTGAAAAAAAGTATATACAAGGATATCAAACTTTAACCCCAGATTACTGGAAGGAATGAATAGAAATGCAGAATCAAGCAATTTAATATACTTACTTATAATATAATTCTAAATATAGAAACACCAACGACAGAAGCAATTAGAAGAGACTGGGAACAAGACGTTATTGATAACAATTCCGAACGATAGATGGGATAAAAATTTATTATATGTAAACAAATGTTCAATGAATGTAAGACATAACCTAATTCAATTTAAAATTTTTACATAGATTATATTATTCGAAAACAAGACTGAATAAAATATTTTCAAATGTTTCCCCATCTGCGACAAATGTCTAACTCAAAATGCCACTATAGCACATTCCTTTGTCTCTTGTACAAAACTGTATACATTTTGGAATGAAATTTTTGGAATTTTTACAAAACTATTTAACACAAAATTGAACCCCAATACTGAATTGATTATCTTTGGATCAATGGAAGAGGGAAGTAAACTAACTATATTCCAAGAAGCTTTTCTTAATTATGGTCTAATAACAGTGAAAAAACTTATACTTAAAATTTTGGAAAAAATGCACATACGCCAACATTCAAAATATGGATCTCAAACATGTCTGAAACGCTACATCTTGAATAAATGAGATTCCTCTTACTGGGCAAAGTAGACCAATTCTTAAAGATTTGGTCTTCGTTTATCAACTTTATACAAGCATATGGTGCAACATAACATAACCTTAGAAATTAAATGTTTAGAACTGGGTGACGGATGGGAGCAAAAATAATGAGATAGGTAGATCTCTCCTAATCTCTCTTTTCTTTTTACTTTTTCCTTCTCTTTCAATCTTTTTACTTCTCACCTCTGTCCTTTATTTTTTTATTTTTTGTTTTCTGTTTCTACTCGCTTGTCTATCTATTCCGACACTCTTTATTTCTTTTTTCTCTCACTGTTCTTTTATTATTGAACTAAAAGTATGAAGTTGTACAAGAATGAGAATATGTATTTATGTATTAGGTACTTAAGTACCAGACTACTGTACTTCTAACAAAAATAAACAAAAAAAAAAAAAAAAAATCTACCGTTTGAAGTTACTCATCCTCAAGTTTCAATTGTATCATGATATTTTACTGTGTAAAATAATTGCCGCTTCTGATATCAGAGGTCTATTATTGAGAGAATAAGGCAGAGAAATGTACCCCCATTTTGAAGAGAAGGGGATAATTAGGGTCAGTCAGCATGGCTGTGTCCGCAGCAGGAATATCTTTCTAACGTAACTAAGTTATTTGTGGAGGTGATTGATGGGGGTGGGGCAGTGGATGTTGTCAACATGAATTTTAGTAAGGCATTTGATAAAGTTCATCCTGGTAGACTGATCCAGGAGATTAAGATGCAAGGGAACCATGGTGACTTGGTCATTTGGATTCAGAACTGGGTTACCCATAGAAGACAGAGGGTAGCGATGGAAGGGTTTTCTTCTGGCTGGAGGTCTGTATCCAGTGGAATCTGCGCTAAACCTCTGTTGTTTGGACATAAATGTAGACGGGCTGGTTAGTAAATTTGCAGACTACACCAAAATTGGT
Source organism: Okamejei kenojei (assembly GCA_035221665.1). Classification (NCBI taxonomy): domain Eukaryota; kingdom Metazoa; phylum Chordata; class Chondrichthyes; order Rajiformes; family Rajidae; genus Okamejei; species Okamejei kenojei. Next base: position 61,020,521 of record CM069132.1, on the reverse strand, counting down.
GGAATTGCAGACAATGAGGAAGTTTGACAAAGGATATAGTGGGATTTAGATCAGTTACATATATGGGCGGAGACTTGGCATGGAGATTAATCCGAGCAAGTGAGGTGTTGCATTTTGGGAGGTTGAATGGAAGGAAAAAGTGTACAGTTAATGGCAAGAACATTAACAGTACAAAGGTTGCAAGTCTATAGATTTCTGAAAATGGCAGCACAAGAAGATAGTGACAAAAAAAGTGCATGGTATGTTTGCCTTCAATAGAAGCACTAAATACAAGAGCCAGGAAACCATTTTGCAGTTTTATAAAGAATCAGTAAGGCAGCATTTGTGTGGAGTTCTGGTTGAACCTTTGCAGGAGGCTTTGGAGAGGGTGGTGCTTTGGAGGTTATCAGAATGCTGCCTGGATTAGCAGGTGTTCCCCATGAGGGGAGGACACAAAGTGCTGGAGTAACTCAGCAGCTCAGGCAGCATCTCTGGAGAACTAACATTTTGGGTTGGGACCCTACTTTAGAAAGAAAGGCAAGATCTGAAACATCAACTGTCCATGTTCTCCAGTGATGCTGCCTAATCCACTGAGTTACTCCAACACTTTGTCATTTTGTGTAAACATCTGCAGCTCCTTGCTTCTACAACTATAAGGAGAGGTTGTACAAACTTAGTTTGTTTCTGGAGTATAGGAGATTGAGTAGAGACCTAATAGAATTTATAAAATTATGGAAGACAAAGATAGGGTAGAGTCAGAACATAGAAACATAGGAAATAGGTGCAGGAGGAGGTCATTCGGCCCTTCGAGCCAACACTGCCATTCATTGTGATCATGGCTGATCGTCTCCAATCAATAACCCATGCCTGCCTTCTCCCCGTATCCCTTGATTCCACTAGCCCCTAGAGCTCTATCTGACTCTTTTTTAAATCCATCCAGTGATTTGGCCAAATCCATCCAGTGAAACGTTTTTCCAAAGGGCCTATTCCAGTGCCGTACTGGTCTATGTTAATGTTACATTCATCTGCCCTAATGCAAGTCAGTGTTTGAAAACTCCTAGAAATTAAACTGCAACATTGGTTTGCGCCAGGCCTAGCAAGTTCCCATTTCCTAACAGTTTGAACATATGGACTAGCAACCAATATGTCAAGCCACACAAGTACTGTTCCAACATCTATGGAGTGCTGGCAAGGAACAGTTACATATTCTTTGTATCCTAGTTTTTACATCAGTGTATCCTTGCTTTCTAAAAAGTGTATCTAGGAAGAAGAATCCTTCTAAAAAGGGCAATCATGACATAAGGTTGATAAAACCTGTATGTAAGGGCATGGATGTCTGCACTTTTATGAAGCCCCACAATTCAGCCAAATGCCCCTTTCAGGATTAAGTGTGAAAGTTGCACTACTCAAAAATCGTCACATTTCCTGAACACTAACCGATTTGATTGATTTCTCATTAAAATGCCAAAATGTACTGAGGAGAGGGGAGCAGTTGATGTAGTTCATGTTTGATAAGATCTCACTTGGGAGACCGATCTAAAATGTTAGAGCCTGTGGAATTCTAATTGGCAAATTTGATCCAAAACTAGCTTGGTAATAGAAGGCAGAAGGTAAAGGTAGAAAGTGACATTTTGTGTAATTAGAAGTCTGTAACCAATTGTGTACCACAGAGATCTGTATTGGGATCGCCACTGTCTGTCATATATATTCATTATTTGGACACAATTGTAGGATTGATCAGTAAGACTACGGATGACAAGAGAATTTGTGGTATTGTTGAAAGGGAGAAGTACAGTTGGAGGCTACAGGATGGTACTGATCAGTTGGTAAAATGGGCAGCGCAATGGCAGATGGAATTTAATCCTGATAAGTGTGATGTGATGCACTTTGGGAGGACTATAGACACAGAATGAACATACCCACTCTGGAACAGACATGTTTCATTGAGATCACTCCTCATTCATCCAAACACGAGAGTACAAATCAAGTTTGCATTTGTGTTTTGGGCATTGGTCACATGAATGTTTGGGTCTAATCGTATATATATTTTTAAATGTGAAAACTTCACAAACAAAAATATGTCCCCTCTCCCAAAACCAAATATGAAAACATCACAGTTATTTGCCATCACATGCCAGAGTCTACTGATGGTGTAATCAGTATAAATTGGCAAAGGATGAATGAATGAAGGACACAAACCATAGTGCTGTTAGGGCACAGATGGAGGTTTATGTTCGCTCCTAATAGTACAATCTTGTCAGTCCCGTTTAGCTCATCTTTCAGATAAGTCCTGCAAATTCTCTTTCATATGTTTATCCAATTTCATTTTTAAAGTTTTCACCATCCCTAGAAGCAATGTTCCAAATCATAATAATGCTGTAAAGAAGGTTTTCCTCTCAATCTTTTTCATAAGATTTTGAATGTCTCTGGCCAGACCATTGCTAATGGGAACATTTACTCTCTATCAATCATAACCGGTCATGATCTTGTAGCCCTTTATCAAATCTCCTTTCAAACTTATGTAGAACAAACAGCATAATTAGTCTAATCTTGGCCTTGAAAACCCTGTAAATCGTTTCTGTATCCTCCTGAGTTCCTTCATATCCTGTTTCAACGTGGTGACTAGAAAGTATATTGTATGTGTTCAGCATAGTCTCCATGTTTTTGAGCTCTGTACTTACAATATCCCAAAATAATGTAAGCAGTAAATAAGAACAAGGATATACCAAACCACAGCTGCAGATGCAGGAAATCCATAATAAAACAGAAACATTTTGAAAATACATGGCAGTATCCGCGGTCGATGCTTTTCCAGTGAGAGATTTTTTTATATTTCAAATTTCAGAGGGTGGGGTTATGTGGAGGTAACAAACAGAGTCCCAACATATATGTCGTTCATTTCCCTCCACAGATGCTGCCTGATCCACTGAGTTCCTCAAGCACTTTCGTTTTTGCTCAAGATTCTGGCTTCTGAATTCTCATGTGTCCAAGGAAATATCTATGACGGGCTGCAGAGGTTGTGAAAAAAGGTGGTGACGGAGGTGGCTGAGTGTGGCAGCCCATTGTTTCAGCCTATACCCATACCACCAAACTCCTTTCTTATTGCCATCACTTTTATTTCTCTCCTGGTCAAGTTTGAATCCATATTTACTATGAATGATTCAATCTACCTACATTGCCTTCTGGCTTCTTGCTTTATGCTTGAACAAACTCTTCTTGGGACTGATGTGGGGGTGGGGGGGGCGGAAAGAAGAAAGGAAGGAGGCGGAGACAGTGAGCTGTGGGAGAGCTGGGAAGGAGGGAGAAAGCAAGGACTACCTGAAATTGGAGGTCAATGTTCATAGTGCAGGGGTGTAAACTACCCAAGCAAAATATGAGGTGCTGCTCCTCCAATTTATGGTGGGACTCACTCTGGCCATGGAGGTGTTGTACGAAGCGATCGCCAAGCCTACGCTTGGTCTCACCGATGTAGAGCAGCTGACACCTAGAGCAGCGGATGCAATAGATGAGGTTGGAGGAGATGCAGGTGAACCTCTGCCTCACCTGGAAAGACTGCTTGGGTCCTTGGATGGAGTCAAGGGGGGAGGTAAAGCGACAAATGTAGCAAGTACCAGGGGAGGAGGTGGTTTGGGACGAATTGACCAGGGAGTTATGGAGGAAGCGGTCTCTGCGGAAAGCCGAAAGGGGAGGAGATCGGAAGATGTGGCCAGTGGTGGGATCCCATTGGAGGTGGCGAAAATGTCGGAGAATTATCTATTGTATGTGACGGCTGGGAAGGTGGAAGGTGAGGACAAGGGGGACTCTGTCCTTGTTTCAAGTGGGGGGGGGGGGGGGGGGGGAGTGAGAGCGGAACTACAGGATATAGAAGAGACCCTGGTGAGAGCCTCATCTATAGTCGAAGAGGGGAACCCCCGTTCCCTAAAGAATGAGGACATCTCCGATGCCCTGGTTTGGAACACCTCATCGTAGACAGAGGAATTGGGGATAGAGTCCTTACGGGAAGCAGGGTAGGAAGAACTGTAGTCCAGATAGCCATGGGAGCCAGTGGGTTTGTAGTAACACCCCAGCGGCATGAACATTGACCTCCAACTTCAGGTAGTCCTTGCTTTCTCCCTCCTTCCCCTCCCCAGCTCTCCCACAGCCCTCTTCCTTTTTTCTTCCCGCCCCCCCCCCCCCCATCCCCACATCAGTCTGAAGAAGGGTCTCGACCCGAAACGTCACCTATTCCTTCGCTCCATGGATGCTGCCTCACCCGCTGAGTTTCTCCAGCATTTTTGTCTATCTTGCCGTTCAGTATGATCGTCTGGTCTACACCATTTCTCCATATTCCTCTATTCCCCTTTTTTCCAAATATTTATCCACCTTTACTTTAAATCCTTTCACTTCCACCAAATAATACATTTCCCACCACACGTTGGGACATCATTTCTTAAATCCACTATCCATCTATTCAAGCTCCTTCCCTCGTTTCCTTCATCCATCTGAATTATTAGCTTCATTTTTTAGCTTTGCCATTGTTGCCTGACCTATTTACTTGGCAGCATTTTCAGTTTCAAATAATAAAACAATCATAGATCCACCGCGATGTTGCATACAGTATGGTGTCTATACTGTCTGCCTTAATTCATCTATTATTTGAATTAATTATTCTTACTGTTCTTTCTTTTCTTCCTCTTCCATCCTCCCTTGAGGTGAAAGGTGGGGCACAATGGAGTGGGAGGAATAGTTGCCATCATTTGGCATGGGGATTACAAGGAACATTTTGTGTAGAAAGGAGCTGCAGATGCTGGTTTAAACTGAAGATAGACACAAAAAGCTGGAGTAACTCAGTGGGACAGGCAGTATCTCTGGAGAGAAGGAATAGGTGATGTTTCAGGTCGAGACCCTTCTTCAGAGTCTCTCCAGAGATGCTGCCTGTGCCACTGAGTTACTCCAGCATAAGTAACGTTTCGGGTCAAACCACTTTGAAGAAGGGTTAATTTCATTCCTGTGAATATCCACTCTGAATTATCCTGTTAATCTCATTATCCTTTACTTTATTTTGATTTACTTTCAAACAAGGCAGTCAGTTTCTCAATCCTCCAAAGATCAGCATTTATGGACTCGGTTTCTCAATCCTCCAAAGATCAGCATTTCTCACCATCAATCAGCTTCCATCTTCCCCACCCAACCAAAATTGCCCTAGTAGTACATTAAAATTAAAAAGTGCATTACTGTGAGGCTCAATACAAGGAATAACACCCCATCTTTTGCTTGGACACACTGCAGCTTTCTGTATTTAATATTCCAATTTTAGGTATTTGCAAAAATCTGTACAGTATTAAAATTGGACCTTTCAGCCAGTTATAATTTTTAGCTCAGTTTTTCTTTTTCTATTCATACAGTTTTCTCCGCTGGGAACATAGCCTTGCTATGAAAAATACATGACTAAAATAGAAGCATAATGTTATTCTCACCGCTATTCTTGCTGTTCCCGATTAACCTGTTCAATTTCACTCTCTCCAAGACATTGCCTTTGTTCCACCCACCCTCCCCCATCTCATTGCCACTGTAAGAAGGGTCTCGACCCGAAACGTCGCCTATCTCTGCTCCTTAGATGCTGCTGCACCCGCTGAGTTTCTCCAGCTTTTTGTATAACCCACTGTAAACTAAATTGTTTTCTGTTTCCAAGTTCCGAAGAAGGGACCCAGACAGAAATATTAAGTTTATCTTTCCACAAAGCTGCTTAACCTGCTAAATATTTCTAACACTTTTCCTTTTATTAACTAGAAATACATCCTGTTTTCATGGCAGTAAATGTACTATATCGAAATGAAAACTTATTATAATCACTTCTAAAATGTAATGCTATTGATGACAATCAAACAAAATGAGCTTCCAGTACCATACAGTGTGTTTAGAGCATTGGTACCAGTAATGCATTTCCAGGCATTGGACAAAGGACATTTATTGTCACATACACCAATTGGTGCAGTGAAATTTGAGTTACCATGCAGCACACAAATAAGATAAACACACTATAGAATTTAACATAAAACATAAAACATCCCCCACAACTGAATCAACGTTTCCCACTGTGAGGGAAGGCAATAAAAGTTCAGTCCTCTTCCTCTTGTTCACCCGAGGTCAGGGCCTATTGAGGCCTCCGCAGTCGCCGCTACGGACGCCCTGATGTTTCAGGCCCTCTCGCCGGATGGTGTCCGAAGAACACTCTCAGCGGCTTGGAGTTTCCGAATAGGCCGCTTGGAGTTTCCGAATAGTCCGCGGCTCCCGAAGTCCACAGGCTGAGCTGGGCGGAGCTCCAACACTGGCGACCTCGGTGAAAGATCCCCGGCCTCCGCGATGTCAAAGTCAGCGCCACCCGCGGCTGGCAGCTCCTCAGACCACACTCTACCGTGTTAAAGTCAGCAGTCCCAGCACTCCGGAGCTTCCAATACGGCGACCTAGTAAGGCATCGGCCGCTGAAGCTGAAGCTCTGGCCGGTCTCCAGCAGGAAAGGCCGCACCAATCCAGACGGTAGGCCGCGAGGAGGGGGCGAAGATGCGGCTCAGAGGAAAGACGCATCCTCGACCCAGGTAGCGACTGTGAAAAGCAGTTCCACCCCACATAAAAAGACTAAAAGACCAAAACAAAACTTTTTTACAGATTAAAAATAAAAAAAGGATGAAAGTACAAACAGCTGCAGGCGAGGCTGCCACACTCGATGACGCCACCACTTGGAAATTTGAACATTGGAACATTATATTTGCCATTTTACCAGCAGATGTCACCATTCTTCAAGTAACTATGATGACATCCAATACAGCAAAGTAAGAAATACTGACTAATTTCATTTATAACAGCCCATAGCTATAATGAAATATTTTAAACAAACTGTTGCATTTGAAACAAAGCTTTTTTTTCTAAACATAGATACATTTTCCACACATATAAAGAAATCCTTCCCTTCGAGATATTTGTAAATGTTGGATAAAATCTATAACAATTGACGCGTTTACTTCTTGTGAACCTGCAAAGTACAGAATTAATCTACAACTCATCCTTGTAATTATTACTTCGACTCATAAGATGTTTTTGCTTTGTAGGTAGTGGTGGTGAGGAAATTAGGTATGTATGGTAAGACAGGATTAATTATTGCTCTGATAGTAAAGATTCCCAATGTAAGAGTGATCATTGTGTAGAATATCAAACTCAGTCAGAGCGTGAGAAATTTTGATTTACTACTAATATGTAGTAAAGGTCAGAATGGTGAAAGGGGATTGAGAAAATAGATTTAAGGATAAGATGGTAGATCAGCAGTTGAAGGCGGTAAAGGACATATTTCTTACATCTTAGCAAAGGAATATATATCCTGTTGAAAAAATAAAAGCACACAAGACAGTACATCATTCATGACTAAATGAAAAGGTTAAGAATGGGACCACATTGAAAAAAAGGTATACAGTGGTGGACAGAGAACTGTGACATTTTTGAAACTAACAAAAGATGAAACAAACTAAACAAAAAATAATGAAAATGAAGAAGCTAGATAATGAATAGATAACAAGCAAATATCATAGAAAAACTAAGAGCTTCTACAGATACAGTGCATTCAGGAAGTATTCAGACCCCTTCTCTTTTTCCACATTTTGTTATGTAACAGCCTTATTCTGAAATGGATTAAATTCATTTTTTTAATAATCAATCTGTAAACAATACCTCAGTATAAAAAAGCGAAAGCAGGTGTTTAGAAATGTTTGCAAAGTAATTATAAAGAAATAACTGAAATATCACATTTACATAAGTATTCACACCCTTTACTCAGTATTTTGTTGAGGTACTTTTGGTAGCGATTACAGCCTAAAGTCTTCTTGGGTATAACGCTACAAGCTTGGCACACCTGTATTTGGGTAATTTCTCCCATTCTTCTCTGCAGATCCTCTCAAGCTCTATCAAGTTGGATAGGGAGCGTCGATGCACAGCTATATTCAGGTCCCTCCAGAGATGGTCGATCGGGTTCAAGTCCGGGTTCTGGCTGAGGACCAATTATATTTTCCCAAATCAAAAATCGAGGGAAAATGTCCTGAGTGCATAAATTCCTAATTCACAATCAAGAAACGGCATCAAGAAACATCGGATTATAATTTGATTTTTGACTCCCAATACGATCCATTAGGAACCTCGACAGTTCTGCGTGCGGAACACACTTGGGCAAATGAAATGCAGCGGTCTTTAGACTTGTCACAAAGCCACTCCTGCTTTGTCTTGGCTGTGTGCTTAGGGTCGTTGTCAGCTCCAGTCTGAGGTCCAGAATGCTCTGGAGCAGGTTTTCATCAAGGATCTCTCTGTACTTTGCTCCGTTCATCTTTCCCTCGATTCTGATTAGTCTCCCAGATCCTGCTGCTAAAACACATCCCCACAACATGATGCTGCCACCGCCATGCTTCACCGTAGGTATGGTATTGGCCAGGTGATAAGCGGTGCCTGGTTTCCTCCAGGCTTGACGCTTTGCATTCAGGCCAAAGAGTTCAATCTTGGTTTCATCAGACCAGAGAATCTTGTTTAGGTGCCTTTTGACAAACTCCAAGCGGGCTGTCATGTGCCTTTTACTTAGGAGTGGCTTCTCTACCATAAAGGCCAGAAGAAGGCTCTACCATAAAGGCCAGAAGAAGGGTCTGGACCCGAAACGCCACCTATTCCTTCGCTCCATAGATGCTGCCTCACCCGCTGAGTTTCTCCAGCATTTTTGTCTACCATAAAGGCCTGATTGGTAGAGTGCTGCAGATATAGTTGGTCCTTCTGGAAAGTTCTCCCACCACCACAGAGGAACTCAGGAGCTCTGTCAGAGTGACCATCGGGTTCTTGGTCACCACCCTGACCAAGGCCCTTCGGCCCCAATTGCTCAGTTTGGCTGGGCGGCAGCTCTATGAAGAGTCCTGGTGGTTTCAAAGATCTTCTATTTAAGAATGACAGCCACTGTGCTCTTTACGACCTGCAATGCTGCAGAAATTGTTTCATACCCTTCCCCAGATCTGTGTCTCAACACAATCCTATCTCGGAGGTCAATGGACAATTCCTTTGTCTTCGTGGCTTTGTTTTGCTCTGACATGCACTGTCAACTGTGGGACCTTATAGACAGGTGTGTGCCTTTCCAAATCATGTCCAATCAATTTAATTTACCACTGCTCGACTCCAATCCAAGTTGTAGAAACATCTCAAGGATAATCAATGGAAACAGGATGAGCCTAAGCTCATTTTGAGTGTCATCGCAAAGGGTCTGAATCAAAGGTCATGGAGCGGAGCAAGATAGTCCACTCATCGAAAAAGCCATAGTGGGTCATGAGTAATCCTCAGGGCCATTTCCGTAACCAGCTTCCATCTCCACTCCAATCTATGATCTTTAGTCATGGCGTCCGTTCTATGATCTTTGGAGTACACCGAAAATAGACACAAAAAGCTGGAGTAACTCAGCGGTTCGGGCCAGACAGCATCTCTGGAGAGAATGAATGGGTGACGTTATGGGTCGAGACCATTCTCACCCAGGTGTTCGATAAAGTTAATTATTTTTCTTTGGATTACCTATAATTGTGCCGTGCTCTAAAACTGCAGACACTAGCTTCAGCTCCTAGCTCAATATGTATGAAATTGTAGCAATGCAGAACACAGTTCTGAATTGCTAAAGACCGATGCATTTCATTTGCCCAAGTGTGTTCCGCACGCAGAACTGTCGAGGTTCCTAATGGATCGTATTGGGAGTCAAAAATCAAATTATAATCCAATGTTTCTTGATGCAGTTTCTTGATTGTGAATTAGGAATTTATGCACTCAGGACATTTTTCCTCGATTTTTGATTTGGGAAAATATAATTGGTTTCTATTTCAAATGGTTTACACCGTTAACTAATCACAACTGAAGTAAACTCTTTTAAAAACACGTTGTTCCTGCAATTTATCATTTACGCGTTTAAAAAAATATATGTATACCAATTAGCAGAATATAGGGTAACCAGCTATGACCATGTGTAACTATTTATTTTACAGCAAAGAAATATTTTGATATTAAAACGCAGGCATTTTAAGCGTTGGATTACAGTAACGGTGCCTCAACATTAAGTGTTCAATTTCTCTACAAATCTCCAAAATGCTACCCATCATTAAAAAAAATATTTCGAATTCCATGTAAACGTCTATCACTTTTATTTATTTGATCCAAAATGAAAAGGCAAAATGTTAATAAAATGCTAATTACAAGCTTTTTTGGTTGTATGCGGCAAGAATCTTCATGTTGTATTGTCATTTGCTTTTACGCGCGTTGAAACGAGTAAAGAAAATAACTACTGGGCTAAGTGCAGCGAGATTCGGAATCGCTGTATTTTTCAACCATTCAAATGGGCCCCAAATACACCCCGGGATGATTTCAATGCAGGATGAAGTTAAGTGCATAAACTGCAGCCAGGTGCATTAATCATCCTTGAACACAAAGATCAGCTCCACTCTATAATCTTTGATGAACACTCGCTGTTGTATTTCGATCGCCAATTATACCCTCAACTGGACAGACTGATGTGTGCACAGGAAGGAACTGCAGGTGCTGATTTAAACCGAAGATAGACACAAAATGCTGGAGTAACAGTGGGACAGACAGCATCTCTGGAGAGAAGGAATGGGTAACGTTTCGGGTCTAGACCCTTCTTCAGACTGAAGGTCACGGGAAAGGTACCTTAGCAGTTCCTTCCTAAGCATTGCCCTCTCCTTCAAGCCATTTTTAATGTTTGAATTGCAGATAATGCAGGCCATTGAAATATTACACTGACAGCAAGCAAACATTTGCTAAAATTAATTCCATCCTGGGCTGTAAGCCGAAGCTCTCATCCGTCCTCCTCAAAAAAGACAATGGTTGCATGCTCCGATTCCATTCTAAGTTAGTGTTTCAGAAACTTTTCAAATACCATACCAAATCATTCCCTTGATAGTTTTCCTCATTTCTATTTTCAAATAAAGAAACCAACCCGACCCGACTCCGCTCTATGATCTTTGCTGATTACACATTCCACAGAAGTCGGGTCGGGTTTGCTAAAATGGCGGATGTCCCGCCCTGTTCTGTACTACATGTTAGTCCATTGGATTTTGCAGGAGTGGACCATCTTGCTCCGCTCTATGATCTTTGTTCTGAATATGTATGTAAATATTTCAGTTATTTCTTTTTAACTACTTTGCAAAAATTTCTAAACACCTGTTTTTGCTTTTTTATTATGGGGTATTGTGTGCAGATGGATGATAAAAAAAAAAGAATTTAATCAATTTTAGAATAAGGCTGTAACGTAACAAAATGTGGAAAAAGTGAAGGGGTCTGATTATTTTCTGAATGCACTGTATATAGGCCGTCCTGCATCATGAACCCCTGATTTATTAACACTCCTACATACAAACAAGCTTTCATTTTATTAAATTAAAAAGTCCCACATATGTTCCTTCCTACAATTGGCAGAACTAGTTTCTTCTCTCCATTGTTCCACTCCACTTCAATTATCCGTTCTTATCAGTCCAATATGCTAATTTGCTACTATTGGTTACAATATTGTGGAAGTATGGCAACCATATTGAGTGATTTTGTGCATTCTCTGACTTGCAGACTAATTCAACTTCTGGGTGGAAGTAAAAAACCCTTCTTTACCCAGTGGTAACTTGTATAAAAAGGATACAGGTAGACAACAGAAATGCTGGCCCTTAAAGGATGTTGTGGAAATATGCAAAATAAAATCGTGAAATGGCAGAGAATCTAAATCTTATTTTCTATCAGTCTTCACTATAGAATACACTAAAAACAGTTCTATAGTAATCAAGGTGATATAGAGAGGGAGCAACTTAGAGCAATGACCTTCACTATAAAATTGTGAGAGGGAATCTATTGAAGCTAAACAACAACAAGATTACTGGAGCCACAGATCTATAACCTGGATCTGGTCTTAAAATATGTGATTGCAGAAATAGTGGATAGATCAATCAGAATATTTCCAAATTCCCTACATTCTGGTAAGGAAGTGAGGGGCATTTTTTTTAAATATAGAGGATGGTATATATATCAAGTAATCAAGCAATTCAGGCCTTTCTGCCCACCTTGTCTGTACCAACCAACTTGGCATTCTGGGCTAGTACTATTTGCCTGCCTTTGGCCCACATCCCTTTAAACCCCTCCTGTCCATCCATCTGAACTATCTGTTTCTCCAAATGTATTTTACAAGTTATAATTGTATCTGTTTCTGTAACTTCTTCCGGATACGGACTACACTCAAAGCAAAAAATGTGCCCCTGAGTCACTTAAATCTCTCCCCTCTCATCTTAAACCTATTCTAAGAGATTTAGAATTCTCTATCCTGGAAAAAAGACTGTGGGTGTTCACTTTATCCATCTCCCTCATGATTTTGTACATCTCAACAAGGTCATCCCTCAGCCTTCAACACTCCAAAGAAATAAGTCCTAACCTATTCAACCTCTCCCTATACTCAAACCCGCAATTCCAGATAACATCCTGCTGAATCTCATCTGCTTACCTTCCAACGTAACAGCTTCTTTCCTATAGCTGGTCCTATAGTACTTCAAGCGTGGACTCACCAATGACCTGTGCGGCTGCATCATGATGTCCCAACCATTATAATTCAATACACTTCCTAATGAAAACAAGCATGCCAAACACTTCCTTTAACATACTGTCAACCTGATTCACCACTTTCAGGAAACATTGCATCTGTACTCCCAAATCCCTCTATTCTACCAAACTCTCCTGGCTCTTCCATTTACTGTACAAGTCCTGCGCAGGTTTGATATGGACTTGTCAGAATTAAATTCCGTTTGCCCTTTCTTGGCTCATCTTCCCAACTGATCTAGATCTAGTTGTCAACTTAGATAGCCTTCCTCACTGTCCCAAATCCCACCAGATTTGGTGTCATCTGAAAATTTACTAATGATGTTTAACTACACAGTCGGCATGGATGAGTTAAGCCAAGTTGCCTCCATGTTGTGTGTTTTTATGACTGTATCTGGAACTTTTTTCAGGCCTGGGTACTTGCATCTCACACTTAAGCACAGGCCTTTGAAAACATTGATACAGACATTTCAAATGCCATTGTTCTGAGAATTTTCCAACGTTAACATCTTTATAAAATATACATTCTACAAGCAGGTGCTCTGCACATTTAAGTCTGTTCAGGGCTCGAAATTAATGATTACCGGGTGCCAATGGCCACCTAAAGTCCCGCTGAGCAACCTAAAAGTCTTGTCATTTTGCCCGGCTTGGCAAGCACCTGCCGTTCAACACTGAGCGAGCCCCCCTCTCTATTTCTCTCTTTGTCACTCTCCGTCTCCGCCTCCCATCCGCGTCTCCGCTCTCTGCCGCTCGTCATCCGGCCGCCTTGCACATGTGCACTGCCACGGCCAGCACATCCTCCCCCTGCACATGCGCACAAACACGGCCAGCACATCATAGGCCGCCCTGCACAAGTGCACTGCCACGGCAACTGGTCGGCGCCAGGCACTTTCTCCCTCCCTTTACATTATGGGAGATCTGACCGCCTCGCCGCGACTGCTGAAAAACAACGCAGAATCACGCCCTGGAGCTGGAGTAACTCCCTGGAGTAACTCTTGCTTCTTGGTTTCCTGGTCCTCCAAAAATATTCTAAATGGATCCACCACCAAACTCCAAAACTCTGAACAATGACAGCCTATTACACTTTACATGTTTATTTATTGTATATATATATATATATATATATATATATATATATATATATATATATATATATATATACATGGTCTATGGTATGCATATGCACTGGACTTTTATCTCCTGTTCTGTATTATGTTTACATATTCTGTTGTGCTGCAGCAAGCAAGAATTTCATTGTCCTATCTGGGACACATGACAATAAAACTCTCTTGACGTGGACTTAAGCAAAAAAGGGTTCTTGGGGAAAAAAAAGCTACCTTAAATTTAGTTGTGTCTAGTTGGGTATCTATGGTAGGGTGAAGACTATTCCATGCTTTAGTTGTGCGGGGGAACTCCATGGAGCAGCCAGCATCTCTGGATAGAAGAAATTGGGTGGAGTTTCGGGTAGAGACCCTTCTTTAGATTCCCTCTGGTTTTAGTGTTTTTAGTTTAATTTAAAGATACAGCGTGGAAACAGGCCCTTCGGCCTACCGAGTCCACTCCGACCACTGTTCACCTGTACACTAGTTCAATCCCACACATTAGCGACATAAGTCAAGTCAAGAGTGTTTTATTCTCTCAAGTCCCAGTTAGAACAATGAAATATTTACTTGCAGCAGCACAACAGAATATGTAAACATAGTATTCTGTAAACAATGTTATAAACGAGAAGACAAAACTGTGTATATTTATATATGAATATATAACTATTTAAATATGTGTATATGTGTGTGTGTGTGTGTGTGTGTGTGTGTGTGTGTGTGTGTGTGTGTGTGTGTGTGTGTGTGTGTGTGATATATATACCCACACACTCACACAATTTTCCTCCTGGGATTAATAAAGTTCTATCGTATAGTATCGTGTGTGTAGGAAGGAACTGCAGATGCTGGTTTAAACTGAAGATAGACACAAAAAGCTGGAGTAACTCAACAGGTCAGACAGAATTTCTGGACAAAAGGAAAATATTACATTTTGAGGGGTCTGAAATAGGTTCCTGCGCGCCTTTGGAATGTGGAAGGAAACAAGAGCACCCAGAGAAAACAGAAAAAATAAGTTAAGTGAGATCCCATTTGGATGTCCCATTTCTATTCACCTTTTGAAGTTTGTATATCCATTTTTGATCCTTTATTTTATATTTCCTCAATTCTAAATTGTTCTTGCTTTATGGAAATTGAATCAAGCAACAGCAAAATATCTGCATGAGTGTACTTGTGCTATTGCATTGCAATGAATGGTCTATTATATTTACTATGCTTATATTGTGTCTTGTATTTCTAATGATAAGCAAGATGATACACTAATTTAATGGAAGGATCACTGTGTTACATAAAATTCTGTAGTATTTTGATGATGATGATACAGTGCCACAAATGAGGAAATTCAAATCAAGTCAGTAAATGTGCAGTACAATCCGAGTGCACAGTGTTAATTACATTGAGCCGAAAGGAAAATTTGATATTCAATCCAAATTATATGAAAAGAGACAAGTTGTGGATTTCAATTTGGTGCACGAGTGAAGCTTCCTTATTGTGGTCTGAAAAATCGCTCTTTTATTATACCAGCTGCAAGGAGGTCCTTTTGGGAAGCAAAACGGAGGGGAGGGGAGTTTTAGCAGCGGATAACACTATTTTTACAAGTCCATGAGACGCATTCTTATTCTTCTCCCTCCAACCATATCTGTTTGCGTGCGTGTGTGTCCTGTGCTTCATGACTTGAATTACGCCAAAACGGTACGCGATATCGCTACAATATTTGGACTACCTTACTCACCATTGTCCTGTGGTGATGTGTATCGAGTTTCGTTCACATTGATGTTATATGTTACAAGTTATTCACATTTTTAACTTTACAAAATCCAGTTTGAGAAAGAATCACTTGAACACTGCAGTGGCAGTTACAGCTATGACGTCACAATGGGATCTCATTTACATGAACTGCCTGGCAGCAGTGCTCCACTATTACAATGTTAACAAAGACAGAACTGCCAGTGCAATGAGATTTGTTACATTGTTGTAAGGAGAGGGAGGGAGTGGGGGAGGGGACGAGGAGTGGATTGTTGTTTAATGTTATTTAAACAGATAGAGGGAGAGGAGGGGGTAGGGGTTAGGGAGGGGGTAGGGAGGGGAGAGGGGTTAGGGAGGGAGAGGTGAGGGAGGGAGTGGGGGAGGGAAGGAGAAAAGGAGAGAAGAAAGAATAGGGAGGGTGCAGAGGAGCTGGGAGGGAGTGCTGTGGGATGAGGGGAAATGAGCCACGCCTGCACAGTTGGGGGCGATGGATGAGTGGTTGAATATTGCGTTGGGCTAACAGGTTGCGTTGGGGGACCCAACAGGGACCTTGTAACAGGGACCCAACGGGTCCTACTTGATTACGTGTATACCTTTAAAAAAGTTGTAACATTTCAAAGTACAGCCCTCACTGGTCTTTTTAGGTAGTGCTAGTTTGACTGTTACAATTTGTATAGCATAACATCTGAACGCCAGATTTTATATTGAAGTTCTGATTTACATATGCAAGTCATCAAACAGCCGTTTCAGGTAAGAGCCATAATCATTGAAAAGCCCATACAGAAGATTAAATAACTCAATACACATCAATATTAATATGTTAAAAGTGCATATTTCATGATAGTTGTTTACATCGGGTTTTGATTAAGTTATTAGGATTGTGCTGGAGGATGATAACCAGACAAGAGACGTATCGTTAATGCAATTTAAAAGCAAAGTAGTAACATGCTTTTTGTACGCTTTACTCCTGATGTTTCACCCCAATAACCTAAGTACCAATGAAAGATCCTTGGATCTGAAGTGTTATGTAGTTTGCCTGCCACAGATGCTGCCTCACTAGCTGAGTACTTCCAGCCTTTTCTAGTTTGCAAAGTTCATTGGTAGTTTGATACCACATTGATAATCTTGCTGGCAAGTTAGGCTATAAAAATTAGTTATAAATGTCAGCGGGATTTCTTATGTTGATTTACCTTTGACATCCAAACTTATGAAAAAATAATCAAACAAAGCAAAAATAACATCATTTCACAGTCATATTAATGTTAACTGTTAAATAAAGACAGTTTCATATCAGAGTATCTTGGTGTTTTGTAAGAAAATATGTAGAAACTGAAAGATATTTAAAGACATTATATAACATAAAATCCTTACATTACTGTTTAAGAAAAAAATTGTGATTCCCTGTATCGCTTGTGTATGGTGTTGCAAAGAGGTTAACGCAGAGGTTGTGGGAATGAGAAAGGTGGACATCTGCAGGTAAAGTACTTAAGTGGAAAAACATTAATTGATCTCTCTAAAGAGAATAGATTTTCCAAGTGTTTTGTTTATGCATTGCAGCTGCATAAATACATTCCTCTTCAGAGCAATAAATTTAAAGATGTGGCTGGTTTCAAGAACGTGGTTTCACATTTTTAAAGAACAGATCCATAACAGTTCCAAAATATTTTAAATAGTATACGTTCAGAATTACTACCTTTTAAACTCGGTGATCTTAAAAAATCGAATTTTGCAACACTCATGTAAAAAAAATCCATTTATTGTATTTCCAAATTATGTTAAATTGGATATTTAAGTTTCTATTAGTGTATATATAATTTAAATTTCACAAAATAACACACTTGCTAAGAAAATGCAGGTTATCTGAGAGTTCCCTAAAACTGAGAATATCTCTAGTAAAATGAACATATTCAAATGCCATTCCGTTGTACCCATGTCAATTCTTTAATAAAAGGTTATCAGCTATTACCACCCTCTTGGCTGTTTTCCAGAGTTATGAAAAAAAAAATTCTAAATTGGGTGAGAATCCAGAAATCGGAGGTACAAAGCGACTTGGGAGCGCTGGAGCAGGATTCCCAAAAAGTTAATCTGCAAGTCGAATCGGTGGTAACGAAAGCAAAACTCAATGCTAGCATTTGTTTCACAGGGATGTAATGTTGAGGCTCTATAAGGTGCTGGAAAGGACACATTTGGAATAGTGTGAGCAATTTTGGGCACCATATCTGAGGAAGTGATGTGCTGGCTCTATGATGAGCGTTTGTCGGCACGGGGCCTGTACTCGCTGGAATTTAGAAGAATGAGGGAGGACCTCATTAAAAAATACAGAATAGTGAAAGGCTTGGATAGAGTGGATATGGAGAGGATGTTTCCACTAGTGGGAGAATCTAGTACAATAGGTCATAGCCTTAGAATTAAAGGACATTCTTTTAGGAAGATGAGGTGAAATTTCTTTAGTCTGTGGTTAATCTGTGGAATTCTTTGTCACCGAAGGCTGTGGAGGCTGTCAGTGGATATTTTTAAGGCAGAGAGATAGATTCTTGATTAGTACAGGTGTCAGAGGTTATGGGGAGAAGGCAGGAGAAATAAATCAGCCATGATTGAATGGCAGAGTAGACTTGATGGGCTGAATGGCCTAATTCTACTATTCTTTATGACCTTATGATCTCAACAGATAAAATAACCCAAATTCAATAAATCTGCTACCTATAACTAGCTGGAGAGATAGATAAGAATGATCTGTATAATATGATAAAATATCGGGTTGCTATATATTAAATCTGAGATCCAATGCATGCAATGTGTCATGTGGGAGCATTCAGACAACTCAAATGTCCTTGATATGCACAAAGAACTGCCACCATTCAAGCGAGCTCATGTTCATAATAAGGGTTCTAAACTTGAGGAACAGTTATGAATCTGGAGGAAATTGCAGGTTGAAGACTTCATGAATGGTCATTCCAAGAACTGCTCGTGGCACAGCCTTAGTGAACATGATGAAAACGGGCTACATCCAATTATTTGGTTCAGCTGTCCATCTTGAGATGATGCAGGTAATGCAGAATCCTCAGGGAACAAGCAACTCATTCCAGTCTGGGTGACTGTTAAAAGAAGTCAAACTTCAAAAGAGTACCATTCCAAGCATGCACCACGGGGCAAAATACTGCATAAAAGAGCAGTGTTAAATGTGGGACTACAGAAATGCAATCTGCAGAAACACAAGCCCACGTCGAGATCGGCAGCCTCACATGCACCCTGCACCGGCAGCCTCACCCACCAAATTTGCGTGGTGGGAACGACGACTTCCGGGGAGAATTTCAAGTGCACTCTCATAATTGTGTCCGGATTAAAGGAGGTGCCGGACCATCAGTTAACAGGTGTACCTGTATATTTCCCTCTCAACCCCATTCTCCTGCCTACTCCCCGCAACTGTTAACATTATTACTAATCAAGAACCAATTAATTTCCGCTTTATAAATACCCTGTGGCTTGGCCTCCACCTCCGTCTCTGGCAATGAATTCCACAGATTCACCACCCTCTGGCTGAAGAAATTCCTCCTCAACTCCATTATAAAGATATACTATATCCTTGTATTCTTAGACTGTGGCCTCTGGTCCTAGACTCTCTCACTACAGAAAAAATCCTCTCCACATCCACTCTATCTAGGCCTTTCATTACTTGATCGATTTCATTGAGATCTCCCCGCATCCTAAATTCCACCAAGTATAGGCCCAGAATCATCACACGCTCCTCATACATTAATCCAATCATTCGCAGGATCATTCACGTAAACCTCTCCAACCTTTTCTCAGATATGGGCCCAAATCTGCTCACAATATTCCAAATGAGTATGGCCTTATAAAGCCTCTGCATTACATCTTTGCTTTTATATTCTAATCCTCTCAAAATGAATGCTAACATTGCATTTGCCATCCTTACCACCGACTGAACCTGCAAATCAACCTTTAACGAAACATGCACTAGCACTCCCATGTCCCTTTGCATCTCCGATATCTGAATCCTCTCTCCATTTAGAGAGTAGTCTAGGCTATCGGCCTACAATATCCTTTCTTTTGACTCGCTCTCTTCTTAAACAGTGATGTTACATTTGCGATTTTCCATTCTTCTGGAACTATACCCAATTCTAGCGATTCTTGAAAGATTACTACTAATCCCTCTGCATCTCTACAGCAACTGATTTCAGAAACGTGGAGTGCGGTCCATCTGGTCCAGGTGACTTATCCACCTTTAGACCTTTCAAGTTTCCAAGCAGTTTCTCTTTAGTAATAGCAACTGCACCCATTTCAGTCCCTTGACTCTCTTGAATTCCAGGCACTTTGCTGGTGTCTTCCACTGTGAAGAGTGATGCAAAAAACGTATTCAGTTCATCTATTGTTTTTTTGTTCCCCATTACTACTTATCCAGTATCATTTTCCAGCTGTCCAATGTCCATTCTTGCCTCTGCTTTATTCTTTATATATCTGAAAAAGCTTTTGGTGTCCTCCGTTATAATATTGGCTAGTGATATTTCATCCTTTCTGCCCTTATCGCATTTGTAGTTGCCTTCTGTTGGTTTTTAAAAGCTTCCCAATCCTCTAGCTTCACACTAATCTTTCCATATTCTATAGTTGCATCTGAAGCTCCAGAGAAAGCTATTCAGAAAATGTTTGTCTTAACTCTCCTTATGGTTTATACTATCTAATCCAGGTAACATCGTGATTAACCTCTTTTGCACCTTCTCCAAATAATTCACACCCTTCCTATAATGCAGCAAAAGCAGAACTACGCACAATATTCCAAATCTACGCCAACCAAAGGTTCATACAGCTTCAACATGACTTCCCAAATTTTATATTCAATTCCCTTCTTTACCATCCTATCCGCATACTAAGGAGCATTATTCTATTTCCATAATAACTCCCATAAGAATTTATCCGCATGCTAATGACCACTATTCTATTTCCATAAGGAGTTGCATAAAATGGAAGGTGAACAATATCATGAAAAAAAAGTTACTGGAAGTCTAAAGTAAAGCCACAACCATGGGAAGATAAATATAAAGGGCCTGTCCCACTTGGGCATCACGCAGATGGCGCGCAAAGATTTTGTGAATCCCAAAATTGCAAATGGCGCCCAAGTGGGGCAGGTCCGTAACTGATGCTAAATCAGACTCTTCAGCAGAACTGTGAAGTACACAAAATAAGTTTGTTAACTGCAGGGAAGATTGAGGAAGCATAGCATCTCTGACAGAGCAAAACTACGGTGACAGGCAGCATCTCTGGAGAGAATTAATGGGTGATGTTTCGGGTTGAGAACAGAACTTTGTGGTTGTATTTAATTAAAATTTGAGATATACAGTAGGTACAGATAGGTTTCAGAAAGGTGTTTGTGATTGTTATGGTTAATGGTTCTATGCTTGTTAATAATTTTAAACTGAACGGAGGTGAATGACATTAGTAGGAGAGATCTTTGCTGTGATAAAACAACTGGGACTCATTAGCTCTGGCCGACGAGTTTACAAAATAAAGTACTGAACAGGTGAAAATAAAGTACTTAACAGGCTCTGTTAACTCTTTCAAAAGAGTTTTACAAATTGTCTTGCATTCTTTCTTTTCCAGAGAACTTTAAATCTTCCCCTTACATTTATTCTCTTCCCTTCAGAATATTACAAAATTGTATTACAAGGGTTCCCAGATCACGTTAATTCAATTTTATTTTTATAGTGCCCTCCATAATGTTTGGGACAAAGACCCATCATTTATTTATTTGCCTCTGTACTCCACAATTTGAGATTAGTAATAGAAAAAATCACATGTGGTTAAAGTGCACATTGTCCGATTTTAATAAAGGCCATTTTTATACATTTTGGTTTCACCAAGTAGAAATTACAGCAGTGTTTAAACATAGTCCACCAATTTCAGGGCACCATAATGTTTAGGACACAGCAATGTCATGTAAATGAAAGTAGTCATGTTTAGTATTTTGTTGCATATCCTTTGCATGCAATGACTGCTAGAAATCTGCGATTCATGGACATCACCAGTTGCTGGGTGTCTTCTCTGGTGATGCTCTGCCAGGCCTGTATTGCAGCCATCTTTAGCTTATGCTTGTTTTGGGGTCTAGTATCCTTCAGTATTTTCTTCAGCATATAAAAGGCATGCTCAATTGGGTTCAGATCGGGTGATTGACCATTTTTTAAACTTTGAAAAACTCCTTTGTTGCTTTAGCAGTATGTTTGGGATCATTGTCTTGCTGTAGAATGAACCGCCTACCAATGAGTTTTAAGGCATTTGTTTGAACTTGAACAGATAGGATGTATCTATACATTTCAGAATTCATTATGCTACTGCCATCAGTAGTTGTATCATCGATGAAGATAAGTGAGCCAGTACCTTAAGGAGCCACACATGCACATAACATAGCCATAACATCCCCACCACCGTGTTTCACAGATGAGGTGGTATGCTTTGGATCTTGGGCAGTTCCTTTTCTCCATTCATACTTTGCTCTTGCCATCATTCTGATATGTTAATCATCATCTCATCTGTCCACAAGACCTTTTTCCAGAACTGTGGTTGCTCTTTTAAGTACTTCTTGACAAACTGTAACCCGGCCATCCTATTTATGCGGCCTAGCCAAGGAATGCTGCACTTGTACTCCTTGATCCCTTTGTTGTACAACACTCCCAGGATACCTACCATTCACTGTGAAGGTCCTGCTCTGGTTTGACTTACCAAAATACAACACCTCACACTTATCTGAACTAAACTGCGTTAGTTATTCCTCGGCCCACTTGCAAAAGTGATCAAGATCCCATTGTAATTCTTGATAACCACCTTCACTGTCTGTGATATCACATATTTTGGTGCCATCTGCAAGTGTACTAATCGTGTCTTGTACCTTCTCATTAAAATTGTTGATATAGATGGCAAACAACAATGGGCCCGACACTGATCCCCAAGGGACACTATTTGTCACAGTCCTCCAGTGTGAAAAACAACCTTCCACCATCACCCTTTGCATCCTCCCATGAAGCCAGTTAGTCACAATTATTTAATGAAATCTTACCTGAAAGTCAGCACGTTTGATGTGTTTTAGGGAAGTATATTATCAAATGCTATGTACTGTTGTTTATTTAAATTATCAGTTGCTCATCTGCCATTTAGTTCTGCAGGAGCACTAATACTCTTTAGACTGTGTTTTTGGTTCTCACCCCAAATATCATTCCCTAGCACATTTGCACTGTACCTTTTGACAGACGAAAACTAAACTGGACTGTTTCTGCATTGGTGTCATATTTGACATTGAGATCACCTTCAGACCACACTTTTACTATCTTAGTTATCTCTGCCGACTTCTACTTGAATGGCATTGCCCAACCCTATTTCTGCATCAGTATGTGTGAGCTTGAAGCTCACATCCATACCTTTGTTAACTGATGTCAACATGTCAAAGAGATCATCCTAATTCCAGCATATGATATCCTAACAAGCACAATATTCTTTCCACCTTTGTGCTTTCTGGCCTTAAGAAGTGCTTTGGTGAGCAATATATTAGATTGTTAAAATTCACCTTCTCAAATCCTTTAAAAAAAAAACCCCATCTCATAATCTTCCAGAGACCTGCCACCTTCTCAGATTTAATGCATATCTCTTATTCTGGACTTCTGGTCACCAAATATTAATTTCTAAAGATGTCATGAGATGCTAAGACCCGAAGCTGAGGAATTTACTTCCTATCTTTCTCCACATCTCTTTCAACTTATAATTAATTTAAAATGTATTTGGCCGATCTATTGGTCATTGTGCAGAAATTACCAATACTTTGTGTCAAGTCATTCCCTGTGAAGCACTTTGGGTGTCCTGGTAGCAACTGAAGACAAGCTATTTGAGAAAATCATCGTTGTCTTTTCATCACGGTAGTGGTAACAAAAGAGATTTGTGCAACTTGTATTAATTTATGATGGGGAAGAAGGCATTATTTTTTTCTATGGTCAATGCAAAATCAGGCAAGCAAAAAAAAATACAGCAATGAAATTTGAACTTTTGACAATTTCAGAAATAGTGCTCTATATTTGGAAAAATGTAACAAAACAGGAAACAATCAAAATATGAGGTGTTGTTCCTCCAATTTGCCCCAGGCCTCACTCCGGCAATGGAGGAGCACCAGGATGGTAAGGTTGGTATGCGAATGGGAATAAAAGTGGTTAGCAACAGGGAGATCATGTAGGCCTTGGCAGACTGAGCGCGTGTTTATCAAAACGGTCACTGAGACTGTTTGGTCTTGCCGATGTATAGGAGGCCACAACAGTAACATTGGATGCAGTAGATGAGGTTAGAGGAGGTGCATGTGAACCTCCATCTCACCTGGAAGGACTACTGGGGCTCCTGGATGGAGTCAAGAGAGGAAGTACAAGGGCATTTCAGTTTAGTGTATTGTCACTGTATAGATATAGCGGAAAGCTTTTGTTGCATGCTATCCAGTCAGCAGATGGACAATACTTGATTTCTGTTACATCTCCTGTAGTTGCAGGGAAAAGTACCTGGGTATGGGGATTGTTTTGATGGGAAGGGAAGAGTAAACCAACATCTGTGCAGAAAGCGGAAATGGATGGAGATGGGAAAATGTAATTGGTCGTGGAATCGTGTTGGACATGACAGAAATGTTGGAGGATGATTTGTCACGTGCAGAGGCTGGTGGGGTGAAAGGTGAGGACATGGGGAAACTCTATCCTTGTTGCGTATGGGGGATGTGGGAGCAAGAGCAGAACTCCAGGACACAGAAGATACATGGGTGAGGGATTCATCTATCACAGCTGGGGGAATACAACGTTCTCTAAAGAATGAGGACATTTCAGATGTATGGAAAGCCTCAAAATGGGAGCAGAGGTGGTGAAGACAGATGAGTTGATAGTCGGGGATGGCATTTTTGCAACAGGCAGGGTGAGAGGAAGTGCAGTAAAGATAATTGTGGGAGTCGGTAGATTTGTAGACCTTTGGGTCAGTCGGTAGACGATGAATGAAGTGTTTGTATTACAGCAATGAAAATGGCTTTTGCGAATAATCCAAGATAAAAATTGCTGGGCAGTTTTCCAGAGCAGTCATCATCAATGGCATACTATTTGAAACAGTAAATGGACATGCAAGACACAGTAAAATGTTAACTATACAGTGCCCTCCATAATGCTTGAGAAATTACAGCAGTGTATATCCCTCCAACTCTTGGAACAACCTTTTCATTCAGAGGGTGGTGGGTATGTGGAATGAAGTTCCAGAGAATGTAGTTGAGGCAGGTACTACAACTACACTTATACGACGCTTACACAGGTACACGGATAAGAAAGGTTAGAGGGTATGGGCCAAACATGTAAATGGAGCTATCTTAGTTGGGGCATCTTGGTCAGGATGGATGAGCTGGGCTGAAGAGCCTGTTTCCATGCTGTATGACTGGTCAAAGTACCTGGGGGCAGTTTAGATGGGAAGAGATGTCAACCAAGAGTTGTGGAGGGAGTAGTCACTACAGAAAGTGAAAAGGGATAGGGATGGTAATACGTGGCTGGTGGTGGGATCACTTTTCAGGTGGCAGAAATGTTGGTGAATGATGTGTTGGATGCGGAAGCTGGTGAGATGAAAGGCAAGGACTTGGGGAATTACCCTTGCTCCATCTGGGATAGGGGGTGCCAGAACAGAACTACAGGACACAGATGAGGGATCCATCTACTACAGCAGAGGGGAAACCACATTTTCTGAAGAAAGGGGTGATCACAAAAGTCCTAGAATGGAAAGCCTCATCTTGGGAGCAGGTGCAATAGAGAAGGAGAAATTGGGAGAAGGGGATGACATCCTTGCAAGAGGCAGGGTGGGAAGAGGTGTAGTCCATGGGTGTCAGTGGGCCTATAGTAGACATCAGTCGATAGTCTGTCTCCTGTGAGGGAGACACACACAGAGACCGTGAAATCGGAGAGAGGCATCAGAGATAGTCCAAAGGAATTTGAGGGTAGGGTGGAAGTTTAGTGTCAGAGTGATACAGTCAGGAAACAGGCCCTTCAGCCCAACTTGCCCACACCGGCCAACATGTCCCAGCTACACTAGTCCCTCCTGCCCGCGTTTGGTCCATATCCCTCCAAACCTGTCCTATCCATGTACCTGTCTAAAATGTTTCTTAAATGTTTGGGATAGTCCCTGCCTCAACTACTTCCTCTGGCAGCTTGGTCCATACACCCACCCCCCTGTGTGTGAAAAGGTTACCCCTCAGATTCCTATTAAATCTTTTCCCCTTCAGCTTAAACCTATGTCCTCTGGTCCTCGATTCACCTACTCTGGTCAATAGTTCACCTACCCGAACTATTCATCTCATGATTTTATACGCAAAGTATATAAAGTGTACAAAGTGGTAAAGTTAATGAAATCGACGAGTTCTGCACGGGTGCAGGAGGCAGCCCCGATGCAGTCATCCATGTTGCAGCGAAAGAGTCGAGGAATGGAACAAAGACTGGCAAGTAACCAACAAAAAGGCAGGCCAAGCTGGGGCCCTTGCGAATGCCCATGGCAACACAAGGTGTCATCTATATCGCCATACCTTTGACTTGCCATGGACATTCGCATGGCCTCAGATTTTTCAGAGCAATATCCTGTTCTTGTATTGCATTGCATTTCTGGTTGAAAGCTCCCTTAGCTGCATCTCAGTTTGGTTTACAGAAACACGACAACGGGCCAGATGATTACATGGAAAAAAATCCGCCTGCGGGGCGGATGATTTCGGGTTATGGGCCGCTTTCCTCCTTCCCTCATTTGTCTGCCCAAATGCCTCATACACTATTTTCATAGTATATTCCACATATTGATTACTCGGTGTGGTTTTTCTAAAAAGTTGCTTCGCAAAACCTCTTTAAACTTTCTCTCACTTTAAACCAAAGTCCTTTATTATTTGGCATTTCAAACCTGGGAAAAACTCACTATCTACCATATCTATGCCTCTCATAATTGTATATATTTCTATTAGGTTGCTCCTCAACTTCCAATGCTTCAAAAGCAAAAGCAATCCAAGATTGTGCAGCCTCTCCCATTGATAATATTAGGCATTTTGGGTACCTGACAAAATGGAGGATTTCTGCTTTTGTAAAGCCTGCTTGACATCTTTTGCAAAAGCTGCAAAGACCGCGAGGATCATGGCTCCAGAGTGTTAAATAAAGATTGATGTCCAGATGGCCTTTAATTGTTAATATGTATGAGGTTTTGCAGAGGGAGCTTAGGTCCTGCTGCAAATGCATGTTCAGGAATATAACAACCATATAACCATATAACAATTACAGCACGGAAACAGGCCCTCTCGGCCCTTCCAGTCTGTGCCGACCATTTGTTTTCCCCTAGTCCCATCTACCTGCACTCAGACCATACCCCTCCATTCCCTTCACGTCCATATACCTATCCACTTTACTCTTAAATGTTAAAATCGATCCTGCCTCCACCACTTCTGCTGGAAGCTCATTCCACACAGCCACCACCCTCTGAGTAAAGAAGTTCCCCCTCACGTTACCCCGAAACTTCTGTCCCTTAATTCTCATGTCATGCCCTCTTGTTTGAATCTTCCCTACCCTCAATGGGAAAAACGTATCCACGTTAACTCTGTCTATCCCTTTCATCATTTTAAAGACCTCAATCAAGTCCCCCCTTAACCTTCTGCGCTCCAAAGAATAAAGACCTAACTTGTTCAACCTTTCTCTGTAACATAGTTGCTGGAACCCTGGCAACATTCTAGTAAATCTCCTCTGTACTCTCTCTATTTTGTTAGGAATAGTGGGTTATAATAATGTTGCTAACTATGTTGCATGGTCTTTGTGCCGTTACTCAAGTTCAAGTTACATTTATTGTCACATACTGTGAGATTTGAGTTACCATACAGCCATACAATAAAAAGAACACAAGACACGAGAGTTTAACATAAACATCCCCACAGCGGAATCAACGTTCCCACTGTGAGGGAAGGCAATAAAGATTGGTCAAATAGAGGAGCCTTGCCCAAATTGTTTACTTTACCTGGTAGAATGTTTCTTTGCATAATGGAACTAAGTGCTTTCTATCAAAACTATGTTATGTGATGTTTTGTGATTGGGTTAGGGAACTGTCATTCAATGTATTTTGTAATCCTTATTGATAATTGGCTTGTAGGGGTTGCCGCCCCCCACCATGTATTTCACAGGGTCCGTGAGGGGATAAAAGAGGGGAGAGCACATTGGGGTGTGCCGATCTTCTGAGAGCGCATGGGAGTGTGCTGGAGTTGTTCTGGAGTTGTTCTATTCGCACTAGGCTGAAGCGCTTGAACGAGTAGAGACAAGGATCAGACCCGCGGTATTGGACTCGGTACTGTATTGGTGGTGGATAATAAAGAGATTTGATTACCAGGAATTTTTTTTTTGGTGTTTGACTGAATCAGACTAGGGGGGTACGAATGACACCATTAGATAACACACTCCAATTCAGGCAACATCCTTCTACAACCTCTCCAAAGCATCCTCACCTTTCCTACAGTGCGGCAGCCAAAATTCCACACAATACTCCATGGATGGCCTACTGAAGGTTTACAGTGCCCTCCATGTTTGGGACAAAGCCCCATCATTTATTTATTTGCCTCTACTCCGCAATTTGAGATTTGTAATAGAAAAAATCACATGTGACTATAGAGGCAATTTTTATACATTTTGGTTTCACAGTGTAGAAATTACAACAGTGTTCATGTGAAACGTTATAAATAACAGATATAAATTAAATAACTTCAATACCGAAAGTCAAAAACAGACATGACAAATTGTCATTGTTTTACCACGAATTTGGACAACAAAAATGTGACATTAAAAACTCTGCCACAGTTAGTCATGAATATTTAATTCATAAATTCATAAATAAACTTCACATAGCTACATGTTCATACAAGTCATTAATACATATTACAAACAACAGATCCTTGCAATGATCTTTGCGGAACACCATTGGTCCGACTTCCAGTCAAAAAAATATTTTTCTATCACTATCTAGGCTTATGACAAAGCTAATTTTTGATCTAATTTTGATGGACCAAAAGTACAGAGTGTCACAGGAAACACAAAGATCTGTAGATGCTGTAAAGTGAGCAACAACAAAAAAAATTGCTGGAGGAAGTCAGTAGATCAGGCAGCATCTGTGGAGGCAAAAGATTAGTCAGCATTTCAGGTCAAGACCTTGCAGAGCTAGTGAAAAGGGAAGATAGTCAGAATAAATATGTGAGATGGAAAGGTGAGCGTGAATTGGCAAGCAATAGATAGATGCGGTTGAGGAGAGGGGTGGTAGGTAGATGGAGCCAAGTGAGGGGATGGGGACAGCAACAAGAGCAGGGAGAATTGTGGAAACAACGGACTATGGAATCTGACAAGGAAGATGAGTGAAACCAGTCAATAGAGAGATGCTGGTCAGATGGGAACAGTGGATGTGTGGGTAGGGAATAGGAGAACTGACTTTAAGCAGCTAGAACCAGGTGGGTGATTCATCAGACTAGTTCCGAGGATGGCAGATCCTCGGAACGAGATAGTGAGTAGGGTTGAATTCTCTGGAGCTTTGAATAACTAATTATTTCCCTGGCTGAGGAGTCTAGAACCAAGTTTCACAGCTCAGTATAAGGGTAGGCCATTTCAGACCATGGTGAAGATAATTTTTTTTCACTTACAGGGTTGTGAATGTTTGGAAGCTCAATCATCAAATTAATTCAGAAAAGAGATTAATAGATTTCTGGATATTAAGGGAATCATGGTAATTGGGGACTGTGTAGGAAAAAGAAGCTGAATTAGTCAGCTAAGATCTTGATGAATATTGGACCAAGTTCAACAAGTCTGCTACTTCTGGCCTTTAATTCTTATTATTATAAATTCCATGGCATATTTCACGACATAAGAAGTTCTTGAAAGCAGCCAAACAGCTTTATGTGTGGTATTGTTGTTTTGTTCATGCACATGGCATGTATCTACCCTCGTCTGCCTATCCCCAACAAATCCATGGCAACTTGAATTTAAAAAAACACTTTTCCGATAAACCCAAGATACTTGGGGAGGAAGAGTCAAAGCACTAAAACACTCAAGCAGCTGGGCAGCATGTCATCGGCATTTCAGAACTTTAGAACTTTCTTAAACTCACTATTTTTCCACACCATCCCAAAAAGACATTAGTTGAGGAGATGCCAAACTGCTGTTAATTTTGCCTAAAATCTTTTATTCTAATTTAAACCTGTTAAATGTCAGCAGTCGTCAGGCAGGGTTGTAGCCGGCTTCACCCGTGGAGCGGGCAGGGGGGTTCTGGGTTACGGCGAGCCATGCGACTGCAGAATGCACCCAGTTTGTGCAAAATTCATCCAAGTACACCATTTACAGCTTCTGAGACCCACCCCCCGGTATTTTGGAACAGGGGCCTGCTCAGATGGACCATGCCATCAAGAGCTTTAAGTACTAAGTCTAGGTAAGTGCAAGCATAAAGGATATTGGGCATTCATTCAGACGGTGGGGGTGGGGTGGGGGGGTTGGTCTTTGTCATTTCCATTCTTAGATAAAGGTTTTAACTGTTTAACCTATCTATGCCTCTCATAATACTGTGTTCTGTTAGGATTTTTCCCCTCATCCTCCAGCTTTCCAGCAAAAACAATCCATGTTTTTCCAACCACTCCAAATAGCTAACGCATTCTAATCCAGGTAGCATTTGCGTAAACTTCTTCTGAATACTCTCCAAAGCCTCTACGTCTTTCCTGTAACGAGACAACCAGAAATGCACACAAAACTCCAAATGCGGCCCAACCAAAATCCAAAAAAGGTGCAACATGATTTACTGAATCTTATACACTAGGTCCCAACTGCTGTAGGTAAGCATACCATACATCGTCTTTACTACTCTATCTACAAGCAATGCCACTTTCAGGAGGTAGTGTACTTGAACCCCGAGATCTCACTATATATTAATGCTGTTTAGGGTCCTGCTCTAAAATATATATTTCCCCGAGCAATCAACCTTCCAAAGTGCACATTCGCACTTGCTCAAATTAAGGTCAGGCTAATCATTTGAATTTAGTTATGCCAGTGCAGATGACTAAAGTCGAGTGCACATCCCATTTCTGAAATATGTCTATTAAATGTGGATCATTCCGAACAATAGTTTAATGATACCATAGTTCAAAAGCAGTTTGCTGGTTGCATTCAAAACTCAATAATATGTAACACATGCCATGGAAATGTTAATATGTTTGTATTAAGAGCAGGGCTTGACTGAGTTCAAGTAATTTCCTGACCTCAACCTCATATCATGTCGAAGTTTTGTTGCCAAGTTGGAACATCATAAATGTATTAAAATTATACAACAAGTGACATTGACATTGGAAGCCTTGATCAAGTGTCAGAGCTGCCAAGTTTTGTCAGAGCATTCTTGTACCTGAAAATCAGTATTTTGCTGAGGAAATCAGTATTTTTACACGGTACCATTTGGCTGAAAAAAGTGTTATTTTTTATCTGCGGACATACCCATGTAACAGTACAAGAATGCATAACTTTGCTACCAATTGACACGTCTTCTACGCACCTCACTTGACAGTGCATTCACTGCCATCTCTTTGTATACTGCCGTTTGACTGGCTGCTTCCTGCTTTTAGCACCAAATGATGATGATGTAGAAGCCATTTTGGATGCCTCCCTATCTCGCTTCCTCCTTCCTCTCATTCCCTCCCTCTCCCTCACACCATCACTCTCTTTCCCTCCCTCTCTCCCTCCCTCCCTCTCTTCCCCCCTCTCTCTACCTTTTTTCTCCCTCCCTCCCTCCCTCCCTCCCACTCCCTCTCTCCTTCTCCCTCTCCTAACAGTCTGTGATCCATAGCGCTGTGGCCATCACGCTATGTGTAAAGCCCATAGCGCTATGTGTAAAGCGCTCCAGCTGGGAGCGCTTTTTTAGAACCCATAGCCTGTTCGTTTAAATTCCCACTTTAAACTGACAGCGCTGTTTAAACCTGGAATGGGACAGGCAGATCAAAGCTTACAAAAATAATCATCCAGATCATGAAATTTAAAATACTAATAGATTTAATCTGTTATAATTTTTAGAGTTCCAGTATGACTTTTTATATCCTTTCATTTTTTAAGCAGCAAGATGAAACAGGGAGGGTACACAAAAAGCTGGAGAAACTCGCGGGTGCAGTAGCATCTAAGGAGCGAAGGAGATAGGCGACATTTCGGGTTGAGACCCTTCTTCAGAGCAAGATGAGTCGGCCTGATTTTAAAAAAATCCATATTTTACAAAGCAAATCCGTACATCTGTATTCTGATCGGATTTCCGTACAAAATATGGAAAATCCGTACCACTTCGCAGCTCTGAAGTGTAAACTTGATGCGTTAGAGATGGGTATACATAAGACCAAAGTACTTCAATCTCTAGTTCCAAGTAATAAATTTTACTTCGGAGTCACGTGAGTGACTACGTGAAGAAGGCCCGCCTGGCGCTGGAACGGCATTACGTCGACGCTGACGGCAGAAGCAGGAAGTTGCAGAGCGCAGCTCCTCGCAGCGGTCGGAACGGACCCGCAGGTAAGTGTGGGGAAAGTGGGGACGTTCTAAAAAAGACGTTACGCTGGTAAAAACCAGCAGAAAAGTGAAAGTAAAAGTAAAAATCAGAGTCACGCTGGCGTACTGATTTAGCCAGATAAATGGAAAAGAAAATGGAAGCAATCGCAAAGGAAAATTTTGCGGAGTAAAAAGATCATCCCGGGGTGAAGCTAAACATCGGGACAAGAGATTAGTGCGGATACCGGTTCCGATAACGGGTGGCCGCTGATTCCACCCGTTAGCGAGATTATAATTTCTCCAGAAATACTAACACACGGAGGGAAATGCTCCTAAAAAATGTAAAAAGAAATCCGTGAGTCATTATCATGGTTTCTGGATAATGACTCTGATAATGAAAGTCCTCCGGATAATAAGACTATGTGGCTAAAAATGGAGCATATGGAGAAAAGTACTCCAAAATATTATGAGACAAGGGTCACAGTACCCAGAAGTTTCCCAAAAAGACCCTGAGGGGTTTGAATATACTGAATATGGCTATGTGCCAAATTGGGAATTTGAAACTCCGGACCCAGGATTCAAGGGCGGAGGAAGTCTCATTGGATATAAATTCCAAGTGGATTAGGGCTGCAAAAGACAGACCCTCGCAAGTGGTGTTCGTGGATTATGAATGCACACCACAAAATAAAAAAGAAAAGGCCAGATGTGCCTGGGATAGCAAAAGATTTTGCTATACCTGAAGGAAGTGGTGAGGCTATGGAAGGAAAACCTAGCTGCCAACATTAATTATATGGTATCTCACCAACTTCAAGATTCTGTAATGATTGAAACAGCAGAGATTATATAAAACAACCGGATAATTGTGCCTCATTGAAGGTACCTACGGTTAATCCGTCTATATGGACATCCTATGACCCCAAGCATTGAGAGGACAAGAAATGGGATTTCAAAAAATCCTCAAATTAATTTCTGCTGCCATTACGGTTTATTGGAAGACAAATGGAGGGGTTGGAGATGGATAAGATTCAAAAAGATACTTTGGGCTTATTATGCAATTCCTTCTATGAAATTAATTGTATGAGAAAGATTGCGATTCGGCCCATATTTCACCCAAGGTTTGCAAGTCTGTGTCGAGCAAGTGGTGTTCAAGCTCCTGGTTATCTGTTTGGAGAAAACCTGCCTAAACAAATAAAAGATATGGATGAAGAAGCTAAATCTATTAGCCACGTGAGACCTTTCGTCTTTGGACAAAAAAGGTATTTTTCCGCCAAGAAGAGGATTTGATTTTGGAAACAGAGGCAGGAGTATGTCAAGGAAATATTATCATCCGACACAGCCTAATGTTTAACCCGTATACGGGGAGAAGGAGACCACCACGTTCATATGGAGAGGTACTAAAAGATTTATTCTATGCTTAAAGAAACTATCAATCTCCAGTTGGAGGGAGATTACAAATGTTCTATGATGACTGGCTTACTATCACATCTGATCGGTTTATTTTACAAACAGTTTCAGGAGCCACTATTACATTTAAAGAAGGTGTTAACTCTCCAGTACAGAATAAACCTGCTTATGCTTACGTGTTTTCTGCAAAGGAAAAAGCAGAAATAAATGGGGGGAAATTGACAAATTGTTTAAAAAAGGTGTTATTGAAAAAACTGTTGAACACGAGCATCAATTTGTGTCAAATATATTTCCAAGAGACAAAAAAGATGGTGGTTGCAGAATTATTCTGGACCTTACAAATCTTAATAAATTTGTAGAATACAAACATTTTTAAAATGGAAACGTGTAATACTGCAAGACATTTGATATCAGCAGGTTGTTATATGGCTACAATTGATTTAAAGGACGCTTATTATTCTGTATCAATACATCAGGGTTTTCGAAGGTATTTAAAATTTAATTGGCTGGGACAGCTGTGGCAATTCAGAGCTTTACCAAATGGGTTAAGTTCAGCTCCCAGGCTCTTTACTAAGCTGTTGAAACCAGTTTTTAGCTCAATTAAGAGCACAAAAACACATCGTTATGGCTTATCTCGATGACATTTTAATCATCAATGACAATCAGGAATCAGCTGAGAAATCAGTTTCAGCGACTAAAGCTTTGTTTGAAAAGTTAGGGTTCTTGATTCATCCAATTAAATCCCAGCTGCAGCCAGCACAGTCAATTAACTATTTGGGGTTTGTAATTAACTCAGTTACTATGTTAGTAACTTTACCAACAGATAAAATTGATGATATTTTGGTGGCTTGTAGGGGTCTCATTCACAAACCTTATCCCTCCATCCGAGAAGTAGCAAAGATTATTGGTAAGCTAGTAGCAGCATTTCCTGCAGTGGAATTTGGTCCATTACATTACCAAAACCTTCAAAGGGACAAAATAAGAGCTCTAAAAAAGAGAGCAGGCCATTTTGGTAGGCCTATGCAATTAACAAAAGAAGCTTTGTTGGAATTACAGTGGTGGATTGAAAATGTCCCACAAGCTGCTAAAAACATTCTGATACAACAGCCTGAAGTGATTTTAACAAACAGATGCTAGCGCTCTCGGATGGGGGGCAACAGATTCATTCTCCAGTTGTGGAGGTAGATGGACTGTCCAAGAGGAAATGTTTCTCCAAACATATGGTATTAACTATTTAGAATTATTGGGTGCTTTTTTATGGACTAAAGGCATATTGTTCTACAAAAAGAAATCTACATGTATTAATACAATTAGACAATAAAACAGCTGTTGCATATATTAATCACATGGGCGGAATCAGATCGGTAATCATGTGATTGTCTGGTCAATGAGATATGGCAATGGTGTATTAATCTCCAAATTTGGATCTCGGCAAACTACATTCCAGGTAAAGACAATGTGGTGGCAGATAAATAGATCAAGGATATTTAAAAATAACACAGAATGGATGCTTAACCCAGTAATTTTCAGTGAAATTGTGACTCGATATGGGTTACCAGACATTGATCTGTTTGCATCAAGACTAAATCATCAATTGCCTAAATATGTGTCTTGGGAAACCAGACCCAGATGCAGTAGCAGTAGATGCCTTTTCATTACACTGGGGGAATATGTTCTTTTATGCTTTTCCACCATTTGCTCTGGTTCAGCAAATGTCTGAAGAAAATAGGACAAGACTCTGCCACAGGATTGTTTGGTAATCCCAAATTGGCCGACACAACCTTGGTTCCCATTGATGTTGAACATTGATTAAAGAACCATATATGTCAATTCCTAACAGCAGTGATTTATTGATAAAACCAGTAACCAAAGAAATTCATCCATTACATGCTTATATGAATTTATTAATCTGCAGGTTTTGACCAGACCACTACAGGAGCTTGGATTGTCGGATAGAACTATGGATGTTATAGCCGCATCATGGCGAGATAGCACTCAGAGACAATATATGACACATATAAAGAAATGGGAAGGATTTTGCAGACAGTCAAATATATCTTATCATACTGTGAACATTGCAAACGTTTTGGAGTTCCTTGCCGAATTGCATTTTGAACAACACTTAAGTTACAGTGCCATTAATACTGCACGTAGTGCCTTATCATCTTATTTAGGACAAATATCTGACCAGAAATCGATTGGATCACATCCATTAATATCCAGATTTATGAAAGGAATCTTTAACAAAAATCCACCCAAACCAAGATATACAGAGATTTGGGATGTTAGCATTGTACTTTTTTACTTTACTTAGGCAATGGACTCCAATCGAAGGTTTGTCCATTGGAAAGATTAACATTCAAATTAATAATGTTAATGTCATTGGTTTCAGCTCAAAGGGTGCAAACATTACAAATGTTGCGTTTAGACTGTATGCATGTGACTACAGATAACATTGTGTTCTATGTTTACGATCTGATCAAACAAAGCAGACCAGGAAGAACTGGAGCAAAGGTAATCTTTCAAGCTTATCCTATTGATCCAACATTGTGTGTGGTTAGGACATTTTGAACCAATATATAAAATTACCAAAACTCTTCGAGGTAATGAAAAAACGTTAATGATTACGCATAAGAAACCACACACACAAGCTTCAGTACAAACAATCTCAAGGTGGTTAAAAACAGGTGTTACTTTTAGCAGGAGTAGACACTGATGTTGTTCAAATTCTCACTCCACCATGGCAGAAGCTACATCCGCAGCGAAGGTGTGCAGGACGTACCGCTCGAGCATATTTTAGAAACCGCAGGGTGGAGTAAAGAAGAAACTTTTTTAAAGTTCTACAATAAACCTGTTCACACAATGACAGGCTTTGGACTCGCGGTGTTGGGTTCACTATAGTCACCTGCTTTGTTTCACTATTGATTAATATGATCAATTATGTTATCACTTTTATCACTTTGTAATGGTTCCCTCGGGTATAAAGAGGGTTATTATATGTTCTTTTATCATTAAAAATTTATTATGGAAAGAACTAAAACTAGTCTGGTTTTCTCATGTATGTGTTGACCTAGCCGGACTGTCGTATGGAAGAATTCTACGACATGAAAAACACAGAAAGCTTCAAACTCTTCACGTAGTCGCTCACGTGACTCCGAAGTAAAATAGTAAGATTGAACGAGAACTTACCTGTTCGAAGTTTGATCTTTATTTTATGAGGAGTAACGATGAGGGATTACGTGCCCTCCACTCCACACCCTCATAAAATGAATGATCATCTGGTAGTTCTAAATCTATAATGAGCCTTACTATCTTACTCCGGCTATTGTGTTCTGTGTTTTTCATGCCGCTGCTTTGAAGTATGCCGTTCCAGCGCCAGGCGGGCCTTCTTCACGTAATCCCTCATCGTTACTCCTCATAAAATAAAGATCAAACTTCGAACAGGTAAGTTCTCGTTTAATCTTACTATTATTTCTTGTTTGTACAAACCAATGTATTAATCGTACTATAAACCAATAATGTATAAGCAGGTGCAGAGTTGGTTGAGAGCCATTGGGAGCAGATTTGAGCTGGAGTTAGCACTGGCTGTAAGCCACTGCTCTGGGCCGGTGTCCATCACCCCGGACATCTCCGGCCGGCCCCGGACAGGGACGGGACACTCAGGAGGGGACGGGAGTGAGATCACCCATTTGCACTTGTTCTACATTATCTAACTCCAATAGCAATTCAACAGCGTTTGCAGTGCCGGAGACCCGGGTTCGATCCTGACTACGGATGAAACGCAAGTCTGTATACACGCAGCAACTCAGCTGTTTATTGCGAATGACCTATGACCTGAGCATGCGCAGTCGGAATACCGAACTCGCTTATTCATATGCTTCAGAATTGAGAGATAAAAAATGTAGTAATTTAAGTGGTGTGACATTACAATTACTGTGCGACAAATTTACAGGGGTAGTTTCCATCAATGTGCAGATGAAAAATTATAATGAATAAAGTAAAATAAATTACACATGGTAAAACAGGAAGTAATATTTTATTTACAGGAAATTCATGCAGGTTTTTTTTATATTCTCTAACAGACAGATGTCAGGAAATAGGAATAATCAGTTTTTTGTTTACATTTGCTAACTGTATGAAGGCCAGCATTGAATAAATTCCTGCAGCTGAGATAACCGAGATGTTTTTTGTAACATTTCACTGATCGTTATAATAGGATTTCAGTTCACATCACAAAGAAATATGACAGCTTTTTTTATAAATAATTATCTGTTCCACAGATTTTACTTTATGATACATTAGTCTCAAAGAACACTACTTAGGGCATCAATAAACCTTTCACAACCTTTTCACTCATCATTTAGCCTTTCTGTCACTGTTCCATAGTAGAGTAATCATTTGTACTGATTTATGTCAATGAATGATCAAAGATGTCAATATGTCAACCTATTTCAGAATAAGGGTTAAAGTCGCAGACATTTTAAATTTTCTAAATTTGCTAATATTTACTGTTATATTCCGGACAGTAACAAATTCAAAGGCCAAGATGATGTTTGTACTCAATGCTATAAAATAATGCAGACTTCCCTTGGACAATCTGAGTACTCTATGAACTGAAGTACAACTTGGCCAGACATTCCAAAAATGCA
This sequence comes from Okamejei kenojei, assembly GCA_035221665.1. NCBI lineage: Eukaryota > Metazoa > Chordata > Chondrichthyes > Rajiformes > Rajidae > Okamejei > Okamejei kenojei. The sequence continues at coordinate 60,982,475 of CM069132.1, read as the reverse complement.
TATTCCCGCTCCAATGTTGCAGATATATAATATACTAGACCAAGTGCAGACCCGTTGGGTCTGTTCCCCCAAAGTGAGATTGCGGGGGGGGGGGGGGGGGGGGGATGGGTGGGGGGGCATGCGGCATCACACACACTAACTACCACCCCCCCCTGCACACATGCTAACTACCCCCATTGATATTATATTAATATTATTAATTTGCTCCTTTTACCCCATAACCGCCCTATCCACTGACGCATAGCCTCCAACCCGCAGGCACGTCAAGAGGGGGGGGGGGGTAGAGAATGAGGGCAGAAAGAGAATGGGGAGAGACAGAGAGAAAGGGGCTGAGACAGAAGGGCAAGAGGGAGGGAGAGGGGGGTGGAGGGGAGGAGGAGAGGGAGGGTGGGTGAGGGAGGAGGGTGGGGGAGGAGGGGTGAGAAAGATGGGTGAGGACAGAGAGAGGGGAGAAGAGAGGGAGAGTGAGGGGGGCTGAGAGGGGGAAGGGAAGGGGGAGAGGGGGAGAGGGAGGAGGGAAGGGAGGGGCAGGGGGGGGGGGAGGGTGGAAGGGAGTAGATATGGTGGAGGGAAGAGGGTAGGGGAGGGTGGAAGGGGGTTTAGGGGAGGGAGGGTGGGGAGGGGGTGGGAGGGCAGGGGGGTGGAGGTGGAGAAGAGAGGAGAGGAAGGGGGGGAGAGAGGGGGGGGGGAGAGGGGAAGAGAGAGAGAGAGGGAGAGAGAGAGAGAGAGAGAGAGAGAGGGAGAGAGGGAGAGAGGGAGAGAGGGAGAGAGGGCGAAATGCAACAATGCATCAGGTGTTCAGAATGTTCTGGGAAATGAAGTGTGCGCATCTAATGCACAAAGCTGTCGGCAGCTCTATGGAATTCAGGAAAGCAGCCTGCCGGGTCACATACACACTAACCACCCCCTCCTCTAACCACCCCCCCTCCTCCTCTTACCCCTCCCCTCCTCCCCCCCCCCCCTCCCCCCTTCCCATCCCCCTCCCTCCTCTCTCTCCCTCCACACACACAGCGGGTCCGATCTAAGCAATTTTTTTTTTAATCTGTCTTTGAAATTAAAAGTTAATGTTCAGAATTAGTGATGTTGAGTGACAAATAATTAAATTAAATTCAATGAAAACCAATGGAATCTACAACCTGGCAGCGGGGGTCGGGGCCAGCAGACATGCTGGGGGTCGGGCCAGCAGACATACTGGGGGGCGGGGCAGCAGACATACTGGGGGACGGGGTCAGTAGACATACTGGGGGGTCGGGGCCAGCAGACATGCTGGGGTCGGGGCAGCAGACATACAGGGGGGCGGACATATGGGGCTAGACATACTGGGGGGCGGGGCCAGTAGACATAGGGGGGGCGGGGCCAGCAGACATGGGGGGCGGGGTAGCAGACATACTGGGGGACGGGGTCAGTAGACATACTGGGGGGTCGGGCCAGCAGACAGCTGGGGGTCGGGGCCAGCAGACATACAGGGGGGCGGGGCTAGCAGACATACTGGGGGGCGGGGTCAGTAGACATAACTGGGGCGGGGCCAGTTGACATGCTGGGGGGCAGGGTCGGGCGGGGCCAGGGGTTGGGCCAGGTGCAAGGGATTGTGAAGTCAGTGGGCGGGGCTACCAGGGATGCTGGGGGGGCAGGGCCAGTTGGGCCAGGTGCAAAGGCATTGTGAAAGGAAGGGAGGGAGGGGGAGAGATCTCCCACCCCTGTCCCATTGTGATTAGACATCTGTGAGGTGGCATTGACTCATGCACCAGCTTGATTTTAAACATTTTTGATGTTTTGTGAGCAATTTTATTCAAAATCTGGGGAAATAATTGACCAAATCCAGAGAGGAGTGCATTTATGAAATCGTAAGTTAAATACCTACGGAAATTCTAAAAATCTCCGCGTTTTTGCATCAGGTTTTCGGGGAAATACGTTTCAAAGGCAAAATGCTGTACACCCACACACACATACAGAGTTTAAAAAGTATACTAGACCAAGTGCAGACCCGTTGGGTCTGTTCCCCCAAAGTGTGGTTGCGGGGAAGAGGGGGCTGGGGGGGGCGGCATGTGGCGTCACACCAACTACCTCCCCGCACACACGCTAACTACCCCCCTTGATATTATATTAATATTATTAATTTGCTCATTTTATCCCATAACAGCCCTACCACTGATGCATAGCCCCCAACTCGCAAGCGCGTCTAGAGAGGGGGGGTAGAGAGTGAGGACAGAGGGAGAATGGGGAGAGACAGAGAGAAAGGGGCAGAGACAGAAGGGCAAGAGACAGAGGGAGAGGGGGTTGGAGGGGAGGAAGAGAGGGAGGGTGGGAAGGAGAGGAGAGAGAGAGGGAGGGGAGGCACAAATCATGCACAAATCCATGTTGACTGTTCCTGATCAGACCCTGTTTATCCAGATGCTTATATATATTATCTCTAAGTATCCTTTCCATTAATTTGCCCACCACTGGACGTCAAACTAATAGGTCTATAATTGCTAGGTTTATTCTTTGAACCCTTTTTAAACAATGGAAACAACATGCGCAGTACGCCAATCCTCCGGCACTATTCCGTTTCTAATGACATTTGAAATATTTCTGTCATAGCTCCTGCTATTTCTACACTAACTTCCCTCAATGTCCTAGGGAATATCCTGTCAGGACCTGGAGACTTATCCACTTTTATATTTTTCAAAAGTGTCAGTACTTCCTCCTCTTTGAATCTCATAGTTTTCCATAGCTACTCTACTTTTTCCCCTTAACTCACTGAGTTCAATATCCTTCTCCTTGGTGAATACCGAAGAAAAGAAAATTTTTCAATATCTCCCCCATCTCTTTTGGCTCTGCAGATAGCTGTCCATTCTGGTTCTCTAATGGTCCAATTTTATCCCTCGTTATCCTTTTGCTATTAATATAGCTGTAGAAACCCTTTGGGTTTACTTTCACCTTTCTTGCCAAAGCAACCTCATATCTTCTTTTAGCCTTCCTAATTTCTTTCTTAAGATTCTTTTTACATTCTTTTATACTCCTCTAGCAACTCTCATTTACTCCATGCCCTCCTATAATTATTGTAGATATCTCTTTTTTTCGAAACAAGTGTCCAATTTCCTTGAAAACCATGGCTACTTTCCAATTTTTACTATTTCCTTTCAAACCTAACAAGGGACATAAGATTCTGTACTCTTACAAATTTCCCCTTTAAATGTCCTCCATTTCTCTTCTACATCCTTCCCATGAAAACAAAGTGTCCCAATTCACTCCTTTAAAATCCTTACGCATTCCCCAAAGTTAGCCTTTCTCCAATCAAAAATCTCACCCTAGGTCCAGTTCTGACTCTCTCCATAATTATATTGAAACTAATTGGTATTGTGATCACTGGTTCCTGAAGTGCTCACCAACGCATACCTCCGTCACCTGACCTGCCTCATTTCCTAACAGGAGGTCCAGCACTGCCCCTTCTCTGGTCGATACCTCTATGTACTGCTGCAAAAAACTATCCTGCACACATTTTACAAACTCCAAACCATCCAGCCCATTTACAGAATGTGTTTCCCAGTCTATTTTTGGAAAATTGAAATCTCCCACAATCACTACCTTGTGCTTACTACTAATATCTGCTATCTCCTTACATATTTGCTTCTTCCAATTCACGCTCCCCATTTGGCGGTCTATAATACACCCCTAAAAGTGTTGCTACACCGTTCCCAGTTCTCAGTTCCACCCAAATAGCCTCCCTAGACGAGCCCTTATAAATCTGAGCATTGAATATAGGAGTAGGGAAGTAATGTTAAAATTGTACAAGGCATTGGTAAGACCAATTCTGGAGTATGGTGTACAATTTTGGTCGCCTAATTATAGGAAGGATGTCAACAAAATAGAGAGAGTACAGAGGAGATTTACTAGAATGTTGCCTGGGTTCCAGCAACTATGTTACAGAGAAAGGTTGAACAAGTTAGGTCTTTATTCTTTGGAGCGGAGAAGGTTAAGGGGGGACTTGATTGAGGTCTTTTTAAAATGATGAAAGGGATAGACAGAGTTGACGTGGATAAGCTTTTCCCATTGAGGGTAGGGAAGATTCAAACGAGGGCATGACATGAGAATTAAGGGACAGAAGTTTAGGGGTAACGTGAGGGGGAACTTCTTTACTCAGAGGGTGGTGGCTGTGTGGAATGAGCTTCCAGCAGAAGTGGTGGAGGCAGGATCGATTTTAACATTTAAAAGTAAAGTGGATAGGTTATACGGGAAGGGAATACATGTATGGTCTGAGTTAGATGGGACTAGGGAAAAACAAATGGTACGGCACGGACCTGGACCAGAATGAAGGGAAAGGGAGGGTGAGTTAAGTTATATGTTTATTGTGTGAATGAGAGAGGGAGGGAAAGAGAGGGAGGGAAGGGGAGAGATCTCCCACCCCTGTCCCATTGTGATTAGACAAACGTGAGATGGCACTCATGCAGAAGTTTGATTTTAGTGGGACCATGTGAAGGTTCCAATCTCCCGCACGTGTCCCATCGTGATGGCATATGTAAATGATATCCATTGTGATTGGACATCTGTGAGATGGCACTGACTCATGCAGCAGTTTGATTTTAGTTTTTTTTCAATGTTTTGTGAACAATTTTATTCAAAATCTGGGGAAATAATTGACGAAATCCAGAGAGAATTTCTGAACTCATAAGTTAAATCTGAGGGGGAGAGAGGGGGGGTGAGAGGGGGGGCAGAGAGGGGGGGGAGAGAGGGGGGGAGAGGGGAGGGGAGAGAGGTGGGGCGAGGGGGGGAGAGAGAGGGGGGGGGGAGAGAGAGGGGAGGGAGATAGCGAGATGCACTACTCGTTCAGAATGTTCTGGAAATGAAGCGTCCGCGTCTCATGCACGAAAGCTGCCGGCAGTTCTATGGAATTCAGGGGTGGACACACACACACACACACACACACACACACACACACACACACACACACACACACACACACACACACACACACTCCGATCTGAGCTGTCAATGAAGACAGCACATTTATTTTACAAAACTGTCTTTGAAATTAAAAGGTTTTTAAAAAATATATTTCTATTTATTAGAGGTACAGTAAATTACATCAGTGTACGTCCCGTATATATTATTACAATCGTTGTACCCCTTAGTTTTTAATGCTATTAAAAAAAGAATAGAAACAGAGAAAGTAGAGAAAGTGCGAGAGAGTTGTGAAAGTGAAGAAGCGTGACGACGGGAAAGAAGATAGAGCCCTTAGTCGAGGAGTTAGAGAAAGGAGATTAAGAGATCGACCCTAGAAAAAAAAGAGAAAGAAAGAAGAAAAAAGGAAAAGCCAGTCACTTTATTATAAACATCACGCAAAAGGAATTTACCAACTCGGCAATTTTTCATCCCCCTTTACCAAGACCTGACGCCGGTACCTTTTTGAGGTACTCTTGCACCCTATCCTTGTAGTAGATCTATAAATGCAGACCACGTCTTATAAAAGCGATCTGGTTTTCCTGCCAGGCGGAGTCTCATATCTTCTAGATGTAGTGTTTCACACATAGTTGAAATCCACATATTTACTGTTGGTATGGGAGCATTTTTCCAGAATTTTAAGATTAGCTGTTTTCTAGTTATTAACCTGTATTCAAATAGATTCTTTTGAAACGCATTTAATTCAGGGCTACCTTCCGTTGTTCCAAAAATAATCCATTCTGCTTTTGGTGTCAGTTTTATTTTAAATAATTTTGTGAAGATTTCAAAAATTTCAGTCCAAAATTTTTGAATTTTTATACAAAAGACAAATGAGTGCGCTATAGTAGCTTCTTGAGACTGGAAATTAAAAGTTAATGTTAAGGATTAGTGATGTTAAGTGAGAAATAATTCAATTCAATTCAATGAAAAACAATGGAATCAACAACCTGGCAGGCTGGGGGGCCAAGCCAGATGGGGTCAGGAAGCAGTTGGGCCCGGTGCAAAGGCATTGTGAGGTCAGCAGCTGGGGAACCTTAATTTTTTTTAAAATGTCAGTTTGGTTATAAATTTTAGTAAATATCCCGGGAAATAATCAACCAAATGTATAGAGGATTGGATTTTTGAAATCATAAGGAATATTTCTACCAGAAGATGTAAAAAATTCTCTGTTAGTGTAACGTCAGCAGCTGGGCAGCGGTGGCGTGAGATGGCACTGTGACTCATGCAGCAGTTTGATTTTAGTGGGACCATGTGAAGATTCCAATCTCCCACCCCTGTCCCATTGTGATGTAATATATATGTAAATGAGATCCATTGCGATTGGACATCTGTGAGGTGGCATTGTGACTCATGCAGCAGTTAGATTTTTTTTTAATTGATGTTTTGTGAACAATTTTATTCAATAACTGGGGAAATAATCGACTGAATTTAGAGAGGAGTGGATTTATAAAATCACAAGTTAAATCCCTACCGTAATTGTAAAAATCTCCACGTTTTTGCATCTGGTTTTCGAGGAGATACGTTTCAAAGACAAAATGACACACACACACACACACAGAGTTTTAATAGGCGATAGGGAAGGTGGTAGGGGAGGGGTGGAGGGGGGGTCGAGGGTTTTTTAGGGGAGAGAGAGGCGGGGGAGGGCAGGGGAATTGGGGGGAGAGGGAGGGGGGTTGATAGAGAGGGGAGAGGGAGACGGGAGGGGGAGAGGGGTGGGATGGAGAGGGGGAGGGAGGGGAGAAAAAGGGGAGGGAGAGGGGGGGGAGGGAGAGGGGGGAGGGAGAGGGGGGGAGGGGGGGGGAGGGGGGAGGGGGGGGGAGAGGGGGGAGGAGGGGGGGGGGGAGGAGAGGGGGGGGAGGGAGAGGGGGGAGGGAGAGGGGGGGGGAGGGAGAGGGGGGGAGGGAGAGGGGGGGGGAGGGGGGGGGGAGGAGGGGGGGGGAGGGAGGGGGGGGGAGAGGGGGGGGAGGGGGGGGGGGGAAAGGGGAGGGGGGGGAGGGGGAAGGGGGGAGGGGGGGGGGAGAGGGGGGGGGGGCGGGAAGAGGGGGGGGGGGAAGAGGGGGGGGGAAGAGAGGAGGGGGGGGGAGGGGGGGGGGGGAGGAGGGGGGGGGGAGAGGGGGGGGGAGAGGGCGTCTGGTTTTCGGGAGAGGGAAGGGGGGGGGTGGTAGGGGAGGGAGTGGGGGGGGGAGGGGAGGGTTTAGGGGGGAGAGAGAGGGGGGAAGAGAGGGCGGGTGAGGGCAGGGGATTGGGGGAGGGGGGGGGATTAGAGGGGGGAGGAGAGGGGGGAGATGGAAGAGGGGGGGGAGGAAGGGGGGGGGAGAGGGGGGGGAGGGAGGGGGGGGGGGGGGAGGGGGGGGGGAGAGGGGGAGGGGGGGGGGGGGAGAGGGGGGGGGGAGGTGGAGGGGGGGGTGGGAGGGGGGGGGGGAGAGGGGGGGGGAGGGAGAGGGGGGGAGGGGGGTGGAGAGGGGGGGGAGGGGGAGAGGGGGGGGGGGGAGAGGGGGGGAGGGGGGGGGGAGAGGGGGGGGGGAAGAGGGGGGGGAAGAGGGGGGGGGGAGAGAGGGGGGGGGATGGAGAGGGGGGGGGGGAGAGGGGGGGGCGGGAGAGGGGGGGGGGGAGAGGGGGGGGGGGGGAGAGGGGGGGGGGGGGGAGTGGGGGGGGGGGAGGGGGGGAGAGGGGGGGGGTAGGGGAGAGGGGGGGGAGAGGGGGGGGGGGGAGAGGGTGGGGGGGGAGGGGGGGGGGGTGAGAGGGGGGGGGAGGGAGGGGGGAGAGGGGGGGGGGAGAGGGGGGGGGGGAGAGGGGGGGGGGGGAGAGGGGGGGGGGGGGGGGAGAGGGGGGGGGGGAGGGGGGGGAGAGGGGGGGGGGGTGAGGAGAGGGGGGGAGAGGGGGGGGGGAGGGGGGGGGGGGGGAGGGGAGAGAGGGAGAGAGGGGAGAGGGGCGGGTTGACAGCCCGAGCGAGGCACGGAGCAGTGTGAAACAGAGCCGAGCCGGGCCGGGGCCGGGGGGGGGGGGGGGGTGGGGGGGGGGGGGGGGGGACGGGGGACGGACGACGGACAGACGATCGTCCCCAGTGCCGGCAGTGAGGAAAAGGTTCAGCGCGAGAGGCGTGTCGCTGATCCGAGATTTGCAGAAGAAAGATCCTATAGCGGAACGGAGCTGTAGAATCTTTGTTCTGCAGAACTTTTTCGATCTTTCTGCGCCTTTAATCCACAGCGGCGGGGGGGGGGGGGGGGGGGGGGGGGGGGGGGCAGGGCCAGGAGGCAGGTGGGCCTTGATTGGTGGGCATGTGGGCATTGTGACGTAGCAGCTACAAGCAGCAATTATCTTTTAAAAACGTGAATTATGTGAACAACTTTATTCAAAATCTGGGGAAATAATTGACCGAATTTAGAGAGGAGTGCATTTATGAAATCATAAGTTAATCCCTACCGAAATTGTAAAAATCTCTGCGTTTTTGCGTCTGGTTTTCGAGGAGACACGTTTCAAATGCAAAATGACATACACCCACACACACACAGTTTTAAAAGTATATAGATATAGATATGATAGTGAAACAAATTTTAAAATCTGATTCAACCACTATTTACTGGCAAAACTTCATATGAAATTATGAGATTATAAAATTAAAAATTGATTTAACAATTGATATTTCTTGTATTACTTGCTTCATGAAGTTTGGATTTCTGATGCTTCAGCCATTGATTTGCAGTGCAGAGGTCATCCTCTGTACTAGTATCAGTCACACCCTCTCCATCGCACTGGCATGCTGTACTTTCCCCAAGAATAACTAGGGATTTTATTTCAACACATCTACATCAATATTCAAAGTCCTTGTAAATTAAAATTACTGATCTGCAATCACTTTTACATCAGTACCGATTGCCCACGATTTAAGCTGCCATTATGTTCTTCATGCATGGTGAAAACCGGTGTATTAAACCTATCATCTGCAGAATTTAATTTTGTTAGTTTCAAATGAGACGAGGAAACTCAGACTGACAAATCTTCTGCGTACTGTTTCTCCAAACCATTGGAGAGCTATTGGGTGGGTGGGTGAGTTTGGGGGGGGGGGGTGTGGGGGGTGGGGGAGAGGGGTAAGCGATCAACATGGCTGTACAGGGGGAAGGATTCAGCAAGGGTAAGTGGAGCTGCAGAAGAGTGTGTAAGATGGGGTAGTGCAGCTTGCAGGAAGAGGGTAGGCAAGGCAGATGCCAGAGCATAGTTGGGAAGGAGATGAGACAGATCAGCCCAGAGATCAAGACAGGAGTGACAAAGTTCAAGCAGGAGATGCCCCAGAGGCCTATATGCAAGGGAGGAAACAGGCATGAAAACTCAGGATCTATAGCATGGTATACCATGATTTACATGGTAAATGGTAGGGAATTGAGGAATGCTGTGGAACAGAGGGATCTAGGAATAACTGTGCATAGTTCCCTGAAGGTGGAATTGCATGTAGATAGGGTGGTAAAGAAAGCCTTTGGTGTGCTGGCCTTTATAAATCAGAGCATTGAATATAGGAGTAGGGAAGTAATGTTAAAATTGTACAAGGCATTGGTAAGACCAAGTCTGGAGTATGGTGTACAATTTTGGTCGCCTAGTTATAGGAAGGATGTCAACAAAATAGAGAGAGTACAGAGGAGATTTACTAGAAATGTTGCCAGGGTTCCAAGCAACTATGTTACAGAGAAAGGTTGAACAAGTTAGGTCTTTATTCTTTGGAGCGCAGAAGGTTAAGGGGGACTTGATTGAGGTCTTTAAAATGATGAAAGGGATAGGGAAGAGTTGACGTGGATACGTTTTTCCCATTGAGGGTAGGGAAGATTCAAACAAGAGGGCATGACATGAGAATTAAGGGACAGAGGTTTTTTCGGGGTAACGTGAGGGGGAAACTTTCTTTACTCAGAGGGTGTTGGCTGTGTGGAATCAGCTTCCAGCAGAAGTGGTAGAGGCAGGATCGATTTTAACATTTAAGAGTAAAGTGGATAGGTATATGGACGTGAAGGGAATGGAGGGGTATGGTCTGAGTGCAGGTAGATGGGACTAGGGGAAAACAAATGGTCGGCACGGACTGGAAGGGCCGAGAGGGCCTGTTTCCGTGCTGTAATTGTTATATGGTTATATGGTTATATAGCAGGTCAGAAGTGAAGAATGTAGAGTGGAATGGGGCAAGCACCCCACAAGGCTCGAGGCACTCTGTGATGGTTGGTGTTTTGGACAAGATGAAGTCAAAAAATACATTCTTAGTGAGAGTTTAATTTAGTTTATTATTGTCATATGTACTGAGGTACAGTGAAAAGATTTATGTTTCATATTATCCAGTCATCTAAAGGACTATGTGTTAAAGAAGGAACTGCAGATGCTGGAGAATCGATGGTTACACAAAAAGCTGGAGAAACTCAGCGGGTGCAGCAGCATCTAAGGAGCGAAGGAGATAGGCGACGTTTCGGGTCGAGACCCTTCTTCAGACTGGTCAGGGAAACGAGAGATATAGACGGTGATGTGGAGAGATAAGGAACAATGAATGAAAGATATGCAAAAAAGTATCGATGATAAAGGGAACAAGCCATTGTAAGCTGTTTGTGGTGTGAAAATGAGAAGCTGGTCCGACTGGGGTGGGGGAGGGAGATAGAGATAGAGGGAATGCCAGGGCCGAGGGCTGAGGGAGAGGTGGGAAGGGAGGAGACAGCAAGGGTTAACAGAATTGAGAAAATTCAATGTTCAAGCCCAAAGGATGCAGGGGACTCCCCAAGCGGAATATTATGGTGCTGTTCCTCCAGCTTGCGGTGTTTGCTCACTCTGGCCGTGGAGGAGGCCCAGGACCGACGAGGTCGGATGCGGAATGGGAGGGGGAGTTGAAGTGCTGAGCCACCGGGAGGTCGGCTTGGTTATTGCGGACCGAGCGGAGGTGTTCGGCGAAGCGATCGCCAAGCCTCTGCTTGGTCTCACTGATATAGAATCATCTGGCATCTGGAGCAGCGGATGCAGTAGATGAGGTTGGAGGAGGTGCAGGTGAACCTCTGTCGGATCTGGAAGGACTGCTTGGGTCCCTGAAAGGAGCGGAGGGGGGGAGGGTGAAGGGGACAAGTGTTGCATTTCTTGCGGTTGCAAGGGAAAGTGCCTGGGGAAGGGGTGTAGAGCGGGAGGGGAGGGAAGAATTGGACAAGGGAGTTGCGGAGGGGAAGCGGTCTTGCGGAAGGCAGACAGGGGGGGAAATGGGAAGATGTGGCGGGTGGAGGGGTCACGTTGGAGGTGGCGGAAACTGGCGGAGGACTATATGTTGTATTTGCCGGCTGGTGGGGTGAAAGGTGAGGACCAGGGGAACTCTGCCCTGTTTGCGAGTGGGGGAATGGGGAGCGAGGGCAGTGTTGCGGGGTATGGAGGAGACCCTGGTGCGAGCCTCATCAATAGTGGGGGAGGGGAATCCCCGTTCTCTGAAGAATGAGGCCATTTGTGATGACCTGGTGTGGAACACCTCATCCTGGGAGCAGATGCGGCGTAGACGGAGGAATTGGGAATAGGGGATGGAGTCCTTACAGGAAGCAGGGTGGGAGGAAGAGTAGTCCAGGTAGCTGTGGGAGTCTTACAAACCAACTGACATTGTATGGCGGTGTTGGCATGAAGGGTCGTATGGTCTACTCCTGCACCTATTGTCTATTGAATTTGGGACCAAACATTTCCAGGGCTGAGATTGATAGATTTTGGGCATAAAGGTTGATACAAATACATTTATTGATGCTCCTGAGCACATCATCAGTAATGTAACCTGGGGTAATTGGGTGTTCCGGGTCTTTCAACATCAGACACCCTCACCCGCAGTTGATCAGACCACGACGTTGTTCGGGTGGCATTTGCTCCACCCCATGGACCTTCTCTCCTGATCCAGGAAAGGGCATACAGAGGTGAGAAGGGCATGTAAGCTTTGATCTTCCAACGTCCAAAACAGGAGTGAAATACAGTCCAGCAGCAAACAGAATTCCTACAAACCTGGGAGCAGTATGCTATTCTTTTCAGGATCACGACCGATCAAGTACCAGGAACGTTTAACTATTTAACACATGAAGCATATTCCAAATGCTGTCACTGTGTTAAAACGAAAGATCACGCACACCTTGAAAATTGAGTCTAACTTCTGGTTTGAATGTTTAACAAGCCAAATTGCCAAACTTTTTCGGAGACCTCATGTAATGTATTTCAAATGATACCCAAACTTTCAGCTCCCCTCAAATACTCAATTGCAATGCTGGGTTTGGACATTAATTCCGCCCAAAAGCGTGAGTAGAGCTAGTCTCTCAGTGAGAGTTCAGGTGCAACCCCTAGTGCGCCTGCAGGCAAGGAGGGAAAGCCCCACCTGCTCCAGGCCCGACCCCGACCCCGACCCCTCCCCGGGGCAGCTTCATTTCCCCGCCACCTCCTCCACACCCCTGCAGCCGTTGCCATGACAGCGGCTGAACCTCGACACCCGTCGCGTCCGCTCCGGGGCCTGCAGCAGCCTCCCTCCGGCCACTCGGCCGCTGAATGCCGGGCGCTGTCCCGGTGGCCGCACCCTCCAGCCACACAAGGGGAGGGGCGAGCGGCGCGGCGCGGCGGGGAGGGGAAGCGGGTCGGGTGAGTGCGCGGCGGCGGCGGCGGGGCGGCGGCCTGCGAGCCACAGGGGCCCCGCGGCGGGGACTGGAGAGGGTGTGTGCCTGGTGCCTGGTGCCTGGTCCAGTGCAGCCGCCGCCGCCACTCCCTCCCTCCCTCCCTCCCTCCCACCGGGCGGCCGCTCCACGCGAGCCGCGACTGCCCGCGGGGCCCGGAGTCGCAGCGCGGCGGAGAGGCGCCTTCCTCCCTCCCACCCCTTCCTACCGATGTGGTTGTCCTCAATGTGCTCGATCAGCTCCCACAGGGTCGGGAAGTGCTGCCCGCATCCCCCGAAGCGGCAGGTATTGGAGAAGAAGGAGGCGGCTGCGATGCCGGTCATGGTGCTACATGGGTCCGGGCGGCAGGAGGGGAGGGGAGGGGAGGGGAGGGGCACAGAGTGAGCGCAGGGACTCGCCCACCCACTGAACTGCTCGCACGGCAGCCAGCCCTCCCTCCCTCCCTCCCTCGCCACCACACTGGCACGCCGTGCACAGCACTTTCCTTGGGAGGTGAGGCTGGGGTCACCCACTTTATTCCTTCCAAGCATAAACATTATTATAAATGACCATACATTCCAAGAAAAAGTAAGGAGTTATGTCGAGTGCAGGCAGACCGAGTGGGCAAATCCTATTGAGAATTTCCAGTTACCAACGGCACCTTACCTCGCGTTGCCCCATGCCACATACTATTTTGCTTCTACGCAATCCACCTGCAAAGAGATTCGCAGAGTTTTTCTCCTGCTTTCTAGGGAACGTCTTGATTAGTAAAAGGTAACGAAAACCAAAAACAAAATTACCCACAGTTTCTGGAAATCTGACGCAATGACCATACATAATCGTAGTGCACTGTTTATAAACAAAACAAAAATGAAACAACATCCAAATGTTGTTATAAGAACATTAATGTCTTATTTTAATTAATCAATGGTACACAGCAACTCGAATAAGAAGTAGGTCATTGAGCCATTTAAGTCGCTACCATTCAACAGAATTAAAGCTGATCTTCTATCTCATTATATCTACTTCACATCCCTTGATTATTTTAATAACTAGAATTGCATCAAACATTTTGTTTTGTAAACAATCAGAGAGTAAGCTTGTACAGCACTCCTGGGTACTGAATTACAAAGCTATTCCACCCTCTGAATTAAGAAATATTCCTTATCTCCGTCCTGAACAGCATAGCCCTTAAATTGATTCTGTGACCCCTAGTTCTAGAGTTCTCAGCTAAGGAAACAGAATGAGATCACCCCCTTATTTTTTTAATCGACAAAATATAAGCCTTGCCTATTCATTCACTCATATAACAGACCCACCATCTCAGAAATTGATAGGGTGAATCTTCACTGCATTGCCTCTGCGTTTCCCCGAAAATGCCAACACAGAATACTCATCATGAATTAATAATGATGAGTATGGCTTGCTTGCCTTTGTTGTGACATAGAATATAAAAGTTGGGACATTGTGTTCAACTTCACAAAACTCTGGTTAGATTGCAATTGTACCATTGTGTGCAGTTTTGATCACCGAATGATGAACAGGGTTGGTTGTATGGAGATAATTCAGCAGAGATTCACCAGGCTGTTGACTGGAAATGTTATGGGGAGAGTTTGGATATGCTGGGTTTGTTATCCCTGGAGCTAATGGAGGCTGAGGATCAAAGAGATCGGTATTTCAAATTATAACATGCATAAATAGGGCAGATAGAATATATTTTACCATGATGGGAGTATCAAAACCAAGATGGCACAAGTTTAAAAAGGAGTTTTAAAATAGATTTGAGAGAATATTGTTTTTACACAGAGAGGTTGATATCGGGAACTCGCTACGAGAAGATGATGGATCAGGTACAATCACTACGTTTAAGAGACATTAAGAGTTACTTAGCAGGTAAGGCATGGAAAGATGCAAACCAAGTGTGAGAATAATGTATATGGACAAAGAGGTCAGCAAGGAAATGGTAGGCTGAAGGGCCTGTTTCTGTGCTGTAGAACTCTGTGATGCCAGCAAATATACCCTTAGACAAGAAGGCCAAAATTATTAAGGATATTTCAGATTGGCCTCATTAAAGCCAATATCATTGTTGAAGTACTGAAGGTACTGTTGTGTATGAAGGTAGACAAATCTCCAGGGCCTGATCAGATATATCCGAGGACATTGCGGGAAACTAGAGGGATATTGCAGGAGCCTTGGTTTAAATTTATGAGTCATCGTTAAATACAAGAGAGGTGCCAGATGACTGGAGGGTGGTAAATGTTGTGCCTATTTTCATGAAGGGCAGCAGGGAAAATGCTGGGTACTATATGCATAACATCAGTAGTTGGAAAGTTACCCGAGAGTATTCAGAGGGACAGGTTATACAGGCATTTGGATGGGCAAGGACTGATTAGGGATAGTGGGAGGTCATGTCTCAAAGTCTGATTGATTTTTTTGAAGACGTCATCAAAAAGGTCGGTGAGGGCAGAGCTGTATATGTTGTGTACATGGATTTCAGTAAGGCATTCGACAAGGTTCCGCATGTTCGGCTGCTCTGGAAGGTTAGATCGCATGGGATCCAAGGATAGATACCTGAATGGATAGCAAATTGGCTCCATGAAAGGAAGCAGAGGGTGATGGTGAAAGGTTGCTTCACGGACTGGAGTCTGTGACTGGTGGTGTGCCTCGGGGTTCGGTGCTGGGCCCGTTACTGTTTGTCATCTACATCAATGATTTGGATGAGAACATACAGGGCAAGATTAGCAGGTTTGTTGATGATACAAAAGAGAGTGATTTTATAGACAGTGAAGATGGTTGTGAAGGATTGCAGCAGGATCTGGATTGATTGGCCAGGTGGGCGGAGGAATGGTTGATGGAATTTAATACAGAGAAGTGTGAGGTGTTGCATTTTGGGATGTCGAACAAGGTTAGGACCTACACAGTAAATGGTAGGCCTCTGGTAAGTGTTGTAGAGCAGAGGAATCTAGGAATATAGGTGCATGGTTCCTTAAAGGTCGTCGCAGGTGGATAAGGTGGTAAAAAATGCTTTTGGCACTTTGGCCTTCATCAGTCAGAGTACTGAGTGTAGAAGTTGGGAGGTCATGCTACAGTTATATTATATGTTGGTAAGACCGCATTTAGAATATTGTGTTCAGTTCTGGGCGCCATGTTATAAGAAAGATATTGTCAAGCTTGAAACGGTTCAGAAAAGCATTACATAGAAACATAGAAATTAGGTGCAGGAGTAGGCCATTCAGCCCTTCGAGCCTGCACCGCCATTCAATATGATCATGGCTGATCATCCAACTCAGTATCCCGTACCTGCCTTCTCTCCATACCCTCTGATCCCCTTAGCCACAAGGGCCACATCCAACTCACTCTTAAATATAGCCAATGAACTGGCCTCAACTACCCTCTGTGGCAGAGAGTTCCAGAGACTCACCACTCTCTGTGTGAAAAAAGTCTTTCTCATCTCGGTCTTAAAGGATTTCCCCCTTATCCTTAAGCTGTGACCCCTTGTCCTGGACTTCCCCAACATCGGGAACAATCTTCCTGCATCTAGCCTGTCCAACCCCTTAAGAATTTTGTAAGTTTCTATAAGATCCCCTCTCAATCTCCTAAATTCCAGAGAGTATAAACCGAGTCTATCCAGTCTTTCTTCATAAGACAATCCTGACATCCCAGGAATTAGTCTGGTGAACCTTCTCTGCACTCCCTCTATGGCAATAATGTCCTTCCTCAGATTTGGAGACCAAAACTGTACGCAATACTCCAGGTGTGGTCTCACCAAGACCTGTACAACTGAAGTAGAACCTCCCTGCTCCTGTACTCAAATCCTTTTGCTATGAAAGCTAACATACCATTCGCTTTTTTCACTGCCTGCTGCACCTGCATGCCTACTTTCAATGACTGGTGTACCATGACACCCAGGTCTCGCTGCATCTCCCCTTTTCCTAATCGGCCACCATTTAAAATAATAATAGTCTGCTTTCCTGTTTTTGCCACCAAAGTGGATAACCTCACATTTATCCACATTATACTGCATCTGCCAAACATTTGCCCACTCACCCAGCCTATCCAAGTCACCTTGCAGTCTCCTAGCATCCTCCTCACAGCGAGCACTGCCCCCCAGCTTAGTGTCATCCGCAAACTTGGAGATATTGCCTTCAATTCCCTCATCCAGATCATTAATATATATTGTAAATAGCTGGGGTCCCAGCACCGAACCCTGCGGTACCCCACTAGTTACTGCCTGCCATTGTGAAAAGGACCCATTTACTCCTTGATTACGAGGCTGTTGCCAGGACTAGAGCGTGTGAGCTATAGGGAGAGGGCTGGGTCTCTATTCTATGAAGTGCAGGAGGATGAGGGGTGATCTTATAGATGTACAAAATCATGAGAGGAATAGATCGGGTAGATACACAGAGTTTCTTGCCCAGAGTAGGGGAATCAAGGACCAGAGGACATACAGTGGCTTGCAAAAGTATTCATACCCCTTGAACTTTTCCACATTTTGTCATGTTACAACCACAAACATAAATGTATTTTATTGGGATTTTATGTGATAGACCAACACAAAGTGGGTCTAAAGCTGGAACATTGTTGGGCTCATGGCTCTATCTGATGTTATTTGAGTAAAATTAATTGGCTGAAAGAATGCTTCAATGATGGCAGGGACCTCAGTACGAGGCGCAGAAGGACATCCATTCGGTGCTTCTGACTGAAGCTGGCTTCAACTGCTTCAAATATGTATTTTGCAATCAGAAACAATACTCTCCTTTTGTGAAGGATGGAAAGTTAAGGGAACATCCTTATTTTGTTTAATTGGTCAACTTCACTCATGGCTGGATACGGTAGAAGTGCAGGACCTTGATCTGATTTGTGGGATGGTTGGCCTCTTGTTTACTGCATGTGCTTTTACTTTAGAGACACAGCACGGGAAAAAAGCCCTTCGGCCCACGCTGGCCATCAGTCACCAATTCACATTACTTCTATGTTATCCCACTTTCTCATCCACTTCCTGCACATTGAAGGCAATTTTACTGAGGCCGATTAACCTACAAACCCACAGAGGAGGAAACCCATGCACACAGGGAGAATATGCAAACGCCACACAGACAACACCTGAGATCAAGATCGAACGTGGGGCTCTGTTGCTATGAGGCAATAGTTTTAACAGTTGTGCCATTGTGCCACCCATGATTGGGCAAACATGTAATTTCACTTGAATAAAATGTGGGACTTAATTTTTATGAAAATGTGGCTACTTGATTAAACGGTGGAACTCTTCATGGTAGATACCATGTGCTCCTCATGAGGATGAGGCCTGGGGTTAACTAAACAATGAGTATTTACAGTATTTATTGCTGCTGTTTCAGCGCAGAGGCTGTATAATAACAAATGAAATGCAAGTGCGAACAAATTAGTCCTTCTGCCTGCTATGCCATTCAATGAGATCTGGTTGTTCAGCTCAGCACCACTTCCCCACACTGACTGCATAATTCCCCGATACCCTTAATGTTTAAAATATCTAAAAATCTATTGATCTCTTGAATTTGATCAGTGACAATCTTCTCAGTAGTGAATTCCAAAGGTTCACTATCAGCTGGGTGAGAAAAATTCTTCTCATCTTCATCGTAACTGGTTGACGAAATATCAATCGTTATCAAGTCTGCTAAGCCCCTTTGGAACTTTTTGCATTACAATAAGAATTTTCATACTTCTGAACTCAAATGAGTGCAGGTCTCATTTCCTTTTCTGTTTTAGTTTTGGAGATACAGTGTGGAAACAAGCCTTTTGGCCCTCTGTCCAGACTGACCATTGACCACCCATTTGCTTAATCTCTACTCATACAAAAAGTTTATCTTTGCAGGAATCCATCTGGTCAACCTACCGTGCATTCTTCAATTGTAAGTTTTTTGTCCCTTATGTAAGAATATCACACTTATACACAATATTCCAAACATAACCTCATCAAGAAATGATATAACAGGTCCCTTTCTAGCTTTAGAGAGAGAATTCCTGGTCATTGGGCCAGGCCTAACCCACAGCCCAGGCACAGGGAAGAAGATTGAACTTTTTTTGCCTTCCATCACAGTGAGGAATGTGGGGGAGTCGCTGTGGTGGATGTTCATGTTAAAAATGTATTTGGGTGTCTTGTTGCTCTTTATTGGTATGACTGTATGGCTAATAAAGTACTATTATGATTATAGTTTAGTTTAGAGATAAAACATGGGAATAGGTCCTTCAGTCCACCGTGTCCACGCGGACCAACGATTACACATGCACCAGCCTATCCTACACACTAGGAACAATTTACAGAAGCCAATTAACCGGCGGGTCTTTGGAATATGGGAGGAAACTGGAGTACCCAGAGAAAACCCACATGGACACAGGGAAAATGTACAGACAGCACCAAAAGTCAGGATTGAAGCTGAGTCTGGTGCTGTATGGCAGCAGCTATACTGTGCCACTGTGGCACATCATTAATATCCTTTGGGCATGAGGCAGTTAAGGATGCTGACACAGGAAGGACATCGAGGTGGCTTCCAGCAGCCTGATGAAAGCCACAGATTATGTAAGATTTGCAGTCGTAGGTCAACTAAATCAAGTGGGATGGCACACAAGGTTGTTTATGAGTACTACACAAAATATATCCTCATGACGTTAAGCTTACAAATTCACATACTTTCTGTTGGATCAGGAATCTAATTGAACTTCCTTTCACGCTTACATTAGTGTGCTTAGTGTGTAAGTGAGTAGTGGAATCTCGTGTGAGTTTGAGAGGAACATGGGAATAAGGTGGAATTAAATGGATGCTTAGTTGTCGGCAAAGACGATGAGTTGAAAGGAATTTAGTCAAAAGGAATTTAGAAGGATGAGGGGATCTTATTGAAACATAAGATTATTAAGGGCTTGGACAGGCTGGAGGCAGGAAACATGTTTCCAATGTTGGGGGAGTCCAGAACCAGGGGCCATAGTTTAGGAATATGGTAAGCCATTTAGAACGGAGATTAGGAAAAACTTTTTCATACAGTGAGTTGTGAGTGTCTGGAATTCTCTGCCTCAGAGGGCGGTGGAGGTTGGTTGGATGCTTTCAAAAGAGAGTTAGATAGAGCTCTTAGGGATAGCGGAGTTAAGGGATATGGAGAGAAGGCAGGAACGGGGTACTGATTGTGGATGATCAGCCATGATCACATTGAATGGCGGTGCTGGCTCGAAGGGCCAAATGGCCTACTCCTGCACTTGTCTATTGAAAGGCCTACTTTCATGCGGTATGAAAATAACATTAGTAAAAAGCTAGAGTGTATAACAGATTCTTTATTTTACTTCGGAGTCACGTGAGTGACTTCGTGAAGACCCCGCCAGCAGGCATGTGCGGCTTATCGTCGCACGCATCTGCAGTGGCAGCTGGGGGGGGGAGTGCGCTCTCCCCACCGGCCTCCTTCACAAGACCGGCAGGTAAGTATTACCTTCCTTTACAGCATGGACAAGGGCCGCAGGACGACGCTGTCGGGGAGCTGAGTTGTGCTGCGGCCAGCCGACGGCCTTTGTCCCCGGAGCTGCACGGAACGCCGGCAGCTTTAACGCTCACAGCATGGACAAGGGCCGCAGGACGACGCTGCCGAGGAGCGGAGCTGAGCTGCAGCCAGCCGACGGCCTTTGTCCCCGGAGCTGCACGGAACGCCGGCAGCTTCAACGCAACGGTGGGGGCAGGAATGAGGAAGTCGGGCGCGGAGCTGAGCTGCGGCCAGCCGACGGCCCTTGTCCCCCCGAGCTACACGGAACGCCGGCACCTTTAACGCAACGGTGGGGGCAGGAGCGCAACAGCGGCGCTCCCGCTAATCCAGGGGCCGACTCACCCGAATGGGTTACCGCTATGGAGCTGCAAGCAACAGGTCCAGACTCCGAGCCCCCGTCCCCCAAGAGAATAAGGGGGGATACAGGTACGTGGCAAGAGGTCTTGTTTTCTTTTACAGGCAACCTCTCCTCGAGCTCCAGTAGACCCGAGGGGGCTGGGCCGGGGGACAGCCGCACGACAGGGGAGCCCTGCAAAGTGCATTGCGTACCGCAGCCAGGGATATCTGCCATCGTGCAGCCCGGGCATAACACTGCTGCGTCGTTGTAGGCCTGCTGGAGCAGATACCGCCGACAACACACCCCGTCAGGCTGCGGTCAAGGGCGGAGGTGGCAGCAGGAAGCGGTCGGTCAGCTCAGCGCTGCGAGCGGTGCCGACCATGCGCCTCCACGCCAAGTAATGGTGTAAGTGTGGAGGTAAGCTTGCACGGACTCCGGGGAGCCAGGTTCCGGGGGCCGGCGCCGAGTCAACTCACCTGCCTTCTTATCTGCCAGGTGGGCCGCCACAGTCTGGGAGAAGACAGGACTAGCGGAGAGTCCGTGCGGGAGTCGTATGACCCTACTTGGGCTGTAGGTCACGACGACCTGCCATTGGACCATAAGACCCTAAGGGGGTGAGGTCCGATGGTGGAAGCCCCAGCGAATTCGCAGGGCCTGGGGAAGTCGGCTTGTCCGCTGCATCTCGCAGGGACGGTCGCATTGAGCGGTTGGAGCTCTTAAATGGTCCCAACATCTCCAGCGGGACCGAGAACGAGAAGAACGGCATCCACTAGCCGTGCAAGGACTCCGCTCAGCTCCTCATCGTCTCCAGCCAGAAGCATTAATGATTGCCCAGCTGCTGAGGTTGACGACGACCAGGGACAGCCAGTGACCGCTGAACCAGAGCATGAGGAGGATGCTGGATGTGGTGAGTGAAGTTTGCCGTTTCTACCCAGAGACAGGTGAACCCTGCACCACGAATTGGCGGGCACCATTGATTGCCTACGTATGCACCAACTCTGGAGTCAGATTCTCAATAATACCTTGGAGAAAGGTTCTCCACGGGCATAACGGCGTTTGCAAAACCCTGATCGGGGATAATGTGTCCAGTAAATAGCATGATGCACTGGCACTCCTATGCAACGCCCAGTATGAGATATATTGCCTGCGTAAGAGCTCCATATAGCCCACACTAAACCCCAAAATTCGCGGGGTTGTGCCGACCATTACCGCTCCACCGCCGCATCAGTTGCTTGGAGACCTGTACAAACAGGTGAAGGGACTGGACAAAGGAGGCCAAAAACAGTGGGCCTCATGAAACTCCATCGGTCAGAGTTCACCCATATCACCGGCAACAGCCTAATACAACCTGTGAACCAAGGCTGCCGGATAGGGCACAAAGATTCTACCTACCTCCATCTCAATAAATACAACGACCATTTAGGGCAAGGCCAACAGCGGCCTGCATGGGAAATGCGGCCGCCGGGCCGTCAACCTCCATAACGTCCACCCGAAGCACCGTATGTATGGAACCGCCGTTCACTATGGAGGTAAGGGGGTCTGGCTCCTCTCACGCCGTAGTATCCCTCCTGTACGAATAGGTGGGCGATTGCGGGCGGCCTGGGACATATGGGGAAAACTGTAACCACAGATGAGTTTATTTTACAAAGTGTTCAAGGGTATATAATTCGTGGGAGGTATAGATTCCCATACCCAGCATTCGCCTCGTAGGAATTTACTCTATCCCGAAAAGAGGTGGAGGCAGGGCATGCTGAAATTATATGGCGAGCAGGGAAAAGTGGTAATTGGCATAACCAAGCATGGACATATTGAGTTGAGCCTAATATGTTCACCAGCAGTAAAAATAAGAGGAATGTCGGGTTATTATCGATTTAGCTGAGTTGAACACTTTTGTACAATATACCCATGTCAAAATGGATGCTTTTGGAACAGCTAGGTGGATGCTTTACTCAGGGTACTTTATGGCATGTATCAGTTTGAAAGAAGCATGCTATACGGTTGCCCATCGCTGAGGCTCACAGGGAATTCTGAAATTGTCTGGAAGGGTGCATTGCCTAATGGAACCATCACAGCTTAGGCTGTTTACCAAGTTGCTATTTACCTGTATTGGCTCTTCTTCGACAACAAGATTATAGTGATGGCATGTTGGATGAAATCCTTATAATGGGGCAGACCCTCCAATTGGCAATTCAAGGAGTGGCTGCAACCAAGGCTCTGCTTGAGAAGCTGGGATTGTAATCCATCCAGACAAATCAAAAAACTGCACCCGCTACGGGTTATGGATTTGGTGTTCACCTTAGACACTAATTTTAATGAAGTTTATCATCCCCACTAATAAAGCTACTGCTATATATCAGAAGAGTGCCACAAGCTTGCTTGCGCCAGGGTATCGACCATGTGGCAAACAGCGAAAGTTATTGGTATTGGTAACTCTAAATTGGTAACTACATTCCCAGCTGCACGATTCAGACCGCTACACTACCGAAATTCACAAAGGTCACAAATCACAGCATTAAAAAACAAATGCTGGCTGCTTTGATCAGCCACTTTGGTTACCACCGGAAGCTAGAAACAAGCTATAATGGTGGGTAGATAATATTAAAGAATGTCATTGACCTATTATATGGAGCAACCCTGATGTTGTGCTACTAACTGACGCAAGTGCACCAGGCTGGGGAGCAACTGGTACGATGTCCAGTTTGTGGTGGCAGATGGAACTCTCATGAGTCTACATTCCTGGAGTCACATGGGATAAAGTATATAGAAATGCTGGGGGCATTTCATGGACTGCGGGCTTCTGTACTAATTCATGGGATTACATGTCCGCTTTCGAATAGATAATGCTACAATAATGGTTTACATCAATCATATGGGTAGTATTAGGTCGCTAGTTTGCAATGAATTGGCTAATACAATTTGGCACTGGTGCATTGAAAGAAATATTTGGATTACTGCGACCTATTTGCCTGGGAAGCTTAATTCAGTGGCGGACACCAGGTCACGTGTCTTCAATGACAACGTTGAGTGGATGTTGAACCCCAGATTTTGGAGATATTATAGCTCAAATTGGGGACACCAGATATTGACCTATTTGCGTCCAGGTTGAACCATCGAATACCAACGTATGTGTTGTGGGAACCAGACCCTGGGGTAATAGCATTGGATGCATTTTTATCCATTGGGGGGAAAATGGGTTGCTACGTGTTTCCCCCATGCTGCCTCACCAGTCGGGTATTGCAGAAAATTAAACTAGACTCTGCAACTGACATATTGATCATTCCCGACTGGCCTACACAACCATGGTACCCGATGGTTGTAGAAATGTACAACAACCATGGATGGCGATTGGGAAAAACATCCCAAATTGATTACTCACTCCATTACAGGGGGGTCAGTCCATCCTTGCCATGGTCATTAAACTTGTTGGCTTGCAGGTTCTGAAAAGACCGCTCAACCGGGCAGGCATCTCGTCAAGAGCCATGAACCTTATTGCAGCATCGTGTCGGGAATCCACCCGCAAACAATATCTCACTCAAATCAGAAAGTGGGAGGTTTCTGTGCCCGGAACAACAAGTCCTCCAACTCGGCAACAAATACTGGATGTGTTGGAGTTTCTAGCAGGCCTCCATTTTGATGCAGGCCTCAGCTACAGTGCCATCAACAGCGACAGGAGTACGCTGTATTCATACCTGGATATAAGTATCAGCTCCCACCACCTGGTGTCTAAAACTAATGAGGGGAGTATTCAATACCAATCCCTCCACGACCCAGATATACAGTAACGTGGGATGTGGGGATCATGCTGACCCTACTGAGGAGCTGGGCTCCAATAGATGAGCTACCCATTTGAAACTGCTCACCCTTAAGGTGGTGATGCTCATGGCACTGGCGACAGCCCAACGAGTCCAGATGTTACAAAAAACTGCGACTGGACACCATGGTGGCCAACCCTGGTCAAATAAAATTCTTTGGTAAAGAGTTATTAAAACAGGAGTTGCTACTAACGTTTTTTAAGTCTTATTCCACCAGGGCTGCAGCGAGAGCCATGAAGGTGCCCATGGACCACATTTTCGCCACTGCGGGCTGGGCCAGTGGGGGAAAAAAAACCTTTCAACGGTTCTATAACAAGTCTCTGGCCGTTCCTGCGACATTCGCAGAAGCTATCCTGGGTACCGCTCAGTAAATGTCTGGCCCCGAATTAGGGGTTGTTGTTTAGTTGATTAATAAATTGTGTTGATTTTTCAGCCACTGTCAACTGAACTCCATTAACAGTCTTACTCCATCAGAATGGCGGCAGTGTGATAAGAATGGACGTTGTTCAGGGCGTAAAATCACAGAGCTTTGAAAATCTTCACGAAGTCACTCACGTGACTCCGAAGTAAAATAGTAAGATTAAGCGAGAACTTACCAAGTTTGAAGTTTGATCTGTATTTTACGAGGAGTCGCGGTGAGGGATTTCGTGCCCACCGCTCCCACCCTCTATCATCAGGTCAAACAGGTAGTTCTACGGTTTTCATCTTACTATTTTCAGTCATGGTTGGTTCTGTGATTCCACACCGCTGCTTTGAAGGATGCCGCGCATGCGTGCTGGCGGGGTCTTCACGAAATCCCTCACCGCGACTCCTCGTAAAATACAGATCAAACTTCAAACTTGGTAAGTTCTCGTTTAATCTTACTAGTTTAGTTTAGAGATACAGTGCGGAAACAGGCCCACCGAGTCCGCACCGACCGGCGATCCCCGCACATTAACACTATCCTACAAACACTAGGGACAATTTTATATTTATACCTAGCCAATTAACCTACAAACCTGTACATCTTTGTGGTGTGGGAGGAAACCGAAGATCTTGTAGAAAACCCATGTGGTCACAGGGAGAATGTACAAACTCCGTACAGACAGCACTCGTAGTATGGATGGAACCCAGACTACGAGTGCTGGATGGGTCTCTGGCGCTGCAAGCACTGTAAGGCAGCAACTCTACATCTGCACCACTATCCCGCCCCTTCTCTGAAGTCTTTGAGACAGAGCAGGTAACAGACTGTCCCATCCCCTCCTTAACGATGAGACTTCCATTGCTGTGCTGATTGGAGGAATGTAAGAAATGTCTTTAGTGTTCACTCAAGTGAGGAAGCAGCATTACCCGTCATCAGCTTATGATTACATTACCGCAGGAGACCCTGAGTTGTTGACTGTTAACTGACTCTAAAATAAGAATGAGCAGAGGTGATGTGGTTTATTGAAACGAATCAGCTTTCGTGGAAACCAGTCAAAGCAAAATGTAACTTAAAAGCCAATGTGTTAATCTTATTAAGGGCAAATTTCATCAAGCATTTTGACAACCAGCAAACACCTCAAAGGTTTCAAAGATCTTTTATTGTCACGTGTACCAATTAAGGTACAGTGATATCGTATTACCTCATGCACATTGCTACAATGGCCCTTTGGGACGATGATACCTAACATCCAAAGTGAAATAATCGACTTTTGATGCTATCGTTCCGCCAGCCTCATCAACCAGATTTGCTCATATAATGCCAAAATCAGAGTAGTATCTAAATAATTTCTGGCATTGCACACAGAAATTATTTATCTGGAAAAATTAGCTTTATGAACATAGGGTTCCATGCCCATTGATTGTTTAGCAAGGAGCTCAAGCACCACCCAGAAGTGAGGACAAAAATGCAAATAATGCAGTGTAATGGGGTCAGTCTTCCATAAGTTCATAAGTGATACAAGCAGAATTAAGCCATTTGGCCCATCGTCTACTCCGCCATTCAATCATGGCTGATCCATTTTACCCTCTCAACCCCACTCTCCTGCCTTGGCCCCATAATGCCTGACACACGTACCAATCAAGAATCTATCAATTTCTGCCTTAAAAATATCAATTGACTTGGCCTTCTGGTGCAACATATCCCATGGCTTTCTCTCCAACTTTTCTTTTCCAGTGTATAGATTGGAAATTTGACTGGATCAACTGATGTCCAGCTATGTACAGGCAATATTATAAAGGAACCGCATGTTACACCCTACTGACAATAAGCTGTAATGGTAAATAGTAAGATTAAACGAGAACTTACCAGTTCGAAGTTTGATCTTTATTTTATGAGGAGTAACGATGAGGGATTACGTGAAGAAGCCCCGCCTGGCGCTGGAACGGCATACTTCAAAGCAGCGGCATGAAAAACACAAAACACAATAGCCGGAGTAAGATAGTAAGGCTCATCATAGATTTAGAACCACCAGATGATCATTTATTTTATGAGGGTGTGGAGTGGAGGGCACGTAATCCCTCATCGTTACTCCTCATAAAATAAAGATCAAACTTTGAACTGGTAAGTTCTCGTTTAATCTTACTATTTTACTTCGGAGTCACGTGAGTGACTACGTGAAGATTTTTAAGCTTCTGTGTTTTTCATGTCGTAGAATTCTTCCATACGACAGTCCAGCTAGGAACACATACATGAGAAAAACCAGACTAGTTTTAGTTCTTTCCATAAATCTTTCAATGATAAAAGAACATATAATAACCCTCTTTTTTACACCTGAGGGAACCATTACAAAGTGATAAAAGATCTAAGTGATAACATAATTGATAATAATCAATCAATAGTGAAACAAAGCAGGTGATTATAGTGAACCCAACACCGCGTGTCCAAAGCCTGTCATTGTGTGAACAGGTTTATTGTAGAACTTTGAAAAAGTTTCTTCTTTACACCACCCTGCGGTTTCTAAAATATGTTCGAGTGGTACGTCCTGTAACTTCGCCGCGGATGTAGCTGCTGCTCTGGTGGAGTGAGATTTGAACACATCAGTGTCTACTCCTGCTAAAAGTAACACCTGTTTTAACCACCTTGAGATTGTTTGCACTGAAGCTTTTGTGTGTGGTTTCTTATGCGTAATCATTAATGTTTTTTCATCTCCTCGAAGAGTTTTGGTAACTTTTACATAATGATTCAAATGTTCAACTACACACAACGTTGGATCAATGGGATAAGCTTGAAACATTACCTTCGCTCCAATTCTCCCTGGTCTGCTTTGTTTGATCAGATCATAAACATAGAACACAATGTTATCTGCAGTCACATGCATACAGTCTAAACGTAACATTTGTAATGTTTGCACCCTTTGAGCTGAAACCAATGCCATTAACATTACTAATTTAAATGTTAACCTTTCCAATGACAAAACTTCGATTGGAGTCCATTGCCTAAGTAAGGTAAGTACAATGCTAACATCCCAAATTTCTGTATATCTTGGTTTGGGTGGATTTTTGTTAAAGATTCCTTTCATAAATCTGGATATTAATGGATGTGATCCAATTGACTTCTGATCAGAGATTTGTCCTAAATAAGATGATAAGGCACTACGTGCACTATTAATGGCACTGTAACTTAAGTGTTGTTCAAAATGTAACTCGGCAAGGAACTCCAATATGTTTGCAATGTTTACAGTATGATAGGATATATTTGACTGTCTGCAAATATTTTCCCATTTCTTTATATGTGTCATATATTGTCTCTGAGTGCTATCTCGCCATGATGCGACTATAATATCCATAGTTCTATCCGACAATCCAAGCTCCTGTAGTGGTCTGGTCAAAACCTGCAGATTAACAAATTCATATAAGCATGTAATGGATGAATTTCTTTGGTTACTGGTTTTATCAATAAATCACTGCTGCTAGGAATTGACATATATGGTTCTTTAATCATGTTTAACATCAATGGGAACCATGGTTGTGTCGGCCAATTTGGAATTACCAATAATCCTGTGGCAGAATCTTGATCTATTTTCTTCAGACATTGCTGAACCAGAGCAAATGGCGGAAAAAGCATAAAAAGAACATATTCCCCCAGTTTAGTGAAAAAGCATCTACTGCTACTGCGTCTGGATCTGGTTCCCAAGACACATATTTAGGCAATTGATGATTTAGTCTTGATGCAAACAGATCAATGTCTGGTAACCCATATTGTGTCACAATTTTACTGAAAATTACTGGGTTCAACATCCATTCTGTGTTGTCTTTAAACATCCTTGATCTATTGTCTGCCACCACATTGTCTTTACCTGGGATGTAATTTGCCGAAATCCAAATATGGTGGTTAATACACCATTGCCATATCTGATTGACCAAACAATCACATGACTCCACCCATGTGATTAATATATGCAACAGCTGTTTTTATTGTCTAATTGTATCAGTACATACAGATTTTTTTTTGTAGAACAAATATGCCTTCAACCCATAAAATGCACCCAATAATTCTAAATAGTTAATACCATATGTTTGGAGAAACATTTCCTCTTGGACAGTCCATCTGCCCCCCACAGCTGGTGAATGAATCTGTCGCCCCCCCCCCATCCGAGAGCACTAGCATCTGTTTGTAAAATTACTTCAGGCTGTTGTATCAGAATGTTTTTAGCAGCTTGTGGGACATTTTCAATCACCATTGTAATTCCAATAAAGCTTCTTTTGTTAATTGCATAGGCCTATCAAAATGGCCTGCTCTCTTTTTTAGAGCTCTTTTTTTGTCCCTTTGAAGGTTTTGGTAATGTAATGGACCAAATTCTACTGCAGGAAATGCTGCTACTAATTTACCAATAACCTTTGCTACTTCTCGGATGGAGGGATAAGGTTTGTGAATGAGACCCCTACAGGTCACTAAAATATCATCAATCTTATCTGTTGGCAAAGTTACTAAATATAGTAACTGAGTTAATTACAAACCCCCAAATAGTTAATTGACTGTGCTGGCTGCAGCTGGGACTTAATTGGATGAATCAAGAAACCTAACTTCTCAAATCAAGTTTTAGTTGCTGAAACTGATTTTTCAGCTGATTCCTGATTACTATTGATGATTAAAATGTCATCCAGATAAGTCATAATGATGTGCTTTTGTGCTCTTAATTGCGCTAAAGCTGGTTTCAACAGCTTTGTAAAGAGCCTGGGAGCTGAACTTAACCCATTTGGTAAAGCTTTGAATTGCCACAGCTGTCCCAGCCAATTAAATTTTAAATTGGAAAGAGCCATGGTTTTCAAGGGAAATTGGACACTTGTTTCGAAAAAAGAGAGATATCTACAATAATTATAGGAGGCATGGAGTAAATGAGGTGCTAGAGGAGTATAAAGAATGTAAAAAGAATCTTAAGAAAGAAATTAGGAAGGCTAAAAGAAGATATGAGGTTGCTTTGGCAAGAAAGGTGAAAGTAAACCCAAAGGCTTTCTACAGCTATATTAATAGCAAAAGGATAACGAGGGATAAAATTGGACCATTAGAGAACCAGAATGGACAGCTATCTGCAGAGCCAAAAGAGATGGGGGAGATATTGAACAATTTATTTTCTTCGGTATTCACCAAGGAGAAGGATATTGAACTCAATTGAGAAGGGGAAAAAGTAGAGTAGCTATGGAAACTATGAGATTCAAAGAGGAGGAAGTACTGACACTTTTGAAAAATATAAAAGTGGATAAGTCCAGGTCCTGACAGGATATTCCCTAGGACATTGAGGGAAGTTAGTGTAGAAATAGCAGGAGCTATGACAGAAATATTTCAAATGTCATTAGAAACGGGAATAGTGCCAGAGGATTGGCGTACTGCGCATGTTGTTCCATTGTTTAAAAAGGGTTCAAAGAATAAACCTAGCAATTATAGACCTATTAGTTTGACGTCAGTGGTGGGCAAATTAATGGAAAGGATACTTAGAGATAATATATATAAGCATCTGGATAAACAGGGTCTGATCAGGAACAGTCAACATGGATTTGTGCCCGGAAGGTCATGTTTGACAAACCTTCTTGAATTTTTGAAGCGGTAACTAGGGAAAATTGATGAGGGTAAAGCAGTGGATGTTGTCTATATGGATTTCAGTAAGGCCTTTGACAAGGTTCCCCATGGAAGGTTGGTTAAGAAGGTTCAATCTTTGGGTGTTAATGGCGGAGTAGTAGCAAGATGGATTCAACAGTGGCTGAATGGGAGATGTCAGAGAGTAATGGTGGATGGCTGTTTGTCAGGTTGGAAGCCGGTGACCAGTGGGGGTGCCTCAGGGATCTGTGTTGGGTCCACTGTTGTTTGTCATGTACATCAATGATCTGGATGATGGAGTGGAAAATTGGATAAGTAAGTATGCAGATGATACTAAGATAGGTGGTGTTGTGGATAATGAAGTAGATTTTCAAAGTCTACAGAGAGATTTGGGCCATTTGGAAACGTGGGCTGAAAGATGGCAGATGCTGTTAAGTGTGAAGTGCTACATCTTGGCAGGACAAATCAAAATAGGAAGTACATGGTAAATGGTAGGGAATTGAGAAATGCTGTGGAACAGAGGGATCTAGGAATAAACTATGCATTGTTCCCTGAAGGTGGAATCGCATGTAGATAGGGTGGTAAAGAAAGCCTTTGGTGTGCTGGCCTTTATAAATCAGAGCATTGAATATAGGAGTATGGAAGTAATGTTAAAATTGTACAAGGCATTGGTAAGACCAATTCTGGAGTATGGTGTACAATTTTGGTCGCCCTAGTTATAGGAAGGATGTCAACAAAATAGAGAGAGTACAGAGGAGATTTACTAGAATGTTGCCAGGGTTCCAGCAACTATGTTACAGAGAAAGGTTGAACAAGTTAGGTCTTTATTCTTTGGAGCGCAGAAGGTGAAGGGGGGACTTGATTGAGGTCTTTAAAATGATGAAAGGGATAGACAGAGTTGACGTGGATACGTTTTTCCCATTGAGGGTAGGGAAGATTCAAAGAAGAGGGCATGACATGAGAATTAAGGGACAGAAGTTTCGGGGTAACGTGAGGGGGAACTTCTTTACTCAGAGGGTGGTGGCTGTGTGGAATGAGCTTCCAGCAGAAGTGGTGGAGGCAGGATCGATTTTAACATTTAAGAGTAAAGTGGATAGGTATATGGACGTGAAGGGAATGGAGGGGTATGGTCTGAGTGCAGGTAGATGGGACTAGGGGAAAACAAATGGTCGGCACGGACTGGAAGGGCCGAGAGGGCCTGTTTCCGTGCTGTAATTGTTATATGGTTATATGGTTATACCTTCGAAAGAACTGATGTATTGGTACTGAATAGTACGCATCCTTTAAATCAATTGTAGCCATATAACAACCTGCTGATATCAAATGTCTTGCAGTGTTAAATGTTTCCATTTTAAAATGTTTATATTCGACAAATTTATTAAGATTTGTAAGGTCCAGAATAATTCTGCAACCACCATCTTTTTTATTTCTTGGAAATATATTTGACACAAATTGATGCTCATGTTCAACAGTTTTTTCAATAACACCTTTTTTAAACAATTTGTCAATTTTCCACATTTATTTCTGCCTCTTCAATTGCAGAAAACATGAAACCATAAGCAGGTTTATTTTGTACCAGAGAATTAACACCTTCTTTAAATGTAATAGTAGCTCCTGAAACTGTTTGTAAAATAAACCGATCAGATGTGATGGCAAGCCATTCATCATAAAACATTTGTAATCTCCCTCCAACTGGAGATTTGTCCACAGTTTCTTTAAGCATAGAATAAATTTTTTGTACCTCTCCATATGAACGTGGTGGTCTCCTTCTCCCTGTATACGGGTGAACATTAGGCTGTGTTGGATGATAATATTTTCTTATCATACTCCTGCCTCTGTTTCCAAAATCAAATCCCATTCTTGACGAAAAATACCTTTTTTGTCCAAAGACGAAAGGTCTCATGTGACTAATAGATTTAGCCTCTTCATCCATTTCTCTTATTTGTTTAGGCAGGTTTTCTCCAAATAGATAACCAGGAGCTTGAACAGCACTTGATCGACACAGACCTGCAAACCTTGGATGAAATATGGGCCGAATCGCAATTTTCCTCATACAATTAATTTCATAGAAGGAATTTGCATAATAAGCCCAAAGTATCTTTTTGGATTTTATCCATCTCCAACCCTTCATTTTGCCTTCCAAAAGCAGTTAATGTCAGCAGAAATCAATTTGAGGATTCTTTGAAATCTTATTTCTTGTCCTCTCATGCCTGGAGTCATAGGCGTCCATATAGACGGATTAACCGTAGGTACCTTCAATGAGGTGCAATTTTCCGGTGTTTTATATAATTCTGCTATTTCAATCATCGCAGAATCTTGAAGTTGGTGAGATACCATATAATTAATACTGGCAGCTAGGTTTTCTTCCATAGCCTCACCACTTCCTTCAGGTATAGCAAAATCTTTTGCCATCTCAGGCACATCTGGCCTTCTCTTTTTTATTCGTGGTGTGCACTCATAATCCACATCACCACTTGCAGGGTCTGTCTTTGCAGCCCTGATACAATTGGAATTATATCCAATGAGACTTCCTCTGCCCTTAATCCTGGGTCCGGAGTTTCAAATTCCCAATTTGGCACATAGCCATATTCTGTATATTCAAACCCCTCAGGGTCATTTTGGGAAACTTCTGGGTACTGTGACCCTTGTCTCATTATATTTTGGAGCACTTTCTCCATATGTTCCATTTTTAGCCATATAGCTTTATTATCCGGAGGACTTCCATTATCAGAGTCATTATCAGAAACCACGGGTCTCACGGATTTCTTTTTACATTTTCTAGGAACATTTTCCTCCGTGGTTTGTATTTCTGGAGAAATTATAGTCTCACTAACGGGTGTGAATCAGCGGCCACCGGTATCGGAACCCGGATCCGCACTAAACTCTTTTCCTGTTTCTTTAGCTTCACCCCGGGACGATCTTTTTACCCGCAAAAACTTTCCTTTGAGACCTCCATTTTTCTTTTCCATTTATCTGGCTAAATCAGTACGCCAGCGTGACTCTGATTTTAACTTTTACTTTCTCTTTTGCTGGTTTTACCAGCGTAACGTCTTTTTTAGAACGTCCCCACTTTTCCTTACACTTACCTGCGGGTCCGTTCCGGCCGCTGCCAGGAGCTGCGCTCTGCAACTCTTGCTTCTGCCGTCAGCGTCGACGTAATGCCGTTCCAGCGCCAGGCGGGGCTTCTTCACGTAGTCACTCACGTGACTCCGAAGTAAAATTGCTATTATACAGGCATCTTTGCTTGCCTGGGTGAGTTCAGCTGTAACGAAACTCTAGAAGATGGATACCATGCGGGACACTATCAAAAAAGGAATTTGAGATAGTCCCTTCTCCATAAGTATAGAAAACTAAACTAAACTTTGATCTACGAAAATGCTATGGGTTACAATAAACCATAAGATATGGTGTAGATCAGCTAAAGCTGCATGGAATAACTCAGGTCGGGTGGAGAGGGTCAAAAACTTCAAATTCCTGCATATTTGGCGTGCATATTTCTGAAGATCTTTCCTGGACCCAGCACACTGATGCACTTATAAAGATGGCACATCAGCGACTCTACATCCTGAGAAGATTACGGAGATTCGGCATGTGAAAGAGGATTTTCCTGAACTTCTACAGGTGCACAGTAGAGAGCATACTGACTGGTTGCATCAAGGCCTAGTTTGGCAACTTGAACTTCCGGGAGCGGAAAAGACTACAAAAAGTTGTGACCACTGCCCAGTCCATCACCGGCTTTGACCTCTCCACTATCGAAGGGATCTATCGCCCAGCCAACATCATCAAAGACGCACACCATCCTGGCCACGCACTCATTTCACCATTGCCATTGGGTAGAAGGTACAGGAGCCTGAAAATTGTAACGTCCAGGTTCAGGAGCAGCTTCCTCCCTACAGCCATCAGGCTATTAAACACGACAACAAATAAGCTCTGAACTGCAACAGACTATTATTATTATTGCACTACATTTGTTATTTATTGAGTATGTGTGCATGTGTATACACACATTGAACTTTTATTTCTTCTCCCGTTAAATACTATGTTTACATATTCTGTTGTGCTGCAGCAAGTAAGAATTTCATTGTCCTATCTGGGACATATGACAATAAAACACTCTTGACTTGTAGGCAGAACAGTCCAAGTTCAGTTTTGTGGATGGAGCTCTGAACACAGAATGCATGGGCCGCGGAACCAGTGAAGTGGCGGGGGGGGGGCTACAGCACCCCCCCCCCCCCCCCACTTTTTTGACTACTGTACGGGGTGATCGCTGATCGGCGCAGACTCGGTGGGCCAAAGGGCCTGTGGCTGCACTGCATCTCTAAAGTCTAAAAGGCTATAGTCTAAAGATCAAAGTGGGCCAGACTGATATGTGTCAGAAAGAACTGCAAATGCTGGTTTAAGTCGAAGGTAGACACAAAATGCTGGGATAACTCACCCTACAGGAAGGGTCCCGACTTGAAACATCATCAGCTGGCTTCTCTCCAGAGATGCTGCCTGTCCCGCTGAGTTACTCCAGCATTTTGTGTCTACCCGAGTGATGTGTATCTGGGTGATATTATACGGAGGGTGGGGTGGAAGATTGCAACCTTCACGTGGTCCACCCTGTTTTGACAAATGCAATCAACCCGACGCGCACAATCAAATAAGATCAAATAGAACAAGTTGTCCTACAACTTTAGGCTGTGCATGCCTTACGCAAGAAGAAGAAGAAAGGAGGGTTTGATCAGACAAACGTTCTGCTGGATGCTGACCTCTGCAGCCATCTAACCGCTGCACGAACACCAGCTTCTAGTTTACAGTGGTCATTCATTGACATTCCGGACTGCAGCCGCCACCGCCCGCACAAAGGAGCAATTCATTCACTCAAACGATTGTTTTTCTTTTGCATCGCCGACAATCCAAGAACGATTGAGAAAACCAAGAATTTAACTTATGGTTAGGGAGGTGCGACATATTCCCGCTTGAGGAGCTGCCTTATAAATTGCCAACGAGCAAGATATCGATGGAATCATTAATGCTCAACCGATTGCCCGCAGGCTGGCGAGACCACTGTTTGGTGTTATTGTACATGATTGCTCATGTTGAGGATTGGGAGACTCGTTCAAAGTCACTCGCAACTTCGCCGTTATCGCTACCCTGGACATTGTCCCAGACCGCTGTTCTTCAGATACGGAGCATCCTGCCCACCCGTGTCCCAGAGCCCCGGTCGCCAACACATCCTCTCACCCAGATACCTGCCCTACAGATCGGGAGCGATCCTCAACCTGCCCCGAGCGCTCCCGACAGCCTCTCCCCTCTATCTCAGACTGGGATCCACGATGCCGGACACACTCTCGACGCCAGACATGTGCCCACAGCTCCAGACACCGTGCAGGCGCCAGACCCCCTTGTCGGCCAGGTGAGACGTTTGGCGACCCCTGCGGCCGCGAGAGCTGGATACACACTTGTTGGCTCCGAATACGCACACGGGGCGCTGGGTGAGGACGGGGCATCCCCCCCCACTCAGGCCGGTGATCAGTGATCGCTCAGTCCCCCACTTTCAAAAACGCTCTGGGTCAATTGTTATGTATTTTTCAATACTGATTTGGAAAATTTAGGGTAGGTGTGTCCTCTCTGTGTGGGCAGGCCCCCTGTGCATGAACACTTCTAAAATGTTTTATTTTTTAAATAACACAGTTGCAGGTACCACCAAATAGTTATTGTTGGGTTTCAAGGGCAGAAATAGATATAGAAACATAGAAACATAGAAATTAGGTGCAGGAGTAGGCCATTCAGCCCTTCGAGCCTGCACCGCCATTCAATATGATCATGGCTGATCATCCAACTCAGTATCCCGTACCTGCCTTCTCTCCATACCCTCTGATCCCCTTAGCCACAAGGGCCACATCCAACTCACTCTTAAATATAGCCAATGAACTGGCCTCAACTACCCTCTGTGGCAGAGAGTTCCAGAGACTCACCACTCTCTGTGTGAAGAAAGTCTTTCTCATCTCGGTCTTAAAGGATTTCCCCCTTATCCTTAAGCTGTGACCCCTTGTCCTGGACTTCCCCAACATCGGGAACAATCTTCCTGCATCTAGCCTGTCCAACCCCTTAAGAATTTTGTAAGCTTCTATAAGATCCCCTCTTAATCTCCTAAATTCCAGAGAGTATAAACCGAGTCTATCCAGTCTTTCTTCATAAGACAGTCCTGACATCCCAGGAATCAGTCTGGTGAACCTTCTCTGCACTCCCTCTATGGCAATAATGTCCTTCCTCAGATTTGGAGACCAAAACTGCACGCAATACTCCAGGTGTGGTCTCACCAAGACCCTGTACAACTGAAGTAGAACCTCCCTGCTCCTGTACTCAAATCCTTTTGCTATGAAAGCTAACATACCATTCGCTTTTTTCACTGCCTGCTGCACCTGCATGCCTACTTTCAATGACTGGTGTACCATGACACCCAGGTCTCGCTGCATCTCCCCTTTTCCTAATCGGCCACCATTTAAATAATAGTCTGCTTTCCTGTTTTTGCCACCAAAGTGGATAACCTCACATTTATCCACATTATACTGCATCTGCCAAACATTTGCCCACTCACCCAGCCTATCCAGTCACCTTGCAGTCTCCTAGCATCCTCCTCACAGCGAACACTGCCCCCCAGCTTAGTGTCATCCGCAAACTTGGAGATATTGCCTTCAATTCCCTCATCCAGATCATTAATATATATTGTAAATAGCTGGGGTCCCAGCACTGAGCCCTGCGGTACCCCACTAGTTACTGCCTGCCATTGTGAAAAGGACCCGTTTACTCCTACTCTTTGCTTCCTGTTTGCCAGCCAGTTCTCTATCCACATCAATACTGAACCCCTAATACCGTATGCTTTAAGTTTGTATACTAATCTCTTATGTGGGACCTTGTCGAAAGCCTTCTGGAAGTCCAGATATACCACATCCACTGGTTCTCCCTTATCCCACGCTACTAGTTACATCCTCGAAAAAATTCCACAAGATTCGTCAGACATGATTTACCTTTTGTAAATCCATGCTGACTTTGTCCAATGATTTCACCACTTTCCAAATGTGCTGCTATCCCATCTTTAATAACTGACTCTAGCAGTTTCCCCACTACCGATGTTAGACTAACTGGTCTGTAATTCCCCGTTTTCTCCCTCCCTCCCTTCTTAAAAAGAGGGGTTACATTTGCTACCCGCCAATCCTCAGGAACTACTCCAGAATCTAAAGAGTTTTGAAAGATTATATCACTAATGCATCCACTATTTCCTGAGCTACTTCCTTAAGTACTCTGGGATGCAGCCTATCTGGCCCTGGGGATTTATCGGCCTTTAATCTATTCAATTTACCCAACACCACTTCCCGACTGACCTGGATTTCACTCAATTCCTCCTTTGACCCACAGTCCCCTGCTATTTTCAGGCAGATTATTTATTTCTTCCTTAGTGGAAGACAGAACCAAAGTAGTTATTCAATTGGTCCGCCATATCCTTGTTTCCCTATGATCAACTCACCTGTTTCTGACTGCAAGGGACCTACATTTGTTTTAACTAACCTCTTTCTCTTCACATATCTATAAAAACTTTTGCAGTCAGTTTTTATGTTCCCTGCCAGTTTTCTTTCATAATCTATTTTTCCTTTCCTAATTAAGCCCTTTGTCCTCCTCTGCTGGTCTCTGAATTTCTCCCAGTCCTCTGGTATGCTGCTTTTTCTGGCTACTTTGTACGCAATCATCCTTTGCTTTGATACTATCCCTGATTTCCCTTGTTATCCACGGATGCACTACCTTCCCCGATTTATTCTTTTGCCAAACTGGGATGAACAATTTTTTGTAGTTCATCCATGCAGTCTTTAAATGTCTTCCATTGTATATCCACCGTCAACCCTTTTAGAATTAATTGCCAGTCAATCTTGGCCAATTCACGTCTCATACCCTCAAAGTTACCTTTCTTTAAGTTCAGAACCATTGTTTCTGAATTAACAATGTCACTCTCCATCCTAATGAAGAACTCAACCATATTATGGTCACTCTTGCCCAAGGGGGCACGTACAACAAGACGGCTAATTACCCCTTCCTCATTACTCAAAACCCAGTCTAAAAATAGCCTGCTCTCTCGTTGGTTCCTCTACATGTTGATTTAGATAACTATCCCGCATACATTCCAAAAAATCCTCTTCCTCAGCACCCCTGCCAATTTGATTAACCCAATATATATGTAGATTGAAGTCACCCATTATAACTGTTTTGCCTTTGTCGCACGCATTTCTAATTTCCTGTTTGATACCATCCCCAACTTCTCTGCTACTGTTAGGTGGCCTGTACACAACCCCCACCAGCGTTTTCTGCCCCTTAGTGTTTTGTAGCTCTACCCATACCGATTCCACATCCTCCAAGCTAATGTCCTTCCTTTCCATTGCTTTAATCTCCTCTCTAACCAGCAACACTACCCCACCTCCTTTTCCTTTCTCTCTATCCCTCCTGAATATTGAATATCCCTGGATGTTCAGCTCCCAGCCTACGTCACCCTGGAGCCATGTCTCCGTGATCCCAACTATATCATAATCATTTAATATCTAACTGCACGTTCAACTCGTCCACCTTATTACGAATACTCCTTGCATTGAGACACAAAGCCTTCAGGCTTGTCTTTTACAACACATTTACCCCTTATACAATTTTGCTGAAAAGTGGCCCTTTTTTGATTTTTGCCCTGGTTTTGTCTGCCTGCCACTTTACCTTTCACCTTGCTACCTAATGCTTCTACCCTCATTTTACACCCTCCTGCCTCTCTGCTCTTGTACCCATCCCCCTGCCACATTAGTTTAAATCCTCCCCGACAGCACTAGCAAACACTCCCCCAAGAACATTGGTTCCATTCCATACCAGGTGCAAACCGTCCTGTTTGTACTGGTCCCACCTCCCCCAGAACTGGTCCCAGTGCCCTAAAAAATTTGAATCCCTCCCCCTTGCACCACTTTTCAAGCCACGTAATTCAATTTGCATTATTCCTCCTATTTCTACTCTGACTGGGCCCGTGGTACTGGTAGTAATCCGGAGCATTTACTACCTTTGAGGTCCTACTTTTAAGTTTATCTCCCTAGCTCCCTAAATTCACCTTGTAGGACCTCATCCCTTTTTTTTACCTATATCGTTGGTGCCAACATGCACCACGACAACTGGCTGTTCACCCCTCCCCCTCCAGAAATGTTCTGCAAGCCGTTCAGTGACATCCCTGACCTTTGCCACCAGGGAGGCAACATACCATCCTGGAGTCTCGTTTGCGGCCGCAGAAAAGCCTATCTATTCCCCTGACAATTGAAATCCCCTATTACTATTGCCCTTCCCCTCT
This sequence comes from Okamejei kenojei, assembly GCA_035221665.1. Lineage (NCBI taxonomy): Eukaryota > Metazoa > Chordata > Chondrichthyes > Rajiformes > Rajidae > Okamejei > Okamejei kenojei. The sequence continues at coordinate 60,942,956 of CM069132.1, read as the reverse complement.
TTTTTCCCCCCTCATGTGCTGCAGAGCCACCCATGGTGCCATGAACCTGGCTGCTGCTGCATTCCCCTGATGAGCCATCTCCCTCAAACAGTATCCAAAATGGTATACCTGTTTAGGGAGGGAGATGACCGCAGGGGACTCCTGCACTACCTGCCTACTGCTTTGCTGGCTAATGGCCAACCCGTTCCCTTCTTGTCCTCCTACCTTTTGCCTGCGGTGTGACCAACTCACTGTACGTGCTATCCACAACTTTCTCCGCATCGTGGATGCTCCAGTATGAATCCAGCCGCAGTTCCAATCGTTCAATGCGATCTGCCAAGAGCTGCAGCTGGACACACTTCCTGCAAACGTAGTCACCAGGGACACCGACCATCTCCCTGATCTCCCACATGTTGCAGGCTGAACAAACCATGGGGCCAATCTCTTACTGCCATACCTTACTCCCAAATTACTAAAAAAAACACAAAAAACTTATCCTTTAAACTTTACTACTAAATACTGAATCCCTAACTCCCAAGAATCCCTCACTCCCAGAAGGCAGAAATGTAAAAATAGTAAACCCGGGGTTGCACCCAATCAGCTGCTTCCTCGGGTCCTCTTCCACCAATCAGCGGCTTCCTCAAAAAAAACCTACTTCTCCAAATGGAACGTTTATGGATTTGGGTTAAGCCTCTGGAAAACAAGCACCGCGCTCGATTTTTACCGGTCGGGGTCGCTCCAACCCCCTCATCACTTCCTCCACAGCTTACCTGGTCGGGTCGATTTTTAACCTTACCGTCGCTCCTCCCCCTCCTTCACTTCCTCCAACGGCTCCTGTGGGCCTCTGGCCCCGCTCTCGAAAACAAGCCCCGCGCTCGATTTTTAACCTTACCGGGTCGCTCCCTCCCCCTCCTTCCTCCTCCAACGGGGTCCTGTCGATTTTTACTCCTCCCCCTCCTTCATTTTAACCCACCAATTACCGATTTTTAACCTTACCGTGAAAACGGGTGTCGCTCCTCCCCCCCTCCTTCACTTTGGGCCTCCAAGCCCCGCGCTCCTGTGGGCCTCTGGATTTTAACAAGCCCGTGCGCTACGTTTTTAACGGTTACGGGTGACGCTCTCTCCCCTCCTTCACTCTCCCCCCTCTTCACTTCCTCCAACGGCTCCTGTGGGCCTCTGGAAAACAAGCCCCCGCGCTCGTTTTTAACCTTACCGGTCGGGTGTCACTCCTCCCCCTCCTTCGCGTCCCCACTCCTCCAACGCTGGAAAACCCCCGCGCTCGCCACTGGAAACCAAGCCCTTTAACGCTCGATTTTTAACGCGGTCGGGTGTCTCGTGTTCGCTCCCTCCCCTCCTTCACTTCCTCCAACGGCTCCTGTGGGCCTCTGGAAAACAAGCCCCACGCGCCTCGATTTTAAAACCTTACCGTCGGGTGTCGGCTCCTCCCCCTCCTTCACATCCTCCAACGCTCCTGTGGGCCTCTGGTAAAACAATGCCCCGCGCTCGATCACCGCGAGTCGGGTGTCCTCCTTCCCCTCCTTCACTTCCTCCAACGGCTCCTGTTCGCCTCTGGAAAACAAGCCCCGCTCTGTTTTTAAGCCTTACCTTACCGCGTCGGGTGTCGCTCCTCCCCCTCCTTCACTTCCTCCAACGGCTCCTGTGGGCCTCTGGTAAAACAAGCCCCGCGCTCGATTTTAAACCTTACCACCGGTCGGGTGTCGCTCCTCCCCCTCCTTCACTTCCTCAACGGCTCCTGTGGGGCCTCTGGAAAACAAGCCCCGCGCTCGATTTTTTAACCTTACCAGGTCGGGTGTCGCTACCTCCTTCACTTCCTCCAACGGCCTCCTGTGGGCCTCTGGAAAACAAGGCCCCGCGCTCGATTTTTAACCTTATGTGTCGGGTGTCGCTCCTCCCCTCCTTCACTTCCTCCAACGGCTCCTGTGGGCCTCTGTAAAACAAGCCCCGCGCTCGATTTTTAACCTAACCGTCCCTCTCCCCCTCCTTCACTTCCTCCAACGGCTCGGGTGTCGCTCCTCCCCCCTCCTTCACTTCCGGCTCCTGTGGGCGGAAAACAAGCCCCGCGCTCGATTTAACCTTACCTCCGGTTACCCCCTTCACTTCACCTTCGGCTCCTGTGGGCCCTGGAAAACAAGCCCCGCGCTCGATTTATACCTTCACACGGTCGTGTCAGCTCCTCCCCCTCCTTCACTTCCCTCCAACGGCTCTGTGGGGGGAAAACAAAGCCCCGCGCGATTTATCCTTACGGTCGGTTGTCGTTCTCCCCCCTCCTTCCACTTCCTCACGGCTCCTGTGGGCCTTGGAAAACAAGCCCCGCTAGTTTTTAATCTTACCGGTCGGGTTGTCGCTCCTCCCCTCCTTCACTTCTCCAACGGCTCCTGTGGGCCTCTGGAAAACAAGCCCCGCGCTCGATTTTTAACCTTACCGGTCGGGTGTCGCTCCTCCCCCTCCTTCACTTCCTCCATGGCTCTGTGGGGCCTCTGGAAAACAAGCCCCCGCGCTAGATTTTTACGATTTTTTAACCTTACCGGTCGGGTGTCCGGGCCTCATCCCCCTCCTTCACTTCTCCAACGGCCTCCTGTGGGCCTCTCTGTGGCCCAATCAAACTCAATGTGGTCAATTGGAGTAGCTTTTAAAATGAGCAATAATCTCCACACATTTTGCAGCAAGAGCAGACTGAATGTTCAGTGTGAAAGATCCTTCAAATTGTTCAGCCACAAAATAAAAAATGGTTATTTAAAACCTGGTGAGGTTGTGTTACGACCCCGAATGCAGTACTTCAGAGACCGCCTCGTAACATAGTCAAAAACCAGGCTCAAGTTCAAGAAAATAGTATTTTAGTTTGTTAAAACCCAAGCCTGTTCAAACAACCGAGTCAAGGACAAGAATAAACTAATAAACAAAGATTACAGTGCTCCAGCCAGCCTCGCAATGGGCCGTTGAACTAGAGTCTCTAACCTGCCAAAATGGAAATTAACCCTTAAAACAAAATACACGAAAACCCTCAGGTCACCCCTTATTCCATCCCAATTCAATATTAATTGACATGTAGGTAATAATACACAAAGTTCTATGCCATGTGGCCAGGCCTTCCAGCAGTTCATACCAGTCTGTTCATGAGTCAGGTCGACGAAGAGAGGAGAGAGGTTCTGGGAGACCCTGGTATTTAAGCTTTCGATGAGTCACCCGTCACCTGACGCTAGACTTGGCCAATCGGGTACAGGAACCCTTAACCCCTTGATTCCTGACTCCCAGCCCACGGGGGCCTGCACTCAGGATAGAAACAAAAGAGTTAAGTACATAGCATTCACCAGAGAGGGGGGGGGGGGGGGGGGGGGGAAAGTACCTAACACCCCCACCCAAAGATACTGTAATAAGCTTCGGAAGAAAAGAAAGAAACTATTCAGTACTAAAACACTACTACTGGCGCGACAAGGCGTCACCAAGATATTATTCTTAGCCCTGATGTGCCTGAACTCCAGGTTGTATTCCTGCAGCTGCAACTCCAGCTCATCAACCACCTGTTCTTATTCTTCATGTTCTGCAAAAAAACCAAAGGGTTAATAATATCCGTAAACATGACGACAGGGACACTCGAGGAGCCCACATAAACCTTGAAAATGACTCAGAGACATTAACACAGCAAGGGTCTCTTTCCTTTTCTCAATGGTGGAGAGTACCACCTCTGATGGGGATTAAACTTCTTAGAGAAGTACTACGAAATGTGGATTGGATGCCCCACCCCATCTGAATCATCCTGTAAAAGAACCCCACCAACCCCACGATCACTAGCATCCACTGCAGCTCAAAATCAGGTGCAGCAAGCACAGGTGTGCGCACCAGAAGGACCCTCAGTATGATCAAAGGACGTGTTGACACTCAGCGGACCACAAAAGAGCGACCTACTTCGGACTCAGCAAAAATCCGTCAAAGGCGCAGCCACTGCAGAGAAGTATGGACAGAAACCCCCTGTAGTACCCAACCATAGCCAGATACCTACGGAGTTCAGTCCTAGATGTTGGAGCAGGAAATGCGACAATATGTCGCACCTTGTCCTCGAGAGCGCGATCCTGACCCCGGCCCACCATCTTACCCAGATACGTCACCATGGCCTGGCCAAACTCACACTTCCCCAGATTGATCGTTAGGTTTGCCTCCTCTAGTCGACAAAATACCTCCTTCAGATGACCGATGTGCTTTATAGCCAAGACCTGGAGCACACAAACTAAGTCATCAAGGTATGCTTCACAGAAGGACAAACCAGACGATACCTTGTTCACCAGCCGTTGGAAGGTTTGCCGGTGCATTGCGCATCCCAAATGCCATTCACCGTGTACTGAATGAAAGTTTTTCAGGCGTAACGAACGCTGAGATCTCCCTCGCCCGCCTAGTCAAAGGAACTTGCCAATACCCTTTTAGCAAGTCCAACTTAGACACAAAGATGCACTAACCCCATGATCCACACAATCCACCATCCGTGCAAGAGGATAGCAATCGGCTTAGTTACACCATTCACCTTCCGAAAGTCCGTGCAAAACCTGTCCTCCCCATTAGCCTTCGTAGCCAGTAGACACGGAGCGGGAACTCCACGGACTAAACTAGTTCAGCAATTGCAGTCTGCAGCATATAGTCAACCTGACCTCTTAGACGTTGACGCTTGTCAGGGTTGACCCGATAACGGGATGTGCTGTTTAATTTGGCGCAACACCAGCCACGTCAATGTCATGCTGCAGCACAGACGTTTGAGAAGGCACATCTGAGAACAGTGACCCCATTTGACTACCCCACCAAAGCAAGCAGATCATCCCGCTGACTCCAGACAAATGAGACAACCGCAAGGGAAGCGACTCCAAAGCTTCATTGCACAGCTTTCCCTGCGTCACTGCCACCTGACAACCGTGCCTCACCCACATCACCACCCGTGTCAGGGGGCAGCAAAGACGCACTACATACTACACAAGCCAAAACCAAAGGACACAGCTCCTCCCCATACAACCTGTACATGCTCCTGCTCATGGTACTGCTTCAGCATGTTGATATGACAGAGCTGAGTCTTACGCCTCTGATCAGGGGTAACAATAACGTAATCCCATTGCACCAACCTTCTTAACCACCTGACAGGGCCACTATATCGAGCCTGCAGACTGGAAACCAAGAATACGCAAACCACACCACCAGGAACTTTGTCACCTGGAGAAAAATTCCTACTAGAAGCCTTCCTATCGATCCAGCCCTTCATCCTAGACTGAGCAAAGCAAGATTACCCATTGCCAGTCCGCATGCCATCCGCAGTCTCGACCTAAAAGTACAGACGTGGTCTAAAATACTACGTTTTGAATTCTCCTGCAACCATTTCTCCTTCAGGACCCTCAACGGACCACGAACAGTATGCGCAAACACCAGGTCAGCAGGACTGAACCCTAAAGACTCTTGCACAACCTCACGCACACGCAAAACATAACGAGATGAACCCCCTCATCCCAGTCTTTTTCAAACTCCAGGCAGTAAGTCCTCAACATGGACGAGCCCCCATTTTGTTACGACTCCCGAATGCAGGTACTTCAGAGCCGCGTAACATAGTCAAAAACCAGGCTCAATTTCAAGAAAATAGTATTTTACTTCGGAGTCACGTGAGTGACTACGTGAAGACCCCGTCCAGCACGCATGCGCGACATTAGCGTTCATGCAGTGCACCGCGACGAACGGGAGTTCAAGGCGCTCCCCGCTACAAATTGAAAAGTCGGGCCGACAGTTAAGTTTACGTGGCCGTGTGTCTTTCTCTCTGTGGTCTTGTGTTCCAGGAAGAATGAGCAAGGCCCGAGGAAAGAAGTCTGCAGCTCGCCCCCGTTCGTCCTTCGTTGAGGAATGCTCTTTGGAGGGGGGGCAAAGCGGCGGTTTATAACTACCGAGCCGAGCCCAGCACCGCTAGTGCTGCCTGAGCAGCGGCTGGAGGTACCTGCAGCCGGAACCGGGCGGTAGTGTCCGAACGTTTCGGATGAAGATGCCTTACCGCTCGAGAGCACAGGCAGCAGCCGCCTAAGCCGCATGGAACGGCTTATGGAGCAATTGCTCCAGCGAGATCTGCTGAGAAGCAGTCAGCAGACCTCGCCAAGGGAGTTCAGGCACTCCCGCAGTGCCTTTTATGGCACTGGCCATTGCTTCACCTTCCTTTGAAGGCAGCATTGGCGACCAGGTCTGGGCTGGTCAAGAAGAGGGGTCACTGGCTGAAGATATCGGGAGTACGCAGGGTGTACAGGAACAGGAAGAGCTGCTGGGTGTGGTTCAACCCGCTACGTGGCCATTCCACAAGCGGGTCGGCCATTAGAGCCGAAACTTGCAGCCAGCATTAACCACTGTCCTCTAAACCCCTACAAGAACAAGTGGTCAATGAGGCTCTTCAACTATATACAGCCCCAGGAAATTGTACATCTTTGAAATGTACCTGCTGTCAATAGCCAAATTTGGGGACATTGGGGCAGAACATCAGAAACCTGGAGTTGAAGCTCCAGAAGATCCTTAAATTCCCTGACTGCAGGAATAACATCTTATGCTCGGTCCATTGATGGTGCGGACATCTCCACAAATCAGCAAGACACATTAAGCTCTGCTGTGCACCACGCAATATGAAATAAATAAATTTGCGAAAGGAGATTATCAAGCCTGCCCTCAACCCTAAATTTGCGGGACTCTGCAAAACACCGGGGTCAGAACCTCCTATTCTGCTCTTTGGGAAAGACCTTCCAAAAAAGGTGAAAGACCTGGAAGAAGAATCCAAGACCTTTGGTCTCGTGAGGGCAGGTTTGGGACCGAGCAGACCCAACAAACCCAGGCGGCAGTACCCCATGGCGTCCACCATCGTCGACCACACTATGGGACTGGTGAAAGCTCGGGTCCGCAACCATTCCCCGTAAGCCTTTTTTAGGCCAGGGCCCAGAGCGGACCCCATGGAAAATGCGCCACCCCCCAACAACATCGAGATCAACATCAACCCTCTACAGCCCAGCAGACGCCTCATCACCCAGCGAAGAGGCAGAAGAAGCACCAATAACCATGGAGGTAGGTGGGTCTGGTTCCTCTCAGCATATGTGCAGTAGGGGCTCTGTACTAACAGGGGGGAGATTGCACTTGTTTTTGGATGCATGGGAATCCATCACTAATGACAAGTATATACTCAGCAGCGTTCATGGCTACAAAATTGACTTTGTCCATAAGATTTTTCCACCAGTTCAGCATATACCCAAAAGGGTATTCACCCTCTCAGTCAAAGAGAAACAAGAGGGTCAAGCTGAACCGATGAGGTTACAAGCAAAAGGTGTCATTGAAAGAACAAAAACATGAACCTTTGGAATTTGTGTCTAATATTTTCACTAAAATCAAAAAAGATGGTGGACGTCGCATCATCATTGACTTAACTACTTTAAACAAGTCTGTCAGGTATATACATTTCAAGATGGATACTTTTGAAACAGCCAGACTATTGGTTCTAGAGGGTACTTTCTAGCAAGCATTGATTTAAAAGATGCCTACTACTCAGTACCCATACACAAGGAGCATCGTAAATACTTAAAATTTATCTGGATGAAACAGCTATGGCAATATAAAGCCTTACCAAATGGGCTAACCTCTGCTCCAAGGTTGTTCACTAAAATCTTAAAACCTGCCTTGGCATTATTGAGGAAACAAAAGCATATAGTCATGGCGTATTTAGACGACATTTTAATAGTAGGGAAAACCTTGGAGACAGCCATTTTGGCAGTCGCAGCCACCAAACGTTTGTTTGAAACTTTGGGGTTTGTCATACATCCAGAAAAATCCAATCTTACAACCGTCCACTGCCATGGACTATCTTGGATTTACGATAGATACTGTTCGCATGATTGTAACTCTGCCAAAGGGGAAAGCATCAGAATTGGCGCTATCATGCAACAAACTCATGAATAAACATCAGCCAACCATACGGGAAGTAGCTAGAGTTATTGGCAAAATGGTAGCAGCTTTCCCAGCTGTACAATTTGGGCCTTTGCACTATCAAAATTTGCAAAGAGCTAAAGTGCATGCACTAAAGCAAAACTCAGGTCACTTTGACCGAGCTATGAGTTTAACTGCTGAATCCATTCCAGAGTTACAATGGTGGGCGAGGAATGTAAGACTCAGCTCCAGTCCCATAATGATCACCAACCCAGTATTAACCATTCAAACGGATGCCAGTGCTTTGGGCTGGGGAGCAACTAACATGCAATCCAGCACAGGGGGCAGATGGAGTAAATTTGAATCATCTTGCCTACAGACACGGGGTATCAACTATTTAGAAATGTTGGGTGCGTTTTATGGGTTAAAAAGCATATTCATGTAATACGCATCATGCACATGTCCGGTTGCAACTAGATAATACCACAGTGGTGGCTTATATCAATCACATGGGTGGTGTAAAGTCGATATCGTGTGACAATTTGGCCAACCTAATCTGGCAATGGTGTGTTGAAAGGCATATTTGGTTATCAGCAACTTACCTTCCAGGTAAGCAAAATACAGTGGCAGACACCAGGTCACGTAGATTTAATGATAACATCGAATGGATGTTAAATCCCCAAAGTGTTTGCTGAAATTACAAAGCAATATGGCACACCAGATATCGATCTATTTGCATCCAGGCTGAATCACCAGGTACCAACGTATGTCGCTTGGGAACCAGACCCTGAGGCAGCAGCAGTTGATGCATTCTCGCTGCATTGGGGGAAAATGTTCTTTTTTGCTTTTCCTCCCTTCTGCCTCATCAGTCGGGTATTACGCAAGATTCAATTGGATTCCGCTTCAGGAATCTTGATAATACCTGACTGGCCTACACAGCCATGGTTCCCAGTGGCTTTCGACATGGCTGTTGAAACACCGTTGGAATTCCCCAGCAGTCGACAGTTATTAATCCACCCAGTGTCAGGCATTAGTCACCCGTGCCATGACAGAGTCAATCTCCTGGCTTGCAGATTCTAAAAAGACCTCTACTGGGCCTGGGACTGTCTGAGGACGCCATCAACATGATGACCGCATCTCACCGGGAGTCCACCAGGAGACAATACCTGACCAATATAAGAAAATGGGAACGGTATTGCTCCAAAACAGGAACTACCTACACTACAGCTACAGCCACCAGTGTTGTGGAGTTTCTGCTTGGATTACATCGGGAAGGACTCAGCTACAGCGCCATTAATACAGCCAGGAGTGCGTTGTCAGCTTATTTGGTTCCAGCAGCAGGACAACTGACTTTGGGGTCCCATCCACTAGTGGCCAAAATCATGAGGGGCATTTTTAACAACCAATCCCCCTAGGCCTAGGTACACTCAGATCTGGGATGTCAGCATAGTACTGACGTACCTTAGGGGATGGCCACCACCCAGGTCCACTTACTCTGGAACAACTTACACTGAAATTAGTCATGCTCATGGCTCTAGTGTCAGCACAAAGGTACAGTCCCTCCACCTTCTGAGGCTGGACAGCATGACAGAGTCATTGAACTGTATCACATTTCACTTTCAGGGGCTGGTCAAACAAACTAGACCAGGTACCACGCCTCCAGTTATGGAGTTCCGGGCATATTCACCTGACCCACGGTTGTGTGCCAAGACCCATCTCGCCAACTACATAGACACAACATATAACTTAAGAGGGAGAGAAAAAGCCTTATGGATAAGCCACAAGAAGCCTCATGGTCAGGTGACGAGCCAAACCATTTCAAGGTGGCTCAAGCAGGTGCTTAAGTCCGCGGGAGTCGATACTAATGTGTACAAATCTCATTCCACCAGGGCTGCATCTACGTCGGCGGCTAGGCGAATGGATGTGCCTATGGACCATATTCTGGCCAGAGCAGCATGGTCCTCGGAAAGAACTTTCCAAAGGTTTTATAATAAGCCTCTGGCGGAGCCTGCTACATTTGCAGACAGAATTTTAGAGTCTGCAGATAATATTTAATTTAAGCCCGGGGAGCTCTCTGTTTTTTGTTGTTATTAATAAACCTTTTTTGTTCACAAACAGGTTATTGTTGATTGTATAACATGCTTCCTCCCTCTAAGGTCTTCAGGCAGTGAGTGAAGCATGAGCTGGTACACGGTTCGGATTCACAGAGCTTTGAAGTCTTCACGTAGTCACTCACGTGACTCCGAAGTAAAATAGTAAGATTAAAATGAGAACTTACCAGTTTCGAAGTTTGATCTGTATTTTATGAGGAGTTACGATGAGGATTACGTGCCCTCCGCTCCCACCCTCTATTATACAGATCAACTGGTAATTAAGTTCTTATTTTTTCTTTACTTATATTATTTCAATTGTAGTGTTTTCTGTGAATCCACACCGCTGCTTTGAAGAAATGTCGCGCATGCGTGCTGGACGGGGTCTTCACGTAATCCCTCATCGTAACTCCTCATAAAATACAGATCAAACTTCGAACTGGTAAGTTCTCATTTAATCTTACTATTTTATTTTGTTAAAACCCAAAACTGATTCAAACAACCCAGTCAAGGACAAGAATAAACTAATAAACAAAGATAACAGTGCTCCAGCCAGCCTCGCAATGGGCCGTCAAACTAGAGTCTCTAACCTGCCTAAATGGAAATTTCCCCATGGAAGGTTGGTTCAGAAGGTTCAATCTTTGGTGTTAATGGCGGAGTAGCAAGATGGATTCAACAGTGGCTGAATGGGAGATGTCAGAGAGTAATGGTGGATGGCTGTTTGTCAGGTTGGAAGCCGGTGACCAGTGGGGTGCCTCAGGGATCTGTGTTGGGTCCACTGTTGTTTGTCATGTACATCAATGATCTGGATGATGGGGTGGAAAATTGGATAAGTAAGTATGCAGATGATACTAAGATAGGTGGTATTGTGGATAATGAAGTATATTTCTCAAAGTCTACAGAGAGATTTGGGCCATTTGGAAACGTGGGCTGAAAGATGGCAGATGGAGTTTAATGCTGATAAGTGTGAAGTGCTACATCTTGGCAGGACAAATCAAAATAGGACGTACATGGTAAATGGTAGGGAATTGAGGAATGCTGTGGAACAGAGGGATCTAGGAATAACTGTGCATAGTTCCCTGAAGGCGGAATCGCATGTAGATAGGGTGGTAAAGAAAGCCTTTGGTGTGCTGGCCTTTATAAATCAGAGCATTGAATATAGGAGTAGGGAAGTAATGTTAAAATTGTACAAGCATTGGTAAGACCAATTCTGGAGTATGGTGTACAATTTTGGTCGCCTAGTTATAGGAAGGATGTCAACAAAATATAGAGAGTACAGAGGAGATTTACTAGTATGTTGCCAGGGTTCCAGCAACTATGTTACAGAGAAAGGTTGTACAAGTTAGGTCTTTATTCTTTGGAGCGCAGAAGGTTAAGGGGGGACTTGATTGAGGTCTTTAAAATGATGAAAGGGATAGACAGAGTTGACGTGGATAGCTTTTTCCCATTGAGGGTAAGGAACATTCAAACAAGAGGACATGACATGAGAATTAAGGGACAGAATTTAGGGGTAACGTGAGGGGGAACTTCTTTACTCAGAGGGTGGTGGCTGTGTGGAATGAGCTTCCAGCAGAGGTGGTGGAGGCAGGATCGATTTTAACATTTAAAAGTAAAGTGGATAGGTATATGGACGTGAAGGGAATGGAGGGGGTATGGTCTGAGTGCAGGTAGATGGGACTAGGGTAAAAACAAATGGTCGGCACGGACTGGAAGGGCCGAGAGGGCCTGTCTCCGTGCTGTAATTGTTATATGGTTATATGGTTATATTATATGGAAATAACCCTTAAACAAAATACACAAAAACCCTCAGGTCAGCCCTTATCCGTCCCAATTCAATATTAATTGACAAATGTAGGTAATAATACACAAAGTTCTATGCCATGTGGCCAGGCCTCCTGCAGTTCAAACCACAGTCTGTTCATGAGTCAGGGTCGACGAAGAGAGAGAGAGTGCTGGGAGACTCCTGGTATTTAAGCTTTCGATGAGTCACCCGTCACCTGACGCAGCTTGGCCAATCGGGTACAGGAGCCCTTAACCCCTTGATTCCTGACTCCCAGCCACGGAGCCTGCACTCAGGAGAGAAACAAAAGAGTTAAGTACATAGCATTCACCAGAGGGGGGTGGGGGAAGTACCTAACAGGTTGTAACTGCCTGGGAGAACCATAATTTTAAATAATGTGACCTAATTCCTAACAGGAACCTTCTAACAGTGCTTTGTGGCATCTGATGCAGAAAACAATTATAGGCATTATAACAATTTGTGACTGGAAGTAAATTGTCAAATTTCTAGAGTTGTGTGATTCAATCTGGAATTAAAACATTCCATTCCTAAATTAACCAGTTTTTATATACGTCACGCTATAAAATACTGACACAATGCAACTGAATTTGCAGATAATGATCTTTTGCAGATAAAGCGATTGACTAGCACAAAAAAATATTACTGTTATGAAGTGCAAGAGGCCAACATTATGGTAAGAAAATTATTTTTGTTGAGGGGTCACCATCTGGTGAGGGGTCTTTGATCTGAATATTTAATCTGCTTCACCAGGTGGCACCGCACATGACTGCCTTGCCAACAGCTTGTCTCGTCCCTTTCTTTTTTTGTTGTTTTTTGTCTGTTTTTACTTGTATATTTTAGTGTATTTTTAGTTTTTGTATTATGTGAGAGGGGGAGGGTTGAAACTTTTGGGTGAAACTTTTAAAAATCTATTTCCTTGATGGAGGTACGACTTTTTCCGTATCGTATCTCCGTCCACACTGCGGCCTTAACATCGTGGAGCTGGCGGTCCCTTTGTTAGGGATCGACTTCGGGAACTCCAACTGCAGGAGCTTTGACCGCCCCGATCGCAGGAGCCTTGATCGCCCCGTGCAGGGGCTTCGATCGCCGACTGCGGGAGCTTCGATCACCCAACTGCAGATGTTTCGATTGCCCCGACCGCGGGAGAAAAGGAGGAAAGAAGGTATAAATTATTCACAGTGGGGAATGTGAGGTCGCTGAAAAAACAAGAAGGATGTGCTGCCTATACTGGTGAGGACTTGAAGGGAGTGCAGTGATCTCAGTGTTTGCGGGGACATCGCTCCATGAGGACATCCTAGTCTAGTGTGAATGTGGGCGGCTTTCTGACTGTTCAGGTGGACAGGGACTGCAGAGAGAGTGACAGCAGTCGATACAACTCTGATCACATCACGGTGAAGGAGCGTATGTGTGGCCCGGACTTTGAATTGATGGCTGTGTGTTTTTGCTTATACTGTGAGCCCTGGGGATTCTCACACGACACTGTGGTTGCTGTTTAAGTCCATGTTTAATCTTTATGTAGTTAGTAGACGAAGTGCAGACTTGTTGGGTCTGCTCCCCAACGCAATATTCCACCACTCACCCGTTACACAACGCAACCCATTCCCCCAACGCAATATTCCACCACTCACGCATAGCCCCCCCATTGCGCAGGTGCGGCTCATTTCCCTTCAACCCCAGCACTCCGTCCCCCTCCTCTTCACTCTCCCTCTTCTTTCCCCTCTCCTCCTCCCCTCCCCCAATCCCTCCCTCACCTCTCCTTTCCCCTAACCTCAGTCACTCCCTCCCTCCCTCCCTCCCTCCCTCCCTCCCTTCATAGCCTCCCTCCCTCCATAACTCCTCTCCCAGATTTTGAAATTTGGCAAGGCCCCACCGCCGTTGCGAGGCCCCACCGCCGCCGCAACCCCACCGCCGTAGTCTCGATGCCTCCTGGATCGCACGTAGAACCCTGGCCGGGGCCTTGCGGGTAGAAGCCCGTGTCGGAAGAAGCGCCACGGAGGCCGTGAAGTGGGCTTGGCCGCTCGCCCACTTGGCACCACGGAGACGCAGGCAGACACAGATGCAGACACAGACACAGCCCCACCCGCTCTCCAGCCGGCGAAGCATTAGTGATGCTCACTCCGCTCCTTCAGCTTTACAAACCCGTCCCCCCAACAAATTACAAACCCGTCCCCCCAAACCTCACTTGTATCCATCTATTACTTGTGTGCTGCTGTAAAACGGACCCCATGCATACCAAGACAAGTATTCTTTTTGTTCTTTCACTTGCCAATAAATCTGCTGTGTTCATGTACAAGAGGGGTTCACCGACGGGCTGAGTTGCGATCAGCACCACGGACGGAGGCACAGAGAGAGAGGTATGCTGCAGTAAAACTGGACCCCGCTCATACCGAAACAAGTATCGTTTTCATCCTCTCTTGCCAATAAAACTGATTTGCAACTAAACAGTTGAGCCTTTTTCTGTTCTATTAGTCAGATCCTTGAACCTGTTCCCTTGTACCAATTGGGGTCTGAAGAAGGGTCACGACCCGAAGCGTCACCCATTCCTTCTCTCCAGAGATGCTGGAGTAACTCAGCCTGTCCCACTGAGTTACTCCAGCTTTTTGTGTGTATCTTTGGTTTAAACCAGCATCTGCAGTTTCTTCTTACAAGATTCAAGATTCAAGAGAGTTTATTGTCATGTGTCCCTGATAGGACAATGAAATTCTTGTTCTGTTGTGCTGAAGCAAAGCAAGAATTTCATTGTCCTATCTGGGACACATGACAGCTGGGGCTCCCGCCTGACATTGTGCGTCGCTCCAGCTCCAAGAGGCAGCTCAGGCCCGACTCGCTGGTCATGTACTGGCAGAAGTGCGAGTTTGTGCGGGGAGCAGGCAGTCACCAGCAACAACCTGCAGTTTCAAGGGCAGTGGCAGCCTGGTCCGGCAACGAGAGCAGCAACGTCGGAAGGGGAAGAATTAGCAGAGGGTACAGAGACTGCTGCACACCAGGGTGCATAAATAACCACACCAGCAGCACTCCAGGGTTTACAAGTGACCACACCAGCAGCACTCCAGGGAGAAACAGCAGCCTCGCCAGCAACACCCCAGGGTGCACAAGTAACCATGCCAGCAGCTCCCCGAGAAGCAGCAGCAGGTCACCCCAAGGAGCCACTGAAGCGACGGGTTGGTGAAGGCGGATTACGGCGCTCGCACTCCAACCTCAGCTGCCCCTTCTCCCAAACCTGCTTGGGCTTGGACAGTTTCTTCGAGCACCCCGGACTCGAGCCCGAGGTGATCGGGAACGTGGCCAGGGAGAAGTTTGATGCCCATGCCGCCTTCGAAAGCCTTGCCCTCAAGTTTTGCAGCGGGAAAGGCCTGTCCCACTTGTAATGAGTCGAGTCAAACACACATCAAGATACAACACATGTTTATTAACTTGTGTCATTATACTTACAGCATCGGTCTGCAGGACATTACAGTTCCTAGCAGTTACTCATACTGAATGGCGTAGGCAAGCTCTTGGTAATATGAATCACATATCAGGCGCAGCAACTACTAACAAGCACTACAATTGGTTAGTAGGAAATAACGAATCTACATCTTTCCTTGTAGAAACGAAACATTGCATAGATACGTGGGAACATAAGCAATATAGCGATATATAAGCAATATAGGAACCAGAACGTTAATAACGCAAATGGGGAAGTATAGATAGTTACACAAAATCACTGTATCTAATGGGTGGCCTGCTAACCCGTTCGGCACGTGTGCGGTACAAATCCGCCTCACCTCCTTTCACCAGAGAAGTTACAGGGGAAGAAACCGGGGATGTGATCGGGGACCCCCCGGGGAGGGGAGGTGGTGAGATAGGCGAGCTAGGCGGTGAACGCCGTGGGGAGGCTGCGGGGGAAACAGTCTCTGATAGTGAAGCAGCAGGACCGGTAGTGGGAGGGTACACAAAACGCGAAACATCTGGATGTGGAGTTGCAGGGCACGGTTCCTTCACTGGAAGGAGATGTTGACGGTTGCGTCTGTAAATGGCTCTGTCCACTTCAACCAGGTAGGAGCGTGGTTCTTTGGCAGGGCTGTGGATGTGACCCAGACGGCCATAGCCCTTGTTGGTCTAGAGGCAAACCACCTGTCCACTGGTGAGAGGTTTAAGTGGCTTACTGGATTTGTCGAAAAAATGTTTTTGTGTATCGCGTTTGAATTGCAGTTGTTGCTGGTCCGCAGACGGATAACGATCTTGTGGCTGCAAAAGCTGCTGGGATACAGGCAGGGGAGCACGGGTTTGGCGAGACATCAGTCGCTGGGCTCGGGGACCCAATATGGGATCCCTTGCAATGTTCCATAAATTGAGCTGGTCTAGGTAGACGTCCAATTTTACAAGGTATTAGTTGTTTTGCGCTTCGGACGGCTCGTTCGGCGAGTCTGTTGGACTGCGGAAACTCAGGGCTGCTGGTAATATGTCAAAAGTCCCATCATTTGGCAAAGTTTTTGAAAAGCTGGCTGGTGATCTGTCTGCCGTTGTCGGACAGAAGGCGCGCAGGGGAGCCGTGCACGGAGAAATGGCGTTGCAACTTCTCGATAACCGCTTCAGATGTAAGGGTTTGGAGTAGATCGATGTCAAACTAGCCCGAATAAGTGTGGACAAGAACCAGATAGTGTTTCCCATGCCATTTGAATATATCGGTGGCTAACGTGGACAACGGTAGAGGAAGAACCGGGTGCGGCAGTAAGGGCTGCTTCTGCTGATGTGGCATCAGGCTTTTGCAGACAGCGCAGACTTCAGTTTTGTCACATATGTACTTGGTCATACCAGGCCAGTAAAACATGCTTTGTGCCCGCTGTAAGGTTGCCTCCATGCCCGGGTGGCCCCTGTGGACGGCGTTGAAGTACTTGTCCTGGAGGACAGCTGGGACAACTGCCTTGTGGCCCTTGACTATAATCCCATCCTGTAACACCAGTTCGTCGCGAACCAGGAAGTATGGGCGGATTGCAAGCGGGGTGTTGTGTTGTTTATCCGGCCAGTCACGCCGGATGACTGTGGACAGCAATTATAAAGTCTCGTCAGCAGCCGTGTGCTCTGCCAGGCTGCTTAAGTAATCAGTAGGAACATACGATACCTTCATTACTGAGAACTGGTCCTGTTCAGAGAGTTGTTGTTCGCTGGTTTTGCATGGAGCCCTTGATAGCGTGTCAGCTATGTGCATGTCCTTGCCTTTTTTATAGACAATATTGAAAGCAAACCGCTGCAGCTGCATCATCATCCGTTGTAGGTGGGCCGGAGCAGCGTGAATGGGTTTATTCAAAATAATGACCAGCGGCTGGTGGTCTGTTTCTATAGTCACAGACTTTCTATAAATAAAGTCCTTGAATTTTGTGCAGGCAAAAACCACAGCGAGAGGCATAAGAAACAGGCTTGCAGTCACCATCGGTAGTGGTCTGCAGACAAGCAGCGCCAGGTCCGTACTGGGACACATCGCAAGTGAGCATTACTGGTAACTCCAAAGCAAAGTAGGTAAGAGTAGGTGCGCTAGCCAGCTGCAACTTGAGGGCACCAAAAGCTCTTTGGTGCTGCCGATACCAGGACCATGCAGCGTCTTTGTATGTCAGTTCCCGCAGGGGAGCAGATATGTTGCTGAGGTTGGGAATAAATTTCCCCCTGGTGGTTGACCATTGCAAGGAACCTTTGTAGACTCACAACGTCAGTAGTAAGCCATATCTCATTAATAGCTGCAGTCTTTGGTTGGTCTGGTCTGAGACCATCACTTGTGAAGACATGTCCGACGTAGTAAAGTAAAGTAAAGTATCCTTTATTGTCAAATTTTGTTGCCTTGCAGTCATACATTTAATAAAATAACAAAACACACAATAAACACAAATTAACATCCACCACAGTTAGTTCACCAGGCACCTCCTCACGGTGATGGAAGGCAAAAGTCTTAAGTCTTTATCTCTTCCCTCCTTTCCTCTTCCTAGGTAACTTCCTCGAAATTTACACTTCAGGGGATTGAGTTTGAGCTGAATGTCTTTGGCACGGTCCAGTACTTTCTTCAGATTAGCATCATGTTCAGCCAGGTCGCGCCCGTAGTTGAGAATGTTGTCAATAATGATGGCGCATGGATACTCAGCAAACAATTGTTCCATCGTGCGCTGGAAAACTTCGTTGGCAGAGTTGATGCCAAAAGGCATTCTCAGGAATTTGTAGCGGCCGAAGGGGGTGCCGAACGTAGTCTTAGACGGGTCTGGATCCAGTGGAATCTGCAAAAATTTGCTTTTGGCATGCAGAATGGAGAACACTGATGCGTTGCCTATTTGAGCAGCAATTTCCTCTACTATTCGCATAGAGTAGTGCGGGCATTTGATAGCAGCATTGAGATATCTGGGTTTTATGCAGATATGGATCTCCTCGTTTTTTTTTTCATTGCGACCACCATGGTGGAAACCCAGTCAGATGGATCAGTAACTTCAGCAATGACACCCAAGGAGACCATCCACTTGAGCTCATTGTGTACTCTGTCACGCGTGGGATGCAGAACACTATGTGGTGCTCGAACCACAGGAGTGACGTTGAGATCAATAGCAACATGGTACTTGAGGGGCAACTTGTCAAGCTCGTTGTTAAATAGTTCTCTGCATTGAGAGAGTATTTGCTGAGTGGGGCCCTCAGCGAGAAAGAGTCGATGGACAGTATGGCCAAAGTATACTAGGCCTTGATCGTGGCATGCATTGATACTGAGCAGTCTCAGAATCCCCCGAGACGATATAAAACTTTAGGGTATGAGGTTGCGAGTCTATGGTGCATTTAAAATTAGTCTGTCCAAGCGGGTGTAGAACATCTCCCCCGTAGGCCTGAAGTGTAGCCGAGTCCTTTTCAATATGTTCAGCATTACGAATTTAAAAAAATTCAGATAATGAGATGATGTTGCATTTTGCGCCCGTATCAACCTTCACAATCACAGGCCTGTTATTCACAAACATAGTTACCTCAGGGTTAAGTTGCTCATTAGAGGAAGAGAGGAGAGAGTGGATGGCTGAACTGTTATCTGTACTTTCAGAGAGCTGAGCGGAGGATGGCAAGTCAGGCTCTTGGTGTTCGTTATCAGCAAGCTCATGTTGTAACAGGTGCAGGCTCGGCCTTAAGACGGATTGAGTCGCACGGGAATGGCAACATCTTGCAAAGTGGTTGGATTTCTTGCAGAAATTACTGGTTTAAAAGAGGCGTAACATAAAATCTAAAACTAGTGAACTCCTAGATACATACATAAAAAACACAAATATAACAGATGTATGGAGGATTGCTAACCCAGTTGGAAGGGAATACTTTTTTTACCCAATGGTACATAAAACTTATTCATGTATCGACTATTTTTTAGTAGATACAAAATTAATTCCTTACACAACGAATCCTAAATATCATAATAGCATTATCTCCGATCACTCTCTGTTAACTTTTTTCTTAAAAGGAATGCCTAATAAAAAATCGTTTTGGAGGTTTAATCCTCAAATTCTAAATGACCCACAAGGTGGTATATATCTAAAACAACAGATGGAACTTTTTTTTGAGACTAACGACACCCCAGGTATTTCACCCTCTTTATTATGGGAATCTTTTAAGGCATCAATCAGAGGATCTATAATTTCATACCAAGCTGTTCAAAATAAAAAGAATAAGAACGAACATTTGCAGCTAGAAGAACAAATTAGACAACTGGATCTAGATAATGCTAAAGAACCAAACATAGACAAACACAATAAAATAACAATACTGAAATTTATTTAAACAGAATCTTATCTGCAAGAGTTATAAGAATATTTCAAATTACAAAACAGGAAAACTTTGAATTCGGCGATAAACCACACAAACTCTTGGCACGTCAATTGAAAAAACGGGAAAAGGATCATACAATTTCAAAAATTAAATCGGATAAAGGTGAATTGTTAACATTACCTAATGATGTCAATAAAAGATTTGCCCAATTTTATCAACATTTATATACATCCAAAATGTCAGCAGATAGTACCAAAGTTATAAATGTTTTGGATAACTGCAACCTCCCAAAACTTAATTTGCTGGAACAGGAGAAATTAGGAGCTCAGGTCTCAATTAAGGAAATAGAAGAGACAATAAATTCACTTAAGGTGTGCTCGGCTTGATTAAGGGTCAGGTAAGTGTTACGGAGCAGTTCATCTCTTAACTTGTTATTCAGCATACCTCCAACAATCATGTTGCGGATGAGTTCATCGCACAAATCACGAAATTGGCAGCGTGCAGCCATGTGTTTTAATTCGCTAATAAAACATTCTATCAGCTCATCAATCTGTTGCATATGAGCATAAAACTTGATACATTCGATAATGTAGTTCGAGAGGCGGTCACACAACTGTCTGAACTTTGCAAGTAAGACAGCAGGGTCATCAATCGTTTCTCCGGGTACTTGGACCATTCGCATCTAAAACAGCAGGCTCAAATGGGAAACTGTCCGCACATTTCATTGCCTCTGGGCCAGCCAGGTTGACTAATGCAGAAGCACATACATCTGGAGGATCGTTGCAATGAACGATGCAAACATAGTGAATGTAGTCGCACTTGAAAAGGCGCCAGCGTTCAGCAATGTCAGAGTCAAAGATCAGAGGACTAGGATGGCGAGACGAGTTTGCCAATTGGCACATAAAACAAATATAAAAAAACAAAACCCGATCAACATGAAGGAATAGGTAAGACTCACTCTCTTGACACCATGTAATGAGTCGAGTCAAATACACATCAAGATACAACACATGTTTATTAAAGAATGCTTACAGCATCGGCCTGCAAGACATTACAGTTCCCAGCAGCTACTCATACTGAATGGCGTAGGCAAGTGTTTGGTAATATGAATCACATATTAGGCAGAGCAACTACTAACAAGCACTACAATTGGTTAGTAGGAAATAACCAATCTACACCACTTGGGCGACATTTTTGACGACAGCCTGAAAAGAGGTTGTCGCGTTATGGTCGGGTCATGACGCGGTGTGGTGCGTGGTGACGCATGGTGACTCCCTGTCGCCCCTGGATTTTGGAATGTTCAAAATCCCCGGGCGACATCTGGGTGTCTCATCATTTTGTGCGCCTTGTCACACGCTGACGTATGCTGTCACGCTGGTGTATGACAGGTGACGCCCAGATAGGGTTGGGGTTAGGGACGACAGATGGGCTGTAAAATATTCTTCCTTCAATGCATGGATTTTAAACATTAATATATTTAAATTAATACAATAAAATCAATTGAAAAAATGTCTGAGTCCAGTTTTATTTACAGATGTATTTGTCCGCTTCCAGATCCAATCACCATCTCTAACTTTTCACAGGGATGGATTCAGTGAGTGTAGACTGAACTGCCCTCTCCTCTCCACCCCCCCTCTTTCCTCCTCCTGCCCCAATCCCCCCTTCCCCACTCCCCCCCACCTTTCTCCCCACCCTCCCTTCTTCTCTTCCCCCCGCTCCACTCTTCTCCCCCTTCTCCACTCCCCGCCCTCCCCTCACATCCCCTTCTCCCCCTCTCCCGTCCATCTCCCATTCTCCAATCACCTCCCACTTTCCCCAATGCCCCTCATTTGTGGACCCAGCCTGTGACAGCTAGATCCCACTAATAGTACTGCACAAAGGCCTCATAATCTGTTTTAGTAACATTGACTATGGGATAAATGCAGACTTTGGGAACAACACCCCCCCACCACCTTGGGCCCGGCGGGGGGGAAAGCGAGGGCGGAGGGGGGGTAGAGGCGCGGGGGGTGGGAAAGGTGGGGGCGAGGGGCTGGGAGGTATGAGGGGCTGGCGGGGGGTTGAGGCGAGGGCACGCAGCGGGGAGGGAGGCGGGGACCCAGCCAGTGCCAGGACTGGGTTGAGATTCAACGGCAGCGGACCAGCTCCCTGGACGCCGTGGATGGAGGCTATGGTCCGGGCGGGCAGATAATGCAGCCCCGGGCCCGGAGAAGCGAGCACTCCTTTTTTTTTCAACATCATCCCGTGTGCCAGATTGGACCCTTCGCGGGTAGTTTGACACCCCCGATATAAAACAAACAGATTCCCCCTGCCTGCAACCCAATATTTCATGGTCCCACTTACCCAATCTAGGCCCAAGGTGTTGGGGCAATGCAGTGAAAATGGTGGCAATCTGATCCCGCCCACTGCACACGTGCGGAGAGACGGCGTAATTTTGCGTCGCTCCTGCGTCAGCGGCTTCCCCCAACTGCGCAGGCATGGATGGTTGCAAATATATTTTTTCCCCCCAAATGATCCCGCAGGCCGGAACCAGAATTTCCCGTAATTCTTCAAGGTGGAAACACTGATTGCACTCCGATGTTTTTTTTTCTCGGGATATTTTTTAATCTTTAAAAAAAAGGGGTTGCGACCGCATCCATCGCACCCCCCTTCGGACGGCCATGCAAGACAATGCTTGCTCCTTTGTCCATAACTTATTAAAGTTCCTTTGTTCTCAAGTTTGTCAGGCAACTGAAATTAACTCCCTGTGAATAGCATCCTGATAACATCCTGATACAAATGGCAGATCAGAGGAAAATTCATCCTCAGATATGGAGCAAACTATATTACATTCAGCAACCATATTACATTCAGCTTATCTTCCTAGAAAATTATCCCTATAATGATTTTCCAAGACCCAAACCCTTTTCCCCATTGAATACCATGTTGAAAATGGAGTTGTGTTACTGTGCGAAGTTCTTCTCTCAACAGTGAAACCCCCGTGGGTGTGTTGTCAATAGATATGGGAATTTTGATTATATTCTCAGCAGAAGAAAAAAGGTTGTCGCTTTATTAACCAGTAATGGATGTTATATTGTTTAATAAAGTATAATTGTACACCATCAAGGGATTATCTTGTCAGCGTTCAAAGCAGAGCCATTAAATGACCCCCATCTGGCAGTCTGTGATCATGGCAAGAATCAATGGAAGAGATTATTTCTTCATTTCCAAAGCAAATTCCTTCAGTGACCGCCTGCTCTTAACTGGCAATCTGCCATCATTGTCCTTGGTAAACGTGTATATATTTGCTGTTTTTTTTTTAACGTAAATCCCACATGAGCAAACTTTTATTCAGCATCTCAACATTTTTGGTTGTCTCTTACGAGTTCCATAAGGGCGAATTTCTATTATCTGAACTGCTGTAAAATGGGATACACTGTGGTCCCTTCCTCCAAAAGATAAAGTGGGTTTTTGTGAGACAAATATTCCTTTGCAGTTATTGATGTTATTTTTTTTTTAATTGCAGGAAGGGAGAGCAAGGATCTCTAAATTATGCACAATGTTCAACAAAAAATCTTAAGTTTTAATGCATCTTAATTTTCCTTCCAAAGCAGTTCACAGTCAAAAAACTTGCTTGAAAATAGGCATCATTCTGCAAGCAGCAGTCCTAAATTGATCATGTGCTCTGATTCCAGAGTGGGAGTATGACCTTCTTAGCAGAAGCTCTTTGCAAAAATCAATTAGTTATAATGTGTTAATCACCATTGTGATGAAACTAAGAAGGCATCCCATCTGCTATCAATTAGGTCCCTCAAATGACAACAGTGACCAGAAAATATATAGCTTATACTAAAATAAAATCTGTTAGAAATATTTAGAACCTCAGGTAACTCTGTGGAAAGAAAAACAGTTAATGTTTCAGGTCAATGGCCTTTCATCAGAGCTGAGGAAAATAATTAGGTTAAACAAATTTTAGGTTGCAAAGAATGGGAGAAGAAACAGAGAAAGAAAAATGAAATTAATTGGATGGAGACCAAGAGATATTGAATGGCACAGTATTTGATGGTGCTTGCTGAAAGTGGGTGGAATAGGAAGTATAAATGCCAAAAGTTTAATAACATCTGAAATTGCAGAAGATGAGGGTAGAATAAGAAAACTATGCATGTTGGAAATATGAGACACAACATTGGAACCAATGATTGCATATGGCCTAGAATTAGAGTAAAGCAAACTTCTAGTGTTAATGCTACTTACTTGTTAAAATACAAGTAATAGGATAACACCAGGTAACTTAATCAAAATAGGATTCCAAATAAAATTCATCAAGATCAACCTGTTGCTAGAATGCATAAGTTTAAGGTGAGGAGTCAGAGAGTTCGGGAAGGGCTCTGAGGAGAAATTATGGCTAACATATCTTTCCCTCTCAATCCCATTCTTGGGTCTTCTCATAACCTTTGACACCCAAACCAATTAAGAATCTGTCAATATCCACTTTAAAAATACCCCATGACTTGGCCTCCACAGATGTCTATGGCAATGAATTCCACAGATGCACCCCTTCTGACTAAAGAAATTCCCCCTCATCTCCTTTCTAAAGGTACATCTTTTTATTCTGAGGCACGCTGGTCCTATACTCTCCCATGAGTGGAAACATCCTCTCCACATCCACTCTATCCAGGCTTTTAACTATACGGTAAGTTTCAATGAGATTTCCTCTCATCCTCCTAAACTCCGGTGAGTACATGCCCAGAGCCATCAAATGCTCATGACTTTCCCAGTCTACCTGCATATTGAAATCCCCCATAACCACTGTAACATGGTGTTCCGTACATACCGATTGTATTTCTTTATGTAATTTGTACACTACATCCTGGCTGCTGTTCAGAGGCCTATAGATCATTTCCATAGTCTTTTTAACTTTGGAGTTTACGAACTCTATCCACAAGGATTCTACACCTTGTGATCTTATGTATTATCAGAATTACAATTTAGTGATCTAGCCTTATTACTTCATGCAAATAGATTTCACATGGAAAACATAGGCCCACATACCCAGGCAGATACTAAATGTTCTCTTGATTGGCTTTAATGAATGGGGAAATAGTATGGAGTCAAATTAAGTGCAGAGAATATTGGCAAAATATCATCCATGTGGAAGCTCATTTTCAAGACCACCTACTTAGTTTAGGTCTGAGGTTGATGTTGAGAATGCAGATTTCCTAATTAGGGATATTATTTAAGGCACTCTTTCTGTTTTTATATTTACCTACGCATCCTTGATCAACACCTTGCAGGTCGCAAGTTATTTTGAAATGGTTATTGTAGATTGGCTATTGCATGCTAGTCAATTATAGTGCTTGTTAGTAGAAGATCTGCCTAGTACGTGCTTTATAGTATCAAGAGCTTGCCTAAGCTAGCTGGTAGATGTACCAGCTCGGAGCTGTAACGTATTGCAGATCCTATGCTGTAAGTGATTTAATAAATATGTGTTGTATCTTAACGTGTGTTTGGGTCACTTCATTACATGGTGTCAGACAGTTAATTTTACCCACTCTGTCATGTTTATTGGGTTTTATTTTCTTTTGATTTAGTTTGTGCCTTTATTATCTCCATTATGGCTAATTCGTGTCGCCGCCCAAGCCCTTTGATCTTTGATTCAGATTGCTGAACGATGGCGTCTTTTCGAACGTGACTACACTCATTATGCTCGCATTGTTCATCGTAATGACCCCCCTGAAGTGTGTGCATCTGTTTTGCTTAATCTTGCGGAACCTGAGGCAATGAATCTTGCCAACAACTTCACTTTTGCTCCTGCTATTTTGGATGACAACGGTCAGGTCCATGTACCTGCAAAAACAATTGATGACCTGGTTTTTGCTAAGAACGTTCAGAGAGCTGTGTGATATGCCTTCAAACCATATTATTGAAAGAACCAAGTTCTATGCTAGTTTACAACAAATCGACGAACCTATTGAACGATTTATTAGCGGCCTGAAGCACATGGCTGCACGCTGTCGATTTCGTGATCTATGCGATGAGCTTGTACATGATAAACTGGTAGATGGAATGCTTGATAGCAAGCTGAGAGCTGAGCTTCTTTGAAACACAGAATTAACCCTTGACCAAGCAGAACATGCCTGCCGCATTTCCGAGATAACGTCTCTCCACACAGATCTAGTGCGTTTCAGTCCCCGCCCGCAGCACAGCGTTAATCTTACAGACTCCTCCTCTCGCAACCCCCGACCCGGGTCTGCCGTTCGTTGTCAAAATTGTAACTATTTCCATGCGAAAGGTCGTCAGTTCTGTGTTGCCTACGGAAGAGCTTGCAATTTCTGTAAGAAATTAAACAATTTTGCTCGATGCTGTCATTCCCGTGTGACTCCTACTGCCTCAAGGATAAGCCTGCACCTGCTTCAACAGGAGTTCACTGATACTGACTCCCAAGAGCCTGGGTTATCGTCGCCCGCTTGGCTCTCAGACAGGGTAGATACCAGTTCTGCCATCAACTCCCTCCTCCCTTCGACTAACGAGCTACTTGACCCTGAAGTAACTATGTTTGTGAATAACAGGCCTCTTCTCGCCAAGGTGGACACTGGCGCAAAAGTCAACGTCATCTCATTAAGGGAGTTCCAAAAAAATTTGTAATGCTGAACGTATAGATAAGGACTCTGCAATGCTTCGGGCTTATGGGGGAGAGGTTCTGCACCCACTTGAAAAAGCAAATTTAAAGTGCACTGTAGATGAACAGCCTGCATCTTGCAGTTTTACATTGTTAAAGCAAATTCAGTGACTTTGCTCGGTATCAATGCATGCACCAATCTAGGCCTGGTGCACGTTGGACGCACTGTCCACAAACTCTGCCTCTCTGATGAGCCCACTCAGCAACTACTCTCTCAATACAAAGACCTGTTTAATGATGAACTTGGCAAGTTGACTGTCATGTATCGCATTGCTGTTGATCCCAAAGTCACATGTTGGTCCGAGCGCCACATCGTGTCCCACAGGCCATGTGTGTCAGAATACACGCTGAACTCAAATGCATGGTCTCCATGGTTGCTAAAGTAACTGACCCATCTGACTGGGTTTCCATCATGGTCGTTACAACTAAGAAAAACAAGGAGGAGATCCGTTATCACTGCCATCAAGCACCCACATCACCCAATGTGAACCACAGAAGAAGTCACTGCACAGATTGGCAACGCAGCAGTATTCTCAGTCCTGGATGCCAAAAGCTCCTTTTGGCAGATTCCACTAGACCCAGACTCATCAAACCTCACTACGTTTGGCACCCCATTTGGCCGCTTCAAATTTCTAAGAATGCCTTTCGGCATCAACTCCGCTAGTGAAGTTTTCCAGCGCACTATGGAACAATTGTTTGCAGAGTACCTGTGCGCCATCATTGTTGATGATATTCTCGTCTACGGTCGCGACCTGGCTGAACATGTGACTAATCTGAAGAGAATACTTGACCGTGCCAAAGACATTCAACTTAAACTCAATCCACTAATGGTTTTGAGTTCCTGAGGTCACTTACGTCGGACATGTTTTTACCAGCGACGGTCTCAGACCAGATCCACTGAAAACTGCAGCTATCAACAAAATGCCGGTTCCTACTGATGTTGTGAGTTTGCAACGATTCCTCGGTATGGTTAACTACCTGGGTAAATTTATTCCCAACCGCAGCGACATATGACCCCCCCCCCCCCCCCGCGAGAACTGACACACAAGGACACACATGGTCCTTGTACCCGCAGCACCAAAGGACTTTCGACACTCTCAAACTGCAGCTGGCTAGCGCACCTACACTCGTCTACTTCAATCTGGAGCTGCCAGTAACGCTCACCTGCGATGCATCCCAGTATGGGCTAGGCGCTGCTTGCCCTCAGGCCACTACTGACGGCTATTTCAAGCCTGTGTCATATGTATCCCGTACACTAACTGAGACTGAACAGCGCTACGCCCAGATCGAAAAGGAACTGCTCGCAGTGGTTTTCGCCTGCACTAAATTCAAGGATGGTCACCATTTTGAACAAACCAATCCATGCTGCCCCAGCATGACTGCAGCGGATGCTTATGTAACTGCAGCGATTTGATTTTAACATAGTCTATAAGACAGGTAAAGACATGTACATAGCAGACACGCTATCCAGAGCCCCCGCAGAACCAACGGACAACAAATCTCCGAACAGGATGAATTCTCAGTCATGAAGGTCTCGTTTGTGCCAACTGATCATTTAAGCAGCCTAGCTGAACACACGGCTGCTGATGAGACTTTACAATTGCTGTCCACTGTCATCCCGCGCGGTTGGCCCGACAAACAGTCCAACACCCTGCTCGAAATACGCCTCTACTTCCTGGTTTGCAATGAACTAGTGCTACAGGAAGGAATCATAGTCAAGGGCCACAAGGCAGTGGTCCCAGCCGCCCTCCAGAACAAATACTATAACGACATCCACAGGGGCCACCCCGGCGTGGAGGCAACCCTCCAAAGGGCGCAAAGCATGTTTTACTGGCCCGGTATGACCAAATACATACGCAAAAGAACCGAAACGTGCGCTGTCTGCCAAAGCCTGACACCATATCGGCAGAAGCAGCCTTTACTGCCTCAACCAGTCCCCCCCTCCGTGGTCCTCGCTGGCCACCGACATCTTTGAGTGGCACGGAAAGCACTATCTGGTTCTTGTTGACTCTTATGGCCCTATCCCAGGGTACGAGTTCACTCCAAGAGCTCTCCCGCGTTTGCCCTGATTCGAACTCGGGGATTTACGGTAATGGCCGCTCGTCGGTACTCAGGGCTCTCGTGGACATTTTTCAACATGTCCAGAACATGTTGAAAATTCTTCACGAGTCTTCCCGAGCTTACCTGCCGTTAGCGAGTCTTCCCGAGTACCTGCCATTAGCATTACGAGCCGTTAAGAGACGTCCCCGAGCTCCGACATACCTGCTACGTTCATTCTCCATGCTTACCACGAGTTTGATTTTTTTTTTAACTTGTGAGAGCTCTTGGAATGAGCTCGTCCCGTGGGACAGGGCTATTACTCGGGCTGGTTCGAAATAGACCTACTGCAAACCATTTCTTCGGAGGCATAGATTGAGAAGCTGCAACGGCACCTCTCCGTGCACGAATCCCCTGCACGTATTCAGTCCGACAACGGCTGACAGTTCACCAGTCAAGCTATTAAGAACTTTACTAAACGATGGGACTTTCAACATGTTACCAGCAGTCCCGAGTTCCCACAGTCCAACGGACTCCCCAAACGCACCGTTCGGAGTGCAAAACAACTCATGGAACGATCATACCTTGCCAAATCAGACATATACCTGGACCTGCTCAATCTACGGAACATTGCACAGGATCCTATACTAGGTTCTCCAGTCCAACGACTGATATCTCGCCAAACCCGTGCTCCCCTGCCTGTCTCCCAGCAGCTGTTGCAGCCACAAGTTCGCTCCCCGCCTGCGATTCAGAAACAACTACAATTTAAATGTGCCACACAGAAGCGGTTCTTTGACAAGTTCAGCAAGCCACTTAAACCTCTTCAACATGGACAAGGGGTACGTCTGCCAACCGACAAGGGCCATGCACACCTGGAACACATCCGCGGCCTTGCCAAAGAGCCACGTTCATACCTGGTCAAAGTGGACGGAGTCATCTACAGACGCAACCGTCAACACATCCTTCTGGTGAAGGAACCGCGTCCTGCGACTCCATATCCCGATGCCCCGTGTCTTGTGCTCCCTCCCACAGTCGGTCCCGCTCCCCACCACCAACCGTCGTTCTTACCGGGGTCTCCCTGCGTCATTTGGCGCCTGGCTCGCCTATCCCGTCTCCCACCCTGCCTGTCAGGTCGCCAGTCGTTTCCCCACTCCCCTCCCCGGTCTCTTCTCCCATGAAAGGAGGCGAGGCGGTCTTGTACCGCACAAGGGCCGGACGGGTTTGTAGGCCATCCGTTAGATATGGCGATTCTGTGTAACTTTGCAAGTGTACTCTTAACATTCTGCTTATATTGCTTAGCCACCGATGTTTCTTTATTTTTACAAGAAGAGATGTAGATTGGCTATTGCATGCTAGCCAATTATAGTGCTTGTTAGTAGTAGCTCCACCTAGTACGTGCTTTATAGTAACAAGAGCTCGCCTACGCTAGCTGGTAGATGTAGCAGCTCTGAGCTGTAACGTATTGCAGATCCTATGCTGTAAGTGATTTAATAAATATGTGTTGTATCTTAACGTGCGTTTGGGTCACATCATTACAGTTATTCAAAGAGGAATACATAATTTTCTATGGAGATTGAAGGCTGAGAGGTGACCAAATAGAAGCATATAAAATTATGAAAGGAATTTATAGTATAGGTAGTCAGAGTTTTTGTCCCAGGGTGGAATGGTAAAATACTGGAGGGCTTAGATTAATGGTGAGGGGGAAAAGGTTAATGGAGATGTGCAAATTATCTTACACAGTGATAGGTGCCTGTAACGCACCACCAGGGGAGGTGGTAGAAGCAACTACAATAGCAAAGACATTTAGAATGGCAGGGAATGGAACAATATAGGTCATGTATAGACAGATGGGATTATCTACAATGGCATCATAGCCTTTGTATACATCATGGGCTGAATGTCCTGTTCCTGCTATGTTCTGTTCTATGTTTTACTCCTCAGCACATTTGTGGTGTTGCTGAGTATCACAAAGATCACTTGCTTTATTCAGAAATGTTCGTAATCTTTGCCCTGACAACCCAAGAAGACTCTTGCCAATACCATTTTACCCTTGCATGGGGACAATTAGAAATTTATTAGCATTTGGAAGCAGTTGAACGTTAAATTAAGCAACTTTTAAAATGTTAAATTTTTAGTGGATTATATTCGTAATCCAGGAGTTACGTTGCAGGATTCTATTTTGTTGGAATTTTCAATTGCCGATAGGAAATTCAGTACAACAGCTGAATCCAACAGGCTGTGGTCTATTGAAAAGGACTAGTTTCATAGTTGCATGCATTGTGTTAATATCCATATTCAGAATCTAATATTAAAATTCTAAGATCCCGAATTAAGGGCATTTGCTTAGTTCTTCAGCAATGACACCTATACCATTCGCTTCTCTCCTCCATAGCTTTCTGTGTATTCAAACAATTCTGAACAGATATGACTCATTCGATGTAGTTGCTTTATTGGCTTTGCCATTGTTTTTACAGTGACTTACTGTACATCAGTTATGAACAAACTCAGCCATTGTAATCTAAAAATATGACCATGTTGTGTAAGGTATGATTTCAAAAATAGAATTTACATTGTTTTAATTTAATGATGCATTGAATATTTTTAATGTGAAGACATTTTTTACTAATTTATTTCTGTATATATTTATCATGATATTAAATATATATCTCTATTGTCTGTTTTAACTAAATGCACCCCCAGATGTTGAACAGATTAATTCGCATTCTGATGGGAACAGTCAACCATCTGAACTGTGCTTTTATGTTTCATATTTTTGAAGTTTATTTAAAAAATGACTTTAAATGTAATTCATTCCCACTTTTACAATACTTTTTTCCTTTATAGAAAGATAGTAATATTACAAGAGGGACTACCAATATATATGAATAATCAATAAAATACTAAATGCCATTTATAGTGTTTATAGCTTTTTTTGTCAAGTGCAAAATTTACCAAAACAGATTACATAATTTTTTTTTTTAATGCAGGAGGGACAGTGCCTGGGTGAGGTCTACATTTATCAATTGTCCTGGAAATAGGACCAGCATAGCTTAAATTATTTGCTGATCCTCTAAAATGTATTTGGCAACATCCACACATTTGAAGGACAATAAAGAGAAAATGGTTTTGCTAACCTGATAAGTAATTTAATCTACTGTCTAAAAAGCAAGAGGAATACGAAACAGCTAACAAAATTCAACCTTCCAGGTCTTTGATCCTCCTTTGACACCCAATCTTCACTCTGCATGTAATTTAGCAGAAATTGCATTCTCTGGGATCTCTGGGATGTTGTTCTTTTTTATAAACTATTAAGAGAGATTTGAACAGCAATCTAATCTGGCCTTGTTCTGAACCACAGACTCTACTGACAGGTTACAAGTCTGAAAAGCCAAAAATTTAACAATCCTGTTTTCTCTAGATGCCTTCAGAGTGCATTATTCAAATATGTATTTTGATGTCTGGCCATGTGCAACTGATGTAGCAGTGAATGTGAAGGGGGATACAGGATTCAGAACTGTATCTTATGTTATCCAGTGATACAGGGCTTATGTTGTGGCAATGAAATTCATGCAGAACAAAACAGAATTGCACCATCCCTAAGCTTGAAAATAACTTTCCTCAATTGTCTCCATATTCATCTTCCTATAAGAATGACTTTTCTAAATAGTCAAGGATTCTTGTTTCCGAGTCTTTCTCCACTTTAAATATCTTCCCTTTGAATATTATTGGTAAGATTTTGAATGTTGATTAAGAGGAAGGGTTCATGGATGCTGATGTTTCTGAGTTAAACAGGCTAATAGACAATGACAAAAATCTGTGGAACCTGCAATACTTACTAAGACTAGGTTTTCAGTGAGAAAAAAAGACTTTTTTAAACATAATAAGCAGAAAATATTATACAGCAATTCAAGAGGAAAAGAGATGCACCAAGAACCACGATTTGGTGGATAAAAAAAGAGATTAGAATAAAACTGAAATCTAATTGGAGTTAATAAATAGTAAAATCAGTAAATTGGAAAACATAGAAACCTATAAAATAAGTGCAGGAGGAGGCCATTTGGCCTTTCAAGCAAGGACCACCATTCATTGTGATCATAGCTTTTCATCCACAATCAGTAACCCTTGCCTGCCTTCTCCCCATACCCCTTGATTCCGCCAGCCTCTAGAGCTTTATCTAACTCTCTTTTAAATTCATTCAGTGAATTGGCCTCTACTGCCTTGTTTGGAATATAAAGAGGATAGTTGATCATTTTAAAGGAAATAGAAACTGCTTTAATAAATATATTGTGCCTTGGTCAAAAGGTCAAGAGTGTTTAATTGTCATATGTACTGACAACAAAATAATGAAATTCTTAGCTGCAGCAGCATAACAGGCCTGTAAAACACAATCGACATTCATAATATCTAATGAATTAAAAATTCAATATTGGTCATAGAAGACATATAGTGATGGAGGGGTGTTTCTTTGACTGGAAATCTGTGACAAGTAGTGTTCTGCAACTGGTCAGTGCTGGGATCTCTGTTTAGTTTAGTTTAGAGATACAGCGTGGAAGCAGGCCCTTCTGCCCACCAAGTCCTTTACCGACTTGCGATCCCTGCACACTAACACTTTGCGAGGTTATCCACTTTGGTGGCAAGAACAGGAAGGCAGATTATAATCTGAATGATGTCAGATTAGGAAAAGGGGAAATACAACGAGACCTGGGTGGCCTTGTACATCAGTCACTGAAAGTAAGCATGCAGGTACAACAGGCAGTGAAA
The DNA here is from genome assembly GCA_035221665.1 of Okamejei kenojei. Taxonomy (NCBI): domain Eukaryota; kingdom Metazoa; phylum Chordata; class Chondrichthyes; order Rajiformes; family Rajidae; genus Okamejei; species Okamejei kenojei. The sequence goes on along the minus strand of CM069132.1, from coordinate 60,909,955 downwards.
AAAGCTAAAGGCATGAGACCACACCTGGAGTATTTTGTACATTTTTGGTCTCCTAATTTGAGGAAGGACATTCTTGCTATTGAGGGAGTGCAGCGTAGGTTGATGGGGTTAATTCCCGGGATGGCAGGACTGTCATATGATGAAAGAATGGAGCGACTGGGCTTGTATTCACTGGAATTTAGAAGGATGAGAGGGGATCATATAGAAACATATAAAATTATTAAGGAATTGGACACGCTAGATGCAGGAAACATGTTCCCGATGTTGGGGGAGTCCAGAACCAGGAGCCACAGTTTAAGAATAATGGGTAGGCCATTTAGATCTGAGATGAGGAATTTTTTTTTCACACAGTTGTGATTTTCTGGAATTCTCTGCCTCAGAAGGCAGTGGAGGCCGATTCACTGGATGCATTCAAAAGAGAGTTAGATAGAGCTCTCGGGGCTAGCGGAATCAAGGGATATGGGGAGAAGGCAGGAACGGCGTACTGATTGTGGATGATTAGCCATGATCACATTGAATGGCGGTGCTGGGTAGAAGGGCCGAATGGAATGCACCTATTGTCTATGTATCTATTTATGTGTCCCACACAATAGGGACAATTTTTACCAAGCCAATTAACCAACAAACCGGTACACCTTTGGAGTGTGGAAGGAAACTGAAGATCCTGACTACAGGTGCTGTCTGTACGGAGTTTGTACGTTATCCCCAATGACCTGCATGGGGTTTGTCCAGAGATCTTCGGTTTCCTCCCACATTCCAAAGACGTACAGGTCTGTAGGTTAATTGGCTTGATATAAATATAAAAAATTGTCCCCAGTGTGTGTCAGAGAGCGTTAGTGTGCGGGGATCACTGGTCAGTCCAGACTCAGTGGGCCGAAGGGCCGGTTTCTGTGCTGTATCTGTTAACTAAACTAAATATATCTGATAATAAGGTATGTAGATCATTGGGTTCTCTTACAGGGCAGATGGAACCCAGAGTCATAGAGTTATACTACAAGGAAACAGACCCTTTGGCCTCTTGGCTGACCAAGATGCCAATTTAAGTTCATTTGCTTGCATTTGACCCACATACTACTGAGTGCTTCCTATCCATGTACCCGTCCAAATGTTGTTTCTGTACATGCTCCAACCACTTAGTCTGGCAGCTTTTCATATATGTACTACCCTCTGTGTGAAAATGCTGAACCTCCGGCATCTATTAAATCTTTTATCTCCCACCTTAAACCTGTGCCTTCAAATGTTCGATTTACCTACCCTGAGAAAACAACATTCACCTTATTCATACTTGCACAAGAGGGAAGGGGTGTATGTGAACTGGAGGGGGACCAATATCCTGGTAGGGAGATTTGCTGATGCTATCGAGGAGGGGTTTAAACTAGCCTGGCAGAGGGTGCAGAGGGGTGATATCCAAAGCAGTAGTATTGCAGACAGGAAAGTTAAGACAAATATGAATGTTAAAGGAAGTAGTTTCTCTTGGCGGGACAGCCTGAGGCAAGGCAGGGAATGAGGATGGTCTGATAGACTTAACTGCATATATTTAAATGCAAAAGCCTGTCAGGTAGAGCAGATGAATTCAGGGCATGGATTGGTGCATGGGTCTGGGATATTGAAATCTTAACAAAACATGGCTGAGATAGGGGCAGGACTGGCAGCTCAATGTTCTAAGGTACAGATGCTACAGATATAATAGAAGTGGAGGTCAGAGAAGGCGTAGTTGTATTTCTGATTAGGGAAAACGTCATGGTGATACTTAGACAGGATATTCTTGGGGGATCATCCTGTGAAACCATATGGGTGGAACCTAAACATAAGAAGATGAATACTTTAATATTATAGGGCCCTCAATAATCAGCTAGAAGTAAGGAACAATTATGTAGGGGGATCATATCTGTAAAATAATAATATGTTTGTAATACTGGGATTGCCACAGTGTAAATCGCTTTGATGGGGAAGTTGTTAAATGTGTCCTGAAAAATTCTCTCAAACAACATGTAGATGTCCCCTGCTAGAAAGAAGGCATTGCTGGACTTCCTATTGGGGAAAGAGGCAAGTGATTGAAGTGTCAGGGGTGGGGGAAGGGTGTTGTATACTTTGGGATCAGTGAGCATACCTCCATTACTTTAAAAAAGATACCACTGGTTATCGAATTAAATGACTAAATTGGAGCTAGTTAAATTCAGAATGCATTGGACAGGTACTTGCAAAGGTTGTTTGGAAGAGGTTGATGGTCAGTACAGGTTTGCATGGCCAGTGGGAGGTTTTAAAAAGGGAAATATGGAGAGCTCAGCAGGTTTCTGTTGGGATGAAGAGCAATACTGGCAGAATTAAAGAACACCTGTTAAATTAGATTAAAAAAGAGCAATCAGGATGACAAAAGGAGCACATGAGATAACATTGGTAGCTAAGGTAAAGGACAATTGAAGGCATCAAAAAAGATTCTCCCAGTATAGTATATTAAAAGCAAAGGTTTACTTAGGTAGAGAATACTGTATGTTCCCATTTGTGCACTGAAAATGGCAGATGCAGTATAATGTGGATAAATGTGAGGTTATCCACTTTGGTGGCAAGAACAGGAAACTAGACTATTATCTGAATGGTGGCCGATTAGGAAAAGGGGAAATCTAACGTGACCTGGATGTCATAGTACACCAGTCATTGAAAGTAGGCATGCAGGTGCAGCAGGCAGTGAAGAAAGTGAATGGTATGTTAGCATTCATAGCAAAAGGATTTGAGTATAGGAGCAGGGAGGTTCTACTGCAGTTGTACAGGGCCTTGGTGTGACCACACCTGGATTATTGCGTACAGTTTTGGTCTCCTAATCTGAGGAAAGACGTTCTTGCCATAGAGGGAGTACAGAGAAGGTTCACCAGACTGATTCCTGGGATGGCAGGACTTTCATATGAAGAAAGACTGGATAGACTTGGCTTGTACTCGCTGGAATTTAGAAGATTGAGGGGGGATCTTATAGAAACTTACAACATTCTTAAGGGGTTGGACAGGCTAGATGCAAGAAGATTGTTCCCGATGTTGGGGAAGTCCAGAACAAGGGGTCACAGTTTAAGGATAAGGGGGAAGTCTTTTAGGACCGAGATGAGAATTTTTTTTTTCACACAGAGAGTGGTGAATCTGCGGAATTCTCTGCCACAGAAGGTAGTTGAGCCCAGTTCATTGGCTATATTTAAGAGGGAGTTAGATGTAGCCCTTGTGGCTAAAGGGATCAGGGGATATGGAGAGAAGGCAGGTACAGGATACCGAGTTGGATGATCAGCCATGATCATATTGAATGGCAGTGCAGGCTCGAAGGGCCGGATAGCCTACTCCTGCACCTATTTTCTATGTTTTTATTAGAAATATTAATGGACAAGAGGGACTTGAAGCGCAATCATAGCTTCCTAAGGGGGGCAACAAGCAAATGGATGCAGTTGAAGAAGGCATCTGGAATGTCCATCTGTAACCGTCATTGAATTTAAAGTTGGGATGTCATGTTGCAGTTATATATAACTTTGATTAGGCCACATTTAGAGTATTTTGTGCAATTCTAGTTGTCACATTAAAAGGAAGGATGTGGAAGCTTTGGAGAGAGTGCAGTTAAGCTTCATCGGGATGTTTGCTGGAATGGAGTTAATTACCTACAAGGGGACTTTGGACAAACATGGATAGTTGGCTTTGGAACTTTGGAGGTTGAGGGGTGTCCTGATAAAAAAAGTATATCAAATTATGAGAGGCAGAAATTCGGCCTGTTCATGTGCTGTATATTCTGTCAAATAATTATCAAAGGGTTGTGTGAAGGTTCATGGATCATGAGACATCGACTTTTAGAGAATAATGCAATGATAGTAGGATTAAATTAACATTTTATGGTTGCATATATTATGGTAGAAGTTAAAAAGAACTACTGGAGGAAATTTAAAGATCTGGTGAGGAAATAGGAAAGAAGCTCTTTATTCTTTTCCACTTTGGCACTGTGGAACCCTGTATATTGGAGGCACAAGAGATGCCTCGAATCTGGAGTAACAAACCAGCTTTTGGCCGAACTTAGCAGATTGAACTGCAATGGGTGCACATAACACTAAGGGGCAGAAAACGCTGGTGGGTGTTGTGTACAGGCCACCTAACAGTAGCAGAGAAGTTGGGGATGGTATCAAACAGGAAATTAGAAATGCGTGCGACAAAGGCAAAACAGTTATAATGGGTGACTTCAATCTACATATAGATTGGGTTAATCAAATTGGCAGGGGTGCTGAGGAAGAGGATTTTTTGGAATGTATGCGGGATAGTTATCTAAATCAACATGTAGAGGAACCAACGAGAGAGCAGGCTATTTTAGACTGGGTTTTGAGTAATGAGGAAGGGGTAATTAGCCGTCTGTTGTACATGCCCCCTTGGGCAAGAGTGACCATAATATGGTTGAGTTCTTCATTAGGATGGAGAGTGACATTGTTAATTCAGAAACAATGGTTCTGAACTTAAAGAAAGGTAACTTTGAGGGTATGAGACGAGAATTGGCCAAGATTGACTGGCAATTAATTCTAAAAGGGTTGACGGTGGATATACAATGGAAGACATTTAAAGACTGCATGGATGAACTACAAAAATTGTTCATCCCAGTTTGGCAAAAGAATAAATCGGGGAAGGTAGTGCATCCGTGGATAACAAGGGAAATCAGGGATAGTATCAAAGCAAAGGATGATGCGTACAAAGTAGCCAGAAAAAGCAGCATACCAGAGGACTGGGAGAAATTCAGAGACCAGCAGAGGAGGACAAAGGGCTTAATTAGGAAAGGAAAAATAGATTATGAAAGAAAACTGGCAGGGAACATAAAAACTGACTGCAAAAGTTTTTATAGATATGTGAAGAGAAAGAGGTTAGTTAAAACAAATGTAGGTCCCTTGCAGTCAGAAACAGGTGAGTTGATCATGGGGAACAAGGATATGGCGGACCAATTGAATAACTACTTTGGTTCCGTCTTCACTAAGGAAGACATAAATAATCTGCCGGAAATAGCAGGGGACTGTGGGTCAAAGCAGGAATTGAGTGAAATCCAGGTCAGTCGGGAAGTGGTGTTGGGTAAATTGAATAGATTAAAGGCCGATAAATCCCCGGGGCCAGATAGGCTGCATCCCAGAGTACTTAAGGAAGTAGCTCAGGAAATAGTGGATGCATTAGTGATAATCTTTCAAAACTCTTTAGATTCTGGAGTAGTTCCTGAGGATTGGCGGGTAGCAAATGTAACCCCTCTTTTTAAGAAGGGAGGGAGAGGGAAAACGGGGAATTACAGACCAGTTAGTCTAACATCGGTAGTGGGGAAACTGCTAGAGTCAGTTATTAAAGATGGGATAGCAGCACATTTGGAAAGTGGTGAAATCATTGGACAAAGTCAGCATGGATTTACAAAAGGTAAATCATGTCTGACGAATCTTGTGGAATTTTTCGAGGATGTAACTAGTAGCGTGGATAAGGGAGAACCAGTGGATGTGGTATATCTGGACTTCCAGAAGGCTTTCGACAAGGTCCCACATAAGAGATTAGTATACAAACTTAAAGCATACGGTATTAGGGGTTCAGTATTGATGTTGAGAACTGGCTGGCAAACAGGAAGCAAAGAGTAGGAGTAAACGGGTCCTTTTCACAATGGCAGGCAGTAACTAGTGGGGTACCGCAGGGCTCAGTGCTGGGACCCCAGCTGTTTACAATATATATTAATGATCTGGATGAGGGAATTGAAGGCAATATCTCCAAGTTTGCGGATGACACTAAGCTGGGGGGCAGTGTTCGCTGTGAGGAGGATGCTAGGAGACTGCAAGGTGACTTGGATAGGCTGGGTGAGTGGGCAAATGTTTGGCAGATGCAGTATAAATGTGGATAAATGTGAGGTTATCCACTTTGGTGGCAAAAACAGGAAAGCAGACTATTATTTAAAATGGTGGTCGATTAGGAAAAGGGGAGATGCAGCGAGACCTGGGTGTCATGGTACACCAGTCATTGAAAGTAGGCATGCAGGTGCAGCAGGCAGTGAAAAAAGCGAATGGTATGTTAGCTTTCATAGCAAAAGGATTTGAGTACAGGAGCAGGGAGGTTCTACTTCAGTTGTACAGGGTCTTGGTGAGACCACACCTGGAGTATTGCGTACAGTTTTGGTCTCCAAATCTGAGGAAGGACATTATTGCCATAGAGGGAGTGCAGAGAAGGTTCACCAGACTGATTCCTGGGATGTCAGACTGTCTTATGAAGAAAGACTGGATAGACTCGGTTTATACTCTCTGGAATTTAGGAGATTGAGAGGGGATCTTATAGAAACTTACAAAATTCTTAAGGGGTTGGACAGGCTAGATGCAGGAAGATTGTTCCCGATGTTGGGGAAGTCCAGGACAAGGGGTCACAGCTTAAGGATAAGGGGGAAATCCTTTAAGACCGAGATGAGAAAGACTTTTTTCACACAGAGAGTGGTGAATCTCTGGAACTCTCTGCCACAGAGGGTAGTTGAGGCCAGTTCATTGGCTATATTTAAGAGTGAGTTGGATGTGGCCCTTGTGGCTAAGGGATCAGAGGGTATGGAGAGAAGGCAGGTACGGGATACTGAGTTGGATGATCAGCCATGATCATATTGAATGGCGGTGCAGGCTCGAAGGGCTGAATGGCCTACTCCTGCACCTAATTTCTATGTTTCTATGTTTCTATGAACTGCAATGGGTGCATGAAACCAAGTGGTCAACATTTTGCTTCAATACCCTGAATCAGGACACTGCACGTTGTTGATTTTCAATTTTTACATGGCACATGTGAACGCTCTGGATATCGTTCACCTGGAATATGTGTTTTGAAGAAAATTTTTGAATCTCTAGGACATCCACACACATACTAAGAAGAAACCGGCACAATTCTGGGAGTGTTTCATATGCACTCACCTCAAGACGTTTTAGCCCACGTTGCAATTCACACATAGTTTGTTTCTGACATTGAGAATTCACACAAAATCTGGAGCCTGCTGCATGTATACAGGCTCAAATTCAAATGTGCACTGAGGCCCAAGTATGCAAGTGTTCAAGTTTGTGTTTATTGTCACGTGCACCAATTAAGGTACAGTGAAATTTGAGTTACCATACAGCCATACTAAGTGAAAAGCAACAATACACACAGCAACATAAAATAAAATGTAACATAAACATCCACCACAGTGGAATCAACATTCTTCACTGTGATGGAAGGCAATAAAGTTCAGTCATCTTCTTCTGTTCACCCGTGGTCGGGACCGAACCCTCCGCACTTTCCGCTGCCGACGGTCCGATGTTCAAGCCTTCGCGTTGGGATGATCGAAACTCCGGTGTCGGGACACATCGGAACACTCCGCGGCATGGAGCTCCCGAGTTGGCCTCTTCTTACCGGAGACTGCGACTTCACGGTGTTAAAGTCCACAGGCCCTTTCGTCAGAGGACTTTTGTTGGCGTTCCTTGGCAAAGGATCGCCCGCTCCACGATGGTAAGTCCATGCTGCGCCTGCGGCTTGAAGCTCCAGGCCGGTCTCCGGGAAAGGCCGCACCACTCCACATTGTAGGCCGCTGGGGGGATGGAGATGCGACATGGAGAAAAAACGCATCGCTGTCGAGGTACGTGGCTGAAAAAAGTTTGCACAGGCTGTGCGTTTATGACCAATACTCAAAAGACCAGTTAATTTTTATAAATTACAAGAAACTCCTAATCGATGTTCACAGGCATGTATGACACCATTCACTACTTCAGACTATAACAGTGAATCCAGCCAATAAAGTAATTTTAAAGTGTCGCTATTATTGTGATGTAGGAAAATACAGTAGTGTTTGTATTAAGTTGCACAATCAATGATGGAATAATGATCAAGTCATCTGTTTTATTTGAGGGAGGTGGAAGGGTAAATATTGACCACGAGAGACTGGGGCAAACTTCCTGTCCTTTGAAGTAGTGCCATGGAATCTGGCATGCATGTTTGAGAGGATAAATGGGGCCTAAGGTTAATATACCACCTGAAAGATGGAAATCTGACAAGGAGGCACTCCACTAGCCTCACACTGAAGTGTCAGTTTTGATTATGTACTGAAATACCTGAAGTGGAACTGCAACTCATAACCTTCGGTATTGTACAACAGTTATCCATTGAATCACACTTGATTCTTCAACCTCCCTTAAGAAAAACAGATGACGATCATTATTCCATCATTGATTGTGCAACCTTAATATAAACATTGCTGTATTTTCCTACATCACAATAATAGCTGCATTTCAAAAATACTTTATTGGCTGGATTCACTTTGGAATAGTCTGAAGTAGTGAATGGTGGTGCACATGCCTGGGAACCTTGATTTGGAGTTTATTGTAATATCAAGCCACCTTTGATATATTGTTGAGCTCATCAAGACTTATGAGACATAGTTGGACTGAAGTGCCATATTAGTTTAAGGAAATGCAAAGACACATTCTGTCTTAGGAATTACGGCATAACCCGGAAAACTGGAATGAAGTAGTGGAAGTTTGGTTAAATATGAGTAACTTATTCAGCGTCTCCCTTGTCGCTCCAAATGGTATTCTCCACGGAGTCTGGATATCGATTATAAGCTTCGATTTTCTCACTCTTCATAGTAGCTCTGTCTATTGAGGATTCAAGCAATGACTAGTGACATTATGTCATGGCACAGCAAGCATTTAAAATTCTGCTAAATATATGAAGCTGTGATTGGAACATAGAACTAGAAGGAGAAGTATGTTATTCTGAACCCTGAGGGGCTGCCTAAGACCAGAAATGTGGGATGCTAATGGCAAGAGGAAATGAAATAGAGTTGCATTACTAGTGCAGGATAAAGCGATTATATTTGCTTATATTGCCAATGGATTTGGAGGATTTTGGAGAGGTAGTTTGATGATAGCTCTTCCATGCTTTGAGGGAGCTATAGTAAGGTGTCCATGCCTCTGAAGTTCACAGAAGCATGGATATTACTGCTCTTCAGTAGTCAGTGAGCTTTGAATAGTTGCCCCGCTCAGATGGCTGAAGACAGTGCTGACTGAGGTAAGTCAGCACTGTCTCAGGAATCTCATGATCAACATTTGCCTTCACCAACCAAGGCAGAGGAAGTCCCCAGGATATTACTGTGGAGCTTCACTGTTAGGAGGGGGTGGGAGATTGCAACGTTCACGTGGTCCGCCCTGTTTCAATGAATGTAATCAACCTGGCATGCACAATCAAATAAGATCAAATAGAACAAGATGTCCTACACCTTTAGGCTGTACACGCCATACGCAAGAAGAAGACTGTTAGGAGGTAGTGTTGTGCAGCCTGAGCAAATTGGTTGAGATTCTTTGCTTTAAGTGTTTAGTATAAGGCTCATTCACTCATGTGCCACCATAAATGCTTTAACAACGACCTGGAACTTGGCCTTTGAGTGTGCACATCAGCAATAGTATTGCAATCCCTTCACTGCGATTGGAATCACCTTGAGATGGAGATTGAACAGTTTTTAATTCTTCATCATATAGTTCTACTCTAGAGGGAAGCTTGCTGAATACTATTCTAGTTATCAGTCTGAAGAAGGGTCTTGACCCGAAACATCACCCATTCTTTCTCTCCAGAGATGCTACCTGTCCCGCTGAGTTACTCCAGCATTTTGTGTCGACCTTCGATTTAAACCAGCATCTACACCATTCTAGTTAAACTCTAAGCTACTTCTAAGACCTTCCTGATGTGCAGTGTCCGAATTGGACTTGGTACTCCATCGTGGACCTAACCAACAATTAATAAAAATCTAGCATAACTTTCTTCCTTTAATGATCAGTGCACCTTGATAAATTCAGTATTTTTTGTTGCATTAACAGCCTATTTACTTTTCTCATTGAAAGACAGTTATAGAGAATCATACAGCACGCTAGCAGCTTCTTCGCCTGCCCTGAACATTTATATCTCTGGTTCTTTCTGTTACTGCGTATCCTTTATAATTGTTATATGTGTTGCCTAATATCTTTTCTATACTTTCCCACTGACAATAATCAATTTACACAATATTAAATGACATTAGCCATGTGACCGGTCATTTCGTTTCCCAGTTTAATGTTATTTGTGAATATTGAAATTATGTCCAGTCAAAAATAGCCTTTATCTTTCCACTCCACGCTCAGTCCTGATGCTGAGTCGTAATTCCACCCATTCACATAGAAGATGCCCCTCGAATCGCTGAGTTCCCCCAGCAGTTAAAAACAACTGCTTTTAAATTATGGGTACACAAAAAGCTGGAGAAACTCAGCGGGTGCAGCAGCATCTAAGGAGCGAAGGAGGTAGGCGACGTTTCGGGTCGAGACCCTTCTTCTTATACTCTGCAATTATGCTCTGCATTCCCAAATCCAAATTGCTGCTATTGATAAAGTAGCAGCAGCTCCTAGGAAATACCATTCATTGCATTGTGAAACGACCTCTCTCTTACTATTGCAATGCCAATCTCTTAGCTAACCACGTATCAAAACGTAGACTCAGTGAAACATCAATTTGAATTATGCACCATGTTTGCCGAGTGTAGTTTTGAGCTCGGGCGGAAACTTCAGTGCATTGCCTCCGTGCAGCGAGCTCCTCTTTGCTCCTCTCGCCTGCACCGCGCGGCCCGCCCCTTGCGCTTGGCCACGCCCCGTTGTGTGCGCAGACGCCGTTCCTTTCAACGTGCCCCCCCATCCCCGCCCCTGCTACCCACTTACGTGCTGACGTCGTTGGCCGCTCGGCCGTGCGTCGCCCCGCTCGCTCCGGGATTGCAATGATTTAGAAGTTCAGGAATCCCACGTGACGTCACCAAAGGGTGATGTAATGCTTCTCTAAATAGAATGTATTGTAATCTTCTCTCAGTCCAACGTGGTTCCTCACAGACCCGCTTCTTCAATTGGACTTTCGCTAAGTTATTGGAAAATTAGTGAAAGGCACAAGGACGACAACCTCTCAGGTATTTTGACCCTTTTGTGCACTTTCCAACTGAGTTGTTTCTGTAAAACATAGTTAATTTGCATCTGTTTGTAATTTTTCCTCTTTTTTTGTTGATGCTAAATGGTAAACAGTAACAGTATCGGTGCGGGCACCGGGGGTGTGTTACGGGTTAGAAACTGCTGATGGTTACTGCTAATAAGTTGGAAACTGCGAGTCGCTGTCACGTAAAACGGGTCCATTTTATGGGAAAAGTGTGCTTAAATGAAAGTTCTTCAGATAAATGTTTCAATGGAAAGTCATTAGTATTCTTACGCTGTTTTTGTCTGGCGTGTGATAGTCTCCTCCAAAGGACAGGGACGCCAAATGAGAATTTTCAAAATGTGTGAAAAAAACGGATTGGTGTGTAAACATAAAAAAATAAACACTTATTTGCTGTTATTCAGTTTTCAGCTGTTTATTGTTAGTTATTTTGCTGTCAAGTGTGCGCTCATGTAATGGACCTGCTATACGTTATAGTAACTCTTGGTCGGACGTTTCCAATGAGTTTTGAATACAAGTGTTGAATTGGTGCAGATCCATGGAGTTTTACACGTGTTGGGATTAACACAAGTCTCTTCTGGACGTTTTAAGGTGCTAAATTTAGATTTTTTGTTGCCAGATGAGAACACTTTTGAAATTGTGATTGACTATGTCCTTCGTGGCTGCGGTCCATTGATCACTATATATTTAGGTTTGTCCATTTAAAATTGCCATCAGGAAAGATATTTTGTTATTATATATGAGAGCAGGGTTATAGTTGGCCATTACGTCATTCTGCAGCCTATTAAGCATGTTTGATTAACAGCCCGCGATATTGTGGGTTCAGGGGGGGCAGATCTGCTGACAAAACGCACTATTGAGCCCATCCGTTTGAAAAATATCTAAAGATGAAATGTCTTAAAACCTTGACAAGTGTAATTTCCAGGGTACACAAAAGGCTAGAGAAACTCAGCGGGTGCAGCAGCATCTATGGAGCGAAGGAGATAGGCGACGTTTCGGGTCGAGACCCTTCTTCAGACTAATTTCCAGTCATTTTCACTTTATTTTGTATATAACTGCCCTTTCCGGACAATCTTTATTGACCACTGTACTTGTAAAACGATACATTAGAACTTGAAACGTGTTCTCTATTATTGATGAAGAGGTATATTTAGTCATTCATCTTGAGTTTGCTTGTAAACCCCATCACTGATGATTTTTAAGCAACTTTAAGAGACAAGTTGGGAATCTGAATTGACGCCATGCGAGAGAGAACAAATTAAACCAATGTCATATCATACTTTTGCTTTGCACATACACGCATGCATAATTATTATTTTAGTGCAGTGTGTCAATAAATCTCATGTGAAGTTTCTCAGGGGTGGAACTTCAGCATTCCTGCCGAACTGTGCACAATCAACCGTACAGCAGACCCACTGTACAAGGACTGTGGAACGATCAACTTTAAATGTCGAACTTGTGAGACAGGCATTGTTGCACTTGTAGCGTTGATCATACGCTGTAGTTCCTGTGCCGGATTGCCGAGGAATTCCTCCAGAGTGCATGCATCAACGAGTTCAGTTTAGACACCGGGCCAAGCTCGCTTTTTTTTCGCAGTCGGAGCGTTTCGCGCAGCGGCAATAAAGGAAACTCGCTTCTTTGCTTTAAAGAAAAAGCCGCGGCGAAGTTTGATTTCTCTAAGCCTCTTTAGCATCATGCCTGGATACTTTGTTTTCTCTTCTGCGTTACAAAGTTAAAAGTGACCTTTTCGCGTTATAACTGCCCCTTAAGTAACCAACATTTTATGTAACCAGTGCGATCGCCAGGGACCGTGCGCTATGAGAGCTGAGAGAATGGCATATAGACTAGCAAAAGTTCAGTTCCTCACCGTTCATGGTGAAGATTGAAAAATGACCAGCTTTAAATAACTGAGTACACTTTATTAAACCATGTCAGAGATAGCGCACTGTTCACGACATCATATACTTGAGAGATGAGCATTTGAACGGAGTACTCAGCATCGCCCGTAGACCCTCACTAACTGCGAAACTTTCACTAAATTGTTGAACGCACGAGGGTCCTAGACAGATGAATAATAAGCTAAATTAAAATTTGCGACGCCTGCACTGCTCACGAAGTTAGTGTGATTGGAATATCGCAGTTTTTACTGGATATGCCCGTGACTACCATACCCAGTCCAGCCTTCTGCCGTGTAGACCCCAGGACGAACACACTGTTGATTGATTGAGCTCTTTGGTCAAATAGTAGCGTGGATCTCCCACAGAGTCGAACACTAAAGTACTAATTGTTTTGGGAAACTCAGTGGTTGTAAGATCCATGCGTACCTTTGCCAGCATCTGCAGTTCTTTCCTATTCAGTGACTGTACGGTCATTTACAAAATACCCAGCCTTAAATTGTGATAGCTTACACTCTGTAATAGATTCACAGAAGTAAGAAAAATGTAAATGCCAAGTGCAGTCACTCATTGTCACCGGTAAAATGAGCAACATTTAACCTCTTCGCCGGAATTGTCGATTGTCTCGGCGTTTCAATGGAAGGGTCATTAAGAGTAGTTGAGGCCTTGTTAAAAGTACCACCTGCTCGCCACCCTATTCTCGAGAAGATACATGTTTTAATATTCTTTAGAAAGATGTTAAAGATACACCATCCTTTTGCAGTCTTGTGTGGATGTACACCTACCTCATTATAGTCGGAAGGCACCATGTGAAGATCATTTTAATTTATCCATACAATATTGTGAATGGGAGTATATATATATATATATATAAATTAAGGCATCAGTTTGCAAGTTTTGAAAACTAAAAAGCCTTTTCATCTTGGAAATGTAATACATTGATACATACTATTGAATGCACTAACAGTACATTAAAGGGAGCTTTTAATTAACATGATAAAGAAAATATAATTGCACAGAAGATATTTTTTGCAAATATATTTGAATCAAATTACTTGGAATTTTTTTGATTAGATTTACTGCCATACATCAAAGTATTCTTAATGTACATTTATTTATATTTATTGTAATGTTCCCAGCAAGGCAAAGAAGGAGGCAGACCTATTTAATGCAGATTGGCAAAACGGCTTAAATGCAAGCAGTAGGCTGAAGCACCCATTCTGTGTCCTACTGGCTAATTTTGGGAGTGAGAAAACTAAAATCAACAAATGTAACCTTTTCTCAATAATCTTGGTCTCATTACTGGGTTTCCTTTGTGAAGGACTTGGCATGGTCTGCTAGCTCATTGGTTAGATTGAACCTCATGTTTAAGATATCACCTTTAAGGCTCATTAGGCTAAAAATAGTTTTTTTGTGAATTTATCTATACACCATAAAGTATTTAATCATCTTGTCAACATATTCTTTCCTTCCCATCCCACTCTTTCTCCCCCATTTCCACTCTTTCCCTCATTTCTGTTTCTTCCTCTCCATCACACTCTATCACATGCATTGCTTTCTCTTTCATTGCTCTCTTCCTCTACCACCCTTCTCGTTCACTCCCATTCCTCTTCCTCATAGCTCTCTCCCCATCCTTTCTCTCTCATCACTTTCTCACTCATCATGCTCTGTCTTACCTCCTCACCCCCCCCCCTTCACTGTATTTACAAATATAATGTCTGACTTCAACTTTTCAAAAATGGTTTCCCTCTGTCACAATCCATGACTAATATATCTCTTCAAACAAGATTCCTCATCCCTCACCTCAACTCGTTTTCCTTCTATGTATATGTTTTATTAGTTCATCCTGTTTGATCTTGACCTAGTTGTAATTAAACTTAAACGTCTATCTTAGGCCCTTCTGCACAAAAACACACCTGGAGTGTTCCTGCATAATCAAATGGGCATGGACTGGAGAGGAATAAAGCTTGAGAGAGTGACTAGCAGAAGATGCTAGCCATGAAATAAGAAGAAATCAAATGGTTTCTGCACTTTGTAACTGGTTGGCCTTGGCTATGCTTTTCTGGTGGACTACATTTTTGACATTTTGTGGTATGGTTTAAACCGTATTGCAAAAAGGATAAAAGAGGCATACAAACTCAATTGTATATTATCAATAATCTAATGTGTAGGAAGGAACTGCAGATGCTGGTTTAAACTGAAGATAGACACAAAATGCTGGAGTCACTCAGCGGGACAGGCAGCATCTCTGGAGAGAAGGAATGAGTGACATTTCGGGTTTAGAGCCTTCTTCAGACTAGTCAGGGAAATGGGTAATGAGAGATATAGACAGTGATGTAGCAAGATAGAGAACAAATTAATGAAAGATATTTCAAGGTGGGTGACAATGGGAAGATTTTTATTTTTTTAAATTGTTACCATTTCTAGTCTTTATCCTAATTTTAACTTTTGATGCTGAAATGAAATATGTCCGTGTGGTAACATACAGGTAAATATACGTTTTAACAAATCGTAATAAAAGTATACATATAAATCAGTATTATTCTTCTAAGTATTTTTTGCAGCAATGTTTGTTTTCTTTTGCCTCATCATACCACATACATTCAGATGCCATTTTCACAGTTGTAAGTCCTCTCATGAACATTCTCATTATTACATAAATGGAAGATTTATTTCAAAGAAATAATGACTTAGTTTAAAATTGAGTAAAGGAGGATTATTGCTTTCAGCATCAGTCTTCTATCATGGATAAAATTTCTGAACTAATCAAAAAATTATAATTGCTTCTATTTTCCTTTCTGTAGATTGACATTTATGATACCAATAATTCCATGACAGATGCTTGACTGGATAATAAAGTGAA
Organism: Okamejei kenojei; assembly: GCA_035221665.1. Lineage (NCBI taxonomy): Eukaryota > Metazoa > Chordata > Chondrichthyes > Rajiformes > Rajidae > Okamejei > Okamejei kenojei. The sequence goes on along the minus strand of CM069132.1, from coordinate 60,894,235 downwards.
GGAAATAAATTATATGGATACCCATAAAATTGGTGAACAGTATATATGAACAGCCTTGGATAAAGAGAAGAGCTTAGTGGGAAATTTTGTTTGTCAGCTTTCTGCTCCATTGGATTAAAAACCCACTTGCATGGATTTGGTGAGTTTTCTTTCATATGGTATATCATATTGCTTTGTATAAAATTTTATTCTTTGCTTGCTGAAATGTCCTAATTACATCCGAATTCCAGTGGAGATCAATCCTACCTCTGGCTTTTTAGTTTTCATAAAACCCCAGCTAAATTTTGCCTTCCTTCATTTTAGCATTTCCACTTGGTTACATCTGTACAACATTTGCTTCATTCAAGAGTGACCTAGATAAGTTTCTGAATGGAGAAAATTTGCAGAGCTGTGGGGATGGTGAAGTGGTGGAATATGCAGGATTGCTCTTACAATCCTGTACAATGCTGTAACGACTCGACAGCTGAAATAGCCTTGTTCCATGCTGTAGATATTCTGTGATTCTATTTGGCGGTCACTTTTCCTACTACAAAAAAGTATAGATCTCAACATCATCTACTTTTTTTTCATTAAACGTTTGCCACGTTTAACAGGGCTTGGATAGGGTGGATGTGGAGAGGATGTTTCCACTACTGGAAGAGTCTAGGACTAGTGGTCATAGCCTCAGAATTAAAGGATGTTCTTTTACGAAGGAGATGAGGAGGAATTTCTTTAGTCAGAGGGTAATGGTTCTCGAATTCTTTGCCACAGAAAGTTGTGGAGGCTGTCAGTGGATATTTTTAAGGCAGAGGTTATGGGGAGACAGCAGGAGCAAGGGAGTGGGAGGGAGAGATAGATCAGCCATGATTGAATGGCAGAGTAGATTTGATGGGCTGACTGGCCTAATTCTGCTCCTATCATTTATGATCTTCTGAAGTAATAGTGACATGTTAAATATTTTAGACAATGCTGAAGATATTTGTGGCAATTAAGGGAAAATAACTTAAGTTGATTTTCTGAATACTGCACTAATGTCTGGAAATTAATGATGAATAATAATGATTTGAGTATAGGAGCAGGGAGGTTCTACTGCAGTTGTACAGGGTCTTGGTGAGACCACACCTGGAGTATTGTGTACAGTTTTGGTCTCCAAATCTGAGGAAAGACATTTTTGCCATAGAGGGAGTACAGAGAAGGTTCACCAGAGTGATTCCTGGGATGTCAGGACTTTCATATGCAGAAAGACTGGATAGACTCGACTTGTACTCACTAGAATTTAGAAGATTGAGGGGGGATATTATAGAAACTTACAAAATTCTTAGGGAGTTGGACAGGCTAGATGCAAGAAGATTGATTCCGATGTTGGGGAAGTCCAGGACAAGGGGTCACAGTTTAAGGATAAGGGGGAGATCTTTTAGGACCGAGATGAGAAAAACATTTTTCACACGGAGAGTGGTAAATCTCTGGAATTCTCTGCCACAGAAGGTAGTTGAGGCCAGTTCATTGGCTATATTTAAGAGGGAGTTAGATGTGGGCCTTGTGGCTAAAGGGCTTAGGGGGTATGGAGAGAAGGCAGGTATGGGATACTGAGTTGGATGATCAGCCATGATCATATTGAATGGCGGTGCAGGCTTGAAAGGCCGAATGGCCTACTCCTGCACCTATTTTCTATGTTTCTATGAATTACTAAAGATTTTACATGAAAAGCAGACGTGTCCCTCTCAATATACACATGCAAAACAACTTTATACCTTCATATTCTGCTTGGACATTTCTCAATTACATCTGGTTCATTCCTCAGTTATCCTCGATTCTGACTACTCTTCTAACTGCACCTTCCAGTGTAGGAATACAATATGATAGAACTTTATTTATACCAGGAGGGAAATTGATCTGCCAACAGATATAAAATACAAGAATAGGAAGTGCAACATTTGGCCATATCCTTCCTTCATATCACTGAGGGCCTGAGGCATAACCTCCAAATGCATTTTCAGCATATCATCTTTAACTCTTAACTTTAAATCCCCCTCCAATTCCCATATTGACCTTCTCTCCTCAGGCTCCTCTATTGCCAGAGTGAGGCCCCATGCAAATTGGATGAACAGTTCCTCATATTTTGCTTGAGTAGCTTCTAACCCAGTGGTATGAAGGCTGAATTCTCAAAATTCAGGTAACTTCTACAAACAACCCCACTCCCTTCTCTCTTCCTCCTCGTCTCCTCTTCTTTCACTAAATGTTCATTAACCAGTTTCCCAGTTTGAAACAATGTATCTCTCTTGGGCTCACACCATTTCTAGCCAACAATTGGGCGGCACGGTGGTGCAGCGGTAGAGTGGCTGCTTTACCGTGCTTTCTGCGCCAGAGTTCCGGGTTTGATCCCGACTATGGGTGCTGTCTGGATCCCATGACCGCTCGGATTTTCTCCGCGATCTTCGGTTTCCTCCCACATAACCATATAACATATAACCATATAACAATTACAGCACGGAAACAGGCCCTCTCGGCCCTGCCAGTCCGTGCCGACCATTTGTTTTCCCCTAGTCCCATCTACCTGCACTCAGACCATACCCCTCCATTCCCTTCCCGTCCATATACCTATCCACTTTACTTTTAAATGTTAAAATCGATCCTGCCTCCACCACTTCTGCTGGAAGCTCATTCCACACAGCCACCACCCTCTGAGTAAAGAAGTTCCCCCTCACGTTTCCCCTAAACTTCTGTCCCTTAATTCTCATGTCATGCCCTCTTGTTTGAATCTTCCCTACCCTCAATGGGAAAAGCTTATCCACGTCAACTCTGTCTATCCCTTTCATCATTTTAAAGACCTCAATCAAGTCCCCCCTTAACCTTCTGCGCTCCAAAGAATAAAGACCTAACTTTTTCAACCTTTCTCAGTAACATTGTTGCTGGAACCCAGGCAACATTCCAGTAAATCTCCTCTGTACTCTCTCTATTTTGTTGACATCCTTCCTATAATTAGGCGACCAAAATTGTACACCATACTCCAGAATTGGTCTTACCAATGCCTTGTACAATTTTAACATTACTTCCCTACTATATTCAATGCTCTGATTTATAAAGGCCAGCACACCAAAGGCTTTCTTTACCACCCCATCTACATGCGATTCCACCTTCACTGTTATTTCTAGATCTCTCTGTTCCACAGCATTCCTCAATTCCCTACCATTTACCATGTACGTCCTATTTTGATTTGTCCTGCCAAGATGTAGCACTTCACACTTATCAGCATTAAACTCCACCTGCCATCTTTCAGCCCACTTTTCCATATGGCCCAAATCTCTCTGTAGACTTTGAAAATCTACTTCATTATCCACAACACCACCTATCTTAGTATCATCTGCATACTTACTTATCCAATTTTCTACCCCATCATCCAGATCATTGATGTACATGTCAAACAACAGTGGACGCAACACAGATCCCTGAGGCACCCCACTGGTCACCGGCTTCCAACCTGACAAACAGCCATCCACCATTACTCTCTGACATCTCCCATTCAGCCACTGTTGAATCCATCTTGCTACTCCGCCATTAACACCCAAAGATTGAACCTTCTTAACCAACCTTCCATGGGGAACCTTGTCAAAGGCCTTACTGAAATCCATATAGACAACATCCACTGCTTTACCCTCATCAATTTCCCTAGTAACCGCTTCAAAAAATTCAAGAAGGTTTGTCAAACATGACCTTCCAGGCACAAATCCATGTTGACTGTTCCTGATCAGACCCTGTTTATCCAGATGCTTATACATGTACAGGTTTGTAGGCTGTTTGACTTTGTACAAATGTAAATTGTCCCTAGTGTGTGTAGGATAGTGTGGGGATCGCTTGTCGGTGCGGACTTGGTAGGCTGAAGGGCCTGATTCTGCGCTGTATCTCTAAAGGAAAAGAAAATTGGCCTATCATGGAACTTCCTTGCCTGAGGTCATCTGTTGCCAGCCCTGATTTGTCCTGTTTCTTTTTTCTCGATTCCAGTTCCCCCTCTCCACCCCCATTACAATCAGTCTGAAGAAGGGTCCCGACCCGAATCATCACCTATCCATTTTCTGCAGGTATGCTGCTTGTCCCCATGCATTTGTATCTATCTATAGCATATCATTACAGGATTAGAGCCTTTACAGTATTCCAGACCTGGCATTTTCAACAAGTATAGACCAAACCATTGTTCTATTTTTTGGAGAGCACTTGTTGATAATAATTTTGCTATTGTCACCCATGGAGGTTACTCAGAGTGAAGTCTTCAGAGTGTGCAGCAGAATGTTAAGCAACAGGAAATTCATGAACAAAGGAATTTTTTTGAGAAAGAGCCGAGATGCTGCTTGTTACTTAAAAGTGATATTGGGTTAAATTCAGCAGTAAATAATGATTATTTAATCACGCACAAACTTAAAACTCAAATAGTGATGCTAGTGTTAACAAATAAAGAATGAATAGTTCAATCAGGATAACAAATCGTTCATAAGCTTGTCGAAAAGGAAATAGAGAAAATACATATAAGGATAGGAATCTGAGAGCTGTTGTTTGCAATTTCTGAACTTAAGGAGACTACACATGTTCTGGGGATTAAAAGTAGAGGAGATAACTGATCTCAAGTTCAAGATTTATCAGTTTGAGATGCAGCAGGAGTCACTGTGATGCATGGAGGAGGCTGAATTTTCTGCATTTCCCGCATTGTACTTTTCAAATGGCTACTCCATTGCCAGCATGAGTAGGAGATAGCCATTGGAGGTCTATCCAAAAGAACTGAAAGAGCGGGAGTGTACTAATCTCAAACAAAATTCCTCCAAGTAGAACAGAGTTTAAGAAGGAGAACTTAAAGTAAATTGGTAGTGAGAGCAGATGTGCGGCATTCAATGACTAAAAGGACATTTTCTCAGAGTAGTGGGCATCATTAAGGTACAAAGAAAATACAGTAAATACATTTTAACAGACAGTGGTCTGTTAATGACAGATTTTGGTTATACCGACCTTCACTGCCAGGCTGGGGCAACCCGGCACATGGCAACTCTCCGGCTGCCTCCTCGGCTGCTTCCGGTGCTGCCGCCACCACCATTGCCACCCCGGCCTGTACCACCTCTCTGGCAGCTTCCAGCGCTGCCACCATCCTGACTACTCCCAGGCCACGCCTGCCTCTGCCGTTGCCAACCACTGCCACACTGCCGCCACTGCTGCCGCAGTCACCACCACCGCCGGCAATGCCGTCACCACCACAACCTTCATCACCATTATCAAAGGTGCCACTGCCACCATCACCACCGCCGCCGCTGACCCTTTCTTGCACTCCGATTGTTCATGGGCCACGATTGCACCAATCCTCTTCCCCTGGCCACTAACTCACCTTGATTTGAGGTCCAGTTCCAGGCCCAGAGTAGAAAAATGGGTCTGGACCCAAGACGTCACCTATCGATGTGCTCCAGAGATACCACCTGACCTGCTGAGTTACTCAAGCACTTTGTGCCCTTTTGTATATTAACCAGGAAATGTAGTTTGTTTCTACTATTTATAAAATTAAAATCCCTTATCTGGTTATAGTGGATGATCTGTTATAACAAGGGTTGACTGAACATTAAATTAGTCTTTACTAAAAAAAATGTTGCTGCAGTTTCCTCATATAAAGTTATAGTTAGTATATTGGAAATGTTACATTTTTGTTCATGAAACTAAGTGTAAGATAAAGCCAACACCCACAGATCAGTCATGTAACCTAGATAGTGGAAAAGCTTCTAGAAATGAAAATGAGGGTTAGAATTAGAGGTCACCTGGACAACTGTGTATTACTTTGACAAGCCAACAGAGATTTGTTAAAGGCAAATTGTTTTCAATGAGGTAACAAAAGTGTGTGCAGTTGATGTAGTGTTTTGGGGCTTTCCGAAAGGCAATTGATAAAAGTGCCACGTAGCAGGCTTATTATCAAAATGGACAGTGGCATCATAGATACAGACTTGGCTACATGACAGGAAACAGAGGAGGAGGGAAGCATGTGTTAGAGTTCCCCTAATGATAGTACTGGAACAATTATTTTTCTGCATACATATTAAAGATCTGTATGTACATGGATCTGTACCAAATCTGTGGACAATAGCAAATCTGGGAGCGTGGTGCATTATAAGGAGGATATTAGATAAGCTGGCGGAATGGGCAAACGGGCATTTGGTAGAAGAAATTTAAAACACAATTGTAACATTTTAGCTGGAAGAATGAGTTGAAATGATATGCACTAGAGGGCATAGTTTCAAAATGGTACAGGAACAGAGAGATCTGGGGGTAAGTGTACATAAATAATTGGAAGTGATGGGGTAAGTTAAGAAAGTGTATGGTACCCTGGGTTAATAAAAAGAAGTATTGTTATTATGTAAGGAAATGATGATGTCCTTTCACAAGCCTAAGATTCAGCTGCAACTGGAGAACCATGTCCAGTTCTGGCAACACACCCCATGAAACGTGATGGATGTAGGATATGAAAGATATTCACTGGAATGATTAAAGGAATTGAAATTATATGGGCAGACTGGCGAAGTTGTGGTTGTGCTCCTTGGAATAGGTAACGATGAGAGGGGTCCTGATAGAGGGAGTCGATATCTTGAATGGCCTAGACTGAGCTGAATGAGGGAAAACTGGTTACATTGTTGCAAGTTCATAAACTAGAGAACTTGTTTGACAAAATAATCAAAAATGACAAAAGAAGATGTTTGACAAAATAAGATGAGAAAAAATCTTTCTGTGCATTGAATGATTCAATCAGGATTCAGTGCAAGGGTTGGTTTTATATTTTTTTAACTTTTAGAGATACAGCGCGGAAACAGGCCTTTTTGTCCCACCACGTCCACACCGACCAGCAATCACTCCGTACACTAATCTAAACACACAAGGGGCAATTTTACAACTTACCAAAGCCAATTAACCCACAAACCCGTCATATTTGGAGTGTGGGAGGAAACTGGAGCAGCTGGAAAAAACCCACAGGGAGAATATACAAACACTGTAGAGACAGCACCCTTAGTCAGGATCGAACCCGGGTCTCTGGTGCTGTACGGCAGCAACTCTACCGCTGTGCCACTGAGCTGTCCTAGACAATACTAGACAAGTATGTGACTGGGAAAGAAAGAAGGGTCTGAAGAAGGTCTCAACCTGAAACGTCACCCATTCCTTCTCTCCAGAGATGCTGCCTGACCTGCTGAGTTAATCCAACATTTTGTGTTTATCTTCGTTGTAACCAGCATCTGAAGTTCCTTCCTACGCAAGAAAATATAGTGCGGTGTGGTGAGGGCAGGAATTGGGGCTGGTATAGTATTTTAACATCTAATTGTATTCACTAAGAATTTGCCAAAGGTAATCAATATTATGAGTAGGAAGGAACGATATAAGTTTGACAGCATCGATCAGATGTTTTAGTTAGCAGCATCAGTTGTCCCTCCGAATTGGGCAATGTGTTTTGCATTGTTAGTTGCATGGAAACCAAAGACAGAAATGAAATTAGATCATTATTTTTAAGAGTGACAAAGATGTGTTTATTTAATGATGACACTTAATTTGGTTGTTTGTTTGATATCTTCTCTTCAGCCAGATTCATGCTACCGACCATCTGTCTGTAGGTTTAAATCCATGGAGTTTCACAAAATGAATTCCACAGTTACCCTTGGTAGCTCTTTTTTGTTTGCTTACAGTTTAAATTGATTTGAAGGAAATAGACTAAAGGGCCTGTCCCACTTAGGCGATTTTTTTGGCGTCTGCCGGCGACTGTCACAGTCATAGCAGGTTACCAAAAAAGTGGCAACTGGAACCCCTCCACCCTACGACAATGTCTACGACAAGCTACGACAACCTACCACCTAGTCGACGGCAAGCTACCGACAACCGGCGACCCATTAGGACATCCACCTATGACCACACCTATGACAACCTACGACCACACAGACGACTACCTACGACAACCAAAGTCAACCTATGTCCTCCCGCGACAAGTTACGACAAGCAACGGCAACAACTGAAGAAAACTGAAGACAATTCAGTCGCCGGTATCTGTCGCCGGTTGACGTAGGTAGTCGCCAACGGAATTCACTGAAGTCAGCACCCAGCAATAACTAACGTCACCTGGCGACAACCTGTGTCATCCTGGCAACAACCTACGACAGGAACTAAGACAGGAGAAGACAAGCTACGCAAGCCCACAGTCGCCGAAAAGTTTTAAATATTTAAAAATCCAGTGGTGGCCAGAAAAATGTTACAACTCTTTAGGCGACTTGAGGAGATGACTCACGACAGTCGTCACCCCGCAACCATGTGGCGACGGCCTAGTCGCCGAAAAAATCGCCTAAGTGGGACAGGGGCTTTAAACTTTTCATCAGTTAGTACAAAGAAAATGTACTTACCTGCTCATAACAGAATACCGTTAGTGCTATGACAATGGGATTTTCCTCCAGTCTACAACATAAATTGATGTAGATATGTAACTTGAAATTTATTGGCTTAAAATACTACCGTATTTCACCACATAAAATGGGCACCGGGCAAAAACCTTGGACGCTGCAATAAACTGAGCACCTTGCTAATCCATTCTTCAACATTTATTACCTATTAACAATTTGTTAACCGGTTGGGAAGTTATTTTGATTTAATTAAATTTTTCATACAATTTTTACAGGGCTACAATTCACTTTTGAAATGAGAGCTAAATCTTCTAGGGAAAACAAAAAAAATACTGTTGATAATTATTTTTCTTCCTCATGGATGTATTGTGTCTTCTCCAAAACTGGCATTTAACTGCCAAATTAAAAAGTACCGGTGCTTTATTCTAAAACAGTTTGGTTAAATTGTTCAGCTTTCTTCAGAAACATTATTTGCCAGATGTGAAATGAGCAGGTAGGAATTGCTGTGTATTTCCTTTATTCTGGTTGGAGAACAAGTGTCTAAAAGTCACATTCTGCAGTGTGACACTCAGTAATATTACAAAGCTATGAATGTGTTCAAAACCTGCATTGGTTTTGGTGCCTGATAGACACTTCTAACAGTCATCTCCAGAAAACATAGGCATCATGTGATGGAGTCTGGGACTGAAATGTGAATCTTCTGCTCAATTTGTGTCTGTGTGTGGTTGTTATGTCACATGAACCTGTAGCAAATCATGCATGAAGAGTTGACAGCATTCTACACAAGTGATGTTTAAACTGATCTTTGCTTCCATTGAGGTAAGTCTCTTGTTAGTTGTTAGAGACATCTGGAGTGTTCATGGACTAACCTTCAGCTATTTTTGAATAATTTAACAGATTGAATTTATTGAGGGTTGAAATTGTTTCACAGGTGATGTTTTCTCCCCTCAGATGTGGAACAAGGGAAAACCGCAGCATCCATCTTTGTGAGGATGAAAAAGCAATACAGAACGCAGTTTATCCGAATGGAACATTAAACATAAAACTCCCAGAGGAGTAGTGTGCAAGGCAGTTGCACACCTCCGGGGAGTCAGTCACTTGCCAATGCCACCTGCTGGTTTGAGAATTCAAACCTACCATTGGAGCATGCTCTATGAAGGTCACACTGATTTTATGCCTTTGGCTCTATCCACGCTGCTTCTGATGACACCGATGACATCAGTGAGTTTGCTGTGTACGTGGCATTTCAGGAGGTCACGGATTCATTGTTCGTAAGGTGCCAGCAATTCATTAGCTCTCCCTTAGAGACTGACAAACAGGAGGAAAGAGCACTGAGATTTGCCTACATTGCTAGGCAGAGCATCACTGACTGCATGCATGAAGCCCCCACTAGCTTCCCATTGTGAATCAGCACTGTTTCTCAACATGATAGGCTTTCATTTGCTCAATTCTTAACTTGTTTCCGACCAGGGATATTGAGTCATGCAGGTTGGCATCTATTCTCCTGGCCTCAAACATCCATGAATTGGAAAACACTCAAAGTGTACATTCATAATTTTCCTGAGGCTTTATAAACCAGAACTGTTCTGGAGCTTAAAGCCAAGATAGCAGCAATATTAGCTTCCGCTGATGCTCCATCAAAGTGGTTCTTCTGACACATGGTGCTGACCAGCCCTTTAAACTTTCAATAATATACCTAAAGCCTGCACAGTATCAATTAAAAAAAAAATAACTCCAACATTAAGCAAACAGAACAGTGCACCAAGAAGCTGCACATTGCAACGTTTTCTCAATGGTCTCCATATCCTCTGTGGCAGGGTTAAAGCCCTGTCCCACTGTACGAGTTCATTCAAAGAGTTCTCACGAGTTTGTCCTGATTCGAACTCGGAGATTTACGGTAATGGTCGCTCGTCGGTACTTGGGGCTCTCGTGGACATTTTTCAACATGTTGAAAAATCTTCACGAGTCTTCCCGAGCTTACCGCGTTTCCCGAGTACCTGCCGTAGACGTTACGGGCTGCTAAGAGACGTCCCCGAGCTCCAACGTACCTGCTACATTCATTCTACATGCTTACCACGAGTTTGATTTTTTTTTAAACTCGGGAGAGCAGTTGAATGAACTTGTACAGTGGGACAGGGCCCTAAAGATGTGAGAACACCATTTGGCAAGCTGCTTACTGGAGTATCCTATTACCCAGCCCTATTTTCACTGACACAAAGTCTAACATTTCCGTAAAAACACCCCATCTTGCAATTCCCACATTCCATCGTTGTATATGGCAACAGAATTTGAAATGGTATCTAGAAATTCCTCTTCTTTTCCATCCTGCTTTTGTAATCCTTCCCTTTGGTTTCTGCTGGGTTCATTTTCTTGTCCAAACATGTCTGAAAGGGAGATTAGTGCCACGAGGAGCACAGTTCGAAAACAGCCAAAAGCCATCATACATCAAATCTAAAATTGTGATTCAATGGTGAAGTTAAAAATCCTTGCCCTTCCACCTTATGATATGCTAAACCTGTAGATCATCCCTGTCCCCAATGCCAGAACCTACCCTTGAAGTGGGAAGCACACATGGATGCACAGCCCTCCTCCTGTGACTACCTACATTTGATCTGGACTAGCAAGAAAGTATGAAGTGTGTCAGGATGGAATAGGTCCTGAGGACATGCACATCAGGGTAGAAGATTACTGCTATGTGAAGGATTGCAGAGGTGTGAAGTGCTAAAGGATCATGAAAATTATTGTTAAAAGAGCAAAGATAGACAAAAATGCTGGTAAAACTGAGCACGTGAGGCAGCATCTATGGAGCGAAGGAAATAGGCAACGTTTCGGCTCGATACTCTTCTTCAGACTTCTTCTGACCCTTCTTCTAAAAGAGCAAATGTATGTGCAATGAAGGACATAATAGGAATTGGAGAGGGATGGGTGTGCATGCTGAGCCTATAATTGGTATGGTGCACAGAAGTAATATGGCCTAGCATCCTCCCTTCAGCTAGCATTATGAGTTTGTTGACTCTTTAATTACATTGCAGCCATATCTGGTGATCTGAAAATAGATTGTGTTGGATCACTGACACTTCCAAGATCAACTCAGTTCTTTCCCTATCCTACTTTACCCAACCTCTCAACATTGGACACCTTTTGTGATATTCTCATTGTTGGTGGACAAAACGACTAGAACTGTCATGCACAGCAGCCTTGTTGAACACATTAATCATAGAGCAAGAATGGTTTAGGAATAGATCCAATACCATCATCTTGTGCAATGAACAATCTTATTGATCTGTCCCAAGAATTAATTAAAACATTTAAAAAAAATAATTGCAGTTCTGAGATCAGGAGAAGGGCCATTGATTGATGAAAAAGCATAACCCAATTATAACAATTACTCATTTCATCATTCTTCAACTGAGGGCAATAAACAAAATGACTGAGATCAAATGATTACACCAAACCAATTATTGTATTCTCAGTTTACTAGTTGTAAGAAAGGAACAGCAGTGGCATCGATACAGGGAAAATAAATGTAGTTGAATAGTTATCACTAGTAAAACATGATAAAAAAATAAAACAGACTATCATTGATAGAAAATTCAATTTCAGTTAACCTCATGAAGCATTAATTAGTTATTTAGCAATTAAAAATAGCATTACACAGTTTATGTGAAATGGAAGGGAAACATTCAGCTCAATCAATCCAAGTCGGCCGTAATGCTTCACTCAGCCTTTCTTGCATTTCATCTCATCTGAACATTACATTGTAACCCTCCATTCCCTTTCCCTGATACTTCAGTTTTGCCTTAGTTGCATCAATATGATTGGCTGCGACCATGCATTATCACAGCAAGGTCAACATTCTTGACGCTCTTTAAGTAAAAAGACATTTTGAATACCTTATTGGATTTCTTGGTGACTGTCATAATAATGACATATCATGAAATATCAATATATTACAAATGATGACAACTTCAGGTCATTAAAAATGTTTTTAAAAATCAATTTATTGGTGTAAGCTGATGTATTAGGGAATTACAAGAGCTCTTGGAGGAATGAATATGGGCACTTCCCCAATGCCACATTTTCTGACAATTCAGCTCTTCAGCGTAGGTTAAACATTCAGCAAATACAAACATTTTTAATTCCATGGCTTTTTTGCAAGGGGTAAATATTTTATCCAACATAATATATTGTGCAGTTATTACTATAAACCAACCGAAGAATTGTTTCAAAGTAACAGCACAATTTATTTTCTATTCCATTATATTTATCTGCATTCAGATGTCAAAAATATTATTGTTCACAAAATTTTACAACTTACAAAATCTAACATTGATATTCAGCATAACTAGAATATAGTGGAACACAATAATGTTTTTTGGGGGTGGTGCAAGCAAATTGTTTTCATATTGGTTATAGAATAAATTGTTATTGGTTCTTCTGATACTTAAATATGCAAGCCAGCCCTGGGTTTAACAAAGAGGGTTAAATTATTTATTGTATGGAGAGAGATAATCAGCAGAAAAATTATTGCTGGATTTACAGTTAAAGCACTGAAGAGCAGAAATTTTATTGACTTCTAAGAAACAATGTTGCATAAAAATAAAGCAATTGGTTGAAATACAATAATTATTAGTTAAATCAGCAATATCATGTAGAATACGTACATACTGATAGTTTTAAGAATTATTCTATAAATTAAAAAAATCTAAATATAAATAATTTTTTGAATTAAATTCAATAAAATTGTTTATTTAGTATGCTCATAAAATATTTCCAGTTAAAAGCATTCATTTTCAAACTTAAATGTGCTATTTTCTTTCCCAATTTCAATTTTAAATGGAAATGTTATACTTTACTAGACCAAGTGGGACCCGTTGGGTCCTGTCCCCAATGCATTACAGGGGAGGGCTGGTCCCCAAACACAATATTCCACCACTCATAGGTCCCAATACTCACCACTCCTTAGAGAGGGAGGGGGAGGGGGTAGAGAGGCAGGGGGAGGTGGAGGAGGTAGAGAGGGAAGGGAATAGGGGGAGGGGATAGAGAGGGAGGGGGGTAGAGATCCTCCTCATTTCCCTCATCCTCCTCCCCTCACTCCCATTCCCTGCCCCAGGACCTGCCCAGGTCGTAGACTAACGCCAGGGCCTGGACAGCTTGAGAGGCCATTGTGATTGGTGCACTGTAAGAGGCAGCCAGCTTGAGAGGCCATTGTTACCTTTGGCAATGGTCATTGTGGCAGTCGGCAGCCAGCTTGAGAGCCCATTGTGATTGGTGCACTGTGAGAGGCATTGTGATATCATCACTGGACACTCTCTGAGAAAGCGGTTTTGGCGTTTTTTGAAACTTTTAATCATGAATAACTTCGGAAATATAGGTCGGAATGCGATGGGAAGATGTTTATTGCTTCGACAGGAAAAATGTGAGTAGAATATGTGAAAATGGGAAGACTGTGGCCTAGCGTTTGGAAGAAGATAGGAAAAAGCAGAGCAGAGTGACACATTGCCGGCACAAACAAAGAGTCTTAGTAAAATGGATTATTATATTGCATTTCAAGGATAAGGCTTAATTTTCTGAATGGTCTAAAAGTGATTAATGTCTTCTATAGTCGTTTCAATGTTTCAATTTTCATCTTAAGACTCCAGTAAAATTGGTTGGTATGTGGTATTTAAAACAAGCTGATGTCTATTTAATAAGCTTATGGTTTATCCAGATTTTATTGACATTTCTTAAAAGATACAAATGTGCACATTTATGCCTGTTACTTTGCAACATACAGCAAGAGCCAACTTTCTTTTCAGTCTGCCAATGCAAGTTTAATAGCAATATTCATGTCAGCAGGATACTTATACTATCTGCTTGAGGTGGGGTGAAAGCAAAGATCATGGATCCCAGAGTAATCAGATATTTAAACCATCGTCATCAATCACATGGCAACTTCCTTATTTTGAAGAAAATCGGAACTTAGGAATAGCCGGAATTGGAAAAGAACATTACATTCCTCTGGCTGTTCCTCAAGTTCAAATAATATCAACTTCCTGTTAGACTTGACAGTAATTTCCACCTTCACAGGATGCCCAGACAATATGCTTCATCAACGTCTCTGTGAAATAAATGACAGTTGACGTTTCAGCTTTTCAAAGAATTCAATCAGACAGGATAAATAATGAAAATGTTCCACAACATTTCTTCTCTCCATTTTATATGTTTTTTTCAATTTTATCTTCGGTAGCTGATGCTTTTATGTTTTGATGTCCTCTTCTAATACTTTCAAAAAGCTCATTTCTTCAATGTAGCCGTGAATAGAACTTTATGGTCAATAAAATAGTGTGATTATGTTGTGTGAATGAAGAACGATTGTGCTGTATATCTCTGGTTAATACACTGTACTAAGTTTAGTTTTTCCTTTAATTTTGCTGCTACATTAATGCTGCTATGGACTATTTTGTTCCGCGACCCTTTCTGCATTGTCTCCTGTGGATTGGAGTTGTTCACTGTATATATTTTTATTATGTAATATTGCTAATGCAGTCCCATGATCTATTCAAATCCCTTGGTTTTTAGTTTGTTGACTCCTTGATGTTTAGAGACTTCCCATATTATATTGACTACACCATTAGTTTAATGTTAAGATTTATTTGCAAATCAATTTTTATGATGTTATATTCAATAACTTCAAATCTTTTATATTCAGACCCAAATTATTTTCTTCCATCCTGAAGTAGTGTCATGTGCGTCTGTGTATAGTTCTTTATCTCATTTGATTTAAAGTTTTCAATAATAGGACACCAGAGCATGCTTAGTGTTTCAGTTCCAATACATAATTCAAATCATATCCAACCTCCTAAACAAATATAGAGCTTTGCTTTGAAGAAGGGTCTCGACCCAAAACGTCATCCTTTCCTTCTCTCCAGAGATGCTGCCTGTCCCGCTGAGTTACTCCAGCTTTTTGTGTCTATCATAGAGCTTTGCTTGTCAGGAATACATGTTAGGAATTCAGGCATAGAGATCAGAAAACAGTGCAGGGCCTTAATTACATGCCCACATTCCAGCAACTCAGATTCATCAAATGGATTGAAAGCACCTCCTGGTTGTTGAGTCAATGTGAAATAGATTTGGGTGGTCTCATTTCAATTTATTATGCCGTGGGTTGGAGCCGCCCCCTATTTCTTAGTGCAACATGGATGCTGTTTTGTGAGTAGGCTTTATTAGAATAGAATATGAGGATGCTTTACTTTGTATCGAACCGGTTACTCAGCACTTTAACTCACCCTCCCATTCCCAATCTGACCATTCTGCCCTGTGCCTCCACCATTGCCAGAGTGAGGCCCAGTGCAAATTGGAGGTACTGCACCTCATATTTTGCTTGGATAGCTTACATTGGGTATGAACATTGACTTCTCTAACTTCAAGTAGCCGTTGCTTTCCCCCTCTCTCCATCCCCTCCCCCTTTGCAGTTCTCTCATCAGTCTTACTGTCTCCGACTACATTTTATCTCTGTACCACCCACTCCCTTGACATCAGTCTGAAGAAGGGTCTTGACTGAAACATTACCCATTCCTTCTCTCCAGAGATTCTGCTTGTCCCGCTGAGTTAGTCCAGCATCTAAAGTATTTTGCATTTGAAAATGTTGTATCTTTCTGGTTTTGTAATAATATTTCAGACCCTTTGAAATATAACAGCATAGCTACAGCAGCATTTATACCACTGCTCATGGAAATCAGTCCAGTAAAATAATCTCAGTCAGGGTGTCTTATTAATGATATATAATGATTGGAGCACAATGTAATCCTCCCACCATGCTTCCTGTAATAATTCAATTCCATTCCATTTGCTCAGATTCTTTGTCTTTTTCCCAATATATTCCAGTGACAAGATTTTCCACACCCATGCCCTTGAGGTGTCTTCCTTTTTCCTTAACTATTGTTTCCTCTCCACGATGGGTGATAGGGATCTCAATGAGACTCCTTGGTTTCCTGCACAGCTGCTCACACCCTTTCTTCTCTCAGCCAGAACTATGACTTCCCTTGTCCTCACCTTGCACCCCGCCAGTCTTCACACTAATTTTACATTGATTTAAATGGAATTTCGCTGCCAGACATGTCTTCCCGTTTGCTTCCTTTCTGTCATTATGTAGGGACCATTCCCTCTGTGACTCCTTGAAGTGATCTCTAACAACATTCTCACAGCACTTTCAGGTGCAACAACAGGAGATACAATTCCTGCCCTTTTGCCTCTTTCTTTCTGCCACCCAGGGACCCAGATATATCTTTCAGGCGAAGCAACAGATCATTTGTACATCTTCTAATTTAACGTATTGTATTAGGTGCTTATAATATGGTGTTCATTTACAAAATCAAACACTAAATGATTGACTGCTGAACAACTTCTCTGACCCAGAATTTCCAGTTGCCTGTTACTGTAATTCTCCATCCCCCGCCAACTCTAACCTCCATCTTTAGCCACCTACTCTGCACTATCAATGTCTACTGAATATTAAAGCATTTCATTTTCCGTTCATTGCAGCATTTGGGACGCAATATTGAATGCCAAATTCAACAATTTCAGGTTTCCTCTTTTTCTCTCCATAGATGTTGCTGGATATTTTCAATGCAAATATATAGTCTGGAACTATGTACAAACACTGCTACAATTTCTACATGGTGAAACCAAAATGTATAAAAATAGTCTCTATTAAAATCTGACAATGTGCACTTTAACCACATGTGATTTTTTTTTTCTATTACAAATCTCAAATTGTGGAGTACAGATGCAAATAAATAAATGATGGGTCTTTGTCCCAAACATTATGGAGGGCACTGTAAGAGCTATTCCAGAAGATATGAATCTTTGATGAAATTGCAAACGTTATTTAATTAAGTTAAATGTTTTAATATTATAATAGTTAATAGAATTCCTACCTTCAAATATTAATTATTAAATGGAAAATTATTTCCTAATATGGCACAATAATGACAAGCCCCATCATGAAGAAGCTCTGCCTTTTACACTGGTGAGATTTCTGTTTTTCTCCCTTATCTTTCTTAGTTTTGGTTGCTTCTGTTCAACTTATTTTTTGGTAAGATATTCACAAAAAATCACTTCAACAACCACAGATTTCATTCACCTCCTCCATTCATCACCATCTATGTCATATGTCATTCAATTTCTCCTGATCTTCCAATATATCATTGACATTGCGGGGGGGGGGGGGGGGGGGGGGGGGGGGGGGTGGAAGTAGTCAAGTAAATGAGGTTTACCTGAGGTTGGAATGTTCATGCTGTATGTTTGTAGGCTCCCCAAGCAGAATTTGCAGTGCTTTTTCCAGTTTACATATGGCCTTCCCTAGCCGTGTAGCCATATTCTCTCCATGCTCTCCTCTTCCTTTGCAACATAAATCTTATTTAATTTGTAATCGTCCTGGGTTCTGATGAACAGTCGGTAACCCGAAACATTAACTCTGTTTCTCCCTCCACGTTTGCTACCTGATTTGTGGAGTTTTTCCACTATCTTTCAGATAATTTATTTTGTTTTGTATATCTTTCGAGCTAGGAGAAGCTGTTCAGTTGTTTAATATTCTAATCCCTAAATTAACCCACATTTCGACTTTATTTAGCGCAAACGTTTTTCAGCACTTCTGAAATAATTCCAACTTTCCTTTGCGTATTCACATTTTCATGCTGACATTCACATTTGTTATTTGATCAACAAATTACATTAGGTATAAGCAACGGGCCAAATGGGTCAAAGAGGGATAAATTAGATTGTGGAACCATGCCCTGCACATTCTGCACTTTGGGCAGTATTGCAACTGGCAAGTATGAAGCTCAAACGGAGTGGAACATGACTGACACAGGAGTGTCCTAGATCCTGCCATTTGTCAGACATCAGTGGGTAAATGCTGCTTCAAAGACATAGATAAATAAATGCGAACAATAGCCCCGACGTTACCAGCAGTGAGAGAACAATGCGTGACTTCCATTAAACCTTCTGTGGGCATTGAAATGTATGAACCACACTCAATAAGATTAAAGTGTCCTCATTGGTTGACTAAATTGAATAACTCCTGAAAACAGACCCAAGGATTTTGATGTGACTGATCCACTGTATATGGAATGTGTGCGATCAGCACTCTTTTGCTGCTCTGTGGACGTGTTACTTCAGCAGGAGACCAGTTTTTCACGTGACAGATGGGATGGTTCAAGCATTCTACAACTAATGTTAACTTGGGAGGAATTAATAAGTGCATAATAGGGAAATGGATTTTATGGATTTACAATGCTATACTAGGGCTGGAGAGGCGAGGCAATATTCTGCTTCTGAAGGGATCTAAAAGGTTCTTGAGACTGCAATGGA
Source organism: Okamejei kenojei (assembly GCA_035221665.1). Classification (NCBI taxonomy): domain Eukaryota; kingdom Metazoa; phylum Chordata; class Chondrichthyes; order Rajiformes; family Rajidae; genus Okamejei; species Okamejei kenojei. The sequence continues at coordinate 60,875,513 of CM069132.1, read as the reverse complement.
TTGGTTAGGCCCAGCGGCCATTTGCTCGACCATTGATCCCAGAGAAAACGTTGCCTGAAAAGACATCAGAAAGAGGCAGTTGAGGAGATCAAAGGCAGGGGCCAGACCCTGCAATTTGTGCTGCAAAATGCTCATTGTCAGTAGTCACTCCTGGAAATCTTGTATCCTATAAATTGGAGGTTTGTCCGTAGTTCAAAGCAGCACAACCTAACCATTCACTCACTGATAACTTCTATCGGTCGGGATTTATACAAAGCATTTGTATGCTCCCCCACAGCCTTTGCAAGTAGAATGGTTGCAAGACTGAAACATGTTTCTTCGTGCTAGCACATGACAGTTATTGAATTATGACAGAGGCATGCCGTCGAAATAAATCTGCTACACCACCACATGTCATATCACATCTTCTGAACAAGTTGGAACTTAGCTTCAAGCAGCAGATAACAGGTGAGGTCAGGAATAGAAAATAAAGTGAAGGTATCATTATTGAGCTGAAGTCAGCAATAGGGCTGAAACCATAGTGAATGATGATCACCTCATACCATTGCCACCATCTTTCCCATATATCATAAACCCATCACGGGTGATGTACCTCTTACTCCCTTCACTTGGATCTTTGTGCCTTCATCCTATCCAATCACTAAGAATAGTAACCTTGTCAAGTAGTGGTACAGAATCAGAAGTAGAGTGAAGATGAAGTTAGGACGGGAGAACAGGAGACTGCAGATCCAGGAGTCATGAGCAAAAAATGCTGGAACTGAGCAGGCCAGGCAGCATCTGTGAAGGGAATGGACAGACAATGTTTCGGGTCAGGATCCTTCTTCAGACTGATTAGAAGATAGCTGGAAAAGAGAGCTTTAACAGTATTGAGATGGGTACTGCTTGAACATAGGGTTGTGTGTTTGGATGGGGTGAGATTTGAGAGGGTGAGGGGAATGAAAAAATCAAGAAGGTCAACGTCATGACTGCAGTTGTAGATAAAAAGAGTTGAAAGAGGGTAGAAGGTGGCAAGGGCTATCTGGGAGGGGGAGGTTTGTTGAAGGTGGGAGAAAGGGTCATCACCGGGGGGGGGGGGGGGGGGGGGGGGGGGGCGGGGGGGGGTTAGTGCCAGCTCTTTGCCAGCGAAAAAGGCACAGAGGCAGAGACAAAGAAAGAACAACGTCGAAGATAGACACAAAAAGCTGGAGTAACTCAGCGGGACAGCACGAAGTAGGGAATCGACCCGAAACGTTACCCATTCCTTCTCTCCAGAGATGCTGCCTGTCCCGCTGAGTTACTCCTGCTTTTTTGTGTCAATCTTTGGTTTAAACCAGCATCTGCATTCCTTCTGACACAAGAACTCAACATCATTGTCCAAGTTAAATTTAACGTAACGTTCTCAGGCAACAGCTTAGATACTGAGTTTGCACATAATTTTGAGGTTTGCTAACAGGCATGTTCTGCAAGTGGTGAATAATCAGATAGGAGTATCTTGAACCTAGGATGGGAGAAAAACAATGTTGTCAGATCGTCGGAGGGTGAGTCGCATAATCGTTCTTCTGCATGGGTTAAGGACGAGGAATTTGATGGAAGAGACGAGCGGTGTGGAAGAGCTCAGCACTAACCTTGAACAGGGATTGTGCAGAGCTTGTAACCCATCTTGTTCAGTATGAAATTGATGGCCGTTTCCATTAATCTTTGTAGACCTACATATAATGCAGCATCTGCAATGGAAATGCAATGCAATAGAACTGCGGATGGTGGAAAATTGAAGGTAGACAAAAATGCTGGAGAAACTCAGCGGGCGAGGCAGCATCTGTGGAGCGAAGGAAATAGGCATCGTTTTGGGCCAAAGAAGCATTTGTTGACCATTGTTTCAGCTTCAGAGACAGAGAATCATCTAATGTTTGGGTGCTGCAGTGGAAGCTAAGGCTTTTGTCTTACAAACTTTGCCCATTGTCATGCAAACTCGGAGTGTGTAATTATGATTCAGAATTACAGTTTCCAGGGGAACTTGTTGCAAATCAAAGTAGCCCAGCAATCTGTAAAGTAAATTAGTTAAAATACTTAAGATGCAACCCCAGGGGGGTTGGCAATGAAGAATGAAAGCATTTGTGGTCTCACCATTGCCAACCACCCTTGTTATTGCCTGTCGCAGGCAACCGTGAAGTTTGATAGCCTTCAACCAGCTCTGCCACAACCTCAAGTGGTGCGGGATGGGGTGGCACTATGTAGAGCATAATGGGCCTGTGATTTTTATTAGGCGAGTCCAGGAGACACTGCGCTCGCCACATGGTCGCCACATGTTTGCTGGTGGTCTCTGGTGGGTCTCCTTCATGGGTGCGAGGAGTTCCCGCCTTCTGGGAACTTGTCTCAGCCTCAGTAATGTCGCCGCAAATTTTTCAACATGTTGAAAATTGGTTGCCATGGAGAAAATCGATAATCCTGTAGTCATATGTGCAGTTGTAGTGTGCTCGCCATGTAGTTATAGGTAGTCGAGGTAGTTTTAGTAGTAAGATTAAATGAGAACTTACCAAGTTCGAAGGTTGATCTTTATTTTACGAGGAGTTGCGGTGAGGGATTTCGTGAAGACCCCGCCAGCACGCATGCGCGACATCCTTCAAAGCAGCGTTGTGGAATCACAGAACGCACCATGACTGAAAATTAATAAGATGAAAAACGTAGAACTTCCCAGTTGACCTTATGATAGAGGGTGGGAGCGGGGGGCACGAAATCCCTCACCGCAACTCCTCGTAAAATAAAGATCAACCTTCAAACTTGGTAAGTTCTCGTTTAATCTTACTATTTTACTTCAGGGTCATGTGAGTGACTTCGTGAAGATTTCAAAGCTCTGTGATTTCACGCCCTGGACAACGTCCATGCTATCACACTGCCACAATTCTGATGGAGGAAGGCTGTTAATGCAGTTCAGTCGAAACTGGCTGAAAAGTAATACAATTTATTAATCAAATAACAAACAAATAACCCCTAATTCGGGGACAGACATTCACTGAGCGGCTCCCAGCACAGCTTCTGCGAATGTTGCGGGGGCGACCAGTGGCTTATTGTAGAACGGTGGAAAGGTTTCTTCACTGACCCAGCCCGCGGTGGCGAGGATGTGGTCCATGGGCACCTCCATGGCCCTCGCCGCTGATGTGGATGCAGCCCTAGTGGAATGAGATTTAAAAATGTTAGTAGCAACTCCTGCTGCATCCAACACCACCCTGAGCCACCTGGCGATAGTCTGTACAGTCACCCGATGATGCGGAGGTTTGTGGCTGATGAGGAGCCCCTGCTCCTTCTTCCTGATGGTTCTTGTAATTCGGATATAGTGGTGGAGATGGGTGACTATGCAGAGGGTGGCATCTGTAGGGTATGCCCGAAACTCCATCTGCAGCCCATGAGCCCCTGGCCTGTGCTGCTTTAATAATTCCTGGACAAAGAAATTCATTTGATTAGGGGTGGAAACCATGCTATCCAGCCGCAGCTTTTGTAATGTCTGAACTCGTTGGGCTGTAGTCAGTGCCATCAGCATCACCACTTTGAGGGTGAGCTGTTTGAGTGGTAACTCGTTCATTGGAGCCCAGCTCCTCAGTAGGGTCAGAACAACCCCTACATCCCAGGTGAAGGTGTATCTGGGTCGTAGAGGGTTGGTGTTAAACACTCCCCTCATGAGTTTAGACATCAGGTGGTTAGAGCCTATACCTATGTCCAGGTATGAGGATAGTGCACTCCTGGCGCTGTTGATGGCACTGTAGCTCAGGGCCAGCATCGAAATGAAGGCCAGCTAGGAATTCCAGGACATCAGGGATTGTTACCGTGTTGGAAGTCGTGTTGGTACGAGAGCAGAATGCCTCCCACTTCCTGATCTGTGTGAGGTACTGCCTCCGGGTTGATACTCGGCATAATGCTGAGATGAGTTCCATGGCTCGTGGTGAGATGCCTGCCTTGACGAGTGGTCTTTTTAGAACCTGATGGCCAACAAGTTTAGGTGACCATGGCATGGGTGACTATCCCCCGTAATGGGGTGAGTAATCAATTTGGGGTGTTTCCCAATCGAAACCCATGGTCGTTTCAAAATTTTAAGGACCATCGGGTACCATGGCTGTGTAGGCCAGTCGGGAATGATCAATATGCCAGTTGCAGAGTCCAGTTTAATTTTCTGCAATACCCGACTGATGAGGCAAAATGGGGGAAATGTGTAGCAAAACCATTTCCCCCAATGGATAGAAAACGCATCCATTGCTATTGCCCCAGGGTCTGGTTCCCAAGACACATACGTTGGTATCTGATGGTTCAACCTGGACGCAAAAAGGTCAATATCCGGTGTCCGGTAGTGAGCTATAATGTCTCCAAAAAAAAATCCACTCGATGTTGTCATTGAATACTCGTGACCTGGTGTCCGCCACTGTATTAAGCTTCCCTGGCAAATAGGTCGCTGTAATCCAAATATTCCTCTCGATGCACCAGTGCCAAATTGTGTTTGCCAATTCATCACAAGATAGCGACCTGATACCACCCATATGATTGTTGTAAGCCACCACTGTTGTGTTATCTATTTGGAGGCGGACATGTAAGTCCCATGAGTTAGTACAGTAAGCCCGCAGTCCATGAAACGCCCCTAACATTTCTATATAATTTATCCTGTGTGACTGAAGGAAGGTAGACTCACGAGAGTCCCATCTGCCACCACAACTGGACATAGTGTCAGTTGCTCCCCAGCCTTGTGTGCTTGCGTCAGTCTGTAGCACGACGGATGGTTTGCTTACTATGATGGGTCTGCGACACTCGCTAATATTGTCAATTCACCATTGTAGCTCGGTTCTAGCCTTTGGTGGTAACCGGATTGGTCGATCAAAGTGCCCAGCATTTGCTTTTAATGCTGCGATCTTTGTTCTTTGTAAATTTTGGTAATGTAGCGGCCCGAATTGTGCAGCTGAGAATGTAGCTACCAATTTCCCTATTACTTTTGCCGTTTGCCGGATGGTCGGTACCCTGGCGCAAGCAAGACTGTGGCACGCTTCTTTTATAGCAGTAGGTTTATTGGTTGGGATGGTGATCATCATTAAGGTGGTGTCTAGGGTGAACCCCAAATAATCCATTACCCGTGATGGGTGCAATTTTGACTTGTCTGGATGGATTACAAATCCCAGCTTCTCGAATAAAGCCTTAGTTGCTGCCACTGCCCGTGTAGCCAATTGGAGGGTCTGACCCACTATTAGGATATCATCTAAGTATGCCATGACTATGTAATTTTGTTGTCGGAGAAGAGCTAATGTAGGTTTTACTAATTTTGTAAATAGTCTGGGGCTGTGGTGATACCATTGGGCAATGCTTTGTATTCCCACAATTGTTCCTTCCAGCCAAATTTCAGAAACTTTCTGTGAGATTCAGTGATGGGCACTGTATAGTATGCATCTTTTAAAGGTAAAGCATCTGCTTGGCTGTTTCAAAGGTATCCATTTTAAAGTGGGTATATTGTACAAAAGTGTTCAGCTCAGTTAGGTCTATTATAATTCGACACCCCCCATCTTTTTTAATTTTGGTGAAAATGTTGGACACAAACTCAAGGGGTTCGTGCTTTGTTTTCCCAATCACCCCTTTTGCTGCTAGCCGTACAATTTCAGCTTGTCCTGCTTCCACCTCTTTTTGGGAAAGTGTAAATTTCCGATGAGGCGAATGCTGGGTAGGGGGATTTTTACCACCGATGAATTCTATGACATAACCTTGAACACTTTGTAAAATAAACTCGTCTGTGGTGATAGTGTTCCATATTTCCAAAAAGGCCCGCAATCGGCCATCAATTTGTGCAGGAAGGGATGCTACTGTCTGAGAGGAACCAGGCCCCTTTACCTCCATGGTTAACGGCGGGTCCTGGCGTATGTCGTTTTGGGTGGACGTTGCAGAGGTTGTCGGGATGGCGGCCGCACCTTCCATGCAGGCCGCTGTTGGCCTTGCCCTAAAAAAGGCCGCTGTGTTTGGGGAAGTGGAGGGGGATAGGTCCTTGGTGTTCTGTCCTGCTGCCGCGGTTTCCAGTTGGTGTATGGTTGTTGCCGGTGGTATGGGTGAGGTCTAGTCGTAGGAGGTTTCATTAGGCCAGCTGTTTTGGCCTCCTCGTCTAGTTCCTTCACTTGTTTGGACAGATCTCCAAACAGTTGATGAGGCGGTGGAGCGGTTGATGGACGGCACAACCCCGCGAATTTGGGGTTGTGTGGGTTTTATGGAGCTCTTACGCAGGCAGTTGATCTCATACTGGGCGTTGCATAGGAGTGCCAGGGCATCTTGTTGTTCGCTGGACACATTATCCCCGTCCAAGGGGCCTAGCAAACGCCGTTATACCCGTGGAGAGGATCTTCAAGATACGCTGGAGGCGGACATCCTGCATCCTGCTGGCCGTACTCAAGTGTCCCCAGATCTGAGCATTAACCAGGGGAACACTGAGGTTGATGCAGTTCTCAGGTGGTTTTATTTTCTCCATTGTGTCATTGAGAACCTGACTCTGGAGTTGGTGAGTGGTCAGGTAATCAATGGTGCCCACCAGTTTGTGGTGCAGAGGTTCCCCTGTTTGTGCGGTCGTGGCAAACTTGCCCACCACGTCCAGCATATCCTCCTCATGCTCTGGCTCAGCGGTCTCTGGCTGTCCCGGGTCGTCTTCAAATACAGCGGCTGGGCAACTGCCGGCACTTCTGGCTGGAGAAGACGAGAGACTGAGCGGACTCCTTGCACAGCTTGTGGATGCCCGTGAGTCCCGCTCTTCCCGGTCCATGTCCCGCTGGAGGAGTTGCTCCACTAAGAGCTCCAACCGCTCAATGCGACCGTCCCTGCTATGTGCAGCGGACAAGCCGACTTCCCCAGGCCCTGCGATATCACTGGGGCTTCCACCATCGGACCACACCTCCGTAAGGTGCTGACTAGGGTCCGCTGGCAGGTCGTCGTGGCCTATCGCCCGAGTAGGCTCATACGACTCCCGCACGGACTCTCCGCTAGTCTGTCTTCTCGCAGACTGTGACGGGCCCACCTGTCTGGTATGAAGGCAGGTGAGTTGGATCGGCGCCGGCCCCCGGAACCTGGCTCCCCGGAGTCCGTGCAGGCTTACCTCCACTGTCGCCCAATAATCGGCATGGAGGCGCATGGTCGGCCGCTCCCAGAGCTAAGCTGACCGACCGTCTACTGCTGCCACCACCGCCCTTGACCGCAGCCTGACGGGGTGTTTTGCCGGCAGCACCTGCTCCTACAGGTCTGCTCGACGCAGCAGTAGATCTGCCAGACTGCTCTACGGCAGATCTCCCTGGCAGTTGTACGTGGCGGTGTGCAGCTGCAGGGCTCCCCTGCAGCGCAGCTGTCCCCCGGCCCAGTCCCCGTGGGTCTGCTGGAACTCGGGGTGAGGTCGCTGGTGACGAGCGAGGCTCCTTCCCACGTACCTGTTTGCCCCCCCTCTTCCTGGGGGATGGGGGCTCGAAGTCTGGGTCAGCAGGCTCCAGCTCCGGTGCGGTGAACCATTCAGGTGATGAGTCGGGCGCTGGTGTAACGGGAGCGCCCGACTTCCGCATTCTTACCCCCACACGTCCCGAAGCTGCTGGTGGTGCTTGCAGCTCCGGTGACAAAGGCCGCTGGCTGGTCGATGCCCCGCGGCTCCTGGAGAGCGTCGCCTTCCGTTTCCCTTTGTCCATCCTGTGGGAGTAAGGTAAGTACTTACCTGCCGGTCCTTATGAAGGAGCTGGTGGAGAGAGCGCACTCCCCCCCCCCCCAGCTTGTCGAGCAAATGCGCGCGACGATATGTAAAATTAATCACCTTTGCTGACCGGGCATTTTCATTGGCCTATTGGGGGAAAAAACCGTAAGCACGAGTTTTCAGAACCAAGGATAACCGATCGGTAATGTTAAATGCCCGCCGAACTTCACAGCTGTGTATCTATGGCTTATTAAAAGTTGTCTGGCTTCTGAAAAGTGTCTCCCCTCCTTCTCCCCCCTTCTCCCGCTTTCCCCCCCCGTCCCCCACCTCTTTTAAAGGATGTACCGTACACTGTGCTAGCTGTCTTAACCTTCCTGTTCATCGCGTTGTGTGTCTGTATCACCTTGACTTTGCACCTTGTGAATTTCAGACAGCGCTCCCCCCGCTTGCCCTGGCCCCCGCTTTAGCGATGTGTGTGTGTGTGTTCCACTTTGACAGTTGCCGTTCCAGTTCTCGGTTTTTCAGGCAAGTGCCGGCAACTTGACAGTAGCCGGCAGTCCGGTGAAAAATCGCCTAAGTGGGACAGGCCCATGAGGATAGCAGAGGCACTTGGAAGACCTGTAAAAAGGGAATGTTGGCAACTAATGTTTGGTGAACAAAATACAAAATGTTTTGTGTCACGTGCCTTCAGTGCCTCTGCCCATTCCTTCCACAGATGCTGCTTGACCCGCTGAGCTTTCCTGCACTTTGTGATTTGCCCTGCACTTCCGTGTGTCTATAATGTTTAGTGATGTTTGATATTTTTCTTTATGTTGTGTCTTTTATTTTGGAATGGTGACTGGATGGATGATGTTATGGTTAGTCGCAGAAGGAATGAAATGGAACTGTTAGTGAATGAGAAAATTGGTGTATTTATTATTTTATATCATCAAATGAGTGCAACCTGGATGGAAATGTCTATATAAATTAACTTCCCCTTCTCTGTTTTATTCCCCTCTTTCTCTTCATCCATCGCCCCTTTCTTCTCTTACTCTTCAGACACAAAGTGCTACAGTTACTCAGCAGGTCAGGCAGCATCTCTGGAGAACATGGATAGGTGACGTTTCGGTTGGACACCCTTCTTCAGATCCTGAGTTTAAAGAAGGGTCTCGATATGCTACCTATCAATGTTCTCCAGAGATGCTGCCTGACCTGCTGAGTTACTCTGGCACTTTGTGTCATTTTTGTATTAACCAGCATCTGCAATTCTTTGGGTCTATATTTTTTTAAATCTCTTTTGGCCCATCCTTTTTCTGCTTGACAGTTGTTGTATTGCTGTTTGCAAGGGCTAAATCCCAGAGATATGTGCGACAGTTGTGCGGGTGGTGAGTGTATGGAACAATATGAATATTTGAGAAGCAATTAGGCAGGTACATGGATAGGACAGGTTTAGAGGAATATATGGGCCAAATGCAGGCATGGGGCCAGTGTAGATGGGATATGTTGGGCAAGTTGGCCGAGGGGGCTTGTTTCCACACCGTATGACTCTATGACTGTATAAAGAGCAAACACCTAATGTTTGTGTAGGAAAGAACTGCAGATGCTGGTTTAAATCGAAGGTAGACACAAAATCTGGAGTAACTCAGCTGGACAGGCATCATCTCTGGAGAGAAGGAATGGGCGATGTTTATCGGGTCGAGCCCCTTCTTCAGACCTGATGTTTGCTGGACTGAGCCTAGTATGGATTTTTCTGAGTGGGTTGGTAGTAGAATCAGTGTTTGTGTTTTCTATCATGTCCTTATTCACAGGCGTGGCAGTTGACATTTGTTTTTAGCATGTTCATGTGTACATAAATAGTGCTCTACAATTAGAAGGCATTTGGTAGTGAATGGACCTTGCCCCCCACTGGTTTGTAGTAGTGGGTCAACTGCAAATTATCACAGAATGAAGGTATCGCAACTTCTGCCAAGATGTTGATTGTTAGCTTCCATAATGTGCCGTGGACATCGTTATGGAGTAGATTATTTAAAAAAGTATTCTTCTATAATAATTAAAATCATAAGCATTGAGAGTCTATGTTGATACAGTTAAATGTTCAGGAATCTTGGGTTAATTAAAATTTATTATGCTATTAAAGATTCACTTTGATTTGAGCTTGGTGTTTTCTGTGGGTTTCATGATTAACTACTAGACAAATATTATCATTGGTTGGATATTCGGTTTCCTCCCACATGCCAAAGACACACAGGTTTGTAGGCTAATATGCTTGGTATAAATGTAAAATTGGCCCTAGTGTGTATAGGGTAGTGTTAATATGCGGGGATGGCTGGTGGGCTGAAGGGCTTGTTTCTGCTATGTATCTGTGGGAGTACAGAGAAGGTTCACCAGACTGATTCCTGGGATGTCAGGACTTTCATATGAAGAAAGACTGGATAGACTCGGCATGTACTCGCTAGAATTTAGAAGATTGAGGGGGGATCTTATAGAAATTTACAAAATTCTTATGGGGTTGGACAGGCTAGATGCAGAAAGATTGTTCCCGATGTTGGGGAAGTTCAGAACAAGGTGTCACAGTTTAAGGATAACGGGGAAGTCTTGTAGGACCGAGATGAGAAAAACATTTTTCACACAGAGAGTGGTGAATCTCTGGAACTCTCTGCCACAGAAGGTAGTTGAGGCCAGTTCATTGGCTATATTTAAGAGGGAGTTAGATGTGGCCCTTGTGGCTAAAGGGATCAGGGGGTGTGGAGAGAAGGCAGGTACGGGATACTGAGTTGGATGATCAGCCATGATCGTATTGAATGGTGGTGCAGGCTCGAAGGGCCGAATGGCCTACTCCTGCACCTATTTTCTATGTTTCTGTGTTTCTATCTCTAAACTAAACTAAACTAAACTAAACACTACAACATTACTAATTTAGTAATCGCATGAAAGATTTTCTTTCAGAATTGACCTCCTGTATTTTGGTTGTGCACCATCCTTGCATTTGTACCTGTGCTGTTTGCTTGACTATACCATTCAATGGAAGCAGGTGCACTTAAGCAATCGCATCATATAGTTGTGCAGCACAGAAATTGGTCCTTTGGCTCAACCTGCCCATGCTGACAAGCTAATCTAATTTTTCCGCATTAAGCCTGTATTCCTCAGTTTCTTTCCTGTCAAAGTACCTGCCCAAATGTATTTTTAACATTGTAATTGTATTTACCTCTACTACTTCCACTGGTAGCTTGTTCCAGCTAAACACCAGTCTCTGTGCGGAAAACCTGCTCCTTTGATCTTCTCTCTCTTCTAAACTGATGGTTTCTGGTTTTAGACTCCCTCACCATAGCAAAAATACTCTGACTTCGCTATGCCTCTCATAATTTGATAAAACTCTGTAAGGCCACTCTTTGTCTCCTTTGTTTCAGCGAAAGTTAGTTACTCGAAGATACTGAAATAAAAGGCATGAATTGGTAGAATCACTGGGGTATAGATAAGAACTGGGAATTATCACAGGAATAACAAGCAGAATTTGGGGGATATTATTGGATCAAGTCTAGGCATCTGTGTGTAAAAATCGGCAATGGTGAGAGACCACAGGCGCAAATTGCAGGAATTATAAAAGATGAGTGGAGCTAACGGCGAACGTTTGAGCAAAAACGTCTTGAGTGAAAGGCTGAAATCAGGGAAGATCACTGGAATAACAGTAGAAAAAATTCATTTTGGCAGGGCAATAGAACAACAGAATATCTTTTAATTAGTAAGAAAACTGGAAGGTATATTAATTTTAAAAGCGGTGTGCAAAATTTACTGAGAGATATGGTAGCTGCACGATGCATCAATTCCTCCTAATCCTGGAGTCTGCACTAAATCCAGAAACCCACTCAGATCTCTCCATGGTAGGTATGGAACTTGAATTCAGTTTAAATGAGGAAAAAAAACCATTAGTAATCATTAGTAATGATGAATACAGAACCAACAGATTGTGGTTAAAAACCTATCCAGTTCACCAATATTTTTAAGAGGAGGGAACTTGCAAACTTTGCTCGGTGTAACCTATCAATATGAACCGAAAATGCTAGAAATGCTCAGCAAATGTCTAATTGACTTTTAAATTCCCTCGGAAGTGACCAAGCATGCCACTTGGTTCAAGGACAATTGGGAATGGATAGTATATGCTGGCCTTATCATTGACATCCAGATCCCAAAAAATGAAGGAACAGAGAAAAGCAATTAGGAAAGGAAATGCTACATTGTTCTTAATTGCAGGAAAATTTGCCCATAAAAGTAATAACATCTTATAGAAATTAAATAAGATCCTGACAAGACCATAGTCTGAAGAAAGGTCTCGATCTGAAACGTCACCTATTTTCTCCAGAGATGCTGCCTGACCCGCTGAGTTACTCCAGCATTTTGTGTCTATCCTAATGAGACCAGGTCTAGTTGCCCTATCTAAGAAATTCTATGCTTGTTAACGAGGGCTTGGAACAAATATTTTAACAGACTAGATTATGGGATTGTAGATTCATTTATGTGAAAAGATTGGTGCTATGATCTCCAGAGTTTGGAAGATCGGATTCTATATTCAGGGAAAAAAAGATCTCACTGAAACATACAATGTTCAAATGAATCAAGTAAAAGTCAAGTTTATTGTCATATGCACAACAACAGAGAGGTCCGGGTACAATTAAAATCTTGCTTGACAAAGTAGATGTAAAGATGATATTTCCTCTGGCTGGGTGTTTAGAACCATGCGTTGGCATTCAAGACATTGATCAGAAGAAACTTATTTATCCAGTGTTAGTGAATCTTTGGAATTCTCTACTCCAGAGGGCAGGAGAGGCTCAGTTAATATTTAAGACTCAGATATATTTTTGGATATTAAATGAATGAAGGTGTCCTGGCTAGTTAAGAAAAATGGCACTGAGATAAATATATCAGTCTTGACCTTACTTAATGCAAACACAAGTAGCAGCTATGAAGATTACATAGATAATGAGTACTCTTAAAGGAGCACACAGTAAAGAAAAAGACTGCAAATTACAAAGGAGGACCATTGCCTCAGAGAATTTTAAAATGTCTACTTGGTAAGACACTTTATTGTATTAATTGGGCTATGATACATCATAATAAAAATAACCCACAGTGACACCATTACCAAGAGGGCAAGTTGCAGTTTGAAAGCAATTGGGCAGACAAATGGTGGTTTAAAAATTCCTTAACCCAGCCCATTGTTCAGCAGTAAACAGATAAAAGTTTGGCTATTTCTGAAGTCAAATGCTGAAACTGAATTACACCACTCCAGAAATTGAACAGAACACTTTTGGTTGCAAATCAAGCTTGTACTAATGACACTATTTGCTCTTGGGACATGCATGGAATGATATCACTCCTGTGGAATGCACCATTTGTACATTGCCCAGGAAATAAGGTCATACTGATCTTCAGTGAGCCTGTTGTTTGGTTCTCTCACAATAACCGTGTTTTATTAGCGCTGCTCCCTGAACAGGCTTCAACCTAGATTGGGAACCCCACCCAGTGGGGAACCCTTATTTACCTTTCTTTCCTCAGCATCCATTTCCTTACAATCCAGGGTACTGGCTACCTCTGATCCCTGACATTCTGACAGGCCTTGATCTCCCCTCTCCCCCACACCACTGCAATGGTCTTACAATTCTGGCTTCCACACCTGACTGAGTCCTCTTGCTGTCTCTAACTCCTCAGCCATTACTTGACTACTGCACTGACTGCCTGATCTAGCCCTTGACCAAAGTGCTGACTCAATCCCAATCCTCACCTTAACCTCTGATTTGACATTCAGTCAATGCTTCAATGTGATACTCAAACTCCACCCGTCCCAACTTCTTACAACTAGCCATTTTCCCCATACAGTTCTTTTGATCTAAACATAGTCTCATATTTACCTTAGATGTTCCTTTGCCTGCTCCCCAATAGCTTGATCTCCCGGTGACTCAGCACTTTAACTCCACCTCCCATTCCCAATCTGACCTTTCTGTCCTGGGCCTCCTCCATTGCCAGTGAGGCCCAGTGCAAATTGGAGGAACATCACCTAATATTTTGCTTGGGTAGTTTACACCCCATCGGTATGAACATTGACTTCTCTAACTTCAGATAGCTCTTGCGTTCTTTCCCCATCCCTTTACCCTTCCCAGTTCTCCCACCAGTCTTACTGTCTCCGACTACCTTCCATCTTTGTCCCGCCCCCTCCCCTGATATCAGTCTGAAGAATGGTCTCGACCCGAAACGTCGCCCATTCCTTCTCTCCAGAGATGCTGCCTGACCCGCTGAGTTACTCCAGCATTTTGTGTCTACCCCCAATATCATAGCATGCACACACAGGGAGATGTGTAAGGGTAATTCATTCATTCACCTGTTGCCTTTTATACTTGGCACTGCTTCATTTCATAGCAGCCAGTCCATATGAAGTCATTAGTTTGGCATGCAGTAATTCTTTTCCATGTGTCCCTGAGATCTAATGAATTTCGGGGTTGCTGGTGTAGGTCAATCACAGATTCCATGGAGCTAAAATGTGCCCTGGATCAAGGAAGGGAAGATTATACTCAAATAGTCTGTGTGAAGAAGAAAATAACTGGGCCGTGAGCTAGGTCCTTCATGGTAGGATAGCTCTCCCTATCCCTCCTTCCATCATTGGCATATTGTGGATTGTCTATAAACAGTGTTTATCTGAGCCTGCTAGTTATGAAATTGAGCACAACATTGACTTCCAAAGAGAAGGTACAGAGGCATAGTGGTAGAGTTGCTACATTACGGTGCCAGAGACCCGGGTTCACTCATGACTACAGGTGCTGTCTGTATGGTGTTTGCACATTCACCCTGTGACTGCATGGGATTTCTCCGGGTGCTCTGGATTCCTCCCAGACTCCAAAGACATACAGGTTTGTATGTTGATTGGGTTTGGTAAAATTGTAAATCATCCCTAATGGTCGGCACGGACTTGGTGGGCAGAAGAGTCTGTTTTCGCACTGAATATCACTGTATTTCTAATGTCTAAAGTCTGAGGTCTAAAGAAAAAAAAGGATAATTGCATATATGCCTATTCCCAAATTACTAATTTTATCAGACAATTGTTATTTGATATGGTAGAAGATTTATGGCTTTAAATTTAAACATCTGAATTTCAAAATATAACTAACACGCTTGGTAACTGAATATAATGGAAGGAATCAGGAAATGTGACAACACCTGCCCATTAGAGGTAATCAGAATATTGTATATGCAGCCTACTGCAGCCAACCTCTAACATCTGTCCTGTCAGTTGAGCTGGGAACCCTGTTGGGAGGCTGCTGGCAGGAAGTTAAATATTTCCCCAGAAAATAGGCTGGCATCATGAGTGGAACATTTGAGTGTTCCTACTGAATATGTGCAAGAACTCTGCCAGAGGAGAAAGTACCAATGCTTACTATCAATGAAAAGTAGGTACCAACTTTGATAAACAAATTGCTGGAGGAACTTAGTGGGTCAGGCAGCATCTGTGGTGGCAAATGGATAGGTCGGGATCCTTCCCGTGGGGCTCTTTTCCAGGTTGCTCCGTCGTATTCCAATCGAAGGGTCCTGATCAAATTCACACTGGCCATTAAGCACCTAATTTTTTAGACTAATCCTACCTTAACACTGAAAACATTGGAGAAACCAGCAACTGCAGATACTGGAACCTTGAACTAAACAAAATGCTGGAATAACTCAGTTGGTCGTGCAGCATCTTTGGAGGTGATGGATAGGCTACCTATCCATCAAACCCAATCAACATACAAACCTGTATGTCTTTGGAGTCTGGGAGGAATCCAGAGCACCCGGAGAAATCCCATGCAGTCACAGGGTGAATGTACAAACACCATACAGACAGCACCTGTAGTCATGAGTGAACCCGGGTCTCTGGCACCGTAATGTAGCACAGATGCTGCATGAACTGCTGTTACTCCAGCACTCTTGTGTTTTAGTGAAAGAATTTGGATTTGGACACAACTCAGAAGGCCTGGTACGGAATAAGATTTGGATTCAGTCTGTGTAGTCTAATGCAGGAGGATTAAAACATTCTATCTGGTTACATCAATATAGACCTATGCAGTGTTCTACACAATTGGATTGCATAGATGGTGAAACATCCTGGTCAAATTGGGCTGTTCACAGAAATTTGCCTCCATCTTAAATTGGTTCCTCCATTGTATGCAAATCATAAAGCTAACTTGCAGTTCTGCAGCTTAATCATTCTTTGTGAAGCCTGATGACAAACAGCTCTGTGTTATTGCTCCAATACTTTCTTCAATCCATCGCACTGCAATGTTGCACATCACTTACAACAAACTTCAGTGGGACCCCTCATGCTTCAGGCCGACCCATATGACTCCGATCTAGTGCCGCCATGAAACTGGGATTCAATGTGAGAAACAGAAGAATTGCACGTCTTTGGCCTAGGTCAGACAATCCAGAGATTAGGAAGTTGCAGAATGGCACCAGAACATGCCAACTCTGTGCATGCTGTTCCAGAAGCAGATCTATTAATGTATGATATGATTTGACATAGAACTCAGAACAAGTATTTCCCTGTATCTCTGTACACATGACAATAATGTAATAATTGAACGTTGATATTATTGCAGACTAGAAATATATATCTCCGGAATTATGTGACTTTCTCAGAGATGTCAATATATTACTTCACAAATGCAAACCAAGCATTTAGTAAGTAAACAGTCAACTGAAATTTAATTGAATATAAATAGACCAGCAATATATATCGTTTTCACAATTAAGATAAAATCTTTTGGCATCTCCCTTATGGCATGTTTAAAATCTTCCATTACTGTGAAATTAGTGCTTTTTACAATTACTGGTACCATTATAGACTTATTGAATTAATTTTGAAGGGCTGAGATGTGACATCCAACAACAAGTAGGGCTCGACGAATTATACTGAACATGGAAAAAAATGTTGAAGATGTTATTTAGTCATCCTAAAACATAAATTATAGACTTTTATGACTTGCACTGAATATCCATGGAATATTTTGCATGTTAAGTTACTATCAATGTGATTTCCAGACAGTGTCATACTGTGCACATGGCATCCAGGAGTAATGTGAAAGGGATGGACATCCATACATCTCCTTAACAATCAAACTGAAGAATTATTGCTCAGCAGGACAGTCCACAACAAAAATTGATTCATTAAGAATAATTAATTCAATGGCAAATTGGATACAAAGGGTGAAATAAAAAAAGGGAAAATAAGATCAGATTGAGAAAGAGACAGGGATATTGCCCACAGTTTTTCAGCTCAGAACTATTGCTAGACTTGATAATTTTACATTGGGCATCGGGCTAGAGAAGAAGCGGCTGGTGTTGCACCGTGAATGGGATAGAATAGTTTGTGGCCCATTTATTTCCTATCCAATATGGGATTTGATTAGCCTCCTCTTTTTGATACAGCAACCATAAATGAAGGGTAATGGACATGCAAACCCTGCTGAATGGCATTTTGCAAGAATTGCTCAAAATGTCAAGAAATTTCGAAGTCTAACTCAGTACTAGCTTTGTCTTGCATAAAACTAGCAAGCGCATGTGCCCATCTCCGTTTCAAAATTTGTGATCTCAGTCATCATTTACTGAACATTGGCTGAGGTCTTAGCTTTGATTGCACATTTAGAAGCCATCTGGCAGTTGACCTGGCATTCAAACTGGCATAAAGTCCAATTGGCAGAATGGCTGTGGCTACTAGTGTTCAAATGGACTTTGGGGATGTCATAGCACTCCAGTAATTCTTTCTCCAACAGGTTGAGATGGTGACTGGGGTCCACCTAGGGGAGTGTCTGGGATGATTAATCTGCTGGCCTCTGCCAATTCCACCATTGACACTCTGCCTGTGCCATTCCTGTTGCCTGACAGCTGGCGTGTGCAGACTGCTACCTGTTGTGGGGTGGTAGCACTTTGAATCTGAGTTGCATGATGTTATCTTCAACAACCACTTCCCACCTACTTCACTGCAAGTGAATAAATAACCTTCTACTCTCTTGGTTGCATCCAGCTGCATTAGAGCAGTAAGACTGGCAAAGGCATAAAAAAGCAGGCACAGAAATCGATGTCAAAACATGGGGGGGACACAATTTCTTGGCGCCTCGACGCAGCAATTTGACCATGGGGTGGTGGAAGATCCCGAGGTCGATTTTAAGCTTCGCCGGGCTGGGCGATGGAAAGCCCCGCGAACGGGCCGATTCAAGCTCCGCTCTGTTCTTTCCTCCACCAGGACGTCTCCCTCCTCTATTCACCGCGCTCTAGCCTCAGTCCCACCCCCCTACCTCCACCTCTGACCGACACCTCCCTCCTCCAAATCATTGTGTTGAATCATCATGGCCCCCTCCCCGTACTACCTGCTGACCAACATCTCTCACGTCCAGTCGGTGCCCTCGATCATCAGTCCCACCCCCACTCTCGGAGTTTTAAAATCCGGATTACAAAAAATGGGGGGGGGGGGGGGGGGGAGGTTCGTCCACCACCTCTCAATTCGGGGGGGGGGGGGGAGTGTCCCCTGTCCCCCCCCGTCCCCCCCAGAATTTTTGCCACTGCAAAAAAGAAAGGCATTAAGAGTGTGTACAAGGGTGTTTATTTTATCTCAGTATATAAATATGTTTAGGAACATTGACTTAATTGGGTCTTACATTTATGAACTGTGGGTAAGTTGTTGCTGAGATGATCTGCAAACAGAGAGAATATTAGACAGGATCTGCAATTTTCTGGGAAATGTTGCCTTTATTTTTGTTTATTGATAGAAAGCAGTGAGGAACTTGCACAGGACACATCTCTCAAATCGACCAAATGTCTGATGAATCCCAACAAAACTGGAAATTACGTAGATGGATGTGTGGGTATAGTGGGTTCGACTCTTCTTTGGTTGGTCAACATATTGCATTAGTTGTATCAACACAACCCAATTTGACAGGATTATCATAATTTTCAGTGTTGCATGACGATTTATGTCAACAGTTTACGTTGCATATTTCCGGTGATAACATGCCATTTGATTTGTTGAAATGCACAAGACATAGCAGATATAAAATAGTACTATGCACAATTGAACTTCATGGCCTATGCATTTTGTGTTTTTAGAAAATAGCCACGAATAATTTAAATGTGAAACAATGAAAGCTCAACCCTGCTAACTTAGACGCAACCCTGCTAACTTAGGTGGCAGTAGTTAAGATATTTTCCATTGTTAAGAACAGTACTGAAAATGAAGTGGATAGTGAAAGCTTTTTTGTCACACTTTTAGAACATATCTAAAGAGTCCAAAAACTTCATGCCAGTCAGTAGATACATTGAATTGCCTTTTTGAGTAGCAAAATATTATCTGTCACACTGGTGAATCAGCAAAAGCATGGCCTCTTATGCATGGATTCAAATTTTCAGCATGTCACACTGCCACCAATTCCAAGACATCCTAGATGTCCTCATTCTTTAGGGAATCGGGGTTCCCCTCTCCCATCATAGATGAGGCCCTCACTCGTGTCTCCTCGGTACCCCGCAGCTCAGCCCTTGCTCCCCCTCCCTCTAGTCGCAACAGAGACAGAGTCCCCCTAGTCCTTACCTTTCACCCCATCAGCCGTCGCATACAACACATAATCCTCCAAAATCTTCGCCACCTTCAACGGGATCCCAATACTAGTTACATCTTCCCATCTCCAGCCCTTTCCGCCTTCTGCAGAGACCTGGTTAACTCATCCCTGCCCACCCAAACCACCCACTGCCTAGTTACCTTCCCCAGCAACTGCAGAAGATGCAACACCTGTCCCTGTACCTACCCCCTCGACTGTCCGGGGACTGACAGTCCTTTCAAGTTAGGCAGAGGTTCACTCCTCCCACCTCATCTACTGTATCCGTTGTTCAAGATGTGCTAAACTAGAACACAATGATGCAGATCAAGCCTTCCCTTAATTTAAGCAGCTGAACTCGAAATCAATAGCAGGTGAAAACATAACCATCCCTACAGTGCTACTTCAAGAGCTCATCAACTAATTGAAGGTTGGCTGCTGGGAAAAGTTATTTTGGCTACCCTTGTGATTTGTTGAGTGTTTGCTGCTTTCTGGAGGGGCAGAGAAGGACATGTTGATGCATGGTCTTCAGTTGCTAATTCTACAGAATGTAAACTGTAAGAAACATGTGCATTTCACTAAGGATATTGTTACTTAAATTTGGCACTGATGTAGGCAAAACTCTCATCTCAAAAGCAAGGTGAGGATCACATTACCATTTATTGTCGAGATGACCATGAATATCCGTGAATATAAAGATAACTACAGCTCTGTACACTCTTTTGGTGTATGCTTGTTTTTCTCTTCTGTTATTGTGCAAACCGAGTGGTTCAGCATTGGTGGTACATATTAACTGATAGAGAATAGTAAGATTAAATGAGAACTTACCAGTTTGAAGTTTGATCTTTATTTTATGAGGAGTTACGTTGGCGATTACGTGAAGACCCCACCAGTGCGCATGCGCGTGAATCTTCAAAGCAGCGGTATGAAATCACAAATAACAATTATCGAAGAGACATAATAAGATGAGCAACTTGAGAACTACCAGATGACCTTTATGAGAGAGGGTTGGGCGTGGAGGGCACGTAATCACCAACGTAGCTCCTCATAAAATAAAGATCAAACTTCAAACTGGAAACTTCTCATTTAATCTTACTATTTTACTTCGGAGTCATGTGAGTGATTCCGTGAAGGGTTCGAAGCTTTGTGATTTCATGCCGCAGATTCAAATCCCGGCTTCTCACTGCATTGATTGACTCGGATGAGAAATAATGCATTAGTGTTGACATTGCATTTAAATGCAGTAACAAATTTTATTTGAAATAACAAAAAACAACAGTACCCCTCTAACCCAGGTGGAACTTTAAACAGAACTTAAAATAGAATTGGCAAACAGGCCCTGATCGGCAAATATGATCGATGGGCACGTCCATTGCCCTGGCCGCCGAAGTAACTGCTGCCCCAGTTGAATGAGATGTGAACACATCAGTGTTAATACCTGCATCGACCAAGACTTGTTTCAACCACCTCGAGATAGTCTGAACTGACACTCTCTTATGAGGCTTTTTGTAACTGATAAACAACCCTGTTTCCATGTTACACAAGGCCCCTGTAGCTGCAATGTATTGCATCAAATGTGTCTTTACACATAGGGATGGATCCGTGGGATGCTGCAAACACAATCTTGAACCCTGTCACACGTGGCCTGCTTTGTTTGAGGAGGTCATAAATGTAGAACGTAACATCGTCTGCAGCTACTTCCATTCTATCTAGCTGTAGTTTTTGTAATGTCTGTACTCGTTGTGCTGATACCAATGCCATGAGCATGACCACCTTCATAGTGATTTTGGCCAAAGGCAGAGACCTGACAGGGACCCACTGACGAAGTAGCCTGAGGACCACGCTTACATCCCAGGTAGATAAATAGCTGAAAGCCAAATGTTATTGTCAATACACCAGGTCCAGATATGGTTAGCCAGTTTGTCACAAGATGGCGACTTGATACCACCCATGTGTTTGACATACGCTACAGCCCTAGTGTTGTCAATTTGAAGCTGAACATTGCAGACTACTTGTGTTAGTACAATAAGCCTTGAGCCCATAAAAAGTCCCCCAAAAGCTCTAAGTAGTTAATTGCCCATGTCTGCAAAAGCAATGCTTCTTCCATACTCCATCTGCCTCCACAGCTTGAGCTCGTATCATTGGCACCCCACCTGAGTGCACTGACATCAGTCTGTAAGACCATGGAAGGTTGTTCAAGCACCACTGTGCTGAAACTACTGGAGACATGTTGGATCCACCACTGCAGATCAGTAACAGCAACAGCCTACTATAATGGCCCAAATGTATCCTGAGTGCCTATTCCTTTGCCCTCTGTAAGTGCTGGTAGTGCAAAGGCCCATACTGAACTGCTGGAAACGCTGTCACTAATTTTCCAAGCAGACTGGCCACCTGTCTGATTGAAGGTTGTTGCTCTTTTAAAAGTTTAATGCAACCATCAATTAGCTCCACCCTTTTTTCCCTGGGCAGAGTCACTACCATTTTAAGTGAATCAATTGTGAAACGCAAATAGTCAATTGTTGTAAGTGGTGTCAATTTAAACTTCCCTAAATGAATGACAAGCCCTAATTTCTCAAGTGTGAATTTAACAACTGCCACAGATGCTTCTGCTAATTCACTTGTTTGTCCTATAATTAAGATAACATCAGATAAGCCGTAATCACATGGCCCTGAGCTCTAAGTAGCCCCAGTACTGGTTTTACCAATTTAGTGAATATTCTAGGAGTTGAAGTTAACCCATTAGGCAGTGCCTTGAATTGCCATAATTGATTAATCCAAGCAAATTTTAAATACTTTCTATGCTCCAAATGAACAGACAATGAGTAATACGCATCTTTCAGATCTATGGTTGCCATATAACAACCTCTGGAAATCAGTTGTTTGGCAGTAAGAAACGTTTCCATTTTGAAGTGTCTATACTGTACAAAAGGATTTAGATTAGTTAGATCCAAAATAATTCTACATCCTCCGTCCTTTTTTGGTCGGGGAAAAATATTTGATACAAATTGATGGACTTGATGAACCGTCCTCCCAATTACTCCTTTGTTACACAAATTTTCAAGTTCAGCCTGAACCTCCATTACTTCTGTTTGTGAAAAATGGAGTGTTCTGCTAGGAACATGCTGGAGAGGCAAATCCCCATTTGGATCAAAATCAATCCGAAACCCTTGAATAACACTCATAATAAATGGATCTGAGGTAAGTTGCTTCTATTCTTCATAGAATAGATGTAATCTACCCCCAATTTTGGCTGTGTTATACTTAATATGTTCCCATGAGAACCAGGCCCACCTACCTCCTTGGTGACTGGCGTGACCTGCTGTCCCCAGTTCCTGGCAGGAAACCCCATGGTTGCTCATGATCCCACTGCAGGGTGCCAACCGCGACCCTGCGACGACGGCCAGCTTGTTCCTGGTGTAAACCCAGAAGCTGCAGTGTTCCTGTAAGGATATCTCTTTACAGGTCTGCCAGTCATCGTCGTTTTGATCAGGCCCACTGTTTTTGCCTCCTCATTCATCTCCTTGACCCGTTTTGCATGGTCTTCTCCAAAAAGTAGGTTGGGTGGCTGGACATTGGTGGGTTTGCAGAGTGCGGCGAACCTTGGGTTGATAGTGGGCCTAATAGCCCTTTTTCTGAGACAGTTTATTTCAAAATGGGCACTGCACAGCAACCCTAGTGCCTCTTGGTGTGTCTTCGACACATGCCCTCCATCCATCGTTCTTGCAAACGCCGTGATTCCTGAACCCAATAGTTTTAGAATCCTCTGCATTTTTATTTCTTGGGTACGCATACCCACTCCCATCCGACCCCATATTATTTGGTTCACTGTTGGAACTTTTAATACACCGCAGTTCCTTGGAGTCTCATGCTTCTTAGCAGTTTCATCCATCGTAAGCTCCTGGAGCTGATGGGACACCATGTAGTTGATTGTGGAGGCCAGCTCTTCTCCCAGCGGCTCTCCTGACTCTGATGGGACAGCAAATGGTGCTGCCAGAGGTGGAACATCTGGCAAATCCCGTACTTCACCTGGCTCAACCTCACCATCAGAGTCGGGGTCAGAACTAAGCTGACCCATCGCACGCACCTCATCATCCATGAGGGTGCTATCAAGCAGCCCTGTGGCTGCTGGTGCCTCTTGTTCTGGGTGGCGCCTCCACTCCTCCTGCTGGAGTGTGCCCTGCTGGAGCATTGTATGCAACAGTTGCTCCATTTGGGTTTGTCATTCAAACACACTATCCAGCCCCGGTGGGGAATCTTACCCCGACTCGTGGACCTAGCAGACTTATGAGTTGCCTTGCGCCCGGCTGGCGCTGGCTCTGTGCTGTGTAGCACCAAGTCTGCAGTCGCTATGCTTTTTGCCGGCGACTGTACAGGGGTATGCGACAGCCATTCACAGCCCGTACTCCCGCGGCTGGCTATGGCTCGCCGCTTCCCCTTCCCCGTTTTGTCCATGGTGCTAACGACAGATAGGAAAAAACGGCACCACAGCAAACTGACTTTTTTACTCCAGCTAAGTTTTTTGGCACTTACCTGGAGTCTAAATACTTACCGCTGGAGGAGCTCTGTTCCTCAAAGCCTCCGTGCGGCAATGCGGCTGACGTACTGATGCGCATGCGCACTGGCGGGGTTCTTCATGGAATCACTCACGTGACTTTGAAGTAAAATATAGTTTGCACACAGCTTCATAAGCAAAATTATTTTGAATGAAAACATCTTTTGAACATTGTGAATTTGTCTGTCAGTGGTGTAATTTCCAAAACGGGGGGGGGGTTGCTTCTCCATACTGATTCAAATTACTTCCAATATAAACAGTAATCATTCCAGCATTTAACTGGAAACATCCAGCAGGTTAGCAGCATCCGTGGAAAGAGAAGCAGGGTTATCGTTGAAGATGCATTGTCGAAACACCTCCACAAATTGGAGGAGCAGCACCTCATATTTTGCTTGGGTAGTTTACACCCAGCGGTATGAACATTGACCTCCAATTTCAGGTAGTCCTTGCTTTCTCCCTTCTTCCCCTCCCAGCTCTCCCACAGCCTATTGCCCCGCCTCTTCCTTTCTTTTTCCCTCCCCCCCCCCACATCAGTCTGAAGAAGGGTCTCGACCTGAAACGTCGCCTATTCCTTCGCTCCATAGATGCTGCCTCACCCGCAGAGTTTCCCCAGCATTTATGTCCACCTACCATTAATTACCTACCATTAATTATTTTTTAAGTTCTTCACTTTTATTAGTTTTGGTTTCTACTATATCTAACATGTTTTTGGTGACTTTTCATTGGAAGAAAGACAGAAATTTTTGCTTGAAGCTTGCATATTTCCCACAATTCAGATGATGATTTCTGTCGTTTCAACATCTGGCTGATCTATGTTCACGTACATTGCTATTTTTATTGTGTAGTTGAGACTTAGGAAATGCACCCACATTTTATGCACTGCAGCCATTATAATGTTAAGCCCCTTTCCATCTGTTGTACTTTATTTCTCTGTAGATCTACTGCAATTATTTGGTTTAAACGGAAACAGATCTTTGTTATGTCGGTTCAGGGCAGAAACATGCATTTAGGTCTTATCTGAAATTATTTATCTTTTTTCATGGTTGCATGAATACTATTTTCTCACAGTACAATTTCCTTTGAATACGCATCATTTATTTTTGAATATTTATACTTATAGCTTATCTGAGTCAACGGGGCATGATGATGTGTATTGTTTAGTTTTCATATCCAGGCAATGAATATGCTTGGTGTACTTTTCAATATATGTTATAGATTATGCAACTATTGAACATTACATTTTAAATTCCATCCTTTAGACACTGATTAATTCTTATTTTTATGGTTTTGATGGAATCATTGAACGATGCAACACAGTCATTTGTGTCCAGCCACAATCATTACAGTGCACTTAGCAGAATTTGGGGAAAATTACTTGAATAATAAGATAGAAAAGATTGACTACAACGTGTACTAAAACAGTTGCAGACACAAGAAGAGTAAAGTGTCATTTGAGTACTATTTTGCCTTTTCTTGTATTTATATTTTCATTTGCCTTGCCTATTGTTTGTTCCTAATTATAATGAAAGCTAAAGCAAAACATGCATATAATAGTCTAGAAATCCCACTGCAGCCAAAATGGTCAGACACTGTGAATTTGAATAGTGCCCATCTCTCCAGCTGGAATTGAAGGGCATCACCATTTTTTGTGGTTGTGAAGGTGCCATCTGGCTCTGAGGCAGGGTCTGGAAGTCAGTGACATGAAGGATGGACACATGGATGTGGGGTGGCGGGAGGGAGATAAATCCCCTGAGATTTGCACCCTAGGTGTATGCTACTGCCACAACATGAGAAACTTGCTTCCCTCAGCATGATTTCACGCGGCACATTAAGTATGTTCTCTTGGTGGTTAAAAATTCAATTTTAGGTTGGAAATTTATAAAATTATTATTTTATTTTTCATGAGCATCCAACTATCTATCTATCACTGTTGTTGTGATCATAAGTCACTATTTCCATCTGGAGCAAAAGAGAAGTAGGGCCCTGTGGAGTATTGTTGAGCTGAGGGATCTAGGAGTATAGGTAGAACAGAAAGTGCTAGAGTACCTTAGTGGGTCAGGCAGCAAATGGGAGGACATGAACAGCCATTTTTTTGGGGTAAGGAGCATTCTTCAGGGTACAAGATTATTGGTACATATTCCCAAAAAGTATCGTCATAGATAGATAGGGCGGTAACGAAGGAATTTGTTACATTGACCATTAATCAGAGCAGTGATGCTAGAAGTTGGGATGTTTTGTTACAGTTGTATAAGACATTGGTGAGGCCATATTTGGAGTTTTGTCTCCATGCTATACGATGGATGTCACTTAATTGGAAAGGGTGCAGAGAAGATTTGCGAGAATATTGTCAGGCCTAGAGGACAGGAGTCCTAGAGTGAGATTGGGCAGGCTAGGATTTTATTCCTTGGAATGCAGGATGCTGAGGATGATCTTAAAGAGGTGTATATGATCATGAGGGGAATAGATAGGATGAATGCATAGAGTTTTTAACAGGATGGGGGGGGGGGGGGGTCAAGAATCATAGGTTTAGGATGAAAGGGGCAAGATATAATAAGAATCTGAGGGGCAACTTTCTCACTTAGAGTGTGATGGGTGTATGGAACGAGCTGCAATGGGATATATTGTTTAAGAAGGAACTGCAGATGCTGGAAAATTTGAAGGTAGATAAAAATACTGGAGAAACTCAGCGGGTGAGGCAGCTTCGGATGCTGCTTCACCCACTGGGTTTCTCCAGCATTTTTATCTACCTGCAATAGGATGTAGTTGAGGCAGATACTCTAACAGCATAAAAAAATTATCTTAGATAGGTACATGAATAGGAAAGGTTTGGAAGGATATCGGCCAAATGCGGGCAAATGGGACTAGCTTGGGACATCTTGGTCAGTGTGAAAGAGTTGGGCCGAAGGGCCTGGTTCCATGCTATTAGAATGCATGGCACTATTTCTCTAAGTAGAGGTCTGTCTGGTATAAAATTAAAAACCTGGATCTAATCACACCCTACCATCACCATCTGAATCCGTTCCAAATCAGAATATCTGATATCAAATACAGGAACGTTCCAAATATTGTATCTTTCTGCATTTGTGCTGAAAATACTGACTTTACAAAACCTGCCCTAGCCTAAGTACAAGACGGCATACAGTTTGGCTTGGGATAGGAAGTCAAGTTCTGCAGAAAAGTGCTTTTACAAAATAATTCTACTCAACACGTTGGTATTGCAGTGCAAAGGAACATGGCAATCAAAGGATTCTGGATGTGTATTTTTATAACAGCCAAAGAGTGCAATTGTTAATCCCTCACATATTTTGTATGTTTTCTTCTAAAGTGGGTTTGTATGGATTTATTTGTTTTCTGTGATGTCGTGCCTGTTGGGATAGGGGAGGTGATGATGTAACAGGATTGGCCACAGCAGATATCCATCTGGGCTGGTTGCAAGGTTAAAATTCATCTTAACCCAGAACTTTTACAGACAGTGATGACAACTGATTCACAAAGATGAAAAACTTCTGTCTGCTTCAATATTTGATAGATACCAGTGTGGTTAAAAGATAAGTTTAACAAACTTGAGTCATGAATATTATTGATTGTAAAAACGTCATATCAGGCAAAAGTGACGTTTTTAAGAGGACTATTAAATAGTAGTCTTTGAAAATTAAGATTTTGCAATTTGGCACAGCAATTAATTATGTACCATTGAGAAAGCTACAAATGCAAAAATTAAGTGCTGAGCACTAAGACCTGTATTGAAATGATGATGATCATATTTTATGGTCAATTGTTTGATATTTGACATCTTTGTTTGTCAAATATAACTCAGTTAGGAGTTTAATTTGAAATAAAAAACTTTTGTCGTTATCATAGCTCTTAAAGATTATGATGAGTACACAAACATAACTGCATTTCTTTATAGAATATAAGCTAGCTCGTTTAAATGTAATTGCAGATGTTATTAATGTATCTTCTGTTGTGTATTTGGTTGTCAGATTAATTCAAAGACAGTTATGAATTTGGAGCAAGACCGGCCATTCGTTTGCAGTGCTCCAGGTTGTGCCCAGGTGATTATTACTGATTAAATAAATGATAAAATATCTAAACCGAGACGCAATATTTACTTGTGACTAACTGGCAATCATAGTATTGGTAATGCATAAACTAATGATACATAGAATCCATTATTGTAAATTATATTTAACCCATTTGTAAATGTGCACTGTATATCTGAGACTGAGCATCAAGGTGCTGCAGGTATCGACTGGCCAATAGATGGTGCTGTAAACATAACAGAGGCTGCTAGAGGTTGGCACTGCTGAGGCCTGCTTCCTGGCAGGAGGCTGGAAGCAGAGGAAGGCTGCAACACTTCGTGGGAATCAGGTTTCTAGAAGGACAGCATAACCCCAATGACACTTCGATCGCGAACTGAGAGGTGACCTGGTGCAGTTTTCAGACTGTGCAGCAACAATTGATTAAAATATTGGAATAGCTCTTCTGAGTTTAAAAGAATTCCACGATAAAGTTTTGATTCACTTTAGTGCTCCTCTACAAAAATAAATTTATGGCTTCTCATGGAGTCATAGTCATACAGCGTAGAAACAAGCCCTTTGGCCTAACTTTCACACGCCGACCAACATGCCCCATCTACACTAGTTCCACCTGCCCGCACCTGGCCCATATCCATCTACTAACACTCTCCTCCGCCTAGCAGAGCTGGTCCTTATCCTTAATAACTTCTCTTTCGACTCCTCCCACTTTCACCAAATCCAAGGGGCTATGGGAACTCGCATGGGTCCCAGCTATGCCTGCCTCTTTGTACGGTATGACAAACAATCACTATTCCAGGCGTACACTGTCCCTATCCCCGAACTACCTCCGCTACATTGACGACTGCATCAGTGCCACCTTCTGCACCCATGCAGAACTCACTGACTTCACGATTATTTTCTTAACTTCACGATTAAATTTCATCCTGCACTCAAATTCACTTGGACCATCTCCGTCATCTCCCTACCGTTTCTAGATCTCACCATCTCCATCACAGGAGACAGACTATTGACTGCCATCTATTACAAACCCACTGACTCCAACAGCTACCTAGACTACACTTCTTCCCACCCTGCTTCCTGTAAAGACTCTTTCTCCTACTCCCAATTCCTCCGTCTACGCCACATCTGCGTCCAGGATGAGGTTTTTCATACCAGGTCATCGGAGATGTCCTCATCCTTTAGGGAAGGGGGGTTCTCCTCTTCCATTATAGATTAAGCTCTCACTAGGATCTCCTCAATATCCCGCAGCTCCGTTCTTGCTCCCCCTGCCCCCATTCGTAACAAGGACAGGGTCCCCCTTGTCCTCACCTTCCACTCCATCAGCCGTCACATACAGCATACTCTGACATTTTCGCCATCTCCAAAAGGATCCCACTACTGGCCACATCTTCCCATCTCCACCCCTTTCAGCTTTCCGCCAAAACCGTTCCCACCGCAACTCCCAGGTCAACTTGTTCCTTCCCACCTAAACTACCCCCTTCCCAGGTACTTTCCCCTGCAACCACAGGAGATGCAACACCTGTCCCTTTACCTTCCCCCTCCACTCCATCCAAGGACCCCAACAGTATTTTCAGGTGAGATAGAGGTTCACTTGCACTTCCTCCAACCTCATCTACTGTATCCGCTGTTCCAGATGTCAACTCCTGTATATCGACGAGACCAAGCAAAGGCTGAACACGTCCGTTCAGTCCGCCTTAACCTACCTGATCTCCCAGTTACTCAGCACTTTAACTTTCCCTCCCATTCCCAATCTGACCTTTCTGTCCTGTGCCTCATCCATTGTCAGAGTGAGGCCCAGTGCAAATTGGAGGAACAGCACCTCTTATTTTGCTTGGGTAGCTTACACCCCAGTGATATGAACATTGACTTCTCTAACTTTAAGTCCCCCTTGCTTTCCCTCTCTCTCCATCCCCTTCCCTTCCCAGTTCTCCCATCAGTCTTACTGACTCTGACACTCCCCTGACATCAGTCTGAAGAAGTCTGAAATGTCACCCATTCTTTCCCTCCAGAGATGCTGCTTGTCCCGCTGAGTTTCATTTACATTACAGTTATATTTTGTGTCTGCCCATATCCATCTAACCCTATCCTATCCACGCACCTATCCAAATGTTTCTTAAAAATTATGATAGTATCAGCCTTAACTACTTGGTCTGGCGGTTCCTTCCATATAACCGCCACGTTTTGTGTAAAAAAGTTACTCCGCAGGTTCCTATTAAATCTTTCCCCGCCTTATCTTCTCCAGAATGCTTCACTATTACCCACTGCATACTCCCTCAATCCCCAAAGTTCCACGAGTACCCTCATCAAACTTTGTTTGGAAGTTAGCAAGCAGATGGCTTGTGTCTTCTTCCCATCTTATCAAAAGAGAATTGAAGTCAAGGACTTTAAGTAGCTTGAACTTCAGACGAGTGAGTCAGTTCACCACTAAAGCTGCACAGTCTCCATTCTTTCCCCAAATCTACCCCAGGTTAAAGTTCACCTCAGTTTCCTACATTTGTGTGCCTGATCAGTTTATCTTCTGCCTCTATTCTACTTCATACGACCATGGTGTTTTATCATGATTTTGTCTTGTGTGATCCATTGCAGAGTCCGTGATGTTAATGTTCACAGCTCCATGTTCTGTCAGTGTGGAAAATCTATCCACATGCCTGTTTTCCTTTCTGAAACTTCCACATATTCATCTGAAACATTTTAGTTTCAAATTCAGCTTAACTTTCCTTGAAGAGTTCTGTGGTTTTTATTTCAGTGTCCAACAAGGTACCTGAGACATAACAACACAAATTCCTCCAACCTCTTAATGATGTTACTTAATTTATTTCAACTAACATGGGGACTAGCAAGGGAAGCGTGATCGCAACACTTTTATGGAAATTGGAAATGAGATACAGGGTGTGAATATGATAAAAGACGATAAACCCGGTGAGGGCATGTAGGGTAAAGGGAGAGAAAGCTGACAAATATGCAAGTTAAGGTGTGGGGAAAACTCGAGGAATTTTGGTTTTGAAAAAGGAGGAAATCTGGACATAATGACAAAGACAAAGCAAATCCATGAGCTTTAATTGAAGGCGATAGGAAGTGAGGTTTAAGAAGAAGTGTTATACTGGAGAAAAGTGTACAATAATTATCTTTCTATCATGAGCTTGGAATGATGAAACAGTTGGGAATGGGGCCTGATTATGCTTTATGTTGTCCAGCAGATCTGGAAACGAATGCCAAAACTAAGATTTTGGCCATAAATGTTTGGATGTCAGAATCCATTGAACTGAAGAAAGTGGAGGCAAGAACCACACCAGAGTATAGAGTCAGAGTGAGAGTGAGTGGGGACTTCCAATGAGAAGTCACTCTCGCATCAGAGGTGGAGGCAAGGGTCAGCTTGGTCAGAGCTGTATTGCAAAAACATCATGGTTAATGGCCAACAGCTTGTTCACGGTATTTACAAATTAAAATGTTTCAGCAAGAGATGCAAAAGGGAGTGGGGTAATAAGACAGAAAGGGATGCGTTAGCATGTTATTTTTACAAACAGAAATGCAAGAATGTGGGTATAGATGGAAAGACAATCATTTATTGTCCATTCATAATTGCCCTTAAGAAAGCTATAATGAGCACTTTCTTAAGCGTTCCTACATAGCATTACTCCCACACTGCTCTTAAATAGGGAGTTCCAGGATTTAATTCTGATGTGCAATAGAAGTTTTGAATTTGGAGAATGCTGTCAAAGAAGCCTTGTTATGTTTCTTCAATGCACTTTTTATTTGAATGCCACTCTACGCCAAGGTGTTGCAAGGTGATTCTATGAGGCACCTAAATGACAACGGTGGATCAATGATGGAAGGAGTGAGCGTTTAAATTGGATTGGGTTGAGTTTGACTGAAGTAGATTATGTGTTATTTGGTGGTGTAGAATCTCCTGATTATTGATGAGTTGATTTCATCCAGAAAAGTAGAGAATATTCTATTATTGTCTTGATTGTAGAATGTGCCTTAGGACTGACTAACTTTGAATTCATAGCAACATTTTTGTCTTAGTGTCAGAGAGTCATATAGTAATTATGCTATAAAGCATGGAAACAGACCGTTTGACCCAATTTATTCATGCCAACCAAGTTGCCTAAACATGTAGTCCCACTTCTCTGAGCCTGGCCCTTATCTCTCCAAACCTTTCACATCATGCACCTGTCATCTTTTAAATGTCATAATTGTAACTACCTCTACCATTTTCTCAGGCAGCTCATTGCAAATGAGTACCATCCTTTGTTTAAAAATGACGTCCCTTAGGTCCCCTTTATATCTTTCCTCTCTCATCTATGCTCTCCCATTTCAGACTTATCCAATGGAAAAGACTGTGGCTATTTGGCTTATCTATGCCCCTCAACATTTTATAAACTTCTATAAGGTCACACTTCAGTCTCCTGCACTCCAGAGAAAAATGACTCGGAGTGTGGCCTCACCGACATCTTGTATAGCTGTAACATAATGTTCCAACCATGTAGGCAATACAAGGACTGATGAAGGCAAACATGCCAAACACCTTCAACACCCAGTCCACTTGTGTTGCTACTTTCATGGAACTATGTAGTTGCATCACTAGGTCTCTCAGGTCTGCAATGCTCCCCAGGCACTATCATTAACTGGATGCCCTGCATTTGTTTTTACCAAAATGCAACACCTAGTATTTATCTGAATTATATTCCAACAGTCCTAGCAAAATTGAACTTATGAACATGAATGAAGTCACTGTCAGTCAGGGAGAATTCTTTCCTTTGCCTGAAGTCATGCTCACCTGGTAGAAAACTGCTCAAAGCTCAACTTGGCTCAGCACTTTAGTAAAGCAGTGATTCAAGGCTACAAGCAACTGCCTACAGCTTCCCTTTATTGGAAGCTTGACATTGGGGATATTTGTTCATATGTTTGTATATCCTGTATTTCAGAATTCAGGAGGTGAATAACAGGGTCATGCAAGAGGACATGACTTGCGAGCATATGAATTAGGAGCAAGAGTAAGCAACTTTGCTATTATAATCAGGCTGAACTAGAACAGAGATAGATGGACCTGGTTCTAGAGTACAAGTTCAGTGTGGTTGGCTGCTTCTTCCTATCATGTGAACAAACTAGGGTACACAAAAAGCTGGAGAAACTCAGCGGGTGCAGCTGCTACTTCCTATCATGTGAACAAACTAAGTTGGTTGAAGACTGGTTCTTTAATGTTGAGGGTTTAGGTGTGATTAAAATAAATCTGCCACTTGGCACCTCTGGCTGAAGGTGTCACAAATGCCTCAGACCTGTCTGTTTCATCTAAGCAGGGGTGGGGTTCTTGAATTTAGACAATGAAGAAACAATGACAACTATGAGCACATGTCTCATTCTTATCTATATACATGTGTGTGTCTTATATACACAAGTATATCCTATTTGCATGCTGCCCTTATCCATCTTGGTGGCAGAGGTCACATATTTGGGAGATGTTGTTTGAGTGAGTAGTGTGGGTGAGTAACTGCACTGCATATTGGAGATGGTACACAGTGTGGTCACTGAGAGCTGATGATGGGGGAATGAATGTTCAGGGTGGAGCATGGGGTGCCATTCAAATGGATTCCTTTATCCTTGATGCTGTTGAAGTTTGTGTGATTTGTTGGAACTGCCCTCATTCAGGCAAAATATTCTACTTTTAAATAAAATTATGCACTTTTTCAATTATATGCTGAGTTAGATTACCGTGCTCCCATATTCTTCTTTAGTTTTCAGGTTTACATATGATGTGTTGATAAAGACATTTTAGGTAGAAATGCATAATATTTTGAAATGCTTTCAGAAAAAGCAGAGTGCAAAGCAAACTGCATGAGAATGTTTTGATTTCACTTGTCTGCAGGGATGACGGATTGATAATGTGAGCTGATGATGTGGTATGACTGCTTGTAGGCCAGTTGGTGGCGATTTTGTAAATGCTTATTCTTGCCTTTAAAACTTTGCCACAAAATCTGGTGGACAGAATTGTGCCATTCACTGATTCATGCCCTGGAGATTATAATGCAGTGCATACTTTTTGAAGGATAGCCATGTTTGTTAACATAGTATACCAGGCTGCTATGAAGACAGACTTCTTAATAGCTTTCACTCAAAATAGTCATTTCAATTGAAACTTGACGTGAAGTGCATTCAGCCCTCTTCAGGATACTTTTTTACTAATTAGTTGAGGAATTGTAGCTCAGGTAAACCTTGTGAAGAAGGAGTCATGGATGATTGCAGATGCTGGAAACTTGAGTAAAAGAAAAACTGCTGGAGGAACTCAGCGGGTCAGGTGGCATCTGTGGATTCATGTTGGCAGCTTTCTTCAGACTCAGACCTTGTGAATAATGCATGCTCAGACTCCGCTGCATTCTTAGTGGTGACATGGAGTCATAAAGTTATTCAGTGTGGAAACAAAACATAGAAACATAGAAAATGGGTGCAGGAGTAGGCCATTCGGCCCTTCAAGCCTGCACCGCCATTCAATATGATCATGGCTGATCATCCAACTCAGTATCCTGTACCTGCCTTCTCTCCATACCCCCTGATCCCTTTAGCCACAAGGGCCACATCTAACTCCCTCTTAAATATAGCCAATGAACTGGCCTCAACTACCATCTGTGGCAGAGAATTCCAGAGATTCACCACTCTCTGTGTGAAAAATGTTTTTCTCATCTCGGTCCTAAAAGACTTCCCCCTTATCGTTAAACTGTGACCCCTTGTTCTGGACTTCCCCAACATTGGGAACAATCTTCCTGCATCTAGCCTGTCCAACCCCTTAAGAATTATGTAAGTCTCTATAAGATCTCCCCTCAATCTTCTAAATTCCAGCGAGTACAAGCCGAGTCTATCCAGTCTTTCTTCATATGGAAGTCCTGCCATCCCAGGAATCAGTCTTGGACCTTCAGCCTAACTTATCCACACTGACCAACATGTCCCATCTACACCAGTCGTACCTGCCTGCATTTGGCCCATATCCCTCTTACCTTATCCTATCTATGTATCTGTCTAAATGTTTCTTAAATGTGGCGATAGTACCTGCCTCAACTACCTTCTCTGCAACTCGTTCCATACAAAGCCTTCGTGTTAAATAATTATCCTCCAGGTTCCCATTAAATATTTCCCCCCTCATCTTAAACCTCTGTCCTCTGGCTCTCGATTCTCCTACTTTGTGTAAGAGACTCTGTACGTCTACCCGATCTATTCCTCTCATGATTTTGTACTCCTTTCCCTCATTCTCCTGCGCTCCAAGGAACAGAGTCCTAGCCTGCTCAACTTCTCCCTGTTGCTCAGGCCCTCGGGTCCAGGCAACATCCTCGTACTATTCTCTGCACACTTTCCAGTTTCACAGCATCTTTCCTGTAACATGGTAATGGAGGCACATCCAGTTCTACAAAGTACCAAGGGAGTTTTATGGGAGAGGTCCATCTGCCAGCATATTATGCAACAGCTGCAATAAGATTTTAAAGCCCAAAGAGGGTATTTATTGTGCAATGAAGGAATGGAGAGTCACATACTTACATTTTTTAATAAGTTGATAATTTTTCTAGTGTACATTGAAATCCCAGGCTGAGCCCAAAAAATGCAAGTTTGGCTACCCTATTAAAGCACATCTCTGCTGAACATAAGCTAGTGTCCTCAGAATTCCTGGGTTGTGAGTTCGTCTGAAATAAGGAATTTAATGAAAGTACATGGAACACCAAGCATCAGTTCGTACATAATAGGCAGCCACATGGTCC
The DNA here is from genome assembly GCA_035221665.1 of Okamejei kenojei. Taxonomy (NCBI): domain Eukaryota; kingdom Metazoa; phylum Chordata; class Chondrichthyes; order Rajiformes; family Rajidae; genus Okamejei; species Okamejei kenojei. The sequence goes on along the minus strand of CM069132.1, from coordinate 60,839,946 downwards.
ACTCTCATGAAACTCTCCTGGAAACCTTGCCATAGGCTGGACAATGACAAATCCCCAGACCAGTCTACTTTCTGACAACTCTGGCTTAAGCTACAGTGGTGGCATATTGAAAATAAGAACAAAATATCAGAAAAAGATACAAAGTGCCAGAGTAACTCATTGGGTTGGTCAGCATCTTGGGGGACATGGATAGGTGACATGTCGGGTTGTTTTTTTGTCTTCGGACTCAGACTTCACAATGTTGCGTCCTTGGTTTCTCTAGCAAGAGTTCACTTACTTCTGCAATTACATTTAGACAATTCTCCGATGATTCCTGTTAAAAGTATGAAATATCCAATTTTTTTGTGATGTAAAACATGTGTCAGTAGATTTTAAATTCATAAAGGAAAAGAATGCTAAGAATTGACACCAGTTCACCCCTATAATTTTGTCGAATCATTTTGGGAAGATATGTGAGACAGATGTGCAGAAACAAAATGCCAAAATGATTCCAGGGATGAATGGCTTTTGTTACAAGGATAGACTGGAGGAGCTGATTCTGTTTGCTTTGGATCCGAAGAGGACACTAGGGTTATGATAGCAATATTTTGTTTAAATAATTTCCAATTTTCTGGCTAAATATCACAATCACCTTTTTGTTGATGCCTTTTCTCATAGCAAGACAGGCAGTTCAGCATTCACCCTTTGGATAAGACCAAGCTGCTTCCAGAGACATGTCAGATGCTGGAAACTTGGGCAAATAGGCTAGAGACACTCAGGTTGGGGTGAATGTTATTGACATTACCGTGATCAAATCGTATGCTTTGTGTTATATCTGCGGATGACCCAAATAAGCAAAAGATCAGGTTCTGCCTGGTTGCCAAAGAGAGTACTGTTAAATATGTGTGAAAATGATAGCAGAGATAATATAAAAATGATGCAAAGTGCTGGAGTAACTCAGCGGGTAAGGCTGCATGTCTGGAGAACATAGATAGGCGATGTTTCAGGTCGGGACCCCTCTTCAGACATCCTTGTGTCTTCAGACATAATATACTGGACAGTAACTAGTACAATTTGAATTTATGATAAATCAATAGTAATACTTAGGATTACAAAGAGGATGTATTGCATGAACATTTTGTTAAAGGGGCAGTCATATAACACGACACATAAAGATTTTTTGTCACAAGGAAGAGGGAAAGGAGGCTCCAGGAGGCTCTTCTGGTGCATGGGCCTCATAATATCAGGTATTACTGTTTACTTTTACTTTTCAAAGACATGTTGATTTACTCTGAAATGTTGTGCAAATTATAGAAATTGCTTGCAATTTTTAGGTGATGACTGTTGAAGTTCGATCAATTGGCAAATGCCAACAATATGATATTTCTAATAGATCAGTTTCTATCTTATTTTGAAAAATTATTAGGCGGAAACTAATTTTTTACAATTCTATAAAAATTAACTGCCTGGATTTTTCTTACCACTTGGTTAACACCAGTATATAAACAAATGTTGTTTGTCTGACAGAGGTTTCCAACGGAGGACCACCTCATGATTCACAGCCATAAACATGAAATGACTTTGAAATTTCCAGCGATAAAAACAGACAATATTTTATCAGGTAAGTGAATATTACCTGACAATTAGAATCACAGCATGTTTAAATGGGGAAAGCTGTTTTGATCCTAAATGTTTATTACAATCTTTGCACATGACTGATAAACTACTCTAATATGTACTTGGAATAGTATAATGATAAAATTTGCACCCGGATACATTTAGTAATATTTTGTAATTATAATCATAATTTTAAAATATAATCAAAAGCATCTCAATGCAACTGTCCATACAAAATGGATTTCAAGTCAGGAGCTCATTCGCTTGCGGCAGGATATCCATCCTCCGTTCCGCTCTTTTAACAACAATATTTATGTAGTTGGTCCATTTGACCTTCCGATCGATGGTAACACTTAGGAGTCTTCAGAAGACATTTCAAGGATAGGTAATTAGAATCTCTTTTGTTGGAGAAAGTCAATGCCAAGAGATTTTGTGCCACCAATGTTACTTCCCGCTTATCAGCACATGCCTGCATGTTGACCATATCAGGCTGCATCATTTACTGATGGGTTGCGAATGGAATGGAATGTTTTGCAATCATCTCCAAGCATTTCCAATTCTGGTGTTTTGATGAGAGGAGACCTATTGGTGAAACAGCTGAATATGATGTGTTTGGACAGTAATTCCCATAGAACTGTATTCCACACAAGGCATCTAATCACACAGTCTCAGCCCTTGCAATAAACTGAAGTGCAACCAGCTACAAAAACAGTAGAAGAAAGAAGGCTGGAACTTTGGCAGTCCATTTTAGCATGGCTTCCATTAAGACCAAGACTGAGAGGCTGGGGCAAGCCTGAGATGCTAGTGCCTCATCTTGCCCACCGACAACGAGGGGCTCTGCCCACACATAGCGGCAAAGACTGAGCTACAAGTATAACCCTGAGACTGGCAGCTCCTCCTCTCAAGGCAAGGGTGAATGACAGGGAGAAGGCTGAGATCGCCATGCCTCTTCCTTTGAGACCAGGACTGAGCTGCCGGGACAAGCTCGGGATTGCCAATGTACTGCACATATGCCCTGATGACGAGGAACAGTGACCCCATGTGGTGCTGGACTTTCTTGTCACTGTAAATAAAACATATCACATGAGCTCACCCTAATTCTGCGCCGAGAGAATTTCAATACTGTGGACCAGACTTAATTGTTGGCATTTTCCCTTCCTGAGGGTAAGCATGATTAAGACATTGGTGCATTCAGAAATCTTGAACTATGTTATCACCAAATGCACATTGTCACAGGCCATCATTGTCCAGTAGTGGAGTATACATTTTGGTATTTCTCCACAACTTAAGAAGAGGATCCACTTGAATAACTTGCACCAGGTCCTCAAGGGTTGCTTTAGTGCTTATAAATGTTTTAGGTTTTATTTAAATATTGACATTTGTACTACAATGCATGTTGCCCTGGGATGGAAGAATAGTGTGGAAAGAAGTTACAGAAATGAGAAAATATGTATACTTTAATTTATACTTTGGCGTAATATTTCCATGAAGAATCTTAAGATGTTTGTTGATTTTGGGGAGGATCTTTTGGGAGGAGCGAAGGATGGGAAGCCCCCCCCCCCTCCCCTTTTATGTGAAGGGGCTAGGGAAGAATTTATAAGTTTCAGCCCTACCTCAGTGGCTTGGCTGACTTCATTACGGAGTCTCCAGCAGTGGACGATTAAGCAATAGAAATTGGATGAGCTCATCAGCAATCAGAGCAGGTTGCACCCCACTCATCACAAGGTCAGTTTTTCTACAGTTATTACACCTAGAAATTTAGACTAAACCTTGCCTAAAGCAGTAGATATGTTACCCAATTTTTGCCAATCTTTCTGAGTTGTAGATACAACATTTAGTCAGAGAGACCATTTCCTCCAATTTTGGATCGGCTTGCTTGAAGAGCAAAGAAAACATTGTGGCTATGACGCCGATCTATGTTGGAAAATGATTGGTTGGAGAATAACCTATATTTCGTCTTGTTTTGGTATTGAACTGAATTAATAATCTAATACATTTCTTCGTAGATCAGACCCCGACCCCTACCCGGTTTCTGAAGAATTGCGAAGAGGTTGGACTCTTTAACGAACTTGCATGTTCTTTAGAGCAGGAGTTTAGGAAAGCACAGGAAGAGGAGGACAATAAAAGGGTATGTGAATATCATTAAAAAAATGAATCTGCATTTTTCTTCTCCAGATTGACAGGTAATATTTTGAGGTAATTCAATGTTTTTGTGGATACATTTCAATGTTCATTGTGGATACGTTTTTCCCATTGAGGGTAGGGAAGGTTCAAACAAGAGGGCATGACATGAGAATTAAGGGACAGAGGTTTCGGGGTAACGTGAGGGGGAACTTCTTTACTCAGAGGGTGGTGGCTGTGTGGAATGAGCTTCCAGCAGAAGTGGTGGAGGCAGGATCGATTTTAACATTTAAGAGTAAAGTGGATAGGTATATGGACGTGAAGGGAATGGAGGGGTATGGTCTGAGTGCAGGTAGATGGGACTAGGGGAAAACAAATGGTCGGCACGGACTGGAAGGGCCGAGAGGGCCTGTTTCCGTGCTGTAATTGTTATATGGTTATATGGTTATAATGTTCACTAATAAATAACAGCTTATTACAGTAATAGCGATTTCAAGGCAAATTTTGTGCATGTTTTGATTAATTACTATATATGTACTTTTCAGATATTTGTTAGCAAACAGAAATCATTTAATCCATAAACAGTAAGAATCCTCATCATGGATCATTCCTGGGTTCACTGGCTAGTGGGATAATTATTTGAATATAATGACACAATACATTTTCCCGACTGTGACAAACATTTTAAAATGTAATTTTAAGCATCATTATGCCCTTGCCCTCAGTGTCTCTGATTGTGGAAGGAAATAATTGGTAAGATTTCTGTGATAGAAACTCAGCAAGGATGACATAAACATGTTTGCTAAATCTACGGTCAATAAAGTTAAAAACTAATGCCTTGGTTTAAATTCCCCTGGTCTCATATTTCCTTTTATTCCTCCTCTTTCCCATCTACCTGTCTCCTTCCAATCACATCCTTCCCCTGGCTTTTCAATTCACTCATCTTCTTCCTTTGTCTCCTTTACACCTTTGCAACTATCCCCATCCATTGCTATTCAACCCCTCTCCCCTCACTCACCTGTATCCACCTGTCATTTTCTAGGCTTTGCTCCACCCCCACCTCTCTTTTACAGTTTTCTCCCACCCCAAACCCCAATCTATCTGAAGGATGGTCCCAACTCAAAACATCGTCTATCCGTTCCCTCCACTTATGTTGCCTGACCTGTTGAGTTTCTCCAGCATGTTATGCTCATGATTCCGGCACCTGCAGTTTCTTATATCACCAGAAACAGGTCCTTTGGCCCATCTTGTCCATGCTGACTATTGCGTTTACCTGGACTAAACATGCAGCCTGAAAGTAATGTTCAGTGGCGTCAGTCAAGAAAAGGGAGAGTTTTGGCAAGATAACTTTATAATTTCTAGTCCAACTGGTCAATAATCAGATTCACTGCTTCATTGGTTGCTAGTTGGAAAAAGAATCTGCAGGAAGCTGCAGTCTGGATCAAAGAGATCAGAGTTTATGTTGATGGTGAAGGCTGGAAATTGTGGGTTAGCTGGGGAGGTTAGCTGAAGATTACAGAGGGCAGAGATGATATGATTGATAGAAGGGAGACTGAAGGCTAGCTTGAAGGATAGAAGGAAATGACAGAATTTCATTCTCTAACGTTGAATATGAAATTACTTCCCTGCTTGAGCCAATACCTTTCTAACTTTTTACCGGCAGCTTCCTGCGTTCCTTTTGGAGATTTTAAATTTTGATTTAGGTGCCAATGCATTGGGAATTTTATTTAAATATTATAATAATGTCCAACCTCTCTAAATAGTGGAGATGGTAATCTTTGCAACTCCCATTTGTATTTTTCTGGTGCTGGAGTACTCTATTTATTTTATTTATGGCTCAGAGTTAACGTCCTTGATTTGTGCTTTTGCCATGAAACATCTTGGAAATGATGCAGTTGTGGGTCGTGATATTCACTAAAAGTTGATAGAATGACTATCACCGGCAGAGCATTTTTGCAAAAGGAACTAGTTGTTTATAATTATACGAGCTTTTAAATTAATTGGCAGACCTTACACAAAAGCAGAGCATAATATATGAAATAAACTCACACATAGCATCTTCTGTGTCAGTGCAATGATTTATGAAAATGTTGGACCTCAAAGTGGGGACCAGCATCATAACAAAATAAGTACCATTGGCAGAGATGTTGGAATATCTACATACGTATGGCACACAACATTGACCTAATACATTGGCTCTTTCTGTCTTCACAAATGCTAATTGACCAGTATTTTCCAACATTTTTCATCTGTATTGCTACCATGGATATTTGCTGGATTTTTCAAGCCGAATCCAGCTGTCTTGAGTTGGGGATATATAAAAGTATATAACAGAGGCGTTCCTGGCTCTGAGGAAAAGGAAGGAGAATAAACTAATGGTATTTCTACTATTACAAATGACCGTTACCAACTAGATATTAATTCTGGAAGATAGAACAGATGGGGAGCTAGAAAAGATACCAATTCCTTTAATCTGGGAACAGTGTTTACTTCCAAAGTGGGGAGAGTAATGTTAAAACGAACGAGTGTTAACAAAATATAGAAAAACAGCTATTTACGTTTTATCTTGATAATTTTGGCAAATGTCCTGAAACATTTTGCACCAAAGTAAAATTATACAGACAAATGAGCCAAAGACGAGAGGCAACCAACAGATTAATTATAAAAACTAAATTCTCATTCCTTGTCCTTGAGTTTATAGAAAATGGCCTCAATGCAACAAGGTAAATAAAGTTTATACAAGCCCATAGTCTGGTCCTGGTGATCATATTCAAATAAAAAAGTTAAATCAGAGTTATAATGCCAATTTCATGTTGAATTGAGTCAAGAATTTAATTTGTGTAGCCAGGTAATGAAGTTCATGTCTTTATAGATTCATGTTCCTCAGCTGGGAGTAAATTCATTCCTCAGCTGGGAGTAAATCTTTGGAATTAATTGCTACAGAAGGCTGTGAAGACTGTCAATGGACAGTGATAGATAGATTCTTGATTTGTACGGGTGTCAGGAGTTATGGAGAGAGGGCAGGAGAATGAGATGAAGAGGCATGATAGCTCAGCCATGATTGAATGGTGGAGTAGACTTGATGGGCCAAATAGCCTAATTCTGCTCCTATCACTTATGAACATGAGCATAATTAAAAGATTGTGTGATATACAAGGGGCTACTAATTTGCTATTGCCTGTTTCTTTTTGTCTCATGATAAAAGTTTAAATGATTCCTATGTTTACTGAGCTTTACACTGAAGATGTAAACATCAGTACCACCTGAAATTAGGTTTAAAAAGTAGTCAGATGATACATTGGACCTCCAGCAGACATTATATTAATGAATAGTTCTATCAATTTGTACTCTTAATATGAAATCTTTCTAGAATTAAATAATGCATTTGGAGGTTTGTACAAGTCATTCATTCAGTTCTATCTCTTATACCAAAACCTAACATTGAATGATATATCTGGCATCAACCAAATTAAGGCATTCTAAAAATGACAAAAACACACACAACCTGTTAGCTCCTGCAAAATCATCTTTACCAAGATTAGGTGATGGATTTCCAAAGTAGAGGTGTGCTCCCACAGAGCAAACAAACAATGGCAGGTTATACACGGAGATATCTTTCTGCCAACATCCCAAAGTACATGGTGTCTTATCAGCCAGATGGACCCATTAGAGGTGTCAGTGCAGCTGCGTACCACTGTAAGTGTGCTTCTCTGAGTCATAACAATTGAAAGTGAGACCTCATGGGGTCTCTGATCATTAAATCAGGCATTGAAGAAGTAACTTTCCACTAATTACTATCGACTGCTCAGTCGGTCAACCAGCATGCCTTCATTTGGATATGACATGGAAAAACGATGAGATCAGTAAAGGCACAGAATGTACCAACTAAACTGGCTGAGCCGTGAAGGGCTGAAGGTTCTCAGTATTGGTTCAATAGACGAAGTAGAATGCCTACAATGAGGTAGAGGTGATGCAGACAGTACCCTAGCCTACGGAAGGATTATTCAGAAACTGAATAACAGAGAGGAAGAAGCTGCTCTTGAGTTTGGTGGGTCATGTTTTCAAGCTTCTGTACTTTCGGTCAGATTGGAGCAGGGAGAAGAAGGAATGACTGGGGTGCGACAAGCCTCTTTTTTTGCTGAACTTCATCTTGTCATTGTTTGTGAATCGGCCCCCCACAGTGGTGTCATCTGCAAACTTGTAGATGTGGTGAGAGCCAAATTTGGCCGTCGCATCGTGAGTGTATAGGGAGTATAGTAGTGGACTGAGAACGCAACCTGTGATAGAGAGTGAACTTTAAATGAGATATAAGCAGGAACTTTGAAATTATTTGAATTGAGCTGGGTACAGGCTAAGGTGTTATTTGGAGAGAAGGCCCACCGTGATATATAAGAGCATTGCTAAGAAAAGAACATACCTTGCATTATTATTTTTTAATCGTATGGAAATTGGTTAAGATGTAGTCCAGGCCATGAAATAAATGTGTACTCCTTCCAGTATTTGTTAATGACCCCAAGGTAAATGAATCTGGACATTTTCAATTCATGTTCATGATATGAATGCAATAAGTGATCTTCATGAAAGGCACATAAAACATTAGACCTGTTATGCTGAACATCAACATTTTTATCAATAGCATTTGTGATATTTTAAAAGGTGGTTCTTCATCTAATTGAGGTACTATGCAGCTTTACACGGGAAGAGAAATGCTAACATTTGAACTGCTTTTAATTAACTTAGAAATTGAAAAGGGAGCAGAAGAGATCCACCAGGATGTTATGTGGACTTGTGGGCTTGAGTTATAGGGAGAGGCTGGTTAGGCTTGGACTTTTTTTATTTGGAGTGCAGCAGGCTGAGGATGACCTAATTGGGGTGTATAAAATCGAGAGGGGCATGGATAAAGTTAACAATCACAGTCTTATTTTTCTATGGAAGAGGATTTTAAAGCTGGAGGGCATCAGCTTAAGATGTGAGGAAAATGTCCAAGAGGGACCTTAGGGGCAACTCTTGCTCTCAGATGGTAGCCTCTATCTGGAACGAGCTGACAGAGAAAGCTATAGCAGAAGAAACAATTACAACTTAAAGGACTTAGAAGGCTATGGGCCATATGCAGGCAAATGGAGCTAGCCTAGAATACCAACTTGGTCGCTATGGCCAGGATGGACCGAAGAGCCTGTTTCCATGCTGTATGGCTCTATCAATCTCCATGACTCTGCTTTTATACATTTCCTGCCTGAAGGTTTTTGGATTATAGATTGAGAATTAATCTAGAAACTATGATCCATGTCGACATAACTTTATTGCAGGATTTTACTATCTTAATCAGGTGATTGAATTTGTTGCTTCTGACAAAGTATTCAGTGTCTGGCATCCATGTTGATTATCTAAAGTTCATACCTTTTAAAAAACAAATCATTCGAAACTAACGACCTTGAGGTATGATTGCCTTGTTCTTTTTCTTGTTTACTTCTTAATGAGAACTCAAAACTACCTGATAAAACTTAACCAACAAAACTAACTAGTTGCCTGTTCCAAATTTTAAAGAAAGACTTTCACGGACAACACAGGACGTGCTAGAAACAGTCTGGGGTAAGGGTTGTTGAGGGAGGGCTGTTAATGAATATATGTAAATCAGTGTTACCTTTGACTGACTTGGAAACTCAAGTCTTACTGGAGAGACTCAAACTCAAAATAAATTCAGCCTGACATTTCAATGCTAAGGGAACACAGTTCTCTAGGAGCTGCTGTCGTTCAAGTAGGCATTGAATCGAGGCCTCATCTGTAAATGTAAATACATTTTTTTCCATTGTACCACACGCATAAATCATAGCTAGCACACATTTGGCAGTGGCCATTTTCCATTCATCTCTATGACTTATGTGCTGCCTGGACTTGGCAATGCTTGGATTAATTTATTATTACTATTATCTATTTTTTCCCAGTAATTCATTGGGAGTGAACAACTCACCCATTCTATTTAAATAAGGAATAGTCATCAAAATGGCAGTGGCCTCTACACTGTCAGGAAAGGCTGCACCTTAGGACAAAGCTTTCTCCTGTCCTGGTCTTTAAAAATCCAGAGGCATATCGTTTCTTGTGCAAGACCACTCCATCCATTTGAAAATCTGCCTTATTAATTGGAACGGGCAATTTGGTGGTTCTGTTTCAAACATTGTTCTGGAAATTCGTCATCTGTGCCATGTGGTAGTATTTTAAAAATTCAATTCTGTTGAAGTCAACGGAACCAAATGTTGGAACTGAACTACAATGTACATCTGCTATTAAACAGACACATACATGCTTAGCGCATGGGACAATGGGTGAATTTTTACATGTCACAAATACATATGATTGGCTTCAATATCATAATGGTATAAAAACAAATTACAAGAATTATTATTATTTTGTTTGCAGTTCCAATGAATTCTCTGGAACCTTTTACATCTTTTTATTCCTTGGTTTAGACACTACAATGCAATAATTGCATTTTTATTTTCTGCCATTCATTCCGATCTTTGATTGTTATGATTTAGCTCTGTGTACTTTGCTTTACCTCATATCCCTTCCCAGCTGTTACCAGGAAACTGAATCATCCTACCACAACCACGGAGCTGAACTACCATCTACCTCTTTGATGACCCTCGGACTATCCTTGATTGGACTTTGTTGGCTTTACCTTGCACTAAACGTTATTTCCTTATCTATACATTGTAAATGGATCATTTGTAATCATGTATTGTCTGTTTGCAACAAAAGTTTTTCACTGTACCATGGTACACGTGACAATAAACTAAACTGAACTGAACTGAACTAAAGGTTCTAAAGTTAACATTTGACTCATCATACATTATTATTTGTGGAAGAATCACCAAACGCAAACTTTAGTTTTGTTCTGTTTTGCAGGCTGCGGCAGGGCTGAGTGTCTCCAGTCTAGCTGAGGTACAGAGCAAAGAGTCATCAATTACTGACAGCACAGCTCAAATATCGACTCTATCCCGGATAGTATCTGCAACTCGACCTGAAAAGGTAAACAATGGGACAGATCGGGTTATATACTGAGGTATCAACCTTCTGGTTTTCACTTTACAATGAACTGAACATTAAATGTCCTGAAGGATGCTACTATACTACAAAAATCATAACATTCTCCATTGGTCAAAAGACAGTGTTTATTTCAATGAACATAAAACAAGAACATGCAACAGTACAACACAGGAACAGGCCTGTCAGCCCATAATCTCTGTGCTGAACATGATATCAGATTTAAATTAATCTTGTCTGTCTGCATGTGATCCATATCCCTCTTTTCCCTGCATATCCATACGGCCAGGGCCGGCCTTAAGTCGAATGGACCGATTGCTCCCAATTGGGCCTTGCGCCTAAGGGGGCCCCGCGCTAGAGTAGATCTTTGGAGTAATCTACTCTCGGCTCGGGTAGATCTACCCCACGTGGAGGGGGGAGAGAAGGGTGGAGAGAGAGTAGAGGGGTGGAGGGGGAAGAAAGGGGTAGACGGGGAGGGGGAATGGAGAAGGGGGAGAGAGGCGAGGTGGATCGCTCCCTCACGGCCCCGGGGCAGCACTCCCACCCCTCCTGTCGCCATGCTCCACACACACAGCCACGGCTCCACCCCTCTCTCTCCCCGGGGAGACGCGGTGAGCAATACAGGGAGGGCCGGGCCGGGCCGGGGGTTGGAGCAACGTTTACAAACCTCGGCCTCGGCTCACACTCATCCACCCGCACCCCAGCATCCACTCTCACCGCTTGCCCTCTCCCTCCCTTCTCTCCTTCCCTTCCCTCCCTCTCTTTCTTCCCTCCCTCCCTTCTCTCCTTCCCTTCCTCCTTCCTCTCTCTCTTTTCCCTTCTCTCCTTCTCTCCCTCCCTTCTTTCTCTACTTCCCTCACTCCCTTCTCTCCCTCCCTCCCTTTCCTTCACACACGCACACGCACACGCACACGCACACACACGCACACACACACATCATGCACAGACAACTAACATACACACAACTAGGACACAGACACACGCACACACACACACACCTATAAGCTTAGATGGGATAGAAGCCCAAAGGGTAGGATGGGGCTGAAACCTAACATTTAATGCCTGGACTGTTTTTTCGCCAATAGTAATTGGTTTTCAAGAATCTAGTTAATTAAATTATTATTTTTTCATTTCACAGTCACTAAAACAAATGGTATTGTAACTATGTACTTTTCAGAGGTGATCTACACATTTTGTTTGTTATTTGTAGGCTTACATGTATGCAATTTTATATTAAAATGTAGCTTAGATCTGTTTGGTCCATTAACTCGCAGACACTTTTTAAGCGCACATTTTAATTACTTTCCATTCTACCATAGATATATAAAGTCTAAAATAGACTTTATTTGTATTTCTATGATTCTACAGACCTTGGCTGGGAACTTGGGGCTCACCAAAATTGTTCCCAATTGGGCCCCGCACCTACTAAGGCCGGCCCTGCATACGGCTATCTAAAAAACCTCTTAAATGTTGTTATTGTGTATGTCTTCACCACCACCCTTGACAACTCATTCCAGGCACCCCTCTCTGTATAAAACACCTACCCCGTATAACTCCTTTAAAGTTTTCCTTGCACAATTTAAAGCTACACTTTCTTGTCTTTGACATTTCCATTTTGAGAAAAAGATTCTAACTGTCACACTAAATATGCCTCTCATAATTTTATATCTATATTACTAAAAGTCTGATCTTGACCAATTCCCGTTTTGTATATTGATTTTAGAAAAAACGCTGCCATATACGGCTGAGATTTTTGGCCATCTTACTCAGAGTCCCCCTCCGCTGCACAGGACAAGAGGATTTTTCCCATCGATGAAAAATAAAAGAGTTATGAGTGTTTAAAAAAAATTGAGATTTTCTCTCCTGAAGGCCACGCCCCTTCCGGAGGGACTATAAAGCCCAGAAGTGTTGAGTGCCTCAGTCAGTCTCTGAACACATGTATACTAAACTGTGAGAGATTTTACTGACCTGTCAGTGCCCTTAATGTGGTTTGAAAATATAGTTTGGAAATGCTAAAGCTGTGTTGCCTTTGGTTTGGAAATGCTAATGCTGTGTTGCCTTTGGTTTGGAAATGCTAATGCTGTGTTGCCTTTGGTTTGGAAATGCTAAAGCTGTGTTGCCTTTGGTTTGGAAATGCTAAAGCTGTGTTGCCTAATTAAAGTTGCCTTGCCTTCTATATAATTAAAAGCCTATTCTTGACCACTTCCTGTTTGCGCTTTATATTGATTTTAGAAAAAACACTACCACGTATGGCTGTGATGTTTGGCCCCTATACTCAGAGCCCCCTTCCGCTCATCAGGTGCTGAGGCTTTTTCCCATCAATGAAAAATAAAAGAGTTATTAGTGTTTAAAAAATGTTGAGATTCTCTCTCCTGTCAATCACACCATGAAGGCCACGCCCCTTCTGGTGGGAGGGGGGAGGAACTATAAAACCCAGAAGTGTGGGCGTGGCTCAGTCTCTGCAAGATGGAGGAGGGAAAGGTCACGACCCACAGTCTTTAGTGGCCTTGCACCCTGCTTGAAATGGTATGAAACTGCACTTGAATTTGGTGGCCTTGCACCCTGCTTGAAATAGAATTTCAAGGAATAGCCGTGTCAACTGCCAGCCCACCAGCTGTGAGTGAGTGAGCTGCCAGCACAACAGGCTTGAGTGACTGAGCCGCCAGCCCAAGAATCCATTCGGCCCACAATGTCCATACTAGCCCTCTGGAAACCAGTCCCTTCAACCCACAACACCCATACTAGCGCTCCAGAAGGACCACCCCCCAATATTGGAATTGGTGGAGAGATGGAATATTTCCAACGGGTCCCACTTAGTCTAGTAGTTTTATCAAGATCATCTCAGCCTCCAATGCACCAAAGAAAACAACCTAAGATTGTCCAGCCTCTGCTCATAGCAAATACCTTCTAATCCAGTAAACCCCTTGTGAACCCTCTCTAAAGCCTTCACACGACTTCCTGAATCTTATACATGACCAATAAAGCCATCCATAACATACTCTTCTTTATCACTATCTATTTACCACCATCTACTTGTATTAGTGCTTTCAGGGCTGCTATGGACTTGGACCCCAAGATCCCTACCTCTGTACATAAATGCTCTTCGGGATTTGCCATTAATTGTATACTTTCCACTTACATTCAACCTCCTATGCAACACTTCACACTTGCTCAGATTAAACTCCATTTGCTATTTCTGTAACTTTATCTATATCCCGCTGTATATTTTGACAAGATTACGCTCTTAGTTTATATTGAAGTTCCCCCCAATAGATTGTTATGAAATGTAAGAGATTTACAAAATATTGTATAAAATTCTGACAAGAGACCCACTTTGGAAACTCTACACCTACTCAGGCAATGGTTGTGCATTAGGAGGAGGTGAGGTGGATGGTTTAAAGTGTTGGAAAGAGTGAGGAGAACAGAAAAGTCATCTTTACAATTTTAACAAAATTTCTTGATTGTTCAGGTAGATCATCTGCTTGTCAATTTCTGACATCTCAATCTCTATCTTGGGGAACAGGTTAGTGACTAATCTCCAATATAAATCCACTGACTCCCATAGCTATCATGACTCACTTTGCTTTTAGGAACGATTCCATGCTATTATCTTTTCCATCTCTTCATAAGTGCTCAGATAATGAGACTTCCTACACCAGTGCCTTTAATGTGTCTTCCTCTTCTCTTGAACTTCTCTTCTACCGTAGTCAAAAGAGCTCTCAACATCATCTCATCTATTTACTGCACTTCAGCGTTCACTCCTTCTACTCCAGGCAGAACAAAGATCGGTTTATTTTGTCCACCCTACGAGTCATCTAATTCAGTGATCATAATAAGATTCCACCTCTAGATACATCTTCTTTTCTCTTTCACTGTTCTGAAGAGGCCATTCTTTCTGTAATCCCTGGATTGCTCTCCTGCCTCCGCCAATTTCCCCACCAACTACTTCCTTTTACATAACCCTTCCTCATGCAACTGTTGAAAATATTGACACCTACCTTTATCTTAATACTTTCCATCATCTAAGGTTCCAAACAGTGGTGAAACACCATTTTCCACCCGAGTATATTGCATGTGATGGTCGCTCCACTGTAGACATCAAACACAGACAAGACGATGGCTTTGCAGAATACCTCCATTCAGCAAGGATAAACCTGAGTTTACAGTTGCCATTTTAATTATCCATCACCATGGGGAGCTCAGTGGAGCAGCTGGTAGAGCTGCTGCCTCACAGTGCTAGAGACCTGGGTTCAATCCTGACCTTGGATGCTGCCTGTGGGGAGTTTGCATGTTCTCCCTGTGGCTGCTTGGATTTTCTTCAGGTGTTCCAGTTTCTTCCCACATCCCTAAAGGGGCTGTCCCACTTGGGCGACCTAATTGGCAAGTTTAGAAGAGTTTGAAAAAATGACATGTTGAAGACCTCCTTCGACAATGTAGAAGACCTCCTTCGACTATGTTGAAGACTAGCTTCGACTAGCTACGACTAACTTCGGGAAAATTGGACACCGAATAGTGGAGAGTGAAGACGACCTCCTTCGACCTCCCTTCAACTATGATGAAGACTATCTATGACCCTCGACCACCCTCGATTACCTACGACTAACATACCGACCTACTACGACCTACTACGACTAAACCTATGAGTATAAAAAGTATTGATTTTTTCCATGGTGACCTTTTTTTACTCGTGGGCATTTTTTAACATTGAAAAAAACGTCACGACCTAGCTGAGGCCTCGAGTATGCGGAGACCACTCTCGAGCATGAAGGAGAGTTATGAAGACCTCCTACGACCTCGTGTCGACCATGCTGCGCGTATGAGCCGAAGGCAAACTCACCAGAACTCGCGGATTAGGTCGCCCAAGAGGGACAGGTCCATAAGATGGCTTGGTTTTAGCTTAATTGGTCTCTGTAAATTGTTCCTCGTGTGTATGGAGTGAGTGGATACCAAAGTGAGGTAACATAGAACTAATATGAGCGGGTGATCGATGTTCGATGTGGACTCGGTGAGCCAAAAGCGCTGTTTCCATGCTATATCTTTCAATTAATCATTCAGCCAGTCAACTCATCCCACTGCCAGTCTTCAACGAGGCTCAATGTAAGCTCAAGGAACAATATCCCATCTTCCATCTGGGCATGTTACTTCCCTCAGGACCTAATATTGAATTTAACAATTTCAGATAGCCACCATTTTGATTTTTTTCTCTCCACGGATGTGACTCAATGTTTCTGTTTTATTTCTGATTTCCACATTTCTCTCTAACTGCTGGTTTATTGAGTAATTGCTATCTAGATAACCTAACAGAGACATTACTTCTTCTCATCATTCCTTCCTATCTTTCCAATTTACAATTTAAAATATGTTTGTCTTCTCACTTTTATAGTTAAGATGAAGACATTTGACTGAGACTTTGACTTTGTTTCTCTCCCCCAAACATGTTAACATGTTACATGCTGAGTGGATTGGTAAACACTTTGCATTTTCTGCAATGTTACATAGATAATAGAAGGCTGACCTTTTCTTTACATCATTTGTTTTTTCATTGTAATCAACATATTTGTTTTATTTTCAGAACATATCAGTGCATGGGTCAGTGCAAGGGGCAATGTCAGGCCAAGCAGCCCATCAGCTTACTCCCACACGGATGCCAAACCATGACAATGGAATTGTAAATCAGCAAGCCATGCCTTCACCAACTTCCAATTCAGTGATCACCCAAGCACCTTCTACCAACAGGCAGATAGGGTAAGTGATTAATTGAGTAACTGCTAACAAACCAGCCAGTCAAAGTTTTGCTGTTGAAAAGAAGTGTGATGTTGTATCATTTTCAAACATAATCACAGTTAAAGGAAGATTTGGGAATGGAAATGTGAATTCAATATAGCATTGTTCTAAGAGCTGAATATTTAATGGATAGCATTTGGATATTATTATTTATTGTAATTATTAGGCTGTTAGCTCATCATAAATGATCGGTGTAAATGAGACAATATTATGATCATTGATTCCAGTATCTTAAATTTATGATTTGACAAGTAAATAACATGGAAGGTGTGTTTTGGGACTGGACTTGGTAGAAAGTGAAGGGGTAATTGGGCACGTGTTACATCTCCTATGGTTGTAGAGGATGGTGTTGTAGGAAGCAGAATAGGCAAAGGTGAAGAAAAAGGTGAGGAAATGCTTCCTTCGAAGCACTGAAAGAGAAGGAGTGAGCAAGATGCATCTCTTGGTGGCAGTACATTTGGATGTGCTAGATATTGCAGACAATGTGAAGATTATGTGCTGGAAAGTGAGATAAAAGGGAACCCTAACCTGATTTTGGTAGTGGAGGGTGTGAAAGCATTGTGATAATTTCAGACAATTACTCTGCATTATACCGTACTTCCTCCAGAGAAATTGTTTTCTAACTTATTTTGTTTGATCCATCTTTGCTCACCCTGGATTATTATTCCTTTTATCATCTCTCCTGCCTTCAGCTTCAACACTGACTCCCCTTTTGCTCTCTTCTCCACTCCACATTTTCCAAATTCACCTCCCTTTTTATTTCAAATTTGTTTAATTTGTAACCTTTCCCTGTTCTAATGGAAAGTCATCAACCTTGAAACATAAACTCTGTTTCTTCTGCAGTTCCTCAACATTCACTTTGACATGAATTGATATTTGGATTCTGGGCCATGGGAAGTCACTGGCGATGCAGCTTCTGAAATTCTATGTTTCACAGCATGTGCATATAAGTTTGGCACTTACGTCATTTTGATGATTGAAATCTGGCAGAAGTGTTTGCGTTTACTTGGCACACTAAACACAATTTTGCTTTGGAAAATTTGGGGCTGACTCAGATTCAGATTTATTTCACTTTAATTAATAGAGACTGTTAAAAAACGTGTTACTTAATTTTGCACAACGATTATTTTAATTAACTTTTCTCCTCCATTATCTTTTCCACATATTGAATTAAAAAAAATCAGTGGGACTGTGTAAACAGAATGAAGTTTCAACTGCCACTTTTGATTGAAGTTTATAAATGTATTGTCTCTCTTTAGTTTAGTGAGTGCAAAACATATGTTACAAATGTTGTTTAATAAAGACTTCAATGAAGTAGTTTCTGCCAACACTAGATGCCGACCCAAGCAAAATATATTTCAGATGAGATGCTTGTACATTCAGAACTTTTAACCACCATGTTGAATAAGACAGAAAAAGATTTAGCTGCTGGTTATAATTTCTGCAAAACAATTGATAGTAAGTCTGAGGTAGCAGGCTGACTTGAGTTTACTCATACAGTGGCTTACAAAAGTATTCATACCCCTTGAACTTTTCCACATTTTGTCATGTTACAACCACAAACGTAAATGTATTTTATTCGGATTTTATGTGATAGACCAACACAAAGTGGTGCATAATTGTGAAGTGGATGGAAAATGATACATGGTTTCCAAATTTTATTACAAATAAAATACTGAAAAGTGTGGCGTGAAAAAGTATTCAGCCCCCCTGAGTCAATACTTTGTAGAACTACCTTTCGCTGCAATTACAGCTGCAAGTCTTTTGGGGTATTCTCTACCAGCTTTGCACATCTAGAGACTGAAATTTTTGCCCATTCTTCTTTGCAAAATAGCTGAAGCTCAGTCAGATTGGATGGAGAGCGTCTGTGAACAGCAATTTTCAAGTCTTGCCAGAGATTCAAAATTGGATTTAGGTCTGGACTTTGACTGGGCCATTCTAACACATGAATATGCTTTGATCTAAACCATTCCATTGCAGCTCTGGCTGTATGTTTAGGGTCGTTGTCCTGCTGGAAGGTGAACCTCCGCCAGTCTCAAGTCTTTTGCAGACTCTAAAGGTTTTCTTCCAAGATTGCCCTGTATTTGGCTCCATCTATCTTCCCATCAACTCTGACCAGCTTCACTGTCCCTGCAGAAGAAAAGCATCCCCACAGCATGATGCTGCCACCACCATGTTTCACAGTGGGGATGGTGTGTTCAGGGTGATGTGCAGTGTTAGTTTTCCGCCACACATAGCGCTTTGCATTTAGGCCAAAAACATCAATTTTGGTCTCATCAGACCAGAGCACCTTCCTCCACATGTTTGCTGTGTCCCCCACATGGCTTGTGGCAAATTCCAAATGGGACTTCTTATGGCTTTGTTTCAACAATGGCTTTCTTCTTGCCACTCTTCCATAAAAGCCCGATTTGTGGAGTGCATGACTAATAGTTGTCCTGTGGACAGATTCTCCCACCTGAGCTGTGGATCTCTGCAGCTCCTCCAGAGTTACCATGGGCCTCTTGGCTGCTTCTCTGATCAATGCTCTCCTTGCCTGGCCTGTCAGTTTAGGTGGATGGCCATGTCTTGGTAGGTTTGCAGTTGTGCCATACTCTTTCCATTTTCGGATGATGGATTGAACAGTGCTCCGTGAGATGTTCAAAGCTTGGGATATTTTTTTATAACCTAACCCTGCTTTAAACATCTCCACAACTTTATCCCTGACCTTTCTGGTGTGTTCCTTGGGCTTCATGATGCTGTTCGTTCACTAATGTTCTCTAACAAACCTCTGAGGCCTTCACAGAACAGCTGTATTTATACTGAGATTAGATTACACACAAGTGGACTCTATTTACTAATTAGGTGACTTCTGAAGGCAATTGGTTGCACTGGATTTTATTTAGGGGTATCAGAGTAAAGGGGGCTGAATACTTTTGCACAGCCACACTTTTCAGTTTTTTATTTGTAAAAAAATTTGAAAACCATGTATCATTTTCCTTCCATTTCAAAATTATGCGCCACTTTGTGTTGGTCTATCACATAAAATCCCAATAAAATACATTTACGTTTGTGGTTGTAACGTGACAAAATGTGGAAAAGTTCAAGGGGTATGAATATTTTTTCAAGCCACTGTATATATTCCTTATTCTGCAGAGGGAAAAAAATGCAAAGCTCCTTCTGTTACTAACATACTGAGGTTGCTGATTATTACTATATTGTAGGGAGGGAGGGAAGGAGAGAAGGGAGGGAGGGAAGAAGAGAAGTGAGAAAGGAAATGGAAGGAGAGGGCATGCGGTGGGAGCAGATGCCGGGGTCCGGGCGGACGGGTGTGAGCTGAGGCCGAGGTTTGTAAACGTTGCTCCAACCCCCGGCATGGCCCTCCCTGTATTGTTCACTGCGTCTTCCTGGGGAGAGAGAGGGGTGGAGCACGGCGACTGGAGAGGCTGGAGCGCTGCCCCGGGACCGTGAGGGAACGACCACCTCCCCCTCTCCCCTTCTCCATTCTCCCTCACACCCCACTCCCCGTCTACCCCTTTCTTCCCCCTCCACCCCTCTGCTCTCTCTCCACCCCTCTCTCCCCACTCCACCCGGGGTGATCTACCCGAGCTAAATGCTCAGCTCATGAAGCCTTCATCCCTTGAATTAATATATAAAAAAGGATCAAATATATTAGAGCAAATACTTTAGAAAACAATGTCAAGTCAAATGGAATGGATCATTGGCACATAGTTCAAATATCTTTTAATCTATAATGCATCTTAAATTAATGCAAACATTTGATGATATGGAACAATTCATCAAGTGAAGTTAAGGATGACCTTTTAATGTTTTTTCTTAAAAATTGAAAAGCTGTATGTTTTAACGTATTCCTAGATTATTATATTTTGAAAGGTAATTATTTAAGTTAGTAATTACTGTCAGTAATATTATTGTGCAATTATTTAAAAAGCTTTCTTTAAATTCTTCTAACCAGTTCCTGTTGACATTTAAAAATGGATTTACCAGAGGGAAAGATTCAGGCAAAACGGGCAAATGTTGTTCCTTTGTTTTAGAAGGACAACAGGGACAAACCTGAAAATTATTGACTAGCAAGTTTTACCCCAGTGGCAGGTAATTATTGGAGATTGTTTATTAGGGACATGATTTTCTTTAATTTGGGAAAGCATGGAGTTCTTAGAGATAGTCAGTGGCTTTAAGTGGGAGAGGTCCTGTTTCACAAATTTGATTGAGATTTTTGATTCGGTGATGAAGATGATTGATGAAGATAGGGTAGTATAAATTGTCTAGATTACCTTTAGTGAAGCATTTGACCTAGCCCCTCATGGTAGGCTGACCCATAAGAATAAGTCACATGGGATTTACAGGGAGCTGGTAAATTGGATCTGAAATTGGCTTGATCATAGAAAATATATCCCTTATTAAAGGAAAGGTTAATTATATAGAAGCTTTACAGATAATGCTCAGTCAAATTATCCTATCTATGGTGGGATTGCCTTGTGAGGAAGGGTTGTATGAGTCAGGCCTCTAGTCAACAGTGGATGCTATCTCACTGGCCCTCCACTCCGCTCTGGACCACTTGGACAACAAAAACTCATATGTCAGGCTGTTATTCATCGATTACAGCTCGGCATTTAACACAATTATCCCCTCCAAGCTGGTTACCAAGGTCGCAGAACTCAAGGCTGCGTGCTCAGCCCCCTGCTGTACTCACTCTATACTCATGACTGCGTAGCCGGTCATAGTGCGAACTCCATTATCAAGTTCGCTGACGACACCACTGTTGTGGGAGGTATTACTGATGGAGATGAGTCAGAGTATAGAAGAGAGAAGAGAGATCGAGCGACTGTCCATATGGTGCCAGCACAATAACCTGGCCCTCAGCACTAGCAAAACCAAGGAACTGATTGTGGACTTTGGAAGGAGTAGGATGGGGACCCACAGTCCTGTTTATATCAACGGGTCGATGGTTGAAAGGGTCAAGAGCTTCAAATTCCTGGGCGTGCACATCTCTGAAGATCTTTCCTGGTCCGAGAACACAGATGCAATTATTAAGAAAGCCCATCAGCACCTCTACTTCCTGAGAAGATTACGGAGAGTCGGTCTGTCAAGGAGGACTCTCTCTAACTTCTACAGGTGCACAGTAGAGAGCTTGCTGACCGGTTGCATCGTGGCTTGGTTCGGCAAATTGAGCGCCCTTGAGAGGAAAAGACTACAAAAAGTAGTAAACACTGCCCAGTCCATCATCGGCTCTGACCTTCCTTCCATCGAGGGGATCTATCACAGTCGCTGCCACAAAAAAGCTGGCAGCATCATCAAGGGCCCACACCATCCTGGCCACACACTCATCCCCCTGCTACCTTCAGGTAGAAGGTACAGGAGCCTGAGGACTGCAATGACCAGGTTCATGTGCAGCTACTTCCCCACAGCCATCAGGCTATTAAACTTGGATTGGACAACACTCTGTACATTAATACCCCTTTATCTGTTATTTGCCCTTTATCAATTTATTCATTCATGTGTGTATTTACGTATATAATGGTCACACTGATCTGTTTTGTAGTCAATGCCTACTATGTTCTGTTGTGCTAAGCAAAGAAAGAATTTCATTGTCCTGTCAGGGACACATGACAATAAACTCTTTTGACTTTGACTTTGAGTTTAGAAGAGTGAAAGGTAATGTTAATGAAACACAATAATCTGGACATTAATGTTTTGCTTTGTGGGTGTGTCGAGGACCATCGTGCATTGCTTCAGAATTAGCAGTTGGCCCATTTAAGACTATGATGAGAGATTTGTCCTTCTAAAGGATTTTGAGTCTTTGGAATTCTTTGTCTGAGAAAGTTGTGGAAGTTGAATCCTTGTGTACATTTAAAGCTGAGATTTTTTTTAATCAGTGAGGAAATTAAGGTTTATGGGCATAGGGCAGGAAAGTCAATGAGAAGAACTTATGGAATTAACTTATTGAATGACGGAGCAGGCTCGATGTCCTACTCACGGTCTTATTTCTTACAAAATGATTTATCACTTCTGATTCAGATTCCTTTTTGCCCTGTGAGGAGATTTTATCATAGTTTTAGCAATCTGGCTCTTACAACTTTATCCAAGGTCAATTGTAATCTTAACTGAACCTTTTTGATAGAATAGGTGGACTGGAAGAGGCTCACAAGAGCCAAATAGTGTTATTTATTCTATCTCCTGGTAGACAAGAGGAACAGGTGTGCTTTTCTCTAGAACCAATAAGAAAACATTAAACTCCGCTGCCTTAGGACTCCCTCTCCCTCTAAATTCATGGCAACATCTTCTACACCAACTTGTTGACCAACTTCCACAGTTGCACCATAGAAAGCATTTTATCAGGATGTATCACAGTTTGGTTTGGGAACAGCTCCATCCAAGACTGCAAGGAATTACAGCGAATTGTGGAAGCGGCCCAAACTATCGCACAAACCAACCTCCATTCTATTGACTCCATTTATACTTTGCGCTGCCTCAGCAAGGCCAGCAGCATAATCAAGGACGAGTTGCACACTGGCCACTCCCTCTTCTCCCCTCTTCCCTCTCCCTTCAGGCAAAAGTTACAGAAGAGTGAAAACACACACAACGAGAATCAGGGAAAGTTTCTTCCCAGCTGTTATCAGGCAACTGAATCATCCTACCACAAACAGAGTGCAGTGCTGAACTTCTATCTACCTCTTTGGATGTCCCTTGGACTATCCTTGATCGGACTTTTCAGTCTTTACCTTGCACTAAACGATCCCTTATCATGTATCTATACACTGTAAATGGCTCGATTGTAATCATGTGTTGTCTTTCTGCTGACTGGACTGCATTCAACAAACGCTTTTCACTGTACATCAGTACACATGACAATAAACTAAACAAAACTAAACATCTTTGTTCCTGGCCCTTGTTAATACTTGCCTGCTGGTCTTACAAGGAAAGTGACAGCAAGCATGCATGACTGGTTGGGTCATTCATTAAAAATCACCCTTGAGTGAATTACATGAAATATGTCTGCATGATAAGTCATTGTACAGGTGCTCGTATTCTGACCATTGCAGTAACTGCAATTATCATTACACGGACTACGTTACTAGAAACAAAGCACTTTTGTGAATAAAACTTGGTAAGTGGCCAGCTAACTCCCAAAACACAGGTCCATTTTATTTTGTTTAATATTTATTATTTTGTATTAACATTGACTTCATTTCGAAGTCTGTCAAAGCTGAAAATACATTATTTTATAAAATCTAATATCTGTTGAAAATATTTTTGTTCTGGAACAATGTACTTAGTTAGATTTGACTCGGAGTAACTTTCCAACTAAAATGGTTTAGTTTGTTGTGCAATAAATAGCCTGCTGTAAGTAAAACAGAAAGAAAGACTTCAATTTGTTTGGTGTTTCTCTACGATTCACCTACTCTGGGCAAGGGGCACTGTGCATCTACCCGATCAATTCCTCTCAGGATTTTTTACACCTCAATAAGATCACCACTCATCAATATACATTAGACAATAGACTATTGGTGCAGGACTAGGCCATTCAGCCCTTCGAGCCAGCACCGCCATTCAATGTGATCATGGCTGTCATCCCCAATCAGTACTCCGTTCCTGTCGCATCCCCTTTTACCCTGACTCCACTATCTTTATCAAGCTCTTTGAAAGAATCCAGAGAACTGGCCTCCATCACTCTCTGAGACAGAGAATTCCCCAGACTCCCAACTCAGTGTGTGAAAAAGCTAGCTTTCCTCAGTCATCCCCCTGTGCTCCAAGGAATAAAGTCCCAGCCTGTTCAACCTCTCCCTATAGCTCAGACCATTTAGCCCTGGCAACATCCTTGTCAATGTTCTCTGTACCCTTTCCAGCTTGACAATATATTTTCTATAATATGGTGCCCAGAACTGAACACAATATTCTAAATGTCGCCTCACCAACATCTTATAGAACTGCAACATGACCTCCCAACTTCTCTCCTCAATACGCTGACTGATGGTCAATGTACCAAACACCTTTTAGACCACCACTGTTGTTAATTCTGGCCAAATTGGAGAGGCTGCTAGGCAATTTGGTCAATTTAAATGTGCCATCTGCAGAAATGGGACAAGCTGCAGAATGGTGGTAGTTTGTCTAGAGCCTAGATAAGAGTTGCAGGAAGAGAATGGAACATCTGCTGATTCTGACAATTCGGTGTAAATTGCATGAAACGGAATGGATTTAAAAAAAAAAAATGTTTTTTTAATTATTATTATTTTAAAAATATTTTTATTTACTAGAGGTTAATACATCAGTGTACATCACATATATATTGTTACAATCATTGTACCCAATTTTATGGCTTTTAAAGAAAAAGAATAGAAAGAAAGAGAATGAAGTAGGTGAAAAGAGTTGTGAAAGTGAAAGAGTGTGCCAAAGGGGGGAAAAAAACCCTTGGTCAAAGAATGAGAGAAAGGGGATTCAGAGATAGACCCCAGAAAAAGGAAAGCGAGACAAAGAGAAAAAAAAGCCAGTTACTATATTGTATATATCACGCAAAAGGAATCCACCAACTCGATAGTTTTTCATCCCCCCTACCAAGGCCCGAGGTATTCCTGCACCCTATCTTTGTAGCAATTCTATAAATGCAGACCACGTCTGATAGAAGCGTTCTGATTTTCCTGCCAGGCTGAGTCTCATATCTTCCAGATGTGATTTTTCAAACATAGTTGAAATCCACATATTTAATGTTGGTATAGGAGCATTTTTCCAGAATTTTAAGATTAGCTTTTTTCCTATGATAAAGCCGTAATCAAATAGATTCTTTTGATACACATTTAATTCCGAACTACCTTCTGTAATTCCGAAAATAATCCATTCTGGCTTTGATGTCATTTTTATTTTAAACAGTTTTGTGAAGATTTCAAAGATTTCAATCCAAAACCTTTGAATTTTTGTATGAAAGATGAATGAGTGCGCTATAGTAGCTTCTTGAAACTGGGATTTATCACAAATTGGTGGGACGTTGGGGAAAAATTTATTTAATTTAGTTTTTGAGTAGTATAATCTGTGTAAAATTTGTAATTGTATTAACGTGTGTCTTATGTTAATTGAGCATTTGTGCACATTTAATAAGTACTCTTTCCACCTTTCATTGGAAATTTTTATGCTTAGTTAGTTTTCCCACTCACCTCTGATACCTTCCGGAATGGATGAATGCAAACCAGACATACACATTGTAAATATTGTTGCAAAGCTTTACTTTGCTAGATGTTGATTGGATTAAGTGTTGAGCCTTGTATGGGTTTCTTGAATATCTGTTGCTATGTTTGCATCCTTTCAGAAGCTCCGTTTGAATACAATGTATTGGTTACTGTATTATTGGGTTAGGGAAATGTCTATCATGTACTGTGTTAATCGATATCTGTTATTTGGACTGTATAGAGACCACCCCCATGTGGTTCGGCCCCACAAGATTCGGGGACCTATAAAAGGCTGCTCCCACGAGGTCCTGTGTCGATCTTCTGGTACAGCGCTTAGGACTGCGTGACCTTCTGGAGTGTCTCTGCTTGAACGAGGCTAAGAGGGCTTGGCCAGGCAGATACAAGGATCAAACTCGCAGTGGTTATGTATAGTAGTGGGGAACTGTAATTGTGTTTTTCCAAAATAAAGTTTAGATGCGCAAGTGCTTGAGTCGGTCGTTTTTGACTGAAACGAGACTGGGGCGAAGCTTCGAACGAGCTATTTACACTATCCACCTGCGACTCCACCTGCACTCTGAGATCCCTCTGCTCTACAACACTCCCCAGAGCCCTGCCATTCACTGTGAAGGTCCAGTGCATGTTAGACTTCCCAAAATGCAACACCTCACATTTATCTGTGTTAAGTTCCATCAATATAAGCATCTGGATAAACAGGGTCGGATCAGGAACAGTCAACATGGATTTGTGCCTGAAGGTCATGTTTGACAAACCTTCTTGAATTTTTTGAAGCGGTAACTAGGGAAATTGATGAGGGTAAAGCAGTGGATG
The DNA here is from genome assembly GCA_035221665.1 of Okamejei kenojei. NCBI lineage: Eukaryota > Metazoa > Chordata > Chondrichthyes > Rajiformes > Rajidae > Okamejei > Okamejei kenojei. Next base: position 60,813,421 of record CM069132.1, on the reverse strand, counting down.
TTGTCTATATGGATTTCAGTAAGGCCTTTGACAAGGTTCCCCATGGAAGGTTGGTTAAGAAGGTTCAATCTTTGGGTGTAAATGGCGGAGTAGCAAGATGGATTCAACAGTGGCTGAATGGGAGATGTCAGAGAGTAATGGTGGATGGCTGTTTGTCAGGTTGGAAGCCGGTGACCAGTGGGGTGCCTCAGGGATCTGTGTTGGGTCCACTGTTGTTTGTCATGTACATCAGTGATCTGGATGATGGGGTGGAAAATTGGATAAGTAAGTATGCAGATGATACTAAGATAGGTGGTGTTGTGGATAATGAAGTAGATTTTCAAAGTCTACAGAGAGATTTGGGCCATTTGGAAAAGTGGGCTGAAAGATGGCAGATGGAGTTTAATGCTGTTAAGTGCGAAGTGCTACATCTTGGCAGGACAAATCAAAATAGGACGTACATGGTAAATGGTAGGGAATTGAGGACCTCTGCTGTGGAACAGAGGGATCTAGGAATAACTGTGCATAGTTCCCTGAAGGTGGAATCGCATGTAGATAGGGTGGTAAAGAAAGCCTTTGGTGTGCTGGCCTTTATAAATCAGAGCATTGAATATAGGAGTAGAGAAGTAATGTTAGAATTGTACAAGGCATTGGTAAGACCAATTCTGGAGTATGGTGTACAATTTTGGTCGCCTAATTGTAGGAAGGATGTCAACAAAATAGAGAGAGTACAGAAGAGATTTACTAGAATGTTGCCAGGGTTCCAGCAACTATATTACAGAGAAAGGTTGAACAAGTTAGGTCTTTATTCTTTGGAGCGCAGAAGGTTAAGGGGGGACTTGATTGAGGTCTTTAAAATGATGAAAGGGATTGACAGAGTTGACGTGGATAAGCTTTTCCCATTGAGGGTAGGGAAGATTCAAACAAGAGGGCATGACATGAGAATTAAGGGACAGAAGTTTAGGGGTAACGTGAGGGGGAACTTCTTTATTCAGAGGGTGGTGGCTGTGTGGAATGAGCTTCCAGCAGAAATGGTGGAGGCAGGATCGATTTTAACATTTAAAAGTAAAGTGGATAGGTATATGGACGTGAAGGGAATGGAGGGGTATGGTCTGAGTGCAGGTAGATGGGACTAGGGGAAAACAAATGGTCAGCACGGACTGGAAGGGCCGAGAGGGCCTGCTTCCGTGCTGTAATTGTTATATGGTTTATATGGTTAATCATTCCTCAGCACACCTGGCCAATCGATCAAAATCCTGCTGCAATTTGTCATGACAATCCTCACTATTTGCAAAACCAACCACTTTTGTAACATCTGCAAAGTTGCTAATCTTGCCCTGTATGTTCTCATCCAAATCATTGATAGAGATGACAAACAGTAATGGGCACAGCACCGAACTGAGGCACACCACTAGTCACACGCGTCCAGTCTGAGAAGCAACCTTCCACCATCACCCTCTGTTTCCTTCCATGAAGCCAATTTTCTACCCATTCAGCTAATTCTCCTTGGATCCCATGTGATCTAACTTTGCAGAGCAGCCTACAATGTGGAACCTTATCGGATGCTTTAGTGAATTTCAGTAAGGTTCCACAAGCAGAAATGTAAGATGTGCCCTCCTGGTGTCACTAGCTTCTTGCTTCTGCTTCTGCTAGTGGGGAATAATATTTCACTGGATGTCCTTAAAGTTCCCAGCACCACATACCTTGATGTGTGGACCACCAAGGGTGCCCTATGATGCCAGCCTCTGCCTACAGTGTCTGTTTTTACATCTTTTTGTTATTTTTAGTCTGTTTTGAAGTATGTTTTGGAGGTTTCTTAGTCTTTTTATGTGGGTGAGCTGGGGAGGGTAAGGGGGAAACCTTTCTGGCGAGGATGCTACTATTCTCCGAGTCAAGTCTTCACCCCCCCGTGGCCTACCATCTGGATTGGCGCGGCCTTTCCTGCCAGAGACTGTCCAGAGCTTCAGCAGCGGCGCAGCACAGATTTGTCATCACGGAGCGGGTGATGCCTTACCGGGGATCACCGTTTGAAGCTCCAGAGTGTTGGGCCTGCTGATTTATCATCATGGAGCTGTGGTTGCGGAGCTACCAGCCGCGGGCGGCGCTGACTTCAACATCGCAAAGTTCTGGTGATCCCTTTGCCGAGGGCCGCCGGTGTTGAATCTCCACCCAGCTCAGCCTGTGGACTTCAGCCACGGTCTCCGGTAAGAAGTGGCTGATTCGGAACTCCAAGCCGCTGAGAATGTTCTTCTGGTCTGACGTTGAAATTCCGATCATCCCGGCGAGAGGGCCTGAACATCGGGACGCCATAGCGGCGGCTGCGGAGGGCTCGGGAGGCCCCAACCACGGGTGAACTACAAAGAGGAGGATGACTGAACTTTGGTGCCTTCCCTCACAGTGGGAAACGTTGATTCCGCTGTGTGGGGATGTTTATGTTAAATTCTATCGGGTGTTGTGTTCTTTTTTATTCGTATGGCTGTATGGTAACCCAAATTTCACTGTACCAATTTGTGCATGTGACAATAGTTGTAAACTTGAACTTAAACTTGAAGAGCCAACCGAGGAAGGAGAAACCTTATATCCTCTGTATTAATTCCGTTATTCCTTTCTTTATCCCCACAGACACCCAGAAACTATTAAGTGTCACAATAACAATGTACTATTCTTTTAAATAGTTGATTTGTAATTGAAGAGTGAGATTGCTGGAGGTGTTTAGGTTCTAAGGAATTCAGGGGATACACGGTGCATGTAAAGAAGTGACACCTTGGTAGAGGATTAGCCTTATGTTCACATTGAGTGTCAGAGCAGGCACAAAGGGTTGAATGAATACTACTCCTCTTCAAAAAAGGACTCATAGTGCTGGAGTAACTCAACGGGTCAGGCAGCATCTCTGGAGAATATGGATGGGTGACATTTTGAGTCGGGACCCTTCTTCATCTGCAGTTCCTTATTTTTACTTCTTCTCTTCCTTGTATTGCCCTGGTGCTGAAAGATGGAAATAATTGTGACTGCTGTTTCTGAGTTGCTGAGGTGAAGAATTTATATTTCATGTTTCTCTTAAGCTTAATCTAGTCTCCATCATTTCCCACAATTGTTGGAATTGTACATTGGCAACAGCTCAATGAGAAATAATAGAGCTTCTGGTCCAGGGTAAAACATTTGGACAAAGAGATCTCCTCATGTCCTCTGCAGAATCAGCCATTTTATTGGGTACTCCAGTCAGCCAACTGGTTACTAATGTGCATGACAGTTAGTTTTGCTGATATTTTTAGAACATTATGTACCTCTTGAAGAAATGGACAGGCTTGTTGACTCATGGCCCCCATGACATGCCTTCTTTTGAGGAATACCAGATAAAGTGCGATATGCTTTGATTAGAAAGTTTCTGAAGACCCTTTGTGCATGATGGCCAGAAATAAATCTATTTTATTGTCCATTTGGGGTTTGCTATCACAGTGATTGTGACAAACAAACACTCTGCTGGAGGAACTCAACAAGCAACTCTACCACCGTAGGCGCTGTATCTCTAAAATCTAAAGCTTAAAGTCATCCTGTACTAATTTTTCATCCACCAATCACCTACTGGCCCATCTTGCTCTTCCTCCTCTCATAATACTGGCTGTCATAGAAATCAGGAGTAGGCCATCGTATCTACCTGCCTCTCTCCAATCTGATCCCTTAGCTGATATGAACAGGGTCTACTCTGCTCTCTCTCTGTCACTCTCTCTGCTCTTGACCAAAACGTTAACCTTTCCTTCCACAGTTGCTACTCGACTTACTAAGTTACCCCAGCAGATTGTATTTTCTTGAGGAAACGATTCTCGAGGCTGGGTTTGTGTTCAGGCTGATTTTGATTTTTCATTCTTTCCAAACATGTTACCTTGTGACTCCTGCTAATAGCAGCAATAAAAAAGCAGTTTTAGGCAAAGTAAAAGTTAAATAAATGACAACACCTGTCATTGTTGCTCAAAAAACTCCAGCTCTTCATTGACAACAAATGAAGAAGTCGAAGGCACATTCCATAGTTGAAGGCACAGCGGTAGAGTTGCTGCCTTACTGTGCCAGAGGTTTAATCCTGATTATGGGTGAGGTCTGTACGGAGTTTGTACGTTCACCCCATGACCCGCGTGGGTTTTCTCTGGGTAGTACGGTTTTGTCCCACACTCCAAAGACGTGCAGGTTTGTAGGTTAATTGGCTTCAGTAAAATTGTCCCTCGTGTGTAGGATAGTATGAGTGTATGGTGTGAACACTGGTCTGTGGGGACTTGGTGGCCAAAAGGGCCTCTTACTGTGCTGTATCTCTAAAGTCTAAAGGTTAAAAGGCTAAATCTGCTTGTTGGCATGGAGGTGAGATTCCATTCTTAGGTGTTCCAATTATAACCCTTTGGGAGGTACAATGCTTGATGATGCTTGTGGAGTGTGATCCAAGGGAGAGGATTTCAGGGGTGGGGAAGCATATGTGTTTCCCCTGGCCCTTGACTAGTGCTGTAACGCCACGTTCCTTCAAGCTGAAATCTCCTTTCAGTTGTGGATCATTTCCAAAAGGCCTGAAGCAGCCAATAAAGATCAAACTCAAATTCTGGTTAAATGTGAAACTGTCCAACTTTATTGAAATGTGGAAATGAGCAACCTGCTTCCTCGGTGAGGATTAGTGGCCTATCTTCACCATTCACAGCCCCACTTAACCTAGTAATTGACTGTTAAGAGGAATGTTTGGGGTTGGATTTGAGATTTTTAACATTTCACCTGAACTCTCAACAAAGTCATCCCTAGATGTAAAATATATTTGTACATATCATACTGAAGATTCTTCCATTAAACTGGTTGAATAGATGTAGTGTTACTTGACCTGCTGACCTACATATACTTTAGAAGGCTCTAAAAAGGATTGGTGTAATCACAGGTCACTGATTAGAAATATATTCTTTTCATATTTAAAATTGAAAATGATGGAAATAGTTTGTCGGGTAGGTGGTTAGGTAGCCTCTTCAAAATGAGAAACTTAAATGCTGTGAACTGTAACACTTCAGTAATATTTAGTTTTATGTTATTTGCCTCAGGCACAGGGAGATATCCTCTGTCGCTGTCCCCACTTTGATTATTACAGAGGACAACGTAATTTCCAGTCAGCGTGTGCTTGTAAAAGCACAAGTCAGTGATCTGTGTCAGTGACATGGCAGATTGAAGTTGACAGAGCAGAATGGATTCATCTATAACCGCATACTTTCAATTATACTTTGAGTGACATTTTGTGGAGTCTTTAGATTCTGCAGCTCAGCATTTCCAGAAAACCCAGTCCAATGCATTTAAAATACAAGTTGGGTAAAATATCTCTGCTCCAGCCTTTCCACTCATGCACACTGTGCAGAGTTTCAATCACCTCTTGTTGGAGGACTTGCTTTTGATCAAGCAACTTGTAGTCATTTTATGAAAGTGACCCTGAGTAAATTATAAGTCCACAAGTTTCTGTGCATTATCCACAGTAATATTCACTTAGCATTTTTCTGGTACAGGGCCATTTAATTATGCCTCACCCTAATATAACTTTGAATTCAATGGAAAATCAACAAATGACTTTGTTCATATGAATAAAGTTGCGTTAGTGAAATGTTTGTAATAACATCTGTCTTTTCTAATCAGTGCTGTGTTATCTTAACCTTTTTGGAGCAGATTTGGTCTTTCTGCCAGAACTCAAAAGTATTCACGGAATAATAATAATGATAACAGTGACAACAACAATAATAATGTAAAAACAAAACAAAGCAAAGTTTTAACATGAATGATATTCTTATATTCTTTGTTCAGACTGTTGCAATCATATCATCAAAGTTCAGCAAAACAAAAGACTTCCCACTCACCACTTAGAAAAGCAGTAGCGCATGAATTTCTTTAATTACTACATTGCAGTGAAAAAGACAAGAATAATAATTAAAAATACACAGATGTACAATTTATATGTTAAATTGGAACTGAACATACCAGCTCTGAAATGTATGGAACTTCCATTGTCTCCTGCTGTAAATTTGGCAAGAAAATGGTGGAAACCCTGGAGAAACAGAACAAACAGCTGACTGTAGCATTTCTCTGGTATTCTGCCAATATTAGAGCAAGCAACTAGTGATATTCCCCATGTAATTTCTGGGCCAGTACCTAATTTGAGAAAGTGTCAATATTGTTTTTTTTTGTGTGTGCGGTTCTAGGTTTGTGTCTGTTCTTATTGTGATAGCAAATGGCCTGTGTGGGAAATATAAAACTTTAACAGAAAAAATGACGATAACAATAACCACATTTAAAACTTTAAAACATAATTTTGCACATTTAATCACAAAACACAATTGTAGTACATATGAAGTAATGATGTGGAGTTTCCTTTACTACTCATAATAACTACTAAATGAACATGAACCATTGTCAATATTACAGCTTAATATTACAGAGGTAAAGTAATTTGAATTTATTCACACTTACAAAACAAGATAACGAAATTCTGAGGTTGTCAAAACATGCACAACATTTTTTAGAAATGATAAAAAATATATATATTTAGCCATTCTCTTCACACCTCCAACACATTTTCTCCTTCAATTTTTGTTGCAGATTTGTTATGGCTGAGATTGTATTTACATGAGTGCATACTATTAATATATTTTAACTCTAATATAGATAGATTGAGCCAAGAGTAATCTATTAAATCTTTTGCGTGCCTAATTATTAACTGTGACCAAATTGACAGGCACTTGGCTCCAAGGTCAAATGTTTGTGGGTTGATGCTCCACTCTGTAGATCTAAGTACAGAACTGCAGGTTGATGGTCCAATGCAGTGCTCTCAGTCAGATGTGACATTCAACTGAGGCATTGACTAGCCAGCTTTCTTAAATGTACATTGAGATTCCAAGGCACTTTTTTGTCGAAGAATGAAAGAGTTATTCTCACTTCTTGAACGATATTTATTATTTAAACCACATTACAGGAGAACTGACACAAAGTGCTGGAGTAACTCACTGGTCAGGCAGCATCTCTGGAGATCATGGATAGGTGACGGTTCGGGTCAGGACCCTTTTTTAGAGCCACTGCTGCTCTTACAAGATTATTCAAGTTCAAGTTTAAGTTTACATTTATTGTCACTGCACCAATTGGTACGGTGAGATTTGGGTTACCATACAGCCATACAAATAAAAATAATATAACACACGATAGAATTTAACATGAACATCCCCACACAGCGTCATCTACTTTACTCACTGTGAGGGAAGGCAATCAAAGTTCAGTCATCTTCCTCTTTGTTCAACCGCGGTCGGGGCCTATTGAGGCCTCTGCAGTCGCCGCAAATGGCGGCCCGACGTTCAGGCCCCCTCGCCGGATGATGGAACTCCGGTGTCGGAAGAACACTTTCAGCGGCTTGTTCAGAATCGTCCGCTTCCTACCGGAGACCACAGTCCCGAAGTCCACAGGCCGAGCTGGGCGGAGCTCCAACATGGCAATCCTTGGCAAAAGATCCCAGGGCCCCGCATTGTTAAAGTCAGCGCCACCCGCGGCTGGAAGCTCCGCAAACCACAGCTCCCTGGTGTTGAAGTCGGCAGTCCCAGCACGGCGATGGTACTTCAATGCTGGAATGTGCTCGCTCTGCCCAGTGGCTCCAAAGAGTATCGTCAGTTGTCTCCCCCTTGCTCGCCAGCTTGTCTCAGACTTCTGAACCTATGCATGGAAGTGCTGGAGTCAGAGACATGCTGGAGGTAACATGGAGGTAAGGCCTAGTAAGATGATCCCAAATTGGCTGATCACGAGTGAAAAGAGGGGAGTGGTTTACTCATTTTTCTTATTTTCTTGCCTGCATAAACAAAGAATAAAGAATATAGGTCAAGTCTACCCAATCTTTACTCACATGTCCAAACCACCATCCCAGGAATTTGTAAATTTACTTTGCAATTATCTATGGCAAGTACTTTTTTGAACCAAAAAAGTACACAGTTTTCTGGATGTGATCTAGCCAAAGATAAAAATTGCGTATTTACTCCAGTTCTGAAAGCTCTTAGAAACATTGAAACATAGAAAATAGGTGCAGGAGAAGGACATTTGGCCCTTCGAGCTTGCACCACCATTCAATATGAACATGGCTGATCATCCAACTCGGTATCCTGTACCTGCCTTCTCTCCATACCCCCTGATCCCTTTAGCCACAAGGGCCACATCTAACTCCCTCTTAAATATAGCCAATGAACTGGCCTCAACTACCTTCTGTGGCAGATAATTCCAGAGACTAACCATTCTCTGCGTGAAAAATGTTCTCCTCATCTCGGTCCCAAAGGTACTCCCCCTTATCCTTAGACTGTGACCCCTTGTTCTGGACCTCCCCAACATCGGGAACAATCTTCCTGCATCTAGCCTATCCAATCCCTTAAGAATTTTGTAAGTTTCGAAAAGATCCCCCCTTCTAAATTCTAGCGAGTACAAGCCTAGTCTATCCAGTCTTTCCTCATATGAAAGTCCTGACATCCCAGGAATCTGTCTGGTGAACCTTCTCTGTACCCCCTCTATGGCAAGAATGTATTTTCTCAGATCTGGGGACCAAAACTGTACGCAATACTCCAGGTGTGGTCTCACCAAAACCCTGTACAACTACAGTAGAACCTCCCTGCTCCTATACTCAAATCCTTTCGCTATAAATGCTAACATACCATTTGCTTTCTTCACTGCCTGCTGCACCTGCATGCCTACTTTCAATGATTGGTGTACCATGACACCCAGGTCTCGTTGCATCTCCCCTTTTCCTAATTTGCCACCATTAAGATAATAGTCTACCCTCCTGTTTTTGCCACCAAAGTGGATAACCTCACATTTATCCATATTATACTGCATCTGCCATGCATCTGCCCACTCACCCAGCCTATCACCTTGCAGCCTCCTCACACCTAACACCACCCCCCAGCTTAGTGTCATCCGCAAACTTGGAGATGTTGCATTCAATTCCCTCGTCCAAATCATTAATATATATTGTAAATAGCTGGGGTCCCAGCACTGAGCCTTGCGGTACCCCACTAGTCACTGCCTACCATTCTGAAAAGGACCCGTTTACTCCTACCCTTTGCTTCCTGTCTGCCAGCCAGTTCTCTATCCACATCAATACTGAACCCCCAATACCATGTGCTTAAAGTTTGTATACTAATCTCTTATGTGGGACCTTGTCGAAAGCCTTCTGAAAGTCTAGATATAACACATCCACTGGTCCTCCCTTATCAACTCTGTTAGTTACATCCTCGAAAAATTCTATAAGATTCATCAGACATGATTTACCTTTCGTAAATCCATGCTGACTTTGTCTAATGATTTCACCACTTTCCAATGTACTGCTATCCCATCTTTAATAACTGACTAGCAGTTTTCCCCACTACCAATGTTAGACTAACTGGTCTGTAATTCCCCATTTTCTCTCTCCCTCCTTCTTGAAAAAGTGGGGTTACGTTAGCTACCCTCCAATCCTCAGGAACTACTCCAGAATCTAAGGAGTTTTGAAAAATTATCACTAATGCATCCACTATTTCTGTGGCTACTTCCTTGAGTACTCTGGGGTACTGACTATCTGGCCCTGGGGATTTATTGGCCTTTAATCCATTCAATTTACCGTACACCACTTCTCGGCTAAGCTGGATTTCACTCAGTTCCTCCACCTTATTTGACCGCCGGTCCCCTGCAATTTCCGGCAGATTATTTATGTCTTCCTTAGTGAAGACAGAACCAAAGTAGTTATTCAATTGGTCTGCCATGTCCTTGTTCCCCATGATCAATTCACCTGTTTCTGACTGCAAAGGACCTACATTTGTTTTAACTCATCTTTTTCTCTTCACATATCTATAAAAACTTTTGCAGTCAGTTTTTATGTTCCCTGCCAGTTTTCTTTCATAATCTATTTTCCCTTTCCTAATTAAGCCCTTTGTCCTCCGCTGCTGATTTCTGAATTTCTCCCAGTCCTCTGGTAGGCTGGTTTTTCTGGCTAATTTATATGCTTCATCTTTTGTTTTTATACTATCCCTGATTTCCCTTGTTATCCATGGATGCACTACCTGCCCTGATTTATTCTTTTGCCAAACTGGGATGAACAATTGTTGTAGTTCATCCATGCAGTCTTTAAATACCTTCCATTGCACATCCACTGTCAACCCTTTAAGAATCACTTGCCAGTCAATCTTGGCCAATTCACTTCTCATACCTTCAAAGTTACCTTTGTTTAAGTTCAGAACCCTTGTTTCTGACTTAATTATATCACTCTCCATCCTAATGAAGAACTCAACCATATTATGGTCACTCTTGCCCAAGGGGCCCCGCACAACAAGACTGCTAACTAACCCTTCCTCATTACTCAATACCCAGTCTAGAATAGCCTGCTCTCTCGTTGGTTCCTCTACATGTTGGTTTAGAAAACTATCCCGCATACATTCCAAGAAATCCTCTTCCTCAGCACCCCTGCCCATTTGATTCACCCAATCTATATGTAGATTGAAGTCACCCATTATAACTGTTTTACCCTTGTTGCATGCATTTCTAATTTCCTGTTTGATGCCATCCCCAACTCCACTACTACTGTTAGGTGGACTGTACACAACTCCCACTAGTGTTTTCTGCCCCTTAGAGTTTCGCAGCTCTACCCATATCGATTCCACATCCTCCAAACTAATGTCCTTCCTTTCTATTGCATTAATCTCCTCTCTCTCCAGCAACGCTACCCCATCTCCCTTTCCTTTCTGTCTATCCCTTCTGAATATTGAATATCCCTGGATGTTCAGCTCCCAGCATTGGTCCCCCTGGAGCCATGTCTCCGTGATCCCAACTATAACATAGTCATTAATAGCTATCTTCACATTCAACTTGTCCACCTTATTACGAATGCTCCTTGCATTGAGACACAAAGCCTTCAGGCTTGTTTTTACAACACTCTTACTCCTTATACAATTATGTTGACAAGTGGTCCCTTTTGATTTTTGCCCTGGAAACCCACAACCTTTTATTCTCTGTTTATTATTTTTTTCTTCTTTTCCCCCCTACATGTTGGGTCTGAGTGCTTCCCTTCTCTGCCTCCTGCCTCAGACCCTGTCTACTGGCTTTCTCTATTTGAGTCCCTCCCCCCGTTCTAGTTTAAAGTCCCCCCGGTAGCCTTTGCAAATTTCCCTGCCAGGATACTGGTCCCCCTCGGGTTCAAGTGCAACCCGTCCTTTTTATACAGGTCACTCCTTCCCCAAAAGAGGTTCCATTGATCCAGAAACTTGAATCCCTGCCCTCTGCACCAGTCCTTCAGCCAGGCATTTATCCTCCACCTCGCTCCATTCCTACTCTCACTGTCGCTTGGCACAGGAAGTAATCCTGAGATTGTTATGTTTGCGGTTCTTTTCCTTAACTCGCTTCTTATCTCCCTAAATTCTCCTTTCTGGATCTCTTCTCTTTTTTTACCTATGTCATTGGTACCAATATGTACCACGACCTCAGGCTCCTCTCCCTCCCTTTTCAGGATATCTTGGACACATTCAGACACATCCCGGACCCTGGCACCAGGGAGGCAAACTACCATCCGGGTCTCCGGACTGCGTCCACAGAATCGCCAATCTGACCCCCTAACTATAGAGTCCCCTATTACTAATGCCCTCCTCTTCTTTTCCTTACCCTTCTGAGCAACAGGGCCGGGTCGCTGTTGCTACCCCCCAGGTAGGCTATCCCCCCGAACAGCACTCAAACAGGAGTACTTATTTCCAAGGTGTACAGCCACTGGTGTACTCTCTAGCGCCCGCCTCTGCCCCTTGCCTCTCCTAACCGTGACAACGTGTCTGCCTCCTGTGGTTTTGGAGAGACTACCTCCCTGTAACTCCTCTCTATGACCTCCTCACTCTCCCTGACCAGACGGAAGTCATCGAGCTGCTGCTCCAGGTTCCTAACACACTCCTTTAGGGACCCCATCTCGACACACCTGGCACAGGTGTGGACGTCTGGAGGGCTACCCGACTCCATGACCTCCCACATCTGACATCCAGAACAGTAAGCTGCCGGGGCACTCATACTTCCCTTACCCTAGATACAACACAAAATACAATATACAATACAAAAATACAATACAAAATACAAAGTACAGTACACTACAAACTGCTGGAATCTGACTGCCAATCAGCTGCGTACTCAAGTCCACCAATCAGCGGCTTCCTCAAGCCCTAATTGAATAGAACGTTACGGATTTAAAACGTTACGGATTTCAGTTCCTCCCTCACCAACGGCTCCTGGGCCTCTGTAAAAACAAAGCCCCGCGCTCGGGTTTTAAGCTTACCGCTCGGACGTCGCTCCTCCCTCACCAACGGCTCCTGGGCCTCTGTCTTAGAATAGAGATCAACAATCCATTCTAATTTGTTTGCCTCGCCTGCATGTTACATTCGAGGATTTGTGGACAAGAATACCAAGGTCCTTATATGGTATGTTCTGGCTAATTAAAGCAAGAACCCTGCCTGCCCTCTTAACTTTATTACCTGTGCTGTCGGACTTTAATTTAGGTAATGCAAAGTGTTGCATTCTGATAAGACAAACCAAGACAGGACCAACACAGTAAAGGGCCTGTTCCACTTGGCAATTTATTTCGGCAACTGCCGGCATCATTGACTGACGAATCGGGTCACCAAAATAGTCGCGGCATGATGCGGCTGTGATGCGGCGTGACGACGTATTGACGCTCGGTATTTTCCTCAAGTGTCGCAACATTTTTTTTTGTCGCCGCTGGATTTTGAAATGTTTAAAATTGTTCGGCGACCCTGATACATCAGTCAATGACGCCGGCAGTCGCTGAAAGAATCGGCAAGTGGGACAGGCTCTTTAATGATGGGGCTCTGGGAACTGTTGTAGAACTGACAGAGAGTCCTCTAGGGGTGCAAGTACATAATTTTATAAAAAAGATGACAGCAGCAGACATGATGGTGAAGAATGCGTTTGGCATGCTTGCCTTCAGTGGTCAGAACTAGAGTTGGGATTGAATACTGGAGTTGGAATGTCATATCAAAACTTTACAAGTTGTTGGTAAGGCCAGATATTGAGTACTGTGCTCAGCTCTGGCCACTCTACTATAGGAAGGATGTGATTAAATTGGAAAGAGTGGAAGAAAGATTTACGGGGATTTTACTCAATCCTGAAAGTATGCACCATAAAAAGAGGCCTGAGAGGCTCGAGGGGAAAAAAAGCCCCAGTTTGGGAGGTTGAGGGGTGACCATATAGAGGTTTATAACATTTGAAGGGGTATAGATAAGTGAACGACCGTAACCTTTTCACCAAGGCAGTCTAAAACTAAAAGGCATAGATTTAAGGAGAGAGGAGTAAAAAAGGACTTGATTGGCATTTTTTTTTGCACGATAGAGTGGTGCGTATAAGGAACAAGCTACCAGAGGAAATGGTAGAAGGTGGGTCAGAGAGCTATACAACACGGAAACAGGTTCTTCAGCCCAACTAGTCCATGCCAACCAAGTTGCCTAACTGAGCTCATCCCTCATGAATGTTCTTAGCCCAAATCCCTCCAAATCTTTCTCTATAACTGTACCTGTCCAAGTGTATTTTAAATGTCATAATTGTATCCATCTTATAGCTCTATGACTCGACAATTCTATAGTCTCTTCTATGTGCACCAGTGTTTCTCCTCTGGCAGTACTTCTTCAGGCTTTACCATTAATTGTGTACATCCTCACATTATTAATACATTCAAAGTGAATTGCTTTACGCATTTTTCAGGATTAAATTCAATTTCCTATTTCTCTTTCCACCTTAAGTTGTAAGGTGCCCGAAGATGACACCTCAGACCACCAAAAATCTTCATTAAACGTATTAATCATACCTCCTGCATTCACATCCACATTATTGATGCATATAATAACCTATCCCTGTTGTACACCAGGGATCACTGCAGCCCTTGACCATCAACCTATTCCATTGATCATCAGTGTCAGACCCACTTTGTGAAATTGCCTTGGTTTCCATGGACCAGTCAAATCCTTATTGAAGACCATGTGCACCACATCACTTACAATACCCTCATCAAGACATTCACCACCTTGATAAATTAAGTCCAATTTGTCAGACAGGACTTCCTGTTAACAAAGTCCTGATCTATCCTTCCTTCTCTATGTGCATATCGATCCTGGCCTCAGACATTTTCCTACATTAACCCCAAGCAAAAATGATTATCTTACCTTTTTATTGAAAGCTCTATTCATATGGCCTCATATGATGAAGATTCCAAGATATATTATAATGCAACATTCTCATTAAAATCCCAATCCACGTCTTCTCTGTAGATTCTATTCCCTTAAATGTTGAATTGCCAGCTCTGCCCATCTTTCAACCAAGTCTCGTCCATTGCTACAAAATATTTTGTTAATCACTCTTCTTGGTTTATTAGCCTTGCATAGAGTCATACAGCCCGGAATCAGGCTCTTTGGCCTAACTTGTCCATGCTGACCAGATTTTAACAGAGCTAGTCCCATTAGACTGCATTCACCCCATATTTGTTTAAACTTTTCCTATCCATCAACCTGTCCAGGTGTCTTTTAAACTTCATCATTATACCTGCCACCACCACTTAATTTGGCAGAGCATTCTGCGGGTGGCATGATGGTGCAGCGGTAGAGATGCTGCCTTGCAGCACTTGCAGCGCCATAGACCCGGGTTCAATCCTGATCACGGGTGTTGGCTGTATGGAGTTTGTACTTCCTTCCTGTGCCCGCGTGGGTTTTATCCGAGAACTATGATTTCCTCCCACACTCCAAAGACGTACAGGTTTGTAGGTTAATTGGCTTGGTATAATTGTAAATTGTCCCTAGTGTGTTTAGGATGGTGTTAATATATGGGGATTGGATGGCAGTGTGAACTGTGAAGAGGATGCTATGAGGATGCAGAGTGACTTGGACAGATTGGGTGAATTGGCAGATGCAGTATAATGTGGATAAATGTGAAGTTATCAACTGGAGGCAAGAACGGGAAGGCAGAATATTATCTGAATGGTGTCAGGTTAGGGAAAGGGGAAGTACAACAAGACTTGGGTGTCCTAGTACATCAGTCACTGAAAGTAGGCATGCAGGTACAGCAGGCAGTTAAGAAAGCTAATGGCATGTTGGCCTGCAAAACAAGAGGAGTTGAGTATAGGAGCAAATAGGTCCTTCTGCAGTTGTACAGGGCCCTGGTGAGACCACACCTGGAGTATTGTGTGCAGTTTTAGTCTCCTAATTTGAGGAAATACATTCTTGCTATTGAGGAAGTGCAGTGTAGTGTAGGTTCACAAGGTTAATTCCCAGGATGGCGGGACTGACATGATTGAAGAATGTAGCGACGGGGCTTATATTCATTGGAATTTAGAAGGATGAGAGGGGATCTTATAGAAACATATAAAATAATAAGAGATTGGAAACGCTAGATGCAGGAAACATGTTCCCCATGTTGGGGGAGTCCAGAACCAGGGGCCACAATTTAAGAATAAGGGGTAGGTCATTTAGAACTGAGATGAGGAAAAACTTTTTCACACAGAGAGTTGTGAATTTGTGGAATTTTCTCTCAGAAGGCAGTTGAGGCCGGATGCATTCAAACGAGAGTTAGATAGAGCTCTTAGGGCTAGCGGAATCAAGGGGAATGGGGAGAAGGCAGGAACGGGGTACAGATTGTGGATGATCAGCCATGATCACATTGAATGGCGGGTGTGGCTCGAAGGGCCGAATGGCGTACTCTTGAACGTATTGTCTATGTATCTATGGTCGGTGTGGTCTCGGTCGGCCAAAGGACCTGTTTCTATGCTGTATCTCTAAACTAAAAATAAAACTAAAAAGCATTCCATATATGCACCACCTCTGTGTGAGGAAGTTGCTCCTCAGGTTTCTTTTAAAACTTTCCTCTCTCACCTTAAACCCATGCCCTCTAATTCTGGACTTCTTTACCCAGGGAAAAAGGCCGTGATGATTCATCTTATCTATGCCTCTCGTGATTTTGTATTGTTCAGTAAAGTCACCCTTTAGCCACCTACTCTCCAGGGAAACATTCTTAACCTATCCGGCTTGTCCTTTTAATTTAAGTCATTCAGTCCTGGTAACATCTTGCTGAATCTTCTCTGCACCTTTTCCAGCTTAATGATATCCTTCCTATTGTTGGGTGACCAGAAG
The DNA here is from genome assembly GCA_035221665.1 of Okamejei kenojei. NCBI lineage: Eukaryota > Metazoa > Chordata > Chondrichthyes > Rajiformes > Rajidae > Okamejei > Okamejei kenojei. The sequence goes on along the minus strand of CM069132.1, from coordinate 60,797,288 downwards.
TGCATGCAGTACACCATGTTTAGTGTCGCTAACAATTTGCACAGTTGTAACATGATGTGTTGACTCCTGTATTCAGCCCCCTGACCAATGAAGGCAAGCGTGCCAAATACCTTCTTCACCACTCTGGCCACTTTCAGGGAACTATGTACTTGTATCCCTATGTCTCTCAGCACTACAACACTCTTCAGGGCCCTTCCATTTATTGGGCAAGCCCTGTCAAGTTTGGCTTACCAAAATGCCTCACGTCAAACTTGTCCAAGATAAATTCACCTGGCCTTCCTTATCGCTCTTCCCTAGTTGATCCAGAGACCTTTGAAAACTTAGATAGCTTTGTTCACTGTCCACTATCTTGCCAATCTTGGTGTCATTTACAAACCACGTTAAATATGTTGTCATTAAGATCATTAATATAGACCACAAACAACCCTGCACAAATCCCTGTGGCACACCACTGGTTACAGACCAGTACCAACCTCTGACTCTTCTACCAATCTAATTTTGAAGCTACAAAGTGGTGGAATAATTCAGTGCGTCAGGCAGCATCTCTGAAGCACATGGATGGGTGATATTTTAGGTCAGGACCCTTCCTCAGGCTGATTGTGGTGTGGGAGAAGAAAGCTGGAAGAGAGGAGGAGGAGGAGCAGAACTAAAAATGTTAGATGGATACGGAGGGGTGGGGGGTTGATAGGGAGGTGTTTGGACAAAGGCCAGAAAAGACTAAAGGTATGATATAAGGATAGAAGGTATGATATAAGGATTTGAATTGTTAGGCCAGAGAAATGAGTGGGTGCGAGTACAACATTCATATTGTTGGGTTGTAATCTGCAAGCAGAATACCTAAGGGACTCGACCCAAAACATCAACTATCACAGACACTACTGAGTTCCACAGTAGTTTTTTTTGCTCCAGATTCCAGCCTCATCAACAAACTCCACTCTTTGACTGAAACAATGTAACCCTATCCTAAGAATGTAACAGTTATTTGTATAATTGTGAACAGGTCTCATTCGCACGTCAATATCCAGTTTGATCCCTGAGAGATTTGATCAGTTTACTAATAGTTAAAAGTTTGAACCGTTTGATGTTATAGTTAGTAGTGGGACAGGGGCTTTAGTCATTGTGCAGTTTACATGAAACAATTTTCAATTTGGATCCTCTTCTATTCTTACTGTTTGTTCTTCACTAAACCAACACAGTGCATGGCAATGGCTCGCTTTTTTATTTGGTGTGTATGCCTGTAACTATTGACAACACCTAATATGACAGGAAACAAGTCAAGATCTCTAATGAGTAGTCTTTACAAGAAAAGACGTAAGTGAGCACTTAACCTCAATCTTTCAAATGGTGCTCATGTCTTTCAAGAGATGCTTTCAAGAGAGAGCTAGATAGGGCTCTTAAAAATAGCGGAGTCAGGGGATATGGGGAGAAGGCAGGAACGGGGTACTGACTGGGGATGATCAGCCATGATCACATTGAATGGCGGTGCTGGCTCGAAGGGCCAAATGGCCTACTCCTGCACATATTGTCTATTGTCTATTGTCTATCACTTGCCGAGATTTTATTTCTGATTTCATTCCATTTCTGATTTGTTTGCATTTGTTTTAGTGCATAAGTTCCTTCAGTAATTAATTTTAAAACCTCTTTCAAATATTTCATAGCCCTATTATAAATAAGATTTTAAAATCAGGACTTGTATAAGTCAATGAGAATGTGAGCCAAATCATAGATGAATGATCATGCTTGAGATCAGACATAAACCTTTTTATTAAATTGTTTCTTTAATGGGTGTACAATATGATGCTCAATTGTTGAAAGCTGCAAACACGATCCCCTGGCTTGGTTATAAAAGCTGTTTTGGTAATCTATCAAAAACTGAGCAACATTGGTTTATATTTTCTCAATGTGGTAGCACTAATATGCATGCATATAATAATACATATAATCTCACATCCTTTCATTCTTTTTTAAACCTTTTTTTAAAATAATGTTCATGATTAATCAATAAGTTCATTCAACTCACTGTGCTTTGATAATTACTCTTTGTAAAGTACCCATAAATATTTTCTCTTTCAAAACAAAATGTGGGACCTGGGAATTTTTTGCCATTAATTATCAATCAACAAGGTAGGAGATTGTGACACTTAATGCTTCTATCAATAGCATAATAAATGTGATGACAATAATGTAACCACAAATTACAATGTTTAATGTTTGGTTTATGTGTCATAGACCAGTTTGGGTATGATAATGAATAACTCAAATATCTCATGTAGTTAGTCAAATGGTAAGCATTTTTGTGCATTTATTACCTTATTCTTTTGCATATAATTCAAAAGATACCATCTCCCGCATGTCAACTCCCATGATAGATTACATGGGTTTAAATGATGTGTGTCTCAGTATTTGCATCACTTTGTGGTTGGAATGGTTGATATTTAAACTTTTGTTGGTTCAAAATTTTCCATTGCTTCTCAACATTTTTGCTTTTCTTAATAAACAGTTAAGACATCTATACATAACTAAAACTCTGATCTTGTTATCTTCCGGTTTGGTGGTCTTTCTATTTGCGCAAAAACAGTTTGCGATAGCACTACGATTTTTCACCAGTTCACTCATCGTTCCCCTGTGCCGCAAGTGTGCCAAGTTTCGTTCAGATCGGTAGAATGTCGTAAAAGTTAGCAAGGTTTAAAAATCGTTAAAAACCGCGCATGCGCAGATCGATCTCTTCTGTCACTCGGCGCCGTTCAGAATAGTCTCTTCCCCAGGATGGTCCGCCCCTTCCTGCGCCATCGCGTCTTTACTGGAGCTGAGGGTGGCTGGTGGAGGTTTCCAACCAGACCTTCGGAGGAACCCAAAGCAGCCCAGCAAAGTCCCAAGTAGCCCAGCACCAACCTGCTCCAAGCAGCAGTCCTGCCCCAAGCAGCAGCCCCACCCTAAACAGCAGTCCCACCCCAAGCAGCAGCCCAGCGTCAGAGACCCAGCCCAGCCCAGCATGGGAGACCCAGCCCAGAGTCGGAGACCCAGCCCAGTCAGAGAACAGAACCCAGCCCGGAGTTGGAGATGTCGCCAAACGGAAAGCGGAGACTTTGATCCCGGGAGAGGAGAACGACCAGCGACCAGCATCTGCTGTGTGTCCCCATTGCACTGCCAATTCCAGCCACTATCTCTCTGGTCCCCCTCGCTTGCTCCTCCCCCGTGATGCCCCCCTCTCTCCATGGCTCTTCCCCTGTCTTTTCTCCGAGCTCACCCCCCCCCCCCCCCCCACACGCCCCTCCCGTGTGACTGGGCCTCCCGTGTGACTGGGACCCAACGGGTCCTACTTAGTCTAGTCAATAATAATTCTCTTACACACTTGAGACATGATTTTAATTTCCTGGGCTTGGTTATTCTGCTTGTGAAAGAAGAGGGAAAGGAGAATCCTCTAGAGGTGGGTTGAAATATTTGTGTAAGAATTATTATAGAAAAAGTAGGAGGATATAGAATGTTCCTACAAATGTTCCCTCAAAGCAAATATGGCATTTGTTTATGAATCATCCTGGAATTCCATCCGAAGACTTAGCTGAGAACCAGACAGATTCTGGTAAAAACAAAAAATGGTAGCATCTGTATTTTCAGTATGTGTAGCTTTTGTTGGCTGGTAACTTAGTTGATGCCTTGTGGAATGAATTTGAATTAGAATAGAGCTTGATGCATCAATTGATGACACCTGGTTCTTCTCTGATCTTTGGTTTAAGTACCCGTCCTCCAATTACCACAGGTCCAGTGCAGCACTGTGACCAGCTGATCATGGTGAATTATTCATTTCCGGTGAAACAAATGTTTGAAATTAAAATGTTGGAAAATGTCATTAGTATGAGTACATGCTTTAGAGTTTATAACCTATTTATGTATTCATTTACTTAAAAAAATATACTCTAAAATGTAGATAACTTGAGTTTCTTTTTGCTTCTAGCAATGCAGGGTGATCACCATTTTATGATTACTTTTGCACTTCTCATGTTTTTTTTGTTTGGACCAAACTTAACAATTTCTCAGACTTCTAAATCTATTATGATATACTTTCTATATTTCACCTTTCCAAATCCAACACTACCTGCCACAGTTAATCTCAAGAAGTTCAACACCTTCTAGAATAAAGAAGCCCACACGATGACACCCTGACTGTTATCCTGTTCATTCTGTTGCCCCAACACAATTGCATCTTCTACCTTACATCACACTTTGATCAAAATCAGAAGATTGCTCAAAATTCCCCACATGGAGTAATACTTCAGAATACCTTATTGTAGGAGAGATGGTGAAGTGAATACCTGGCATTAAAAGAAGTGTTGGATCTATGGAATTCCACAACAGAAAGCAAAGAACAAACGACACTTAGCTGAGCCAGACACCTTGTGTCATATTTATTCCAGAAGCCCCTTTTACCTACATTCTCACCAATCATAACCTGTGTACAGATAAGGCGAATGAGTGTGTCTGACCTTGGAGTTGTTATTGAGCTCTTGTGGCTGGATTTTCTTGTGAGGCTGCTGGTGAGTCGCCAGCGGTGACAGGCTGTATTCAAAACCAACGTGGGTGTGAAGGCGCCACCGAGAATCTGAATAAATGAAAGAAAAAGTTGAGTAGAGGCAATAAAAATGGTCCCTTAGTAATAAGTTCAAACAGCATCTGATGGTGGAGCAGAGGAGTGTGGGATAGATTTTCAAGTCAGAGGAATGAAGGGTGTGCCACGTCTGAATTTTTGGGCCAAACAATTGTGGAAAGGCTGCAGTTTATGCAGATGGAATTAATTTCAAATAGAATTAATGTCATTGCCCATGTTAGAAAATGAGTGAAAAACACAATGTGATGTAATTAGTCACAATTGAGACAGGAATAAGCGATCAGACATTGGGTTTAGTTCTGAGGAATTCAGAGAAGCCTAATTTGGACAGTGAATCATTCTACTCAGCTCAATTATAACAATCTAACTAGCTAAGGCCAGTATAATAGCATTGTCACTGTGGATCACACAATTATGAGTCCATTCATCATTACCACAACAACATTTGTTTCTTAGGAATTAAATGCTCTCGATTCTTGATTCATCCTAATGAACAATGAAGCTGTAATTTTCATACAATGGAATTAATGTAAAGTAACAGAAGCATTTATTTTTCTTAATTGGATCAGGCTGATGGAAGTAATTGCAATACTTTTGAATGTAAAGCTTTGTCTTTGGATACACATTTCAGAAACAGGTTGATGGTCGGTGAACTTATTAAAAAAAAATAGGATCTGCAAAATAAGGCATGCCAGATGCAAAAACAAGAAAGCACAGTGGTGCAGCCGGTAGAGATGCAGCCTCATAGTGCCAGAGTTCCGGGTTTGATCCTGATGTAAGGTGCTGTCTGCGTGGAATTTGCACGTTCTCCCTGTGACTGAATGGATTTCCACTGGGTGCTCCGGTTTCCTCACACATCCCAAAGATGTACGACTTTCTAGGTTAACTGGCCTTTGTAAAATTGCCCCTAGTGTATAGGAAGTGGGTGAGAAAGTGGAATAACATAGAACTAGTGTTAACAGGTTGACGTGGACTCAGTGGGCCCTAGGGCCTGTTTCCATGTGTTTGTTTTTTTTCACACTTTTTTTTTCCACACGATACAATATACACTTATTTACTGTGTCTATTGATCAATAGATGGGACAGAAACTCATAAGGGCATTGATGTAGATTTTTAAATTATGCTGGAACAAAAGTTGTGATGCCTGCGAAAGAAATCTATTAGATGATGAAGAGGGCTTGTGTATAAATATTTCAATGCTGTTCAAATTTTCACAACTATTTTTGGCCAGCCTGCCAGATATATGTTTGTGCAATGTGGCTGACATACGCCTGTGAACATCTTGCCTCATTCTTGTTAGGACCTTCAATTTAAAATGGATCATAAACACAAATGTTAGGTTATAGTGGGGTTTTAAACTTGGTGTCTTAGTATAGAATTTATAATCACTATGATTTTCTGCCTTGAGTTGTTTTCTGAACAAACATATGATCATTTTCTGAGTAAACTTTCAACAGATGTTAGTTAAAACATTTATACTTACAACCTGTCTTGTTTTTTTTTTTTTGTTTGTTTGTTTATTTTTGTTAGAAGTAAGTACAGTAGTCTGGTACTTAAGTACCTAATACATAAATACATATTATCATTCTTGTACAACTTCATACTTTTGGTTCAATAATAAAAGAACAGTGAGAGAAAAAAGAAATAAAGAGTGTCGGAATAGATAGACAAGCGAGTAGAAACAGAAAACAAAAAAAAATAAAGGACAGAGGTGAGAAGTTAAAAGATTGAAAGAAAAGGAAAAAGTAAAAAGAAAAGAGAGATTAGGAGAGATCTACCTATCTCATATTTTTGCCCATCCGTCACCCAGTTCTAAACCATTTAATTTCTAAGGTTATGTTATGTTGCACCATATGCTTGTATAAAGTTGATAAACAGAGACCAAATCTTTAAGAATTGGTCTACTTTGCCTAGTAAGAGGAATCTACTTACAACCTGTCTTGATCTGATATTTACACGATGCAGAGGACCATATTTGCTTGACACAGGGAGGTACTGGTCTAAAAAAGTAATTATGCTTTACATTCCAGCACGATAGAGACATAATTTATTTTCCCTAATAATTAATCAATTCTTACCACAGAATAGATAGCTGGAAGAAATGGAGGGGGAAGAAAAGGAACCCCTCTAAGGAGATGCCTCTTCAGCAGCAATAACCACTATTGCCCCTAACTGCCAGAACCTTTTCAGCTTTGTTTTTGCACTATTGCAAAGGGCTTGCAGGGGCAATTCCAATGATTGGTAGTACAGTGGCATTTTGAATGCAATCAAAAGGTTTTCGAACTCTGATATGTATGTTAGTTTCTCCACTAAAATAGCAAGATTAAATGAGAACTTACCAGTTTGAAGTTTGATCCTTTTTTATGAGGAGTTACGATGAGGGATTTCGTGAAGACCCCGCCAGCACGCATGCGCGACATTCTTCAAAGCAGCGGTGTGAAATCACAGATAGTAGCACTGACTGGAGATAGTAAGATTAAAAGAAGTTATATACCAGTTGTCCTTATGATAGAGGGTTGGGAGCGGAGGGCACGAAATCCCTCATCGTAACTCCTCATAAAATAAGGATCAAACTTCAAACTGATAAGTTCTCATTTAATCTTACTATTTTACTTCAGAGTCACGTGAGTGACCGTGAAGATTTCAAAGCTCTGTGATTTCATGCCCTGGACCACGTCCATGCTCACACACTGCCGTAATAACTGATGGAGGAAGTATGTTAACGCATTTCAGACTTGAAACAGAGCTGAAAAACAATAATGTATTTATTAATACAAAACAAAAACCCCTGACCGGGGAAATGTTAGGGAACAGAACTTAAAACAGTATCTGCAAACCTCGCGGGAGCGGCCACAGGTTTATTATAAAACCGTTGAAATGTGCCTTCATTGGCCCAGCTCGCTGTTGCGAGGACATGATCCATGAGTACCTCCATGGTCCTCGCCGCTGATGTGGACGCAGCCCTGGTAGAATGAGATTTGAAAATATCAGTGTCTACCCCTGCTGCACCCAACACCACCCTGAGCCACCTGGAAATATTCGGCACAGTTACCCTCTAATGTGTGCATTTAAAACTGATGAATAGACCTGTTTCCATTCTCCTTATATTTTGGGTGACATTAATATAATGTCGGAGATGGGTGACTATGCAGAGGCGTACATCAATGGGATATGCATGGAATTCCAATTTAAGATCGGTTGTACCCGGTCTATGGTGTTTAAGTAATTCATCAATGAAAAAGGTTACCTTGGTGGTGGTCGAGACCATCCTGTCCAGTTTTAGTTTGTGGAGGGTTTGGACCCGCTGAGCTGTAACAAGTGCCATTAGCATCACCACTTTGTAGGTGAGTTTAGCCAGTGGGAGTTCCAAAACTGGTGACCAACTCCTGAGTAGGGACAACACTACCCCAATATCCCAGGTCATATTGTATCATGGTCTTGGAAGGTTAGAATTGAAAATACCTCTCATGAGTTTCGACACCAACTGATGGGATCCTACTCCGATAGTGAGGTAGGACGATAATGCGCTTCTAGCACTATTGATGGCTCTATAGCTGAGGCCCTCATCATAGTGAAGGCCCGCGAGGAATTCCAGCACATCTGTGATGGTGGCAGAGTCGTAGGTGATATTAGTCCTGGAACAGAAGGCCTCCCATTTCCTTACATGGGTAAGGAACTGCTTCCTCGTGGACTCTCTGCACGATGCCATGATGATATACATGGTCCTGTTCGACAGCCCGAATTCCAGCAAAGGTCTCTTCAGAACCTGCAAGCCAATAGGTTCAGATGACCATTGGACGGATGACTCTCCCCTGATATGGGATGTGTCAGTAGGTTCGGGCATTTAGGAACCTGCACTCATGGTTCCTTCACCATGTCGAGGACCACCGGGAACCATGGCTGTGTGGGCTAGTCGGGTATTATCAGAATGCCTGATGCAGAATCTAGCTGGATTTTCCGCAATACCCGACTGATGAGGCAGAAAGGGGGAAATAAATAGAAGAGCAATTTCCCCCAATGTAGCGAGAATGCATCCATTGCTACTGCCCCAAAATCTGGTTCCCAAGAGACATATGTCGGTATCTGATGGTTCAACCTGGACGCAAAGAGGTCGTTATCTGGTGTTCCATTGTGAGCTATAATATTAGCAAATATTTGGGGGTTCAACATCCACTCGGTGTTGTCATTGAATACTTGTGACCTGGTGTCCGCCACTGTATTAGGCTTTCCCGGAAGGTATGTAGCTGATATCCAAATATTTCTTTTTATGCACCAGTGCCAAATTATGTTTGCCAATTCATTGCAAGATATCGACTTGATACCACTCATATGGTTTAAATATGCCACCACTGTGGTATTGTCTATTTGTAGACGGACATGCGTATGATGCATATTTGTGCAGTAAGCCCGCAGTCCGTGAAATGCTCCCAGCATTTCCAAATAGTTTATACCTCGTGATTGGAGTAGTGTAGATTCGTGCAAATCCCATCTGCCGCCACAACTAGAAGTGGTGTCGGAAGCTCCCCAGCCATGGGCGCTTGCGTCAGTTTGCAACACGAATGAAGGGTTTGTAACTATGATGGGATTAAAACAATCTCGAATGCTGCTAATCCACCATCGTAGCTCATCTTTTGCTTTGTTTGGTAGCTGCATAGGTCTGTCAAAATGCCCAGCATCGGTTTTTAGATTTTTGCTCTTTGCAAATTTTGATAATGCAATGGTCCAAATTGTGCAGCTGGAAATGTAGCTATAGGTTTCCCAATCACCTTGGCAGCATGTTGAATAGTTGTTTTTTTGGCGCAAGCAAGGCTATTACATGCCTTTATTATATCTGTTGCTTTGTTCTCTGGGAAAGTGACAATCATATGATTAGTGTTAACCGTGAATCCCAGATAGTCCATAATAATAGAAGGGTTTAACTTTGATTTGTCTGGATGGATGATGAACCCCAGCTTTTGGAATAGTGACTTGGTGGCTGTCACAGCTAATTTAGCCAATTCCAAAGTTTTCCCCACAATCAGAATGTCATCAAGATAGGCCATGACTATGTGGTTTTGTCTTCGTAGAGACGCCAACACTGGTTTTGGTATTTTAGTAAATAACCTGGGGGCTGTTGTAAGTCCATTAGGCAATGCTTTATACTGCCATAGCTGCCCCATCCAGACAAATTTTAAATATTTGCGGTGATCTTTACGTATAGGTACTGAATAGTATGCATCTTTTAGGTCGATGCTGGCCATGAAGTACCCTCTGGAAATCAGCTGCTTGGCAGTTTCACATGTTTCCATCTTGAAATGGGTATATTGCACAAAGGTATTCAGTTGAGCTAAATCAATTATGATACGACATCCACCATCTTTTTTGGTGTTGGTAAAGATGTTAGATACAAATTCAAGAGGTTCATGTACTGTTTTCTCTATTACCCCCTTGGTATATAACCTTAATAGTTCTGCATGTCCTTCCACTTTCTCTTTATGAGAAAGTACAAATTTCCGGCTGGGGGAAGTTGTCTGTTTATAAATTCAATTTCGTAACCTTGAATACTGTGCAATATAAAAGGATCAGAAGTTATAGAACTCCATGCATCCACAAACAGACGCAATCTACCTCCCACTTGTGAGGTTATGCATGCAGCATTCCCAAGGGTAGCAGACCCCCTTACCTCCATGGTTACTGGTGGGGCCTGGTCTTCTGTCCTTTGTTCTTGGGTTGTTGTGGTGCTGAGGTGTGGGGTTGAAGCATTTTCCAGGCTGGTCGCTGTGGGCTTTGACCTAAAAAATGCCTCTGATGATAAGGCGCGACCTTTGGGTTTGCTCCCGTCACTCTATCGGGTTGAACCCGGGACCTGTTAGATGTTGCATATGGATGCTGCCGACGATACGCTGGAGGTCTGCCAGAGGAAGGCAGTTTTATCAAACCTACCGCTTTAGCTTCCTCATCTAGGTCTTTCACCTGTTTGGGAAGGTCATCACCAAACAACTGTCTTGGTGGTGGCGTAGCATTGGCCTTACACAAACCCGCAAATTTGGGGTTGAGTGTAGGACGGATAGAGCTTTTCCGAAAGCAACTGATCTCATATTTGGTATTGCAGAGGAGGACTAATGCATCCTGCTGCTCTTCAATCATGTCCATACCGTCGACTGACCTGGCAAACGCAGTGATGCCTGAGGTCAGTAGTTTTAGGATTTTTTGAATTTTTAATTCCTGTGCCCTTATCCCAGGGCTGATGTTTCCCCATATGGGTGTGTTCACGGTAGGGACGTTCAGTGACACACAATTTTCCGGAGCCATGTACTTGCTTGTGGTCTCCAAAATTACCTGTTCCTGTAATTGGTGTGTTGTCAGGTAGTTTATGCTGGCCGCTAGCCTCGGCTGAAGAGGGTGCCCTTTCTGGGATGGTTGAGCAAACTTAGACACCATCCCCAGAAGTTCCCTTGCAACTGTGGGTCTTCAGCCAACCCCTCTTCGAAGTCAGCTAATCCCTGACTTCTTGCGCTCCCTACTGAGGAGGGAGAGATGTTGGACAGTCCTGGTAATGGGCCTGTCATGGATCTGCATGATCCACGGGACGCATATTCCTGCTGGAGTAGGTCCCTCTGGAGCAGCTGCTCCATCATCCGCTCCATACGAGCAATGCGACCGCCATCGCTATCTGCGAACGGCTAGTCATCTTCCCCAGATTCTGATGAATCTATGGGGTTCTTACCGCCAGTCCGCACCTCGTCGAGGTGATGTCTATGGGACTGATACGGTAGAAAGTCGGTGCCAGCCGCTCCTGCGGGGCTACACGACTCCCGCGCAGATCTGCCACTTGTCCGCGGTCTTCCAGACTGAAGCGGTGGAGAGTCGGTGCCTGCGGCGGTGTGGGGGTCGGTGCCAGCTGCACCAGCGGGGCTACACGACATCCGCGCGGGCTTCCCGCCAGTCCGAGGTCTTCCGGACTGATGCGGCGCAAAGTCGGTGCCTGCCGCTCCAACGGGGCTACACGACTTTTGTGTGTTTTTGCCACCGGTCCGCAGTCTAGCAAACTGAAGCGGTGGAGAGTCGGTGCCTGCCGCTCTAATGGGGCTACACGACTTTTGTGCGGTTTTGCCACCGGTCCGCCCTCTTGCGAACTGATGCGGTGGAGAGTCGGGGTGTGCTGTTAAACCGGGTCCTGTCTTCCGCACTTTTTTGCCGCTGGTCTGTTTTCGTACAAACTGAAGCGGTGGGGTGTCGGGGTCTTGGCTACCCTGCTCCCGCGCGGTCCTACCGCCAGTATGCAGCTCCCTGGACTGCTGCGGTGGTGAGTCGCCTCCTGCCGACTGAGCGGGGCTCCCCGACTTCCGCGCTGTTTTCCTGGCCTGTAGTACAGGTGCTGCCGGTTCTACGGTCAGCTCCGGGGATGTTGGCCGCTGACCTCGCTCTGAAGTCCCACAGTCTTGAAAGGCATGTTTAGGTGCAGCCTTCTTTTTACTTCTTCTCTCCAGAAAAGAAAACTAACCAACTCAAGGTTAGTAAAAACTTACCTGAGGGGTCCTTTTAAGCTGCCGGCAGAGGAGCACGCTCCCCCCCAGCTTATCGACTGCAATGCGATCGACGATATGTCGCACATGCGTGCTGGCGGGGTCTTCACGAAGTCACTCACGTGACTCCGAAGTAAAATAGCAGAATTAGCAACTTTTTGATTTTTATTTTAATATGATAATGATGTGGTAAATCTACCGCATCTAAGTAGAGATTTGTTTATTTTTAACTTGTCTGAGACAGTTTTGTATTATTTATTACAAATCTTGCCAATGTTTTATCTCACCAAAACTGTGGTTAACTTCTCTGTATTTTATTAGTGCCAGTAAACTGACAGATGGACCATTCATGCTGAAATAGGCCTCAAGCCAACTGATACTTTATTATAATGATTCTCATGTCCAATTAGAACAGATCATTGTAGAAACAAGGAACTGCAGATGCTGGTTTACAAAAAAAAAAAACACACAGTGCTGCAGTAACTCAACTCAACAGGTCAGGCAGCATTTCTGGACAACATCGATAGGTGACATTTCAGATGGGAGCCTTTCTTCAGAACAGATCACTGACTATATGGTAAGTGGGAGGGCAGGGTGTGTTGTGCAGACAATATCATGTGTTAAAGCCTGCAACTTTTGAATTTAGAGCCAAAAGCTAACTGTTGGAGGGACTCAGTGGGTGAGGCTGCATCTGTGGAGGGAAATGGGCAGATGATGTTTTCAATCAGGACCCCCTTTCAAGACTGGAGTAGCGGGGAGAAAGCTGGTAGTAGGGGGTAATGGGAAGGGGTGATGCAAGATGTGGTAAAGTGACAACTGGATTCTGGTAAGGAGTGGTGGGTGGGCAAATAGGTCAGTTGTGGGAGAGAAGAATGAAGATAGTCACAAAGGTTAGATGTGATAACTGAAGAAGACAAAGGACTACAGATGGTGGAAAGGAAGGTGAGGAGGGAAATGTTGAAGCAGACGCAAGGGGCAGTGGGTAGATGGAAATACTGGAGGAAAATCGGAGACTAGGAGAGAAAAAACACCATGGTAAATTCACCATGCCAAGTATCACTATCAATCTAGACATTCTATGCTGCGCTATATTTTAACACTTAACATAGTTGCAAACCTTATGGCAATATCTCTCGGCGTGTACAAAATAAAGTTGTGTCATCAAACACATTATGCGATGCTCAGGAGTGTTTGGCAGCACTGGGGTGTAGGTTATAGTTTTGGCTGCATCAGAAAAAAGTGTCTCAGGGCTGCAGGGAAAGCCACCACTCACTGAGGGGCATGTATGCTTGTTGTATCTTTCTCCCCCATAGAAGTGCTGGTAGTCTTCATAAATGACATGTTCAAACTTGAAGGTAGATGACGTTTATCACTTAAAGTTTATTACTTCTTTCTCTGTAGATGCTGTAGTGTAGCTCCATTATATTTTTTGTATTTCACCTTTCATTGTATGCTTGTTGGCCATGTGGTCATTGGCTGTGTACCAGACATTAACCACATAGTCAGCAGGAACTCTGTTGTCTAGGATCCAGTCTTTGGTTGGTCATGGTAGCTTGAATGCGACTTTCACACCAGGCTCGTGCAGGATGATGACCACTGGCATAGTCTCCTAATGTTGATTTCATGCTTCTGGCCAAACAACACCCAGGTATCTGAGAAAAATTATTTTAGGAAAAAACATAGAGCAGAGTTGCCATTCTGTGTCCGTGAAGCAATATGTGATCACGCTAACACGTCCTGCTTCATAGGTGTGACAGTAATCCTCATCAAGCCATTATCTTTCGTTTCTAGCTTTTGTGAAGAGTGAATAAAACAGTTATTTCTCTTTAGATCGCTAGTTTTGGTGACTTCTTTAAATAACGGAAGGAAAACTGTGAGTAGCTGCATGTTCCTTCTGCTCTAGTTGGAAAGCCATGAGATGTTTAAAGTACATAACCTTGCTTACTTTAATAGTAGCTGACAGGTAGGTTGCAGCAGGTGAAAGCATGAATAATGTCTTCCTTTAGTTTATTATTGTCACATGCACAGAGGTACATCAAAAACATTTTGTTTGCATGCTATCCAGTCAATGAAATGACAATACAATGAATACAATCAAGCCGTTCCACAATGCACAGATAAAGGATAAATATGACACAATTCAGTGCAAAATATAACGTTGAGCTGTGATAGAGTCCGATTAAAGATAGTTCAAAGGCCTCCAATGAGGTAGATGGGAGGGCAGGACCACATTCTAGCTGATGAGAAGACCATTAGCCTGATAGCTGTTGGGAAAAGACAATTCTCCTGAATCTGGAGGTATGTGATTTCAAACGTCTGTACCTGTTGCCTGATGGGAGAGGAGAGAAGAGGGAGTGACTGGGGTGAAAGCGGTCCTTGATTATGCTGGTGGCCTTGCTAGTGTAGATGGAGTCAATGGAAGGGAGGCTGGATTGTGTGATGTTCTGGGCTACGTCCATAATTCTGCAATTTCTCGCATCTTGCATGGAGCTGTTCCCAAACCAGTTTATGATGCATCCCCCTATAGGATGCTTTCTATGGTGCATTTGTAGAAACTAGTGAGGGTTGTAGAGTACATGTCAAACTTCCTAAGCCTTTGAAGGGGAGAAGAGGTGTTGGCGTGCTGTTTTTGGTCATAGCTTCGATGATACTGTTCTTGGACAAATTGCTGCTGATATTTATTCAGAGGAACTTGAAGCTTTCGACCATCTTACGGAAGAGCAGACATCTTGCATGTAATTCCTCGGTGAACCTCAGGTAGGGAGATTGGTCTCTCAACTCCTGAGTGGACGGGGTATCCCCCCCCCCCCCCCCCCCCGAGAAATGTTCTTCCTCAAAGGCGTATAAAAAAAGGCGTATAAAAAAGTAAATAGAAACAAGGGTTATGTGCTTTACTTTTGAAGTACGCTGATCTTGTACTTCATGCACAATTTCCTGTCCAACATCCATCTTCTTGATTCTATTAACAGTCAAACATCTGTTCATCTCAGCCTTGAATATTCTCAAAGTTTAAGCATCAACAACTTCTCCTGAAGGACAGTGGAGGAAACAGCATCTCAGCATTTAAATTGTTAATCACGATCAAAATCTTGCAAGTCTTAAGGAAATCCTTCAAACTCCAGTGAGGATAGGCTAACCTTCCTCGAGCTCCCTTCAATGTTCAATCCCCTCACTCCAGAAAGCAACTTAATAAATCAATATTATGCTGACTGCAAAGCAAGTATACCATTGCTTAGATATGGGGACTCTACATAAACCGATTAGTTCTTCTCTTCCTCTTCACTCTGTCAGCAGCTTGTCCTCCACTCATTCTCTTGGTCATGCATTATTGGATGATTCATACTTGCTGAATATGAATGCAATTATTTTAGACTTGAAGGGCTCACTTATTGTCCAAAGGTTGGGACTATAGTACCCAATTTCCCCCCTAAATTCTACAAATGTATATCAGGATTAGCGTGTCAATAAATATGTCAAGCATTACCACCACGGTGAAAAAAAGTTGGCCTTATTAAGTGATAAAGATATTATGAGGTTAAAATACATGTGGAAAATAACTGTGGCGCAGTAGAGGCATTAATTCCTTGGGGTGGAATGAGGTCCATTTTGCAAGGAATATATTACGTGTGGTTTTATAGATTTTTATAGTGTGCCAAAGTTTTTGACAGCCCATTGCTTTAAGGCATTTCGGTTTTTAGCTCTTGCAGCAGCCACTGAATAAAGCCGTCTGATTTTTCCTTGCTGGTGCGGCTGTCCTTTGGTTAAATGGGTTTGAATAATTTCAATTGCCAGATCTCGGGGGCATTTAAATTGAAGAATTTTGACTGAAACAGATTGGCCGACAAACTGAATTAGAACAACATACAATGTTTCTTTCCCCGACAATAAAATCCCAGTAAAGAAATTAAAATGACAGCCTTACAAGACATGCATAAAAATGTATGAAATAAGAACAGAAACAGGGCATGTGACCTTTCTCACCCGCTTTGTCATACTGAAGGACCATGGCTAAAGTGATTGTTTGCCTTTAACTACACTTTACTACCAGATACCCTTTAATTTTCCTTCTTGTTATATTTTTCTTACCTGATTTTCCCTTTGTGAAGGCTTTGATTGCATGCCAATGGAGAGATCAACCCCTCCTGAACTTTGCACAATGATCAACTGTTTGAGGATTATTAATTAATGTTGAAAGACAAAACCTGAGTTTGGCCAACATCAACACACATATACTTCTAGCAAAAGACAGGGGATGGCAGACACTAGAACTAACCTTGATTAGTCTTCTCCTTAGCATTCCCTCCAGTGAATCAGCTGAGAGCAGAAAAATATTCATAGGTAACAGAATTTGGATGCCTCGTTATATCCCACTCACTGACATACTTCTTAGTTTCCCTGCAGGGAAGAGAGCACCATTTCCTAACTAATGTGAATTTCTTTCAGTTCCTCCGTCACCCTAGATCCTCTGTCCCCTAGTACATCTGGGAGATTGTTTGTGTCTTCCTTAGTGAAGACAGAACCAAAGTACCTATTCAACTTGTCTGCCATTTCCTTGTTCCCCATAATAAAATCACCCGTTTCTGCCTTCAAGGGACCCACATTTGTCTTTATTAATCTTTCCCTTTTCACATACCTAAAGAAGCTTTTACTATCCTCCTTTATATTCTTGGCTAGATTACCTTTGTATTTCATCATTTCTCCTCGTATTGCCTTTTTACTTACCTTCTGTTGTTCTTCAAACGTTTCACAATCCTCTGTCTTCCCGCTCCTCTGCTATGTTATACACCTTCTCTTTTTGTTTATACTGTCCCTGACTTCCCTTGTCGGGCAAGGTTGCCTCTTCCTCCCTTAGAATCTTTCCTCCTCTTTGGAATGAAAAACTCATGATGATGATTTTTGTCAGTACGCTTACTTAAAAAAAATACAGTTTTGAAATAAAGTAGTTACTTACTGCAATTACTTATGTTTATCTGTGAATAACCTAATACATTGCATATGGCTGGGTTGGTGGATTCACACAAATCCATCATAATGATGATGTTTTAACTTCCTACTGAGTTAAGAGGTTGAAATGCAAAACAAAAAATTGCTGAACTCTTTTGTATTGCATTGCTTGAAATAATGAGGAGGACACTATTACAAAATAGTGGGTTTGTGTCAAGTCAAGAGAGTAAAAGATCCTGTGGATTAAAAGGAAGCAGTGAATTAATTTAATATAAAAGGTTGAGGAAAACATATTGTTCAAATTAAAAGAAATTGAGTCATCAGTTAAAACTGACAGAAACTTGGTGAGAATATCAAAAAATATTATTTGTTCTGCAGAAAGGTTTATTTCTGATTCTAGATTAAAAGTAATACGATAGATCTGTAATTAATTATGACCATTTACTTTATTTTGTGAAGTTTACATTCATAAATACCCCAAATGGTAAATACACTTCGAGATTAAAAACATCTTTGATTTAAAACAGAAATCTGTACATCTTTAATCTTAGTTGTACAAGCTGTAAGCTGGAAAAATAATGTACAACTTCAAAACATGGCAACGAGACAAATAAGATTCAATATCCACAGAATAAAAACAAATGTGTGGAGCAAAATGTTTGATTGCCAAAAAGAGCAAAATGTACCTAGTTGTTTTGAAGCTGATAGGGCAGGTAAAATATGTTGAAAGCACCTTGTGCCTCAGAATATAATTAACAATGTTCATATAAAATGCTCTGCACAATGTGTTTTGGCACAAACAGATTATGGGGCATTCATGCCATTAATTTTATAAAGCTGTCCTTTAGTTTTCAGCATGACTTTCAGCTCTGTGTTTTTGGTGGGAATGGGCCAGGAGCACTACTGTGATCCTGGAATCGACTGAGAAAAAGGCAAATGGCTTTTGCATCCAACACGGGGAATCAAGTTGAAGTTGCCAATCACGATCACCTCAAACACTAAACTAAAAGACACGACTTTAGTGGAGACAGGACAAGCAGAAGTATTTCCTCTGTTTCCTTAGAAGTGTGCTCACCTGTTGTCGGTTACACATTGTCCCGACCTCCCCTTCAGAAACTGTTTTGATTCAGGAAAAAGCAGCCAGAGTTTCTTCTCAGGGCTCGTTAGGGACAGATCGTTTGTTCTAAGTATTGTACTAAGGTCTGAACAATGAAAATGTTTGGGCCTGTCTCCAATGTCACCAGGTGGGCCACCCACTGCGATTACTTCAGCTACTAACAATTCTCTAAGTTCTCCCCAACCAGAAAAGCACCACATTAAATTTTAAATATTACTTCAAGGAAAGGAAAATGTGGCAGTAGTAGAAAAATACTTCTATACAAGTCTAAAAATCAACTCTAAATTCAGGTTGCTGCAGCTTTATTAGTCCGTTGCCATTGCCGTAATGAAAATGGAAAATACTGGAAATATTTAGCAAATTGAACAGCATCTGTTGGAGACCATTCATCATTATGTACATTATGGTAAGTGCCGGCTCCCTAAAAAAATAATTAAAATATTGTATGTTGCTTTACCAGTATGACTGAAGTAAAATTAGATTTTGCTGGTTTTGATAATGGTTTTGGTGAAAGAGTGGAAAAAGTTGTTCACTTGGGGTTTGAGCCAATTGTGATAAAGGAGAAATTAAAACTAGATTTGGGGTAGCTGTGTTCTCAATTATTTTTTTGAAGACAGCTATAAATCTGTTTTGAAATAAAAAATATTGACATAGTTATAACATTTTATATACCTAATGGTTTCTAATTAATTTAAATCTGTTTGATTAGACATATCAAAAACGTCTCTCGAGGATAATTAATGCATCTGAATTCTGTTAAGTAGTTAGACAATCATATGCAAGGCCCAACAATACATCCAACATTGGCAATCTGGAACCAATTTCCCTCATGGAGTGTGAGCTCAACGGGTTGTCCTTTGCTTGTGGGCAGTCATCTGATTTCAAAAATTATTTTTTAAAAGGTACATGAGAAGTAGGAGCAGGCCATTTGGCCCATTGGGTTTACCCTGCCATTCAACAAGATGGTGGTCCCATATCCTTTAATTCATTTCAAATCCAGATATCATTGGATCTCTGAATATATTCTGTTACTGAGCCACTCGAGTCCTCTGGGATGGAGCATTTCACTCTTGTTGAGTGAAAAAAAATGTCCTTTTTCCAGTCTTAAAGGGAATTCCTCTTATTTTGAGTAATTCCCAGTTCAAGACACTTAGTCAGGAGAAACATTATTCCTGTACCTTCACTGTTACGCCATGTAAGAATTTTGTATGTTTCAATAAGGTCACATCTCATTCTTCTAAACCCTAGAACATTGAGGCCTGGCCTACTCTTGTTTCATGTGAGAGACCTACCATTCCCAGGAGTCACTTTGTTGAACCATTATTTCACTAGTTCTATAAAGGAAGGAGACCAATATAGTGTACAGTACTCCAGGTGTGTTTGAGTTAGGACTGCATGTAATTGTGATAAGTCATCTTTATGGGCCTGTCCCACTTACGCGACTTTTTCGCCGACTGCCGGTACCCATCATAGGTCGTTGCAGGTTACCGAAATTTTCAACATGTTGAAAATCCAGCGGCGACCAGAAAGACGCTACAACTCTTTGGGCGACTGAGGAGACTAATCACGAGCATACAGGCGACATCCCGGCGACACGTCACGGGGTGTCGCCTCTATGGTCATGAATAGTCGCCCAAAGAGTCGTACCTTGTTCTGGTCGCTGTTGGACTTTCAACACGTGAAAACTTTCGGCGACCTGCAACAACCTATGACGGGTGCCGACAGTCGCCGAAAAAGTTGCATAAGTGGGACAGGCCCATTACCCTTGCACTCAAATTCTCCAGCAACAAAGGCCACCATACCATTAATCATCCTAATCACCTGCATGTTCATCAATTCCCAGTCACACACCTTTGGGGAAAAAAAACAACTGTAATTTCTTTTTTTTCTCCACTGAAGTGAAAAGTCTCACATTTTTCAACATTGTGTTCTATCTGCCATGTCTTTAGCACTCATTAATTTGTTTATAACCTGTTGAAGCCGTGTTATAACATAATCATCATTACCACTACTTACATTTCCATTTAGCGTCATCTCATCTGCAAACACGTCATCTCATCTGAAATACAACATTCTTTCATATCAGTCAAGTGATCTATTTAGGTCATGAGTTGTTGGATCACAAGCATTGGTCACTGTGGTACCACTTGTCAAAATTGGACAAGTGCCTGGTTATTCCTACTTTTCGTTTAACATCTTTCAATCAAGGTTGGTCAATTACATCCAATTCCACGTGCTCAACTTTATGCAGCAACCTTCAGTCATAGGCCATATTAAAAACATTACAATTCTAAATGTCCTCCTTTTGCACCCCTTTCTTAATTAGCTTGGCACCATCCATTGTGCAGAAATAATCCCTTAATCTATAAAATTCTGGAAGATGATAAACAGACTATCTATCTTCTCCAATGGCACCTCTTCAAAATGTTGGGGTGAAGAAGGTCCCTGACTTTCTGTTTTCAGGCTCGTTAGCTCTCTTTTATTAGCTTATTTTCACTGTTTCTTGGTTCCCCATAATTTCTGGGAATTTCTGCGCCTTTTCTGAAGACTGACACAAACTATCTGTTGAATTATTCTGTCAAATCCTCATTCCTGTAATAAATTTAACCGTTTCTGTCCATGAAAGCCCATCAGCACCTTATCAGTCTTTTCTTTGCAAATTCTTATCTAGTGATTTTGAACTGGTTTACACTTATTTAAAAACTAAAACATATCTAGTATTATAATATAGAATTAATTAGTTATTACAAAAAAGAAAGCAGGGCCAACAAACAATGTTTGGCAGAACATGGTGTCTTGTGAGTGGTAACTTCATTTACAGTGTGTCATCTCTGGAATCCAGCCTGCTATAAATGTTCTTCTTTAATTATGAAGATCCTGCAGCTCATGCCATGTTGGTCAATTTATTGTTACTTGTGCACGAGAGGGAACAAAATGGTATAGTTAGTTGGTGAAGTTATGATGCAAAACAAAGGACGAGAAATGGATGTAATTGGCACTTGTGTTTTTTGACAGTTTTCTGAGTGTGTTCGATGTTCATGGCGTTCCAGGATTGTGCCTGTGGTGTGCGAGAACTTGTGGATTAAATCAAGATGTGCTATAAACATAGTGGTGGCACAATGCAGAATAAACTCTCCTTGGGAAGCATGTAGAGCAAATACATTGTGGTTCCAGTCAGTCGTGCAACATCAATTCAACGCCTGCACAACAACCTTCGAGCTCAGTGATCCAGCTATTGTCTGCTCTCAACCTTGCATGCCTAGTTCGCCTGATTAATTTACATTAATCATCAGCAAAGTGATGGTAAATAATCTTTGATAGTGCTACCAACCAGCAGTTGCCCTCCACTAGTCTGCTTGTTGCAGTTTGGGTTTTACCAGGTCCATTCAGCAGCAGATCTCAGTTCATAATCTTAGTCCAAACAAGAACCAAGGAACTAAACTCCAGAGGTGAGGTGCGGGAAACTGCCTTACATCATGGCATCATTTGACCAAGTATGACTTCCAGGGGTTCAAGGAAATACGAAGGGTAAATGGGATTCATTGGATTCCTTTCATGGGGGCTGGCATGGACCTGATGTGCCGACTGGCCTTCTTAGAAAGATAAAATAATGATCCCTGGTAAAGCTGGTCAATGGACAACAAATGGGAAGGCATTGCATTATGTGTAGGAAGATAGTCATGGTTTAGAGAACCCGATGGGAGAGTTAATGAACCTCTGAAAGGATGATGATTATGGAGAAATGAATGGGGGGATTGGACTGATTGGTAGTTCTGAGAACCAGCGTAGGGTCGTTGGGCTGAATAGGATCTTATAACATAAGCTATGATATAAGCTGCTATGAGATGGCATAGTGATCTCTTCTTTGGGGAAAATTTGGGGATGAACAATAAATTAGGTCTTGACAGCAATGTTCACATCCTGGGAATTGAACAAATAAAGAAAAAACATTTCAACCTGGAAATGTATTGCTGTTCTTTCATTATTGGGTCTAAATGGGATATGGCATTTGAGAACAATTTGCTGATTATAAATATGTACTCAAGGCCATTGGGTCCTGGCTATCACTTCAGAACTGTCATCTTGTCTTGCAACTCGTTTCTTCTCAAATCATCCCTCAATCTTCTCTATTATTATTATATTATAACAAATTCCAATGATTAACAAATAACCGCCTTCTGCAGCCACTTTGCATGCTTTCAACTGGTCCTGGCTGGCTTTAACCATTGTAAGGTGTCTACAGCTGATATGAGCCACTCATGAAAATAGCCTCCTGTTTGGAACAAAGAGAATCAACAGCTGTGTTGGCTGCATGCTGAAATCAAGTTCAATTAGCAGGCAAAATAAATCTGGAGCATTGCAGACTCTTTGAGTGAAATGGCCAGTGTCAATAGCATGTTACAGCATTCTGTTTTCTGATGCCATCCAATTTAACCCCAGTATATATTTCGAAATTGTATATAACAGTCATCCCCCACACTGCTCCTTCAGAGGCTTGACAATGGTCTAAACATTTCTGATTAATCATTATTAGCTTATGTGCACCACCTCCTTATTGCTTATCATATTCTCGATTTAATACTTTTCACCTTAATTTGATCAGAGTTTTGCCATTTGCAATAACTAACTATCTTTTGAAATGTTGCACCTGCTGCATCCACTGCTTTTCCATTTACAAAGTGTTTCACATTTCATCAAAGATCTCAATTACAATGTGCAAATTCAGGTTGGTCATCCCTTATTAGCTTATTTGCTCTTTGACTTTTATTTCTGTGGAGAGAAATGGGCAGTCAATGTTTCTGGTCTTCAGACTGATGGAGTGAGGAGAGAAGTCATCTGTCTCCAGAGAAACCTTGGGTATACACAGACAAATGTTTGGAAACAGTAGAGCAAGTTGAAAAGTCTTTCAGAAAATCATATGAACTCTTGCTTTTTAATTAAGAGCGCAGGTTAAAAGGTGAAGGTAGACAAAAGTGCTGGAGACACTCAGCGGGTGCGGCAGCATCTATGGAGCGAAGAAAATAGGCAATGTTTCAGACTCTGAGGAAGGGCTTCGGCCCAAAACATTGCCTATTTCCTTCGCTCCATAGATGCTGCCACACCCGCTGAGTTTCTCCAGCACTTTTGTCTACCTCCAATTTTCCAGCATCTGCAGTTCCTTCTTAAACAGATAAAAAGGTGAAGTAGGTTTGTTAAATGTCCATAAAACTATAATTAGGGTTATAGTTAGAGTGTTGTATACAATTCTGGACATCTTGCTTTAGGATAGCAGCTAAGGGCTTTGGGATGATATAAAGAGATGCTATCCAGGAAGTGTGACTTTGTTTCCGGGTACTGGATGTTTTTATTGCAATAGGGATGAATGGGGGGAAATTACCTGTTGCTGCAGTCACAAGTCATTTTGATGGCTCAGACAGGGAGACATTGTTTTCACTGGCAAGGTGCTTGTTGACCAAATTTATGGAAATTGGCAAAGGTTCTAGAAAAAAAAGCAAGATGATTTATTGTATGCAACAAATTGATGATCTGGAATGCAGTTGCTCAAAACTGTAAACGTTAATAAATTCTCAAAAGGAAACTACGCAGAAATTTTAATAGAAACATTTTCAAGGCTATGCTGAAAATGCCTGGTGACGGAGACTAATTGGTCAGTTTGTCCAGAGTTAGTACAGGTGTGATTGGCTGACTGTTCTCTTTCTGTACTGTCCGTTCCAAATGTTTAGGATAAACATTTTCCTTATTTTCCTTACCTGCTCTGTCAGCCTGGTTTTGTGATTCACAGTTTTTGCTTGCTGGCTGTATTTATTTCTATGCAGTTACTTTATATGATTCATTCTATATTTGTCAAAAGATCTGTTTGTGTCAAACCTTATGTTATTTTTTAAGAAACTCTACTTTAATTGCTCAATGGACCAAATCTAACCTCTGCCTTCATCGTTCCAGACCTGAGTTATTCAGATTGTTTATCTGCTCCCTTTCCTGCTAATGTTTATTTTACATTTACCTGGCTTGGTTTCCTTGTTGAAATGAGCTTTTTCATTGTTTTTCTCTTTATTTAAAGCTGTCTACTTATATTGTGATCACATTTCCTAAACGTGGACTAACACACACACTAACCACCGGCCTGCCTCATTTCACTGTCAAGAATTAAATGCTGCCTCATTTCTTTGTTAGAATAAAAAATACACTTATACGGAAATCAATACTAAACAAGCTGCCAAAAACCTTTCCAATCTAAGCTTGTTGCTCTACTTTATTTCAATCTATCCTGTGCCGCAGGATTAAGTGAAGTTTATGCTACACATTGCTATTTTCAAGTCATTAAGATTGTCTGAAAATTATTTACCTCAAAAATATTAATTTAAGTTTGAATTGTTCCTGAGAAAGGATATTTTTTCAGATAATTATCCATATTGATCTCAGTATATGATCTTAATTTAATCACTTTCTTCAGTTGCTAGTGTGCTAGTGATAGAGCTATACAACATGAAACGGGGCCCTCAGCCCAAATCATCTATATTGACCAAGTTGCGTAACCAAGTTGGTCCCACTTAGCTGCACTTGGCCCATATCGCTCCAAACATTTCCTTTCCATGTACCTATTTAAGTGTCATTTAAATGTCATAATTATTCCTGTTTTACCATTTCCTCTGGCAGCTTGTTCCTCATAAGCACCAAACCCTGTGCAGGCTCTTTTTAAATTGTTCCCATCTCAGCTGAAACCTGTGATCTCTAGTTTTAGACTGTCTTCTCCTGCTGAAAAGACTGTGGCTATTCATGTTATCCAAGTCCTTCATGATTTTATAAACCGCTACAAGGTCACCCCTCAAACTCCAGGAAAAAAGACCCAGGCTCTCCTTGCAACTCAAACTTTCCAGACCCAGTAACATCCTCATGGATCTTTTTTGGTTCTTTTCCAGTTTACTGACATCCTGCACCAGAGTGAACAAAACTGTACACAGTACTCCATATGTGATTTACCAACATCTTGTACAATTGTAGCATACGTCCAACTCCTGTACCTATTACACAGGGCCAATGAAGGCAAGCATGCCCAATGCCGACTTCACCACTTTGTCTTCTTGTATCACCACTTTCGCAGACCTGTGTACCTACACCTCTAGGTTTCTACAACACTCCACAGGGCCCTACCATTCACTGTTAAAGTCTTAGCTTGATTTGACTTTCCAAATTTCAATACCTCACACTAATCTGAATTAAGCTCCATATGCTATTCCTTGACTCACTTACTCGGGTGATCAAGATCCCGCTGTAATTCTTGATTACCTTCTTCATTATTTACAATGCCATATATTTTAGTGTCATCTGCAAATTTACTAATCATGCCTTGTGCATTCTCATCCAAACCACTAATGACAAACCAAATTCGGCCCAGCACCAACTAAGGCACACTACCAGTCACCAGTCCGGGGCTCCAGTTCAAAAATCAATCTTCCATCAATGCGGTGTAACTCAACGTGTCAGGCAGCATCCATGTTCTCCGGAGTTGCTGTATGAGTTACTCCAGCCGTTTGTGGTTTTTTTGTGAACTAGCATCTGCAGTTCCTGGTTCCTACATTCATCCATCATCGCCCTGTTTCATAGAACAGTACAGCATAGGAATAGGCTCCTTAAGCCCAAAATGTTTGCACCAGACATGATGCCAAGTTAATCTCTTCTGCCTGCACGTGATCCATGTCACTCCACTTCTTGCATATCTATGTGGATATGTAAAAGCCTCTAAAGCATCGCTATGATTTCTGCCTCCACCACCACCTCCCCCGGCAATGCATTCCAGGCACCCACCACTCTTTGTGCAGTAAAAAAAAACTTGCCCGCACATCATCTTTAAATTTTCCACCTCTGATCTTAAAGCTATGATGCCTGACCCTTGACATCTCCACTCTTGGGGAAAAGGCTCTGATTATTTACTTTACATATGCCTCTCATAATTTTATATTCTTTTTTCAGGTCTCTGCTCAGCCGCCAGCATTCCAGAGAAAACAACCCAAGGCTGTCCGAACCCACCTTGTAACTCATACTCTCTTATCCAGGCAACATTCTGATAAACCACTTCCAAACCCTCTTGAAAGACGCCACATCATTCACATAATGGGATGTCCTAACAACGAATCAGTACTATATCCAATTAGATTGTCTCCTTGGATCCCATGCAATCTGGCCTTCCAGTCCTGCCCTTGTCTTAGCAAAATGCAACACTTTGCATAACTCTAAAATAAATTCCATCTGCCATTTCTCAGCCCCTTGGCCCAGTTATTCATGATCCCGATAAATCTACGTTTTATAACTGCATTCCTATTTTTCATTATTTTCGTTCCCGAATAACTGGATATTTATTTTAAATGGAAATGACTATTGAAATAGACTTTCACAATTTGGAACTTAAACCCCGATAATTAAAATGTGTTTACACATATAATAGCTCATATATATGCTATTCCTAGGTCAAATATAATTGAAAAAAAAACACAAAAAAAACATCTGCAGCTTTAAAATCACATTTTAATGATTGCTGCTATAGTTTTGATGGAGTTTTAATTAATATAAAGTTTTAATAAATGTATGTAATAATAAAAATAAGAGGGAATTGTGGGTACATAAAGATGATGGCTCCTATGCAGTGGTGATTGACTCCTATTAAGGTGCATTGGCACATTATCTGTGATTTTAATTTTGTACCTAGTTTGGAGGCAGGCAAGTTTCCACATCACTGTAGAATAACTGGAAAATGAATCTTCTGTTTTGTTCTCTGTATGCTCCAGGCAATTTCTGTTTTCCAACAGGTAATTTAGACCAATGCTTTCTGTTTCTTAAATGGAACATTTTCATGAAAATATAGCTTTGACATATTTACCAAATCAAGCACAATTATTTCTTATTCTAGCTGATGCAAGCCATTGCCTCACTTGCCTGTAGTTCAAGGATATCCCTGGTGTAGCACTGAATGCTTGACATGCCTGTAATCTACATTTTCCCTTACCATGATTAATGTTACTCCATGGTCTTTGTTAGTATATATTTTCTACAGAGACTCTCAATTGCATTAGAACTGTTAAGTGGTTAGGGATGAGTTGTGTTTGTCATAATGTAATACATTCAGACAGACCCTGAATTTTTTTTATGTTGAGTTATCTGGCAGACCCCATAATTATTATGCATGTTGGGTTGGAGTTAAAATTAGTTTGGTCTGATATCAAACCCCATCCTAGGCAACCGATTACCAAAACACCTCCCAAACCCAGGAAGAGTTTTAATACCCCAGGAATCTGCTTGTGTGACAGACAGGATTCATTAGAAAGGCTAAGTCATGACCAATTTTTTTTGGATAAATTTCAAAAAATTCTTGAGCCAACTCTTTCAAGATTTTTTCCTCCCTTGCTAATTTTGAAAATGCCATAATTCAGCCTGTCAACTACTGTATTCTATCTTGGATGGCTTTCTGCTGAGTTAAATGTAAATGTATGTGTGAGCTGTAAGTAATATCTGCATCAGAATACGATACTATCTTTTGTGCATTTAGATCCAATTATTTACTTTTTTATGACAGAACACAGGTCCTCCCAGATTTACAAATGCCCAGCTTTCAACGGACACCACATACATATGAACAAGCTCCTGTAAATATTAAAATCAAAAGAGAACCAGTCTGGAAAATTAATCTTTCTCTAGGTAAACTTCCCCGCTGTAATCGGGCAACATTTTTCTCTTCCAGTTTCAATGTGGAAGGCCACTTAAAATAATAGCTTTGAAAATTGATAAGCAATCCCTTCTATTGATAGCGATGATACTCTGTTAAACAATGTAACTGTCACTAACTCAGCCGTTGAGCGTGGGATATCCTGATTCTGTACTATTTTAATTAGGCAGGGGAATACAATATGTTCAAGTTAACTGGTCTCCTCAATACCATTAATTAATATACTATGGAGGTATGATTAGCACATCAAATATTTTTTGTGTGTTCCCATTTTCGCGACCTAATTCACAACCTTTTTTACTCGTGGACATTTTTCATTAGGCTAGAAAAACGCCCTGACCTACTTGATGCCACGAGTACCTACGACTAGTACCTACGACTAGCATCGACTAGTATGAGTCAAGGGCAAACTCGGCAGAGGTCGTGAAAGTGGGCAGGCCCTTTACGGACAACATCAACAACAACACAATGTCAACATTCGTAAAAACTGAGCCTGCTTGTAACCGGGGCGGCTTGTAGGACAACAGACTTAGACGTACATGACCATTAATGGCAACTACTTAGTTTAGAAACATAGAAATTAGGTGCAGGAGTAGGCCATTCAGCCCTTCGAGCCTGCACCGCCATTCAATATGATC
Organism: Okamejei kenojei; assembly: GCA_035221665.1. Classification (NCBI taxonomy): domain Eukaryota; kingdom Metazoa; phylum Chordata; class Chondrichthyes; order Rajiformes; family Rajidae; genus Okamejei; species Okamejei kenojei. Next base: position 60,768,762 of record CM069132.1, on the reverse strand, counting down.
ATGGCTGATCATCCAACTCAGTATCCCGTACCTGCCTTCTCTCCATACCCTCTGATCCCCTTAGCCACAAGGGCCACATCCAACTCACTCTTAAATATAGCCAATGAACTGGCCTCAACTACCCTCTGTGGCAGAGAGTTCCAGAGACTCACCACTCTCTGTGTGAAAAAAGTCTTTCTCATCTCGGTCTTAAAGGATTTCCCCCTTATCCTTAAGCTGTGACCCCTTGTCCTGGACTTCCCCAACATCGGGAACAATCTTCCTGCATCTAGCCTGTCCAACCCCTTAAGAATTTTGTAAGTTTCTATAAGATCCCCTCTCAATCTCCTAAATTCCAGAGAGTATAAACCGAGTCTATCCAGTCTTTCTTCATAAGACAGCCCTGACATCCCAGGAATCAGTCTGGTGAACCTTCTCTGCACTCCCTCTATGGCAATAATGTCCTTCCTCAGATTTGGAGACCAAAACTGTACGCAATACTCCAGGTGTGGTCTCACCAAGACCCTGTACAACTGAAGTAGAACCTCCCTGCTCCTGTACTCAAATCCTTTTGCTATGAAAGCTAACATACCATTCGCATAGTTTGCCATAGTTTGCAGACAGTTGCCAAATTATTGTTCATACTCTTAGTAGCTACAAACTATAAACAGTCTGCATAAGTCCAAATGGTTGGACTAAATGTCAGCAAATTTAACAAGTGAATATATTCGTTACGTACCTACTGGCTTCTGTATTTTAACTTTTTACTAAATGTGAAATTTGTGTATCATTTTATTTATCCTTTTAAAAAAAAGATTAAGTATATTGAATGAGCTGCCAGGTGGTTACTGGGGCACAATGGCGCAGACCAAAGACTACAGGAGAAAGTAGAAGAATAATCGTGTGTGAGAAGCAGTGAAATAAAAGAGAAATATTCCATCTCCAATATCCATCGTCCTTTGCATTCATTAGAGGATGCAGTTACTAAGAGAAAGTAAAGTCATTTGCACTGCTGCAATTAAGCTGTTTCATTCGCAGAAGCTGGAACCTAGCCATACATTTAGACACTTCATGTCATGTATTTGTATTTTGTGATAACAGTTTTATGCTTTAATCCAGACAATTTATGTTGAAAAGAGGACTGTAAGGGTACCATTAGCTCAAGACTGTATGTGATATATTGCCGTTGGGGCTAAAAACCACAGAAATCAATCTGTATTGAAGTTACAGTAAGGAATACCCTGGGGCTACATAAAAATCCTAGTCAAAAAATGGCTGGAATCTGCAGTTTATAATGTGAGCAATGTTGGATGTGAGCTTGACATACAATAAACAACAAGCTTCCTTAAGTGCTGAAAATAATAATTTTGATTCATAGACAGGGAACTCAGAAGCCTTTCACATTTATGTGTGCTGTATTTCCCTTGTGATTTTGAAAGGTATACATTTTATGTCATGTATCATTGTTTACAAATGACTACATGCAATTTGCAATACTTAACCTTTAATCTGCTAAAAGATTGAAGATAAGTATCAATTCAAAATTTACATTACATGAAAGTATAGCTCTTGTAAAATATCAGCAGAAATATTATGTAACATTATTGAAATAGTGCCAGAAATTTTAAAAAAAAAGTGCAAGTAGAGTTTTACATATTACACATAAATATTTTTTGTAGTTAGAAAATGTTTAACAATTACATAAGACTTATTCTATTAAGAATACAGGTTAAGAATAAACAAACAACTGTACATAAATTGTAGTTTGTCAAATTCACCTTTTTGAACGATCCTTTTATTTATTTAATCTTTGTTTTTTACAAATTTATTTTGGTTCACATATTTATTGAGTTCTTTGTTAAATTTAACATGGATTCTGCTTCTGTTGTCGCATCTTGTAGGATATTCCGAAACCTCACAATCCTCTGTATGAACAATGAAATTCTTTGTTCTACTCGTGATCTCAAAATTATGCCACTGCCAGCAATCAATATTCCCTATTTTCCTAATAAATTTGAAGGGCTTTAATCCTTATTTTGAGAACATAGAACAGTACATCATAGGAACAGGCCCGTTGTCTGCGCCAAACAAGATGCCAAGAGCAACTCTTATCTGCCTGTTCATTATCCATATACTTTAGTTTCATGCATATTCAGATGCCTATCGAAAAGGCTCTTAAATGCCACTATCGTATCTGATACTCCAGACACATATCATCGTCTGTGTATATATATATATATATATATATATATATATATATATATATATATATATATATATTAAAAGATACTTACCCCGCACATCTTTTTAATCGGCCCAAAGGAAAATTATTCCTGTTGAAAAATATTAAAAATGGAAATCTTCTCGTAAATAAACCCATTCTGATTTAGTTGATCCCTACCCTATCCCTGTGATTGGCTAAGCATCTATCTTAAAGTAAGGCTCTCAAAATCCATCAATATTAAACTGTTAGAATATTAAATCAACACTTGTATGACCAGGACCTACTTAAATCTGCATTAGATTAAAAAAAATAAATGTCCTTGAGATAAAGGTATTGTATGGTGAATTACTTTGCTTCACAGAGTAAAAGAATACCCCAGAGTGGTTTAATTAATTGGGGGAAAATGAGCGCTTGAACTGTACACTGGCTGTGGAGTACACTACAGTAGAAGATACCAAATCCATAAAACATAATTTCCCCAAATTTATTGTGACCAAGTGGCTAATGTTAAACTTGTGATAAAGAAAGAAGAGCCATAGGATGATACTTGTTGGTTTGAATATCTTAGATTTGATACCAGAACATTGCTTTATTAATAGCAGGCAGACAAAACTTCTGAACTATCTTTAAAAAAGGAGAACATGTTTTTTGTTTTTATTTTACAATGTTGGTTATTATAGCATGGAGTCTTTGGTCTGACATGTACCTTGTATTGTCTTTGGCTGGAGCATGTGAAAACTGTCAGGATAAAGTATTGAAGGAATACAAGCACCATGATGTAAGCTGCAACCACTGATAGAACAGAACAAAATGACAAAGAGGTCCAGTGGTTTACAGATCTGGGAGTGTATTCAAATGAAAGGATTGTTGGCTACTGATGCCGCTTTATTTCCAGTTAATGAAATTATAGACTTTCTGTGTGCATTGCATTTCTTCTCTCATCCATCTAGTTTAACAAAAAATACTACAGTAACAGCAATAGATGCAGAGACAATCTAGCATTTTTTATGAGTCCATTCCCTCCACAACTCCATGGTCAACTCGTCCCTTCCCACCCAAACCACCCCTTCCCCAGGTACCTATCCCTGCAAACGTAGGAGATGCAACACCTGCCCCTATACCTCCCCCTTCTGAATACATCCAAAAACTGAATACATCCAAGGGCCCCGACAGTCTTTTCAGGTGAGACAGCGGTTCACTTGCACCTCCTCCAACCTCATCTACTGGTGTGGAGTCCTGTATATCGGTGAGACCAAGTGCAGACTTAGCGATCGTTTCGCTGAACACCTCCGCTCGGTCTGCCTAAACCTACCTGATCTCCAGGTTGCTCAACACTTTAACTCCCCCTCCAATTCTCACACTGACCTTTCTGTCCTGGATCAAATTGGAGGAACAGCACTTTAGAGAAGGTACATATCATCTACAAGCACCTCATATTTTTGCTTGGGTAGCTTGCACCCCAGTAGTATAAACATTGACTTCTCTAACTTCAAGTAGCCCTGGTTTCCCATTCTCTCCATCCCCTCCCCTTTCCCATTTCTCCTACCAGTCTTACTGTTTCCGACTATATTTTATTTCTGTACCGCCCACTCTCCTGACATCAGTCTGAAGAAGGTCTCAACCCGAAACGTCACCCATTCCTTCTCTCCAGAGATGCTGCCAGTCCTGCTGAGTTACTCCAGCATTTTGTGTCTACCTTCGATTTAAACCAGCATCTGCAGTTCTTTCCTACACATTTTCATGTGGCTCTTCTTTTACCATCATTTATAAGTGGTGGGAGCTCTGCTTCTATCCCTGTTATTGGACAGATAAGTTAGTGCACTCTTAGGAAGGAGATTAATTAATTGGAAAAATATGGTAGTATTTGCAAAACATTCACTAAGCTGCTTTTGACTGCAGGAAAATAAAGCTCATGACAGAAGAGAAGGACAAGTAACCAGCTGTGCCCTGAGTGTTTGAATCACGTAATCCCAAATCATCTGGAGGAAATGACCCTGCAGATGATGGGTCTACTCATTAGGGAGCCCATTGAGGAGGGCCATGCAGATGGCCAAACTACAGCTTGACGACATTTCCTATCAATGACGCTCCACTCTCCTCCCGCAATCTGGTCTGTTCAGTAAAACAATGACTGGTTGTAAATGCTAACATGTTACAGAACAAAATAAACTGTTGTTGCACAGAAAGACTATTGGTGCCCATGCTTGTGGTTTGGAAGAGCTATCCAATTAGTCTCCCAGTCCGCTACATTTCTCAAGCTCTAAAAACATTCTTCTTTTGGCCTGCAAATTGAACATCAATTATTGGAATGATGTTCATATTAATAATCAAAGAGGAATTATGCTAGTTATTTGGGAAAGCTGAATATAATCAAGCATAGTCAATGTGGCTTTATGAAAGGTAAACCATACTTGACAAACTTGTTTGAGTTATTTTGAGGATGAGAAAGAGAGAGTTGATAGACAACATGTAGATGTAATATAATTAGATTTTCAAAAGGCATTTGACAAGGTGGCACATAGGAGACATGTGCATTGGAATTCAAGGTATTGGAGGGCGCTTTAGCATTGGTTGAAAACTGACTATCACATTGAATACAAAGAGTTGGAATAGATGGGTCCTTTTCAGGCTGGGTGCATGTAACTAGTGAAACACCACAGGGAGCAGTTCTTGGCTCTCATTTGTTTACTATGTACACTGACTGACCTGGAGGAAGTAAGGGTTTCCAGGTTTGTTGTTGATGGAGTAGGCAGAAGGGCAGGAACTAATGTGAATGGTCTTTGTAGGAAGGATAGATTAACGCCTGTAGTTTCGCATATGGCTTAGAAACACAGAAACATAGAAAATAGGTGCAGGAGGAGCAAATAGGCCCTTCAAGCCAGGTGCCGCCATTCATTGTGATCATGGCTGATCGTCCCCTATCAATAACCCCTGCCTGCCTTCTCCCCATATCCCTTGACTCCACTAGCTCCTAGAGCTCTATCTAACTCTCTTTTAAATCCATAATTTGGTTGAAAGCCAAAATATCTTTTGGTGGAGGGATTTCTGGTTCTGATGAAGGCCTCACTATCTCAAACTGGCGCAAGCCTGTTCTCATCTAGATGTAGACCTAAGTAAATTATTTCCATCTGCACAAAGCTACAATAGTCTCTTTTATGGTTAACATGTTTGTGAAATCTAATAAACACTTCCTCCAGTATGTAAAGACTTTCCTTCTTGGTGCTCGTTATAATTAACATGTCAGTCAGATTTTGCAAACATTGCTGTACCCCTGCACATCTTATCTATATTTTAATGATAATTTGACCCCATAACATTTTGGAGTTCCCACCATTGTTCCTGCTATTCATTACTGCATTTACACTGACATTCGGTACTGGCCAAAATTCCTTCATCACCTCAATGGATATGGATGGCTTGCATGTCCATTTGCATGTTAGATCTTGTATTCTTAGAAAATTGATCTGGACATGCTCATCAGTTACACCACACAGAAACTTAGCATATCGTGTACAGTTCCAGATTACAGCAGTTAATTCAAACGGCATGAAAACGAACATTACTTGCTGCAAACAGGCTAATTTGATGCTTCTAATACAAAACAGTTCTGTTTCAACTGCCACTAACGAAAAATAACTTTGAAATAACTTGTTGTAAACCACTATATTTAGAACAATCAAATATTGTTTGAACAAGTATTAATAACCCCAACACAAGGCTGAATTTTGCTTCTGGGATTGAATGGTTTGAATGCTGGATTGACTGGTTTTGCGTATTTTCTCTATGATTTTGCAAAAGGATGTAAAAGCTTGTCCGAAGGGTGCAAGTAAGTTTATCAACATTGTATAAATATCTGAGTCTGTTTCCATGAATAGTATTCCCCTTTTGCATTGGATTCCAACCTCAGATTTTTCCCTCCACCTCAATCAGATGGTATTCTTTACCTTCAAAACAATTATATTCATTTGAATTGAATTGATGAGCTCTCATGCATTTTGATAACTGCTGAGATTTCCATATAACAGGTTTGGAATTGGGCTTTCATCTTTTTCTGTTTTCACAAAGAGTCATAGTTGTACAGCATGGAAACAGACCCTTCTGCCCACCTAGTTAATGCTGACCAAGTTGGCATACTGACCTAGTCCCATTTGCCTTCAGTGTCCCATCGGCCTCAAAAACCTTCCTAATTGTGTATCTGTCCAAATGTTCTTCTTTATTCTCAATAAAATACAATACAATTCAATTGTTTTGTTCTCCAATCATTCAGATATCACAGTGGTTCAGCAATTGGTTCACCAGATGATGTATCCTGCACTCCCTTAAACTCAGCAGGGTCTGTTACCACTGGTCCCCTTAAACCCAGTGTCCCTATTTCCAGCACTCCCTTTAAATTCTCCTGGCTCAGTTTACGGTAGACGGACCCACTGACCTTCACCACCAGGCTGGGTTGCTGACACCACCTCCTCTCCATACCGCTGCCCCAACCGCTTCCAGGTTAGGCTGCCAAAGCCAGCCCTGGCCCGCACTGCCACCCCCGGCCACTTGCATGCTGAGCAGCCAACGCCACCCCTGGCTGCTTCCAGAACAGATTGCTGAAGCCACCCACAGCCCGTGCCGCCTCCTGGACACTTCCAGGCTGGGCTGCCAATGCCACTGCTCGCCCGCACTGCCACCCTAGCCATTTCCAGGCCAGACCTACTGCCACCAACACTGACCCACACAACTTCCTCAGCCGCTTCCAGGCTGCGCCTGTCGCCAACCCTTACCTGCACTACGCCCGCCCATAGGCCAGGATTGATGACTCCACTGATCCTCGCCTCTCCCCCGACCGCTAGCTGGCTGAGGCCGTCAACTCACTTGGATTCCAGATCCAGTTCAAGACTGAGAGTCTGAAGAAGGTTCTGAACACAAAACATAACAATAATAGACAATAGGTGCAGGAGCAGGCCATTCGGCCCTTCGAGCCAGCACCGCCATTCAATGTGATCATGGCTGATCATCCACAATCAGTACCCTGTTCCTGCCTTCTACCGATATCCCTTGACTCAGCTATCTTTAAGAGCTCTATCTAACTCTCTCTTGAAAGCATCCAGAGAACTGGCCTCCACTGCCCTCTGAGGCAGAGAATTCCACAGACTCACAACTCTCTGTGTGAAAAAGTATTTCCTCATCTCTGTTCTAAATGGCTTACCCCTTATTCTTAAACTGTGGCCCCTGGTTCTGGACTCCCCCAACATTGGGAACATGTTTCCTGCTTCTAGCGTGTCCAAACTCTTAATAATCTTATATGTTGCAATAAGATTCCCTCTCATCCTTCTAAATTCCAGAGTATACAAGCCCAGCTGCTCCATTCTATCAACATATGACAGTCCCGCCATCCTGGGAATTAACCTTATGAACCTACGCTACACTCCCCCAATAGCAACAATGTCCTTCCTCAAATTTGGAGACCAAAACTGCACACAATACTCCAATACCTCACCTATCCATGTTTTGGATCCATCAGAGATGCTGCCTGACCTGCTGAATTACCCCAGCACTTTGTGCCCTTTTGTGTATTAACCAGCATTTGCAGTTGTTTGTTTCTACTACAGTAGCAATCCCATACTCAGTTATAGTGGATGATTGGTAATAATGGACACCATTCCTCCCCCTATGGCCCCTTTTAAAGAGGGTTTACTGGATATGTGTGTTGGTGTATCAATGGGAACTATATTTAACAGTGAATAAGCTGCTGTCTCACAGCTCCAACGACCCAGGTTCAGTTCTGACAACCAGGGCTGGCACATTCTCCCTGTGACCACCCAGCTTTTCTCCAGGTGCTCTGGTGTCATCCCACATCCCAAAACATGGGTTAGGGTAGGGTTTAAATAAAAATGGGCACTTGATCAGTGCGAGTGTGTGTGGATGAGTGTGTACTGATTGCTCTCTCTTTCTAATGATGACAGTCCAGAAATTCCTCCATTTCTGATAGTTTATTATCACGTGTACCGAGATACAGTGAAAAGCTTTTGTTGCGTGCTAACCAGTCAGCAGAAAGACAATACATGATTACAATCAATTCATTTACAGTATATAGATACATGATGAGGGTATTCTGGACTAATGAGTTTCGCTGTGGTCACTTGAAGTCCACAACAACTTGTTGGCTGTGAATCTTCACCATCAAATTATTGTTAGCAATGTAACAATTGTGTGCTCATTCGGTTCTTAATTTTCAAATCAATGTCGACTGAGCAGTGTACAGATATATCCATCCAAGGCATGATACGCTCAATCAATGTGTACATAATTTATTCAAGGGTTCATCCAGACTTGGATTGTGCATGGTAATACAGTACATGTGCCAAACTGATCATTAATAATGCCATCCTTTCAAGCAAGGAAATTGTAACAAGTTACTGAATTATTAACCTTACATTTGTGTTCTTTAGTAACTCAGACATACTGTTAAGCAAAATTGGGTATAATAGTGCTATTTTAAATATTATCTATTACCTGTTCTTATTGTATTGCCTGTGCTATATACTTTGCTACCTGCGTCTCTACTTTTAAAAGTCGCATACAAATTAATCTCTTTATGGGTGCTTACCTCCTCACCTTTGAAAATAGGCTGTGGTTTTACTTTAGAATTTAGACTTTAGAGATACAGCGAGGAAACATGCCCCAAGGCCCTCCGGGACTGTGCTGACCAGCGTTCACCCCATACACTAGCGCTATCCTAAACACTAGGTAAAATCTATCAACATTACCAAAGCCAATGAACCTAAAAACCTGCACATCATAGGAGTGTGGGAGAACACTGGAGCATCCGGAGAAGACCTGTGCAATCAAAGGGAGAACATGCAGACAACACCCATAGTTAGGATCGAATCCGAGTCTCTGGTGTTGTAAGACAGCAACTCTACCACTGTCTACTGTGCCGGTGCTAAGAAGTAGAAAACAAAAACAAGATAGGATATATTTTATTAGAAAGCATATGGGATGCACCAAATTATTTTGAGAACATCTAAAGAAACACAAAGTTTTGAATGCACACATTAGGTTGATTTTGATCCCTAACTCACTTGGTAAAGTCAGCTCTTCATCTGCTCTTTAAATAACTCTTCGGAATCCTGCCCAGAGTGTTTTATTTGGTATTTTGCATAGTTGATTCAATTTACAAATAAAAAGGGTAACATTGGTGTAACTTTGTAATTTGTACCATTGAGAAAGATGTTTTAACTCTGGTAAGATGGGAGGAAGTTGGGACATAGCCAAGATATTATAAAGGACCTATGCATGTAAAGAATGTGCAAATATTCTTAAAATGTGTTTGCAAAGGTGCCTTCCATCATCAACCTATCTCATGTATGTATCCCGAGGCAGCTAGGAGGCGTGAGAATCTAATTTGAAATTTTCAGTTGATTCTACTGTGGTGGAGCTAGCTTGTTACTTTGCAGATTTTCTGTCAATGTTGCTGGAAGATAACCTTATGTCAATGTCCTGCCCATGTAAGTGATCTGTTTGTAGAACCATGATTTGCTGCTTTTCATGTAAATAGTGTATAACTTAAACATAAATCCTCCACTACTATTAAAAGCCCAGGAAATGTGGGTAAGCTTACTGTGAGCAGGAGTAATTAGATCTTTCCCAAGGGGGAATTACAGAGTTGATTTAATATGAAGACAATTAAAAGTGCAGGTAACGAGTAAAACACTGCTGTTGTTGAAATGTGAGGAATTGATTTTCACAAAGCACAGAGGTATTTTGTGATTCAATTCATGGCAGCTGCTATGTAGAATTCTCCCCAAAAAGGAGTAAGAGGATACTTTTACAGAAAGATGCGGATTATATCCAGATTGACTCCAGCATTTCGATCCAAAATGATTTTTTTTTCCCAATCCAGGATACAAATTAAATTATAAAGTTTTTAGGAGAGAAAAGGCAAATGAAGATCAATAAATTAAATTGCACTGTCTCTTCTGACCTTGACAACTCTGAGCCTGAGAATGCAGCCAAAGCATGCAGGAATTACACTGGTCTCTGACTAAGCACTAACCTGTATGATGCTGACTTATTATAGTGCTCTTGGTCCTGGTGTCACAGATCTTTACCCCTCATTCCTAAAAGAGACACTGGGTGAGTCTATAAGTTGCAGTGCTGTGACCATGGTGTAAACCCCCTGCCCTCTGCTGGCACTCCTGCAGCGATGAAGCATGGCTCAGTGTGGAGTCGGCGACTGAGACGATTTGCAAAGAACGCCTACCGGGAGCGGTGAGGGCCGTGCGGCTGATCAACACCAAGATGGTGGGGCTCAGAGTTGCACTCCAGCGGATTGATAATTGCTGGGAATTGGCAGTGCTTGCTCCATTTTTTGACAGAATGCCCAGATGCTGTTTTCTCTCTTATCTTGTGTTGCTAAAGTAGCTATGAACTTGTTTTCACAGAGAAATCTTCAGGTTGGGGGGGAACTGTGCAGCTAGTCAGAGGGGGGAAGGCATCCATCACATCTTCCATCCAGCAGCTTCCATCAAATCTAACGGGACAATGAGAGAGACCAAATGATCTGGGTATGGATACATGGAGCTGCTGTTGCTGGCCTCCTGCAAGAGGCCAGGATACAAACCCTGAGCCCTTCATATGAATGCACTACTCACTCCAGCCCAACCAGCACCAGTTCTAACAAACAGCCTCTGCATTGCTTCAAGTGCTCACCCCACACTAAGCCATGCAGAGGTGGGATCACTTTATGTCTTTTAATATTGTGGCAATGCCAGCAAAGGGCTGTGCCCTCAACCAGGCTCCTATCAAAGTAGTACATGGCACTGGAGAAACATAGAAACATAGAAAATAGGTGCAGGAGTAGGCCATTCGGCCCTTCGAGCCTGCACCGCTATTCAATATGATCATGGCTGATCATCCAACTCAGTATCTCGTACCTGCCTTCTCTCCATACCCCCTGATCCCTTTAGCCACAAGGGCCACATCTAACTCCCTCTTAAATATAGCCAATGAACTGACCTCAACTACCTTCTGTGGATGAGAATTCCAGAGATTCACCACTCTCTGTGTGAAAAATGTTTTTCTCATCTCGGTCCTAAAAGATTTCCCCCTTATCCTTAAACTATGACCCCTTGTCCTGGACTTCCCCAACATCTGGAACAATCTTCCTGCATCTAGCCTGTCCAACGCCTTAAGAATTTTGTACGTTTCTATAAGATCCCCCCTCAATCTTCTAAATTCTAGCGAGTACTAACCGAGTCTATCCAGCCTTTCCTCATATGAAAGTCTTGACATCCCGGGAATCAGTCTGGTGAACCTTCTCTGTACTCCCTCTATGGCAAGAATGTCTTTCCTCAGATTTGGAGACCAAAACTGTACGCAATACTCCAGGTGTGGTCTCACCAAGACCCTGTACAACTACAGTAGAACCTCCCTGCTCCTATACTCAAATCCTTTTGCTATGAATGCTAACATACCATTCGCTTTCTTCACTGCCTGCTGCACCTGCATGCCTACTTTCAATGACTGGTGTACCATGACACCCAGGTCTCGTTGCATCTCCCCTTTTCCTAATCGGCCACCATTCAGATAATAGTCTGCTTTCCTGTTTTTGCCACCAAATTGGATAACCTCACATTTATCCACATTATACTGCATCTGCCATGCATTTTCCCACTCACCCAGCCTATCCAAGTCACCTTGCAGCCTCCTAGCATCCTCCTCACAGCTAACACTGCCCCCAGCTTTGTGTCATCCGCAAACTTGGAGATGTTGCATTCAATTCCCTCGTCCAAATCATTAATATATATTGTTAATAGCTGGGGTCCCAGCACTGAGCCTTGCGGTACCCCACTAGTCACTGCCTGCCATTCTGAAAAGGACCCGTTTACTCCTACTCTTTGCTTTCTGTTTGCCAGCCAGTTCTCTATCCACATCAATACTGAACCCCCAATACCATGTGCTTTAAGTTTGCATACTAATCTCTTATGTGGGACCTTGTCGAAAGCCTTCTGAAAGTCCAGATATACCACATCCACTGGTTCTCCCTTATCCACTCTACTAGTTACAGGTTAGCCACAGGTTTGTGCTTGGTTCTGGGCACAGTCGGTAATATATCATCGTACATAATTATATCATAATCCCTTTTAATAGTGTTTCCACTAGTAATCTTCCCTGACCATGAAGTGAAGAATCAGCAAACTTCCTCTAAGTCAGAACAGTTAATGAAAATTCTGCAAATGTTCAATGAACTTGTGTTTAGCCACATCTCTAAATGGATTTATAAATGTAAATTATAAAGCAATTTAAGAAAGGAATGGTTATTAATATGATAATCCTTGCATGCATTCAGAAATCTTCTACACAATGACAATGCATTGGAAACTCATGCATGATTTAGTCTCTGGATGTTCATACAGAAACTTAGATGGCATCCAGCCATGCTTAGATGTTCAGAAATCCCACCTCCAATTTCTTCTCAAACAGCTGTAATTCACAATTAGAGGGTTGGTGAGTGAAATGATGAATAATAATGCACGATGATTGAAATATTTGGGTTGCTACATTTTGCTGCTAAAATTTTAATTTTATGTAAGTGATACATCAAAGGATTGTATCATGCGTAACAGAGATCAATGCTTCTCGCAAACATATTTCTGATTTAATCAAATATGTCATTTAGGCTGCTTGTACTTGGCTTCAAATACAGAAGAGGTTTTCTAGTATCTGAAGGATGATTCAGTTTTGAAACATTCCTCGGTATGCCCAGCTGTTTCTTGTGCACTCCCTTTGATAGTCCATCTTTCTCTATACTGTGGATTCTAAGGTAACTGAAGAAACCAGCATGACAGCTGGATTACTAGACCTCCCATAAGCTAGGCTGTAGTCCCGATCTTCCAACCTACCTCATTCTGGGCCATGTACATTTTTTTTACCTGCACCTTCTCAGTCGCTGTAATGTTATAATGCTGTAACACTATTTTGCACTCTTGTATTATCTTCATTGCACTACCTGTCATACTTGTGTATGGCCTAATTGTACTCTTTAAAAAAAAATATATATATTTTTTTTTATTTAATAGAGGTAAATACATCAGTGTACATCACATATATATTGTTAGAATCATTGTGCCCCATAATTTCATGGCTTTTAAGAAAAAAAAATAGAAAGAAAGAGAATGAAGTAGGTGAAAAGAGTTGTGAAAGTGAAAGAGCGTGCCAAAGGGGAAAAAAAAACCCTTGGTCAAAGAATTAGCGAAAGGGGATTAAGAGATAGACCCTAGCAACAAAAAAGAAAAAAGAGAGAGAAAAAAAGAGAAAAAAAACTATGTTACTATATTAAGTTACTATATTATATATATCATGCAAAAGGAATCTACCAACTCGATAGTTTTTCATCCCCCCCACCAAGACCCGAGGTATTCCTGCACCCTATCTTTGTAGCAATTCTATAAATGCAGACCACGTCTGATAGAAACGATCTGATTTTCCTGCCAGGCGGAGTCTCATATCTTCCAGATGTAGTGTTTCAAACATAGTTGAAATCTACATATTTAATGTTGGTATAGGAGCATTTTTCCAGAATTTTAAGATGAGCTTTTTTCCTATTATTAAGCTGTAATTAAATAGATTATTTTGATACACATTTAATTCCGAACTACCTTCTGTCATTCCAAAAATAATCCATTCTGGCTTTGATGTCATTTTTATTTTAAACAATTTTGTGAAAATTTCAAAGATTTCAATCCAAAACCTTTGAATTTTTGTACAAAAGATGAATGAGTACGCTATAGTAGCTTCTTGAAACTGGCATTTATCACAAATTGGTGAGACGTTGGGGAAGAATTTATTTAATTTAGTTTTTGAGTAGTATAATCTGTGTAAAATTTTAAATTGTATTAAAGTGTGTCTTACGTTTATTGAGCATTTATGCACATTTAATAAGTACTCTTTCCACCTTTCATTGGAATTTTTATGCTTAATTCATTTTCCCACTCACCTCTAATACCTTCCGTTGTTGGTATTACTGCATTTAGTATAATATTATGTATATATATAAAATTAAATTTGCTGATTCCGCCTTTGCTTCATCTAGTAAGTCTGATGGCATTTTTAAAAATTCTTGTGCGTGTTTTTTCAGATAATCACATATTTGGAAATATTTAAAATACTGATTGTTACCCAGATTGTATTTTAGTTGTAATTGTTTAAATGATAGTAGTTTTCCCGTTTCTTACAAATTTCCCAAAGTTTTAATTCCTGCTCTTTCCCATTGTATAAATGCTTTATCTATAATTGAGGGTTTAAACAGAGGGTTTTTAGCAATAGGAGATAGGAGAGATAAGTTTCTTAATTTTTTTTATTGTATTTTATTTGCTTCCAAATTCTGATTGTACTATGTATAATTGGATTTTTGTTGTAATTTGTATTATTCACCGTCATTGATGAGAGAAGGATCGCACCAATATTAAAAGGGGAGCAATCCTCTTTCTCCATAACGATCCACTCCGGTTGTTGAGGAGAGTTATCCAACAATTGAATCATATTTCTAATATTTACCGACCAATAATAATACATGAAATTAGGAAGTACTAATCCCCCTACTATTTTGGGCTTATTCAGGTGTGGTCTTTGTATTCTATGGGAGCCTAATTGTACTAAAATAGAACACAAAGCTTTTCACTGTATCTCAGTACAAGTGACAATAATAAACCTATACCAATACAAATACTTAATCTCTTATACTTCTTATACTCTTCTGACCAGATTTCTAGTTTGTATGCTTATGACTCATGGACCCAATTTTCATGAAGTGAAATTGGATTGTCCTTTTTCGCTATGAGCAATAAAGAGACAAAAATTCCAATGAATTAGTGGGAATGTTGCTTTTATTTCCACCAAACAGGCTTTTCATCTTTTTCTTAGCCCACCTGATTATCTCGTGGACATAGATAATGTGGGTACCTTTAACTGGGGTAGAGTTGTTCTCAGATAACAACTACTACATAATCATTTTTAGGTAACACAAGTCTAGCCGGGACAAACTTAAGTCCCATTTAAATGTGGCAAGGTCTGTGTACTATAACTGGCTGCAAAGTGAAGTCAGGCAACATCACTAGTGATAGTGCTGCCCTACCTGATGAACTTAATCCACTCTCTGCTTGCCTTGAGCAGAAGGCCAATGGGACGATGAAATCCTTGCCATCAAGTATGCCTCTTCCCAGGTTACTGACGCAGAAGTTAGATCAGCCTAACTGATGGTGAACCCACAGAAAGCAACTGGAAAGCAACTGGCCGAGGTGGAGTTCCTGGCTGCATGCTTAGAAACTGTGCAGACCAATTAGTGAAAGTAGTCATGGACATCTTTAATCTTTCCCTACTCCAGTCTGAGGTGCCCACCTGCTTCATGAAGACAGCAAAATCACATGCCTTAATGACTACCGCCCAGTGGCCTTGGCATCCACCATCATTAAGTGGCTGGCTGGTTATGGAATGCATTAAATCCAGTCTACCAAGCAGCTTGATCCACTGCACTTCGCCTACCACCACAACAGGTACATGGCTGATGCCATCTCTCTGGCCCTACACTCATCCCTGGAATACCTGGATAAGAAAGACACCTACATCAGACTTCAATTCATGGACTACAACTCTGCTTTTAATGCAATTTTCCCATGCAAGCCAAACCCGTGGAACTTGGAGTCAGTGATCATCATTGCAACTGGTTCCTCGACTTCCTGACTAACAGACCACAATCAGTGAGGATAGAGGACATACCATCTTCTACGATAATCTTCAACACTGGTGCTCCGCAAGGATGCGTTTTCAGCCGTTCTCTTTACTCCTGTACACCCACGACTGTGCAGCCAAGTATGAATCCAATTCAATTTACAAATTTGTGGACAACAGACACCGCTGTAGTGGGATGGATATCAAGTAATGACTGGATGGAGTACAGGAATGAGATTGAGAATCTCGCGACCTAGTGTCAGGACAACAACCTTTCTCTAAATGACATGAAGACAAAGAAGATAGTGATCAACTTCAGGAACCCTGGTATGCATTGATGGTGCTGAAATAGAGATGGTAGATAGCTTCAAGTTCCCAGGAATATATATCACCAGCAACTTGTTCAGGACTAGCCATATTAAAGCAATGGCCAAGAAAACACAACAACACCTCTACTTCCTTAGAAGTCTTAGGAAATTTGGCATGTCCTCAACAACTCTTACCAGCTTCTATAGATAAACCATAGAAATAATTTTATCATTTCATGCAATCCATGATGGTCTAGGGGGGGGGGGGGGGGGGGGGGGGGGGGGGGGGGGGGGGGGGGTTGAGAAAGGCAATCGGTGCAGAATGGATGGATTGAGGCAAGTGAATTAGTAAGTGTTGGTTGGAGTATGTAAAATTGTGAGGGGAGAGCACGGGGATGTCAGTGGTGTTGAATGGGGATCAGTACAGGATGGACGGGGGGGGGGGAGGTCAGTACAGGATGGACGGGGGGGGGGGGAGAGGTCAGTACAGGATGAATGGGGGTGGATCAGTACAGGATGAATGGGGGTAGACAAAAATGCTGGTGAAATTCAGCGGGTGAGGCAGCATCTGTGGAGCTAAGGAAATGGGCAACGTTTCGGGTCGAGACCATTCTTCAGATTGTACCCCCCATTCTTCTTGAAAGGATGGATGCGGGATGGAGAGGAGGGGTCCCGAGATAAGAGGGGTGGAGGGGGGCGTACGAGAGAGAGAGAGAGAGGGGGGGGTACACTCGGTACACGTGACAAAAAGCTAAACTAAAATTAAAATTATTTAGACATTTGCAGTCAGCCATGAGGTCTCGTCAGTGACCTCAGTTAAAATGTGCAGACTTACTTTAAGTGATGCTCAGAGAAAATAATATACTTTTAAAAAAATTGATAAACAATGGATTTTTGTAACTTAACATGCTATTTTGTGGGTCTCTTATATCATTTCCATTATAATCAACAAAAACATTTGTTTCATCTTTGAATCCTTGGCTTGTTCATTCACTAGATATTGGTCAGTTTAACGGCTCATTTCCTGGTTGTACTCCCATGTTGAGCTGAACATCAATGTAATTAGTGTTAAATCGCTGACGGCCACTTCTGGGTTCTTGTTCTCAAATATGTTTGCGTGGAAATCCAGAAGTTGCTGTCAGTTTAACAAAGTAATACAGATGGACTCTTATAGCTTTTCTTCAGTATTACTGCAAAGTCTAGCCACTGGTTCTGCCTTACGATGCCATCTGGAGAGTAATTTAGTAGAGGTCCTTTGAGTTAAAATAGTGCACAAAGAACATGCATCACCTCATGAACAGCCAGCCTCTCTAGTGACGGCTGTTTTTCCAGTAGTATAACGATTATTAGGAATTCCCTAAAATATCATGCTATACTCCCTTAGTTTCCTTCTCTATATTTTGCTTCATGATGGCAATGTCTGGGCTCTCAGAATCAGCTCCTGTATGTATGTTGATGACATCCAGATCTACCTTTGTACCGTGCCCCTCAATATCACAACCACCTCTGTACTGTCAGACTGCCTTTCTGACATCAATTTGTGCATGAGTCATAATTTCTTCCAAGTGCACATTCCTGAAGGTTGAAGCTGTTGTTTTTGGCTCACAGCATAAACTCTTGCCATTAACCCCCTCCCCCAGCCACTCACTCAAGCTGAATTAGATCATTGGACCTTGGTTTCCTGTTTGAATCAGAGTTCAGCTTCAAACATCACATCTATCAATCAATAAGACTACTTATTTCCATGTCTTTAGCCCTGTGCACCTTGATTCTTACCTTAAAATTATACACCAAATGTTTTCTCTGTTGGTCTCTTTCTCTATTTCCAACCATCTTCAGCTGCTTCATTGATGAACTTCCTTCCTCATTCCTTATAATGGATGTTCACTGATGATTGCACATGTCACGGGTGATCGCACAAAGTTCAATTCCATTTGTGGCTCTTCAGAGAAAGTAGCAGCTTGTGCCTGTCCTGCAGCAGGGCATAAACTATCTTCAGGCATCGAAAAGTGACAAGTAACATCCTTGGCCTGTGTGCCTGGCAATGAAAATGTACTCATGTCGTCTTGGTATCTGGTGGCATTTCCTTGATGTGTCCCACACAATGTCTGACCAGGAACTGGACCAGACACAGTGACAAGAGCAAGGCAGAGGCAAGGTATCAATTAATGACTGACTCCCAACCTGGCTAACAAAAGCCATTCTACGATCAACTAAGAGCTTGATGCAATACTCTCCACTTGCCTGGATAAATACAACTCCTGCAATACTTAAAACAACGACTGGACCAAGACGGTTCACCAGCAGCTTCACAGTGGGCAATTCGGGACTGCCAGCAACTGTCGGCATTGTCAGTGACTCCCTGGTTCTGTCAATGAATTAAAATAAATCTGACAATCATTCCTGACTTGTCAGTCCAAATTCCTGTTCACAATGGATTAATGAACCACTCCACTTCTACAAATCTCATGAACACCTCAGCAACCTTCTGTCTGTGAACTCCTTTGCCCTTCCATCTGCAGCTAATTCCAGCCTTTCCTTTTCCTCCCCTTGTCTTTGTCCTTCTGTTGATTCTCTCTGACGGCTCCAGTCTCCAAATCAGTACCTTTAAACATTTTCATATTTTTCTTCACAAGCCATAAAATAATTTTAAAATTCTTCTGGAAAAATCTATTTTTGACCAAGTTTGGCTTATGAATCCAAAGCCTGAGCAGCCATTTAAATTGTACACTAAGACATTGCCAGATTAAAATCTGGCAGCAGACTAGTTTCCGAAGCAAATTTGACAAGGAATATCACAACCCTGTCACATTGCCAGCAATCATCTTTCCTGCAAGGTCAGAAATCTATTCATTTATCTCTGACCACTAAAATCAGGAAGTGCAAAGGTCATTAACAGAAAATTAAATAGACGGAGTGACAGATTCCCACATAGTAATAAAGCTCTGATTGTTGGAATGAGGGGAAACACTTGTGGGTAACTCCAAGAGCAATTTGTTTCCTGTTTCAGAGCACTTGGCCTATGTAAGTTTCTTCAATATGGTGTCAAGCTGCCATTTTCTATGTCACACTCTGCCATTCCTCCTTCAAATGAGGAAAGAAGCACACAATGGCTCAATAACATTTTCTGATATTAGTTTAATTAGGCCATGTTTCTTCATTTCATAGATCAGTATCCCAGCTTGGGTCCACTCGCAACAAATACTTGAATATTTATTTTTTGGAACGTTTGAAGTGATTTCTTAATTTAAATAGCTAATATAACGAAATAGGGCTAGAAATCTAGGGTGGATTTCAATGGGTGGAAATTGTACAATAATTATTTTGCATTAGTCACGTAACAATTTTTACATAGAATCCTGTATTCGATTCTTGATAGCAGTCAAGTACGAACAATAAACCTATACCACCAAACCAATTTTATAGGAGCACCACTTCTATGAAAAATATGTTTGCCAATTGTTCTTATTTATATATGAGCACAATAGCTTAAAATTATAAGGAAAACCTTGGGCACTGCCGATATTACCTGAAACACATTGTTGCGGATGAGGAATGTTCTTGGAAATTGTTGATAACTATGGTAACATATTATGCCAGTTTGATCATGATTGCACTTGTTTTTTACATGGTGGATCATCATGAAAATATTACCATTCATCTTTCTCCTTTTTGATACACTAAAAAGGTATGGCAAGCCCTTTTTGTTATGAGAAGAGCATCCTTTAAAGGTGCATGATTGAAATAAATCATCTTCTCGTCTGAAAATGTTTTTCAATCTGGACATTATGGATGATCATTTTATGTTTATTTCTGCATCTGTGAACTAAGACGAGTGTGCGTTAAAATGGATGATATTCCTCCCATGTGGAAACAGATACACATTTCAAAAATATTGTTCCAGTTTAAAAAAATTCTTTCAAAACATCCAAATCATATGTGTGCATGGCAACAGACTTTAAGAGCCACTGGTTATGGTTTCTGATGGCTATCCAACAGGATTACAATCAAAATATATTTTGAATGGCACATAGGAAAATTCAGATTTATTCTGAAAATTCAGAACTTTGACAAATTGGAAGGGTGTAACTTTCTTTTTAAGAATGAGAGAACTCTGGATGAATGGTTGACTATTAATGATTGGAATAAGTGATTTTATTCAGAGCATTCCCAATGTTTGGAATTGTTTCCGACTGTAGACAACTAGTTATCTTTAAGACTAAGATTGGTAAATGTTTGGATAGTCTGAGAATATATGGATTGAGTGACGAACTTCCACAGGGAAAGGCACAGTAGGTTTCAGAGGCTCTTTGAGCTAGTGCTATGAAAACTGCAGAAGTTGTCAATCTAAAATAGAAACAGAAAATATTGGAAATAGCAGATCAAGTGAAAGAAATAGAGATAAGATTTTTTTGTCAATGATTTTATGTCATTGGAGCAAAGTAGGTTGTTTGGCCCTTCAAGTCTACTCCCACTCAATCATGGATGATCTATTTTTCTCTCTCAATCCCATTCTCCTGCCTTCTCTCCATAACCCTTGACACCCTTACTAATAAAGAATCTGTCAGTGTATGCCTTAAAAATACCCAATGATGACCTCCACAGCCGTTTGTGGCAATGAATTCCACAGATTCACTACCCTGTGACTAAGGAAATTCCTCCCCATCTCCTTACTAAAGGTGTGTCCTTTTATTCTGGGATAATGGCCTCTGGTCCTAGGCTGTCCCACTAATAGAGATATCCTCTCTGCATCCACTCTATCCAGGCTTTTCACTATTCAGTAAGTTGCAATGTTTCGCCCTCATCATACTAAATTCCAGCGAGTACAGACCCAGTGCCGTCAAACACTAATTTTTATTCTAATTGAGGAAAAAGATAGACATGAAGCTTGTTTTAATTTGCAGAGAATGGGGAAGAATGTCTGATTCTGAGAGGTGGGGAAGGTATACTGGTTGGGTGCTAAGTGAATGTTTCCTCTGATGGAGTTACCTAGAACTAACAGGCATAGTGTTGGAACAAGGGGTCAAGCCAAAGTATATTGTCACATGCACAGTGAAATACAGGTAGAATGATAATCTTGCTTGCAGCAACTGTGCATGCACATAGACTCAGACAGTCAGTCACAGACAACATATTATACATAAATTACACAAGACAGTGAAAAAGAAGATTGTGCAAAAAACATGAATGCAAAAAAACACAATTAGAAAACAAGTCCATGGTATGCAAGAGTGGTTTACCATATTTCATGATTGGGATAGGATTAGAGTTGTGCGAGTTAGTTTGAGTGGTGAATGTGAAAAAGTATTGCTTTTTGAGTGGTGTTGTGTAACGTAGGGCTTCTATGCCACCTATCTAATTGTAGCAGCAATAAGAGAACATAGGGCAGATGGTGGGAATCTATGATGATAGATACTGCCATTTTGGGCAGAAACCTATGAAGATGCATGATGGATGGTGATTAGTGCTCAGTCTACTATCTGAATTCTGTTGTGTTCCTGTGCATTGGACCAGCTGGCAACCATTTAAGATACCTTATACAGTGCATCTGTTAAAGTTTGTTAGAGTATTCAGTGACATACCAAATCTCTTTAAACGTCTAAGAATATTGAAGCACTAGTGTGCCACATTCATAATTGCACCAATATTTTGAACCGAGGGCAGGTAATCCGAGATCTTTATGTCCAAGAATTTGAAGTCACTAACCCTTTCCAACACCCACTCCTTTAAATGGGTACCCTTTTGGGACAGATGAAGTGGAATTTTTTTTCCCTCTGATGGTGGTGACGTTTCCATATCTCTTCAGGGTAGAGTTCCAGAGACAAGCACGGAATACATCCCAAGCAGAGATTGACATAGTTGAACAGCAAGACAGACAGAGAGACAGGGACAGAGCAAGAAAATTGATGTTGAGGTTGATTGGATGTGCCATGAATTTTGAATGGTGTAGCAGGCTTGTGGTTATAACTAGCCTGCTCCTGTTCTTTATTCAGGGTTACAGACCAGCACTGGAAGATGGGATCGGCCCGGAATGTTCATTTTTGACTAGCATGGATATGATATACTAGATGGCCCTTTTGTCATCATATAGTTTTAATGATTCACTAGACGAAGTGGGACCCATTGGGTCCCAGCTTCACACTGGAGGGCTGGTCCCCCATCGCAATATTCCACATCTCCGGTGGGTGGGTGGGGGGGTGGGGGTGCTTTCTGAAGTTCCAGCTTGGGTGTTGTGGGTCAAGTCAAGCACAGTGAGTGCAGGGCCAACAATCCATTTCAAGTCAAGTCAATCCATTTCAAGTCAAGTCAAGTCAATCCATTTCAAGTCATCTATTTCAAGTCAAGTCAATCTCAAGTCAATCCATTTCAAGTCAATCCAGTCCAAGTCAAGTCAAGTCAATCCATTCGGGGTGGGAGATTGCAACCTTCACGTGGTCCGCCCTGTTTCTACAAATGCAATCAACCCGTCATACACAATCAAATAAGATCAAATAGAACAAGTTGTCCAACAACTTTAGGCTGTGCAAGCCATACGCAAGAAGAAGAAGTCAATCCATTCGAAGTCAAGCCAATCAATTTCAAGTCAAGCCAATCCATTTCAAGTCAATTCAAGACAATCCATTTCAAGTCAAGTCGGGTCAACCCATTTCAAGTCAAGTCAGGTCAATCCATTTCAAGTCAAGTCAATCCATTTCAAGTCAATACAAGTCAATCCATTTCAAGGCAAGTCAATTCATTTCAAGCACAGGGCAGGCTAAACAACTAATTGTATTTTCATTTCATTTCCATTTTGCATTGCAATTTCAAGCATGGGCAGGGCAGGCCAAACTACTCATTGCATTTTCATTAAGGGCTAACAAATCATTTATTGCAAGTACATTGCAGGCTCACAGTTCATTTGATTCACAGCTTAGAATCACAGTTGTGGCCTCTCACACGCGATCTTCTAGAGTGACTGACTCGCGTCCAGGCATTCGGAGTTTTATAGTACTGCCCCCCCCCCCCCACCAGAAGGGGCGTTACCTTCATCATATTGATTGACAGGCGAGAGGATCAATCAGCTGATCTCAAGATTTTTTAAACATTCATAACTTTTTTTTTAATCAATCGGAAAAATCCTCGGGGCTGCCGCAGTGGAGGAGGACTGAGTAAGATGGCCAAAAATCATAGCGATATAGGGTAGTGTTTTTTCTAAAATCAATATACAGTGCAGAAAGGAAGTGGTCAAGATGAAACATTGTTATATAGATGCAGCATGTGCATTTTTTTAAAAAACATTCTTAAAACCATTTCATAGAATTGTATTAAAAAACATAATTTTATTAGCAGACAGAATGTGGTAGGTGCATGTACAATGCTTGATGTACTCATCCTGCATTTTTGTCTGCATTATTATTAAATGCGAAGTAAACCATCTATCTATCTATCTAGAAGACTGAGGGGATTTCTTATAGGAAATTACAAAATTCTTAAGGGGTTGGATAGGTTAGATGCAGGAAGATTGTTCCCGATGTTGGGGAGGTCCA
This sequence comes from Okamejei kenojei, assembly GCA_035221665.1. Classification (NCBI taxonomy): domain Eukaryota; kingdom Metazoa; phylum Chordata; class Chondrichthyes; order Rajiformes; family Rajidae; genus Okamejei; species Okamejei kenojei. The sequence goes on along the minus strand of CM069132.1, from coordinate 60,745,012 downwards.
GAACAAGGGGTCACAGTCTAAGGATAAGGGGGAATTCCTTTAGGACCGAGAAGGGGAAAAGATTTTTCACACAGAGAGTGGTGAGTCTCTGGAATTCTCTGCCACAGATGGTAGTTGAGGCCAGTTCATTGGCTATATTTAAGAGGGATGCTTGTGGCTAAAGGGATCAGGGGTGTATGTAGAGAAGGCAGGTACAGGATACTGAGTTGGATGATCAGCCATGATCATATTGAATGGCGGTGCAGGCTTGAAGGGCCGAATGGCCTACTCCTGCACCTATTTTCTATGTTTCTACGTATCTATCTACTTTTAAACTCTGTGTGTGTGTCTGCCGGCCGGCCGTGTGTGTGTCTTGTGGGTCTATGTCACATTACATTTTTTTTTCAGATAAGATCTTTGGTCTTTGATTCCATGGTCCGGCAAAACCAGACCCTCAAACGCCACCATTTTTTTCCATTTTGTTAGACATTACACTTTTACATTCACAAATGCGCTCCTCATTATATTTAGACATTTTTACGTACACAATTTTTAATAAAATCCTCCCCCCCTCCAATATTTCAAAATGTTAAAAAAAAATCAAACTGGTCTCACCCATAGAATGTTGGTGAACGTTCCATTGTGTGATGTCAGAATGCCCAATGCTCACAGATGTCCAATCGGAATGGATCTCATTTACATCTGCCTTTGCTCCAGCCCCCCCCCCCTCCCCGCCGCCTGTGTTGGAGCGCGTGATCACGTGTGTGGGAATAGAGAAAGAGGATTGGGGGTGATAGGGTAGATTGACTGCCCTAAACCCCTCTTCTCTCGACCTCTCCACTATTTGAGGACCCCTCTGCTCCCCCATCCTCAAACCCCCTCCATCCCTCTCCCATCCCTCCACAATCTTCCCCTCCCATCCCCTCTCTACTACCCCCTCCTCCCACCCCTCCTCTCCCCCCTCTCCCTCTCCCCCCTCCGAAAACCCCCACCCCCTCCCTCTCCCCCACCCCTTCCACTCCCCCACCCTTCCATCCCTCTCTCCCCACTAACCCCCCTACCCCCCCTCCCTCTCCCACTTCACCACACTCCCCCTCCTCCCCATCTCCCCTTCCTCCCCACTCCCTCACCCCTCCCTCTCCCTCTTTCCCCACTCTTCCCCCTCTCTCCTCCCTCCCCACCTCCCCCTCCCCCCTACGCCTCCCCCTCTCCCCCTCCCTCCACACTCTTCCCTCTCTCCCCTACCCCTCCCCTCCCTCCACTCTTCCGCTCTCTCCCCTCCCCCTCCCTCTCCATCCTCCCCCCCCCCCTCCTCCCTCCTCCTTCTCCCACCTCTCTCCACCCCCTCCTCCACCCCTCTCATCCCCTTTCCGAACCCTCTCTCACCCCTTCCCCCACCCCCCGTATCCTCCTCCCCCTCCCACCCCCTCTCCCCCCCCCTCCCCCACCCTCTTCACCCCCATCCCCCCCCCACCCCCCCCCACCCCTTTCCCCTCTCTCTTGCACCACTCCCCTGCTACCCCTCTCCCCCTCACTCCCCACTCTTCTCCTCTTCCTCCCCCTCTCCCTTTCCTCCCCTCTTCTCCTCCACCCCTCTCCTCTCACCTCCCCCTCTTCCCCCCCTCCCCCTCCCTCCACTTCCTCCTACCCCCTCACCCACCCTTTCCCCTCCCCCTCTACCACCCACTTCCCCTACCCCTCCTTTACCCTCCCGTTCTCATCCCTTCCCCATCCTCATCCCCCTTTCTCTCTCTTCCCCCTCCCCTCCCCTCCCCACTCTCTCACCATCTCCCCTCCTCACTCTCTCCCCTCCTCCCCACCCTCCCCCTCCCTTTTTCCCCCACCCTTCTCTACCCCCTCACTCACCCTCCCCCCCCACCCCCCCCTCTCACCACGCCTTCCTCCTACCCGTCTCCTCCTTTACCCTCCCCGCTCTCCTCCCCTCCCTCCCTCACCCCCCCTTTCTCTCCCTTCCCTCTCACCTCCCCACTCTCTTCCAATCTCCCCTCCCCACTCTCTCCCCATCTCCCCCTCCCCCTCCCCACTCTCTCCCCATCTCCCTCTCCCATCCTCCCCACCCTCCCCCCCTCACCCACCCATCCTCTCCTCCTCCCCTCCACCCCCCTACCTCTGTCTCTTGCCCTTCTGTCTCTGCCCCTCTCCATCTCTCCCCACTCTCTCTCTGCCCTCACTCTCTAACCCCCCCCCCCCCCCCAGACGTGCCTGTGAGTTGGGGGCTATGTGTCAGTGGATAGGGCGACTATGGGGTAAAAGGAGCAAATTAATATAATATCAGGGGAGGTAGTTCGTGTGTGTGCGGGGTGGTAGTTAGCGTGTGTGATGCCACATGCTGCCCCCCCCCCCCCCCCCCCCCGCCGCAACCGCACGTTAGGGGAACAGACCCAACGGGTCCGCACTTGGTCTAGTATACTTTTAAAACTGTGTGTGTGTGTGTCTGCCGGCCGGCTGTGTGCGTCTTGTGGGAGTATGTCACATTCCATTTTTTCTTCAGATAAGATCTTTGGCCTTTGATTCCATGGTCCACCAAAACCAGATGCGAAAACGCCCTTATTTTTTCCATTTTGCTAGCGATTTCGCTTCTACGTGCACGGATTTACTCCTCATTACATTTAGACATTTTATGTACACATTTTTTAATAAAATCACCCCTCCACACTCGCTCATTTTAAAATCCAAACGGCACCTCACGAGCTGCTTACGTCACAATCACACATGCCAACCAATCCCAAGCCGTTTCTCTCTCTTCATTTGCCAGCCCGGCTCCCCCTCCTTCCCCCCTCCAACTACGCTCGCGCCTCCTGCAGCTCGAATCAAAGATTCCTTTGGGTCGAATCGCCCACGCACGCGCGCGCCCGCTCAAATCCCCCCCCCCCCCCGTTCTCAAAATGCTCTGCCGATCGGGACAAGAGATAAGGCGACGGGCGGGCGGGGTAATGCCCGATCCTGGGGAGGTGAAGAGGGGGAGTCGGGGGATTGAAGGAGAGGAGGGAGTTGGGGGAATGGGGGAGGTGTGGAGGAGAGTGTGGGAATGGAGGGAGAGGAGTGGGGGTGATAGGGAGTGGGGAATAGATGGACTGCTCCTCCCCTCCCTTCCCACCACCTCTCTCCCTCCCTTCCCCCCACCTCTCCCCCTCCCTTCTCACCCCATCTCCCCCTTCCCTCCCCCCCCCTCAGCCCCCCTCTCCCTCCTCCCATCTCTCTCTCCCCTCCTCCCCACCCTCCCTCTCCTCCACCCCCCCCTTCCCCTGCCTCTTTCCCTTCTGCCTCTGCCTGTCTCACTGTCTCTCCCCATTCTCTCTCTGCCCTCACTCTCTACCCCCCTCTCCCTCTCTAGACACGCCTGCGAGTTGGGGGCTATGCGTCAGTGGCTAGGGTGGTTATGAGGTAAAATGATCTAATTAATAATATTAATATAATATCAAGGGGGCAGTTAGTGTGTATGTGGTTAGTGTGTGTGACGCTGCATGCCCCCCACCCCGCAAACGCTCGTTGGGGGAACAGACCCAACAGGTCTACACTTGGTCTAGTATATTATAAATGTATGGATGTACTTGTCTAAGGATGGCACAGGCAGAAGTAAGAACCTTGGTTTTGTACCTGGCAGTTTGGTTTTAACAAGCGAGGCAAGCAATCGGGGAAGTTTGTACCTTATTCGTTATTGCATTCAGATCAATGCCTCTTTGACTTACTGAATGTTTACATGGGTGGGTAGATAGTCCGAGGCAGGTGGTGTTCTGTTTTACATTAATATTTTATGCCATTGTAGTTGATTTTAAATTAGAAAATGACAAATCCTAGCAACTCGATACATGCAGTAAAATGTGGCAAGATTGATGGCTTACAGATTTACTGCTACTGCACGAAAGCAGCTGACAGCCTCAGTGTAAAGGGTCATCAGATCTTTTACCTCTGATTTGTGAGGCAGCAGTACATTGCCAATGCAGCCATTAGCATTTTAAATTTTTTTCCGCCATTGGTTCTTTCTTATCTGGTTCAAGAGAGATCTCCTCCATCTCCCTGTCTGCTGTAGACAACTGTGTTATGTAATCATCAATGCTCGCTTTGCTAGCACTAACCCATGCATTGTTCCTTCATCATTGACAGGCATAATCAGAGAGAGAGAGAGAGAGAGAGTCAGAGTCAGTCATTGCATGCACATGTGAGTCCATCTTTGCATGCATGTATGTGCCCATCCATTTTTCTCTGCACCCCTTCCTGCAAAGTTAGAGCTCCCCTTGGTCCTCTTTTTCCGGCATAACAGTCTCCGCAACAAATCATTTTCCTCAATTTCCGCTACCTTCCAAGAGATACGGCAACTGGACGCATCTTCTCTCTTCCATTTCATAGGAACCCTTCTTCTCAATTTCCTGCTCTACTCTTCTAATCCCACCAACCACCCCCTTCTTATACCACTTTATCTTGCAACGACAGGCCAGGCCGCACTTATTTTTTTCGATCTAGTAAATGCAATGTTGTCTCCTCTGCAATGGAGAAATGGTGTGGGAGACTGCTTTGCAGTGTACCTGCATTCAGGCGCTAGATTGATCCTTTGCTTCCCGTTACTTGCCTCCAATTCTCCATCCAACTTCCATTCTGACCTCTCAGTGTGTAGTGCCCTGCACTGTTACAACCAGGCCCTACACAAGCTTGAGGAACTGCACTTCATCTGTCTGGGCATGATGCAATCTGCTGGATTCATTGTTGATATCTTTCCCTGTCATCCGCCTATCATATTTGCTCGTTCCCAGTTTTATTTTTTCTTTCCCTCTGGAAGTGAAGAACTTGGCCAACATGAGCTGCTGGCCATATAATGTCTTCCTGCTCTGCATTCTTCATCTCATCTTTGTTTGTCAACTTTTGTCTATGTTCTCACTCTCCAACTGCTCCCAGTCACTCGTTGACCAGCTTACCCCCAAAATAAACAATATTATTAGAGGGACCTGTGTCACCCCAGTTACCTCTACTTCTCTCTCCCATCAGGCAAGAGATACAGGAGTTTGAAAACAAATACCTCAAAATTCAGGGACTATTTCTTCCCAGCTGTTATCAGGCAGTCGAACTGTCCTCTCAACAGCTGGAGTTTCATCCTGACCTCCCATCTACCTCATTAGAAACCTTTCAAACTTCTTTTAATCAGACTTTCTAAGATTTTATCTTGCACTAAATATCATACCGTTTGTCCTGTATCTGTACACCTAGGAAGGCTTGATTGTAATCATGTATAGACTTTGACTGAGTAGCACACAAGTTCAAGTTCAAGTGAGTGTATTGTCATGTGTCCTGACAGGACAATGAAATTCTTGCTTTGCTTCAGCACAACAGAACATAGCAGGTATTGACTACAAAAACAGATCAGTGTGTCCATATACCATTATATAAATATATACACACATGAATAAATAAACTGATGAAGTGCAAATAACAGATAATGGGTTATTAATGTTCAGAGTTTTGTCCAAGCCAGGTTTAATAGCCTGATGGCTGTGGGGAAGTAGCTATTCCTGAACCTGGTCATTGCAGGAGATGAGTGTGTGGCCAGGATGGTGTGGGTCTTTGATGATACTGCCAGCCTTTTTGAGGCAGCGACTTGTAAATCCCCTTCACAACTGAAGTTTCCTCTGTTTCTCGGTAAATGTGACAAAAATAAACTATACTTATTTGTTCGTTACAGTTTTTAGGTGAGACAAAGGTTTATGAACACCTCTTCTAACCTCATCTACTGCATTCTGTGTTTCCGATTATGTCCGCCTTTACATGACCAAGTGTAGTCTCGGCGACTGTTTTGCCTAACATGCACTCTGTCCACTCAATTGGTTGCTAACCATTTTACATTCCGTTCTCATTTCCATACTGATTTTTCTGTCCCATGACACTCCCATTGCCAGAATGAGGTCACACACAAACTGGAGGAACAGCATCTCCGATTCTGCTTGGGTAGCTTGAACATTGAATTCTCCACTTTTAGATAAGTAACTTATAAATGACCTCCCTTTAAATTTTTGTTTAATTTCCTTCACTCATTCTTCCATGTGCTACACCTGGATTCACACCCATTTCTGTCCTTTCCCCTCTCCCCATCCCCTTTCACATATTCTTTCCTCTGTCCACCATTTTCTCCTCTTTTATCCTCTGCAAATTGACAAGCTTAAAAAGTGGTCTTAGATTTAAACAGTATTGGATGCAAAATAACTATTTCCATGTAATCTCCAGCAGTCAGTTCCATAGGAATTCAGCTTCTACTTTAACTACAGGTGGCTATCAAAATTACCAAGCAAACATTTCTATTGATGCTTGGGCAAAGAAACGTAACATTCAGCCTTTGGTATTTTTAGGTTGCAGTAACAAAAATATACATTACTATTCAAAAGACCTCTGTATTGTAGGGAAAAATAACTTCGTTATTGTGAGTCTGAAACACTCACTTTAATCCCTTTTCCTCCATTAACATAATTATATTTTTTTATGCTATTTTCTATAACAAGAGGTTTCTCAGGAACACAACTATCGTGTTATAACAGAGCTATCTTTATCTTCCAAATAATCATTCCAATGTTTTCATGACCTGGAATAGGTGTGTCCTTTCATTAGTGATATATCCAGATTTATTGTTTGAGGCTAGCTGATTTTCATCCTTAAGGCATCCATCCTGAGAAATCTACCTTAACTTTTATTAACTGATAGCATTCTAAATTAAATATCAAAACTGTATTCAATTACTTTCATAAATTTCTTAAAGTTCACATGCAGCAGACATAATTAAAATATAAATTCAAATAGTTAACTTGACTTCTTGTACTTTAGATGATTGTAAAGCATGGGTACTATTTAAAGTATGTTTTCCATCGCTAAAGCATTGCTGTGGTTCATTAATTTCTCACTAGCTTTCTCCTGGACTGACCTCTGAGCTCACACTAAACTTGTATTATGTTAAAAGGTAAACAATGAGTTTGTTTTTCGGCTAATGGGGAGAATGAATTCATGCATATAATCTGATACTGGATTTTTTAAGCCATATCACGCACTTCTAAATGTTTTTGTCTTTGAGGCCGTATGTTTACCTTTAAATCGTCCCAAACGATTCAGCAACATAGATTTGAGGTCAGAGAACTGGGGCGTTAAAGGTACAGCTTCATTGCATATTAATAAACTAATCATGAAGATTTATGTTTTTGGGTGATTCAGTCCTACAGACTCAAATGTATAAAACAATCTTCTACCATGTGCTTGATTTAACTGTTGTTTTAATTTGTGTATCCATATGGATTCATGAAAATGATATAATTTTATGCAATTAAAATTAATTTCATGTCAGCATTATAGCATTAATATTATTTAGGTCTGAAGAAGAGTCCTGACCCGCAACATCATATATTCATGTTCTCCAGAGATGCCTCGTGACTTGTTGCGTTAATCCTGCACTTTGTGTCTTTCTTTTTGTTCCCCAGCATCTGAAGTTCCACCTGTCCTATCCATGTACTTGTCAAACTGTTTCATAAAAGGGTTGGGATAGTCCCAGCCTCAACTACCTTCTCTGGCAGCTTGTTCCATACACTCACCACCCTTTGTGTGAAAATGTTACCCCTCGGATTCCTATTAAATCTTTTCTTCTTCACCTTGAACCTATGTTCTTTGGTCCTCGATTCCCCTAGACTCTGTGCATCTACCGATCTATTCCTCTCATGATTTGATATACCTCTATAAGATCACCCCACATCCTCCTGCACTCTATGGAAGAGAGACCCAGCCTACTCAACCTCTCCCTATAGCGCTTTCGCGTTCGTTTTCTAGGTCTGCATGAAACTTGAGAGTCTTCAAGATACAACAGAAGTCTTTATTATATCACTCACTGCCGGCAGCAAGACAACTCAAAGTGGCTGCGCACACACAGACAGACAGACGGACCAAAGCTCCTCTAGTATCTTTGGACAGGAGAGAACTATGTACGAAACATCTCCCTTTGTCCTGCTGCATGGGGGAGCAACAGGTCCTCCCACCCCACACAGTCCACCAAACATCTCAAGCTCACACCCTTTAGTCCTGGCAACATCCTCGTAAAGCTTTTCTGAACCCTTTCAAGCTTGACCATATCTTTCCTATAACATGGTGCCCAGAACTGAACACGATATTCTAAATGTGGTCTCACCTTGTAGGTCCTGCCTTTGTTCGACATCCCAAAATGCAATACCTCACACTTCTCTGTATTAAATTCTATCAACCATTCCTCGTCCCACCTGGCCAATCAATCCAGATCTTGCTGCAATCATTCACAACCATCTTCACTATCTGCAAAACCACTCACATTTGTATCATCATCAAACTTGCTAATCTTGCCTTGTATGTTCTCATCCAAATCATTGATGTAGATGACAAACAGTAATGGGCCCATCTTCTGTTTGGTTTACTCATTAGTTCCCAGAACTCCTCCAGGGATGCACTTGATCCAGGCATGTGCTGTCAGGGTAGGCAAGGTAGGCACTGCCTACCCTGACTAAAATTATATCATAGTAATTACTAAATATAAATAATAAAGGCATGGGAGAATTATGCCTATCTACGAGATCAATCTCTTAGGTAGGCATAATTCTCCGTGCCTTTCATCCGCAGCGCTTGTAACCCTTGAAGGTCTGTGCAGCCCACGTGCCGTCGGCACGGCTTCAAGCCGTCAGTTTCAAGCGGGGCTGAGGGCAGCAGAAATTCTGCCTTTGCAGCACTGCGCATGCGCAGCGCTAGTTTCTTGGTGGGGTTTTCAAATATGCATTGGTATTATTTTAAGTGTAGCTTAGGAAACAAAGAGAGAAGAATGGAGCCCGTGTACATTTTGTGTTTATGTTTTTAAATACCGTACTTCCCAGGGTGTGGGGGTGGGGGGAGAGCTCCTTTCATAGCATTTGGGGAGTCTGGCCCGGGGTAAAGTTGCGGGGAGGGCACGAATGTTGTGAAGGAGGAGCATGCCACTTGCGGCGCTCCTTGCACGGAGGCATGCAAAACCTCTCTCCTGCCGCTCGCTGGCCTCACTCATGTTCCGCAAATCGTTAAATTCCAACAGCGTGATTGAGGTTACTCGGCTGTGGGAATTTAAGGATTTGCAGGAAGCCGCTGACATGAGCGAGCGGCAGGTGAGAGATGTTCAGACGGAGAGCACTGCCAGAAGTGAGCGGGCCGGCAGAAGGCGTTGAAGTGGCGGACAGTTTGACTGTTGGATCCCAGCGGCCGCTCGCAGCTCCCCGAGCTGCTTCTATCCCCGGCTACAATGTGGGGGCTCCACGCCTGGAGCGCCGCAGCAGCGGTAAGTGAGTGAGTTACTGGCATTATCCCCAACCCCCTCATTCTCAACAGTCCTGCTCTCCCCGCAACTTTACCCCTGGCACAGACTCTCCACACGCTGTGAAAGGAACTGTCCCCCCAATTGGTGACTTGAACAAATGTTGTCATTCAATTAGATGACAACTAATTCAACTTTTCCCGGTGTGTTCCCGTTTTTCCCACCATCTCTCCACCTGCCATCCCTCCACCTGCCATCCCTCCACCTTCACCCACCCCCCCCCCCCCCCTCCCATTCAGTAATTCAAAATAAAGGAGACAAGGAAGCCTTGGGCAAATTGAATTGTTACTGTTTTTATTTTTTATTTTTATGGAGAGAACAATCTGCGCATGCGCGGTTTATTTAAAAAAAAAAAAATCCGACTGAGTGCCTACCCCGAGTAATTACTCACGGCACATGCCTTAGTTGATCCCAGCTGCCTATACCTGTCCCATGAATTCCTCATGTTTTTGACCACCGCCTCAACTTCCCTCGTCAGCCAAGCTTCCTTACGTTTGCCTGCTTTGCCCTTCACTCTAACAGGGACGTACATATCCTGAGCTTTCATCCCACTTGGCTGATGTTCCTTTCCCCTCAAATAACCTGCTCCAGTTAACTATCTTTTGTAGAATCTATTGCCATTCTCCTTTTCCTTATCCACAAAAACGATCCAATTTCACCTTTTTGCCTCCTGTTTTCCCCATCAAGTGTAAGGAAGACAGGACTGGAAAAAATAATATGTAGGAAGGAATTGCAGATGCTGGTTTAAACAAAAGATAGTCACAAAATGATGGAGTAACTCAGCAGGGTCAGGCAGCATCTCTGGAGAAATGGAATAGGTGACATTTTGGATTGAGACTTCAGGCGGCTTCAGTCTGAAGAAGGGTCTCGACCCGAAGCGTCACCTATTCCGTTTCTCCAGAGATGCTGCCAGACCTGCTGTGTTACTCCAGCTTTTTGTGTCTATCTTGCAAAAAAGAATAATCTTGCTAATGCTAATTAGCTAGTTGAAAGGATTGAATACATCAAGAAGCAACTATGCTGTTGGAACGTGGTGGAATAATCAGTGTTACAAACATAGCAGAAAATTAAAGTAGCAAAAGGGATAAAACATGAAGGAGAATTAAAAAGCCTGGGTGTGCAAATCCTACCTTGTTGCTGCAGCTAAAGGAAAATCATCCACAGCAAACTGCTTCCATCAGCAGAGGAATGATTAAAAGCAACCATGATTAAGTTGGATGGTAAACACAATGATTACCAAGGTTTGAAGATGTATTTTGGGCTGATCTCCCAGGCATCTACCTTATCTGTGGCAGAAGATTTGTAAATATAACAAAATACCAATTGGGAGTCAGAGTAGGTTACCTGGCCCCTCAACTTTGTGCCACCCATCATTAACGTCGAGGCTGTCTGATTATAACCTCAATTTAAAATTCTTGCAAGTTTCAAGTTGTCTTTTATCTCTTATTTTTATAGAGTATGCACCTCAGTCTTTAAAGTAAAAATACAGTGCTTTGGGACATAATGTTTGGGACAAAGACCCATCATTTATTTATTTGCCTCTGTACCCCACAATTTAAGATTTGTAATAGAAAAATAATCATATGTGGTTAAAGTGCACATTGCCAGATTTTAATAAAGGCAATTTTTGCACATTTTGGTTTTGCCATGTAGAAATTACAGCAGTGTTTATACTTAGTAAATACATTATAAATAAATAAATGATGGGTCTTTGTCCCAAACATTATGGAGGGCACTGTATCAGCAGCTTAATGTTGCAGGGTTAAGATGATACAGGCACAACAGAGATGGGGGTAACAGAGGAGGAGGAGTTGTTTTATTAATTTTGGAGAACACGCCGGCATTATTTCAACATGACACTACTGAGTGAGGCAATAAGGGTGGTGCTGAGAAATAAATAGGGGATGATCACTTTATTGAGATTGTACTCTTAAGGCCACAAACATTCAACTGGAATTAGAGGAACAAATACGCTGAGATTGCAGACAGCTGCAAGACTCATAGGATTGTCACAGTCGGGGATTTTAATTTTACCAATATTGACAGGGACTGCCATATTGTCAAATGCATGGATGGTGTGGGATTTGTCAAATGTATTCAGGAAAGTTTCCTTGGCCAACAAGGGAGAAGGTAAAACATGACCTACTCTCAGGGAATTAGGCAATGACTGCAGTGTTAGTGGGTGAGCTTTTTGGGACCAACTACTGCAGTTTTATTCGTTTTAAAATAGTTACTGATAAGGACAGGGCACGTTAGAGTTCTCAATGGGGGCAAAGCCAACTTTAATGGTATTAGGAGGGAACCTCTGCAAATATTGATTGCAGTAGGTTGTTAGCGGGCAAAGGGATTACTGGCAAATGGGATGCTTTTATTAGAATGATAGAGTTCAAGGTATGCATGTTGCCGTTAGAGTGAGGGGCAAGGCAGGTAGGAGTACAGGACCCTGGTTGATGAAAGATGTTGACACTCCGATCAGGAAAAAAATTGACATGGGTCAAGTATAGGGAGCCGGGATCAAGTGATCGTTGGAGGAGTATAGGTGATTGAGGAGCACTCTTAAGATGACAATCAGGAGGGCCACAGGGGTCATGAGATGGCTCTGGCAGATAAGATTAAGAAGAATCCAAAGAGATTTTGTAAGTATATTAAGGGGAAAAAGAGTAGCTAGAGAGAATAACACTTCTCAAACCTAAGCGGTCCTCTGTGTGTGGTGCTGTTAGGTCTTAATTGAGTTTTTTAACTGCAGAAATGGCATAATGTGTAGGGAACTCGGGAAAGTTGGTGTTAGGAGGCAAAGGGCAACAGTGGAGGATGATTTGCTGAATGGAAGTTTGTAACCAATGGTGTACCATTGGGATCGGCGCTGGGACCTTCATTGTTTGTCATATATATATATATATATATATATATGTTGTGTGTGTGTGGTTTTATATATATATATTTATATATTTGGTTTTTTTTATATATATATATATATATATATATATATATATATATTATATATACACACATATATATATATATATATATATATATATATATATATATATATATATATATATCACACACACACATATATATATATATATATATATATGTGTGTGTTTTTATATATATATATATATAACCAAATATATAAACAAATTTGGATGAGATAGCTGTGGTCTAATTAGCAAGTATGATGATCTGAAGATTGGTGGAGTTGCAGATAGTGAGGATGGTAGGCTAAGGATACAGAGAGACATGGATCATCTGGAAAGTTGGGTGGCTCATGGCAGATGGAATGTAATCAAGACAGGTGTAAAGCATCCCTTTTGCCTCACCCACTCCTTTCCCTGTGCTGCAACTGGTCTCCACCCCCACCAATATTCCTTCCTCTTGCCTTATAATTCGCACCACTTCGATCTTAATCTCACACCTTTTACTTTGTTCATCTCTGGCCTTTGTCCAACCATCTGCCAATTGAAGGCACCCTCACCGGTATCCACCCTATCACTCTTCCAGCTTTCTCTTCTCCCAACCACCGCCCCCGTCCCACAACCGCAATCGGTCTGAGAAAGGGTCCTGACCTGAAACATCACCTATCCATGTTCTCCAGAGTTACGGCCTGACCTGCTGTGTTACTGCAGCTGCAGTATAAGTTATGCATTTTGGGTCATCTAATGTTGCCTCGACGTGCATTGGGCAGCAATGACCTTAGAAGCATTGATGTACAGAGCTGCATGTTTATAGCTCTCTGAAAATGATGACTTCAAAGGGGGATAGGGTATTGAAGAAGAGCAGTGATTTTTTGTTTGCTTGTCTTCATAGGCAGAGGTATTGGGTGTGAGATTTGTGACTGTTTCAACTGTGCAAGACATTGGATTAGGCTACAGTTCTGTATTCTGTGCAGTTCTAGTCATTACAATACAGAAAGGATATGGTAGCATTCGAAAAAGTGCACAAAAGATTCACCAAGCTGTCGCTTTAATCGAGGACTTTCATTACAAAGGAAGATCAGGTAGGCTGGAATTGTTATCAGTGGGGTGAAGGATGTTGAGTGGTGACCTTATAGAGATTAATAAAATGTTGAGGGCATAGATTGGGAAAATAGTCACAGACTTTTACTAAGGGTAGGGAAATCTAAATCTAGACGGAAAACAGGGAACCGCAGATGTTGGTTTACAAAAAAATACACAAGGTGCCGAAATAACTCAGTGGGTCAGGCAGCATCTCTGGAGAACAGGAATAGTGATGTTTCAGATTGGGACCCTTCTTCAGCGTCTGGGTCAGAACATGGTTGTGGAGGAGGAGCAGTGGGGAAGGGGCAAGGGAGATGCATGGTGGTGGAGAGAACATTAGAGACTGGTGGTGGGGCTTCATAGTCAGGAGAAGAATCTGGTCATCAGAGGACAGGCAGTAACTGGGAATTGGTAGTCGTTGGTTTTTATGACCAGGTTGGGCCCAAGATAGAATTTCAATGAGTATTCCCCTTGAACAAAATCTATCTGAATTGGGTGACTTCATGGGGTGAGTGGCTGGAACTGGTCCCCTTGAAATAATGTTGCAGCATACTTCACGTTTGCATATGTAGCTAAAGCTGTTCATAAGCCACAATGAAACAATTAAAAATGATGCAAGCGACATCCAGATGAATACTATTGGACACTACTACAAATATCTGGGCTCTCTTTGTAATGCTACATCAGAAGCACAGCTGATCCATGGACAGTATCTTTCTCAAAATGGCAACTCACCAGTTTTCTTTCAGATTGACTTTTCATTAAAATAATATTATGTATTTCATAATGACATGATGCTATGTGATACCATTTTTAGGCAAGTAACTTTCCATACTCAAAAGGAGTCTAAAATAATCCAGGTTTCTTCTATTTTTGTTTCCTTCAAACTAGTCGTCCAGTTTCTTTCTCTCGGTTCCAAAGTGCGGTCTAACATGGAGGAGGAGGTTCCAAATGACAGACTCCCTATTAAGGAGTAACTCGGGGCCAGGCAGCATCTCTATGAGACACGGATGGGTGACGATAGGGAGGGCCCATATTAGGGCCCATCTCGATGCATGGAGGTTACATGTTTCTGGTGCCTATCTCTGGCAATAACAACATCAAAATGTAACCTGTGACTGCTTGTATTATCTTTGCAGTTGGGTGTGGGGGGCGGGGGGGGGGGGGGGGGGGGGGGGGGGAAGGGGGGGGGTGTGCTAGGGGAAGGGAGGTATGGAGAATGATAGACATTTCAGTTAAGGGAATAAGGGAACCACGGGCATAAGGAACTGCAGATGTAAGTTTACAAAATAAGATAGTGCTGGAGTAACTCAGCAGTTCAGGACATGGGTAGGCAATTTAACGGTCCCAAAATAAAATGTCTATGGCTCCTAGAGATGTCTAAGTCTCCTAGAGATGTTGCCTTGCCTGTTGAATTACTCCAGTCCTTTGCATCTTTATGCAGTTAAGGGAATCATTCAGCTGGTAGTAATGAAACAAGTAATGGTGCAATGAACAAGCCAACATCTTAACAATTCTATTTTTGAAACCGTTGCCCAAGCCTTTAGATTGAGAATTTTTCATTTGTTCCATTTGACAATTTATTCCTTTTAAGTATTTGGATGGGATTCCCAATGCATTTCTGTGTCTGTGCATTATTCACTCACTTGCTAACTCACACTCATCGCTTTTTCTTATAGATCAAAGGTGGAACTCAGGGACACTCTCATAAGTCTAAGCTTTGTGTGGCAAGTCTACTATGGATGTGTGGAATCATTGATATTTCAGTACAACCTGCTCCCTTCACTGTTTCTTCCAGTACATCAATGATTTATTGATGCATTATTTTGCTGCCTCAATTTCCACTTGGACCCCCAACCTTCGAAGGTAATACTTCTGGACTCTTCCCTTCCATTTTGTGGAATCTGTACAGAGGTTACATTACAAACCATCGTATCCTCACAGTCGTACTTAGCATTTTAGGTAAGCTAATGCGCTGGACTATTGTACAGCCTACTCCAAATCGATTGTCGAGATGTAACAAAATCTGGATGAACGCGAACTGGGAGCTCAAGGGTTGTTTCTGAATCGTTATATCAAGTTTTTTAAATAATGGATTTTGGACACTTCTCATAATCTTTTTTATCAGGATAGAATTTGACATCAGAGCGCCTATGGTGCCATGCTTTAGCTCAACACTAGAAATTGATGCCCAGTCCATTATCGCTCTAGGCAACAATAATCAGGTATTTGAATAATTAAAACCAGATGCTGCATTGACAGTGCAAGCAGCTCCCACCCAAACACTGTCTTGAGAATGGCCAGTGGCGTCTTCAGTCCTGTGGAATAGGATATCGACATCATGACGTTTTCGGGTCAGCGACCCCTTCTTCAGATCGTGGCCCTGCTGAGTTCTCTTCTTGTAATTTGTTTATTGCTGAAGATAATTTATGAATCTGCTGCCTTTAGTGTCTCCATCGTTTCTGGCAGGTTTTGTTGATCTGTTTATCTTTTTAGTTATGTGAAGGACAAATAATGATCGAGGACATTCATTCACAGGATTGTGGATCTCGTAGCAGTGGGAGAATTCTAGGAGCTATTTTGTTACTTACTCTCAATGCTTAGTTTCTATTGATTTTTGATTGTCATTTACCATGGTAAAGACTTTTGGGTGCACTGTACTCAAATCTCGTCTTTTATGTCAGGGGGAATGTCCTCTTCCGATTACACAACCTGTCTGTTTTAATCTTCTCATCTATGTCTGATATTTTGTGTTATTCTACAAACTTAATCTTAGTTTTCAAAAGACATTTTGGCTGTCAGATTTTGTCTCAAATACTGACAATCTTCCATCAAGAGAACAGAATTCATCTGTTATCTGGCAATGGACCCTGCTGAGCTCAAATGTGAAGAGGAATTGTAACAACACTGAGTGTGGAAGAGCAGATGCGATGTCAGATTAATCATGATTTACCCCTCTAAGCTTAATCAGATTTCTGTCTGAAACCTTATTTCTAACTCAGAAACTAATACAATGCTGGGATTGTCACCCCAGCACCCGACGTCGGACTTACATTCACCCGGCGGGGAGCACGGGCTGGGAACATTCGGGCCGCCCTTTAGCGGCGACCAGCGGAAGGGCTCGGGGAGCCTGTCCATGGAGACTGTGAACATTGGGGAGCATCGGGAAGAGTCCTGAACTTTGGTGCCTTCTCTCACAGTGGAAATTTTGATCCTGCTTGTGAGGTGTTTTATGTAGAATTTATGTCTACCTCTGTTGTGTTTCTTTATTTGGCTGTATGTCGACTTACTTTTCATGTGCCAATTGGCCACATGTGTGACTAAATAAATTCTATCTGTCTGTTTATCTCTGATATAAGGGGACATGGAGGGAGTAGGGGTAAGGGATAGGATGTAAAAGTGCATTTGGCACTTTCTCCAAATTCCCAGGAACTGCTCGTCTCTTGTTGTCTCAAATTGTATATTAGTTAATCTAACATCTGGTCAGGGATATTTTGGAAAACAATTAATCAGTGGACTGTGCTTCAAATGGACTGTGATTGAACATTTAAACCAGTAATAGCATGAAAATTGATGATTGGTATAGTCCTCCTCTGCACACTTGTGGAGATGTTCACTCTGTGTGCACATGGGCCTCTGCCTAGTATCATGTCCATGCTATTTTCTTCCCGTATGGAGGTATTATTTTGATGTATACTTGTAGAATTTAAAAAATATCATGTCATCAGGCCAGTTTCTCTGCAATTGCCTAGCATGACTTGGACCACTTGAAAACAAATAATAATTATACTCAGGGATAGAATTTTGAATTTGTATGACAAAGATGGTGCCAGCAGCCGATAATGAATATACTTAAAAATAAAAGAGGAAAATGTTGCTGTAGCGTGGAGTTTTGGTGAACATAATTGCTTCTCCAGGCTTCACGCTTTACAAAAGAAATTGCACTCCAAATTCTTTTTCTACTATACCTTTTCAAAATTGCCAAATGCTTATCTGTTCTTATTTGATCCTCATTAGGGCCTGAAAGTTCTAAAATAGATATAAATAGCAAAATGCGGGAAGTATCAGCCACGTCAGGGCTGGTGCGTTTCGGGAATGTGAAACCACGGTCTTCAAGGTCATTGGCGGAATAGATCTCAGGCGAAGTGGCCAAATTCTGCTCTCTATTGTTTTAAGGTCAAAGACTGTCAGAAATAAGAAGGCCCCAGAATGAAACGTTTGACAGTTATTCTGTGCACTCCACGGGGTAGTCACAAAATGAGCATTTAGCAAAAGTTGTATATATTTGAAGAAAAGTGTATTGGTAGGTTCATCCATTCAGTAATCTCTCCAATTAATATTTATGAATCAAAATACCCATCATAATTTGAACTAGTTTACAGCTGATTGACGTTCCAAGGATGTAAGTTTAGTCACTGCAAGCTTCTCTACGTGTTCAATTACCCTGGTCACTTTTTTTCTGTGTATGGAAAAGGGGTTAATTAGTGACGATGAACAAGAAATGATTGATATTGCCTGTGTTTTCTTTACAGACTGTAAATATAGTGTCTCATTTTATACGGGAGGACCACACCTCTACTTGTTCTATGTGCATAGCCTCCCATGTTGGTGAAGGACTCCCCCTCTGGTGCCCAGGCTCACACATGAACAGTTGTTAGACCTTGCACATGCAAACAGAACATTTACACCATACATTGAAGTCTCTTGTGCAGCGTAAGTATGTATGAGGCAGACAGCTGCTGTGCTATAGTTGGATGTGTTCTTCATGTTTTTATCCCTCAGATGGACATCTTGTTGAGCTCATTTCGACTTTGTTAATATAATCGCCATATTTCTGAGTTCAGCATTTATTTATCTTATGGCTTAACCGCAGGAAAATACGCATTATAACTAACAGAGTTATGGGCAATCACTTAAGCAGTGTTTGACACCCTGAATGTCATTCAAAATGTTGAAGTTGAAAGAAATAGACTCAGCAGATCGGGCAGCATTTTGCTTGAAAGAGAAGTTAAGTAATGTTTTGCATTGAAGACCTTTACCCAGAAAATATTGATGGAAGATCATCAACCCGAGAAAAGCTACTCTATCTCTCTTTTTGCGGATGCTGTCTGTATTCCAGCATTTTTGTTTTGTTTCTTCAACCTATTTATGGTTAACATGATCCTTCTCTTTACATCTTTTCCTCACTGCTATTTCTGAGCAAATAAAACCTGTTATTCATTGTGCTTGAATGCCAATCGTTTTTCCAAAAGAGCCTCCCAAAACCCTCAATCGCTTGTAATAACTAGAAAGGCAAAGGGAAAGGATGTGGGGAACACTCGAGGAATGCAGATGCTGGGAATACTTGCTTAAAAAAAAAATGTGCTGAGTAAACTCAATGGGTAAGCAGTTCTTGCGGAAGGAATGAATAGATGACGTTTCAGACCAGGGGAATGTGAGACTACTTACGAATTTTACATCAAGCCATACACATCAATTTGACTGGTGATGCATCAATGCTTCTGGATCTTCCTGGTTCAAGTGTTTTCGCTCTCATTAGCACCAAGGACTGTTGAAATTTGAGATTACCCCAGCAACATTTTCTCCCTCCGGCAATTGAGGATGACAGCAGTGTGGGGTGATCATAAATGATGCTAATCACTATAATAATGGAAATATATAAGTTGTTATAATTATATGAAAACTTGCTCATTGATATTTTATTAAGAAATCAAATCAGTCAAAATCTTTCATAGACCCGAGGAGCAAAAAATGGGAAATATATTTTTATTATCACACAACAAAAATATTGTAACCTAGTCATTAAAGGACTATTGCTGCAATTTGTAAATTTCCATGTCAAATCATCTATGTTTCACTATCTGTTCAATTAAATTTGACTAAAATAAATTACTGTAGCTTAATGAAACAGTAGATGTTTTCAATAAATTATTTAAATCTAACAAGAAATAACTTTACTCATTCAAAATTTATCTTTTCAGAATTATTCTTACTCTGCAGAGAATTAAAAATGTTTCTGAATTTATACTTCTAAGAGTTGCAATATTATTATACTGTTATATATATATATATATATGCACAAATTCATCAACAAACAGGAATGATGAACTTATTGCTATACACTGTACAGAATGCTTGTGCACTGTTTGGGAGTGCATGTAACCTGTGACAATAGTGACCTTACAAAAGCAGGCTGAACTCACGAGATTTAATGAGCATGTAATCAGTAACACCCGCCACATTTTTTCTGTTGCGCCCAGACTCGGCTTTTGGTTTTTGCATTTAAGCCCCCATTTTTTCCCAACTAAACACAATTAAAAGCTTCAGTTTACCACACAGGTCTCTCTCTAAAAGGTTCTGTCTTAGTAAATTTGAATGGAATGGAATACTTTTATTGTCACGTGTGACTAGGCACAGTGAAATTTCTTGATTGCATACCCCAATGTATGCAATGTTAACGCAGAGTCTAGAAACTTTCAATTGTGATATTTAATTTATTATAGGTGCGATTGCATTGTATTGACGATGGAAAAATAACATTTGGTAATATAATTCTATTGTCGTCAGCAATGATTATAAGAGGAGTAGTTGAGGCTGGGACTATCCCATCACTTAAGAAATCCAGTTAGACATGTACTTGGATAGCGTCCAGTTTGGAGAGATATGGACAAGCGCAGGGCAAGTGGATGAGTGTAGCTGGGACATTGTAGGCCAAGTGTGGGCGAGTTGGGTTTAAGGGCCTTCTTTCTAAACTACTGGTATACTCTATGGACTGTAAGTAATAATAAGCCTAAAGTGAATTGTAAAGTGGCAGGTTAAAATCGATTATTTAACTTCAAAGGAGAGCACAGAAATTCCACTTGAGTAATTAAGTATTATCTTGCTTCTATAGATTTTGTAGTTATGGACCCTGTGCTTTGTGGATTTTACATAAGGATGTTATTCCTGTCCTCCATCAATCCAGGCATTCAAGACGCCCAAAGTCTGGAATATCTTGATCGTGTGCATCTTTAATGTTTTTCTGGTGTCAGTGGCACATATAATCACAGTACATGGTGCCCAGTGCATCATCCTCTGTTGGCAGAAAACTTTAAGTTTTGTAGTGTTTTAACAGTCACTGATCACCACGCTAGAAAAAAAATGTTGAAACAAATTGCCCAGGATCGGCAATGAGACAAGCATGGAAAGGATCTGCCACATGTGACAAAATTGTGCATTGCACACAAGTGCTTGCAGGAACTGTATTTTCAATGGTAAGGATTATGGAATATGCACAGCTGTCACGTGAGTGTCCCCTATTTCTCGATTGCAGATTTTTGTGCTGACATCAAGATCTAAACTGCATGCTATGATCAACAGGTCCATTGATCAGCCAGCCTATTTTCACAAATAGTTCATTTGATGAACTATAAATCAATTTGGGCAAATCATCACCGGGACGGGGATGGAGAATGTCCACAAACACACGGTTGATTCACCGTGAATACTGACCTCTTCATTAAAACTGAGAAATGAGATACAATTTATTTTATCTGCTGGCGTTTGAGTCTTTGAAACCATTTTCCTCAAAGACTGGAGAACCAAAGGTGTTTTGGGGGTTGTTTTAAGATAAGAGATTAGTTTCTAAATGAAGAAGG
This sequence comes from Okamejei kenojei, assembly GCA_035221665.1. NCBI lineage: Eukaryota > Metazoa > Chordata > Chondrichthyes > Rajiformes > Rajidae > Okamejei > Okamejei kenojei. Next base: position 60,724,052 of record CM069132.1, on the reverse strand, counting down.
CCAAATTAAATGCTTACTGGGTGGTACAGGACATCTCCGTTCGGCTCCGCTGCATTCCATTCTCTCCAGGCCCCATCCTCTCATCTTTACCATGGACGTACCAGTCCAACTCAACACCTCCATCCACCACCAGGACGGTCTCAAGCCCTCCGGTTCTCCTCGACCAGAAGACCAAACCATACCCACGTCCACTGACACCCTCCTCTCCGCCTAGCGGAGTTGGTCCTTACCCTCAATTAACTTCTCTTCGATTCCTTCCTATTACCTCAAACACAAGGCGATAAGCTGATGGGCACACCGCATGGGCCCCAGCTACGACTTGCCTCTTTGTTGGGTACGTTGACGCACAGAATCCTTGTTCTCGGCGTACAAGGGGCCAATCCCCGACCTCTACCTCCGTTACATCGACGACTCGCTTTAGGTTGTCACCTCCTGCACCACCACAGACAACTGACTGACTTCAATCATTTCGCACCACCAAGCTTCCATCCGGCACCTCAAATACACTTGGACCATTTCCGAACATTTCCCATACCATTCCTTGACCTCACCCATCTCTATTGCTGGTGATACATCCTGACCGACATACACTAACAAACCATACTGACTCGAGTACCTGGACATACTTTCCCCTCCCACCCTGCTTTCCTGTAAGGACTCCATCCCCTATTCCCAAGTCCTCGGTCTATAGCTATCTGCTCCCAGGATGAGGTGTTCCACACCAGGATCATCCACAAATGGGCCCTCATTCTTCAGAGAACGGGGACTTCCCTCCCACACTATAGATGAGGCTCGGCACCAGGGTCTCCTCCTTACCCGCAACCTGACCTCTCTCCCATTCCCCCAACTCGCAAACAGTGGCAGAGTCCCTGGTCCTTCCACCTATCATCCCACAGCCTGTTGCAAATACAAACACATAGTCCTCCCGCCAGTTATCGCCACTCCAACGGGGACCCCCTCCATTCGCCCATCTTCCCATCTCACCCCCCATGTCTGCCTTCCGCAGAAAGACCGCTCCCTCCGCAATCTCCACTTGTCTCAATTCCTTCCCTCCCTACCACTCTACCTTCAGTGCACTTTCCCTTGGCAACCGGCAAGAAAATGCAACACTTGTCCTTCACCTCCCCCTCCACTCCATTTCAGGGACCCAAGCAGTCTTCAGGTCCGACAGAGGTTCACCTGCACTCTCTCCAACTATCATCTACGGCATCCGCTGCTCCAAGTTGCCTGATGATCTATATCGGTGAGACCAAGCGGAGGCTTGGCGGCTCGCTTGCGAAACACCTCCGCTCGGTCGCACTAACCAACCCGACCTCCCTCGGTGGCTCGCATCTCTTCAACTCCCTCCCATTCCACATCCGGACCTCTCGATCTTGGGCCTCTCACGGACAGCAGTGTAGCAAACACCGCAAGCTGGAGGCAACAGGCTCCTCCTACTTCCGCTTGGGGAGTTCTGCTCCTTTGGGCTTGAATATGAATATTCTCAATTTTGTGATATCCCTTGTGTTCCTCCCTTCCACCTCTCCCTCCAGGCCCTTCGGGTTCCTGGCATTCCCTCTATCTCACTATCTCCCTCCCCCACCCCAGTCGCACAGCTTCTCAGATTTTCACACCACAAAAGCTTACAATGGCTTGTTCCCTTTATCACGATACTGTTTTGCATATCTTTCACTCATGATTCCCTTATCTGTCCCACGATCACGTCACTATATCTCTGTTTCTGATTCCCTGACTAGTATGAAGAAGGGTTCTCGACCGAAACGTCGCCTATCTCCTTCGCTCCGTAGATGCTGTGCTGCACCCGCTGAGTTTCTCCAGCTTTTGTGTACCTCGATTCTCCGTAGCTGCAGTTCCTTCTTTAAAAAAATAAAAGTTACTGAAGGTCGGCAAGTTTGCCAATTTAAAGGTCCAATCAGATCAGCCACAATTTGATTTAATTGCAGAACAGGTTCAAGCGCAGCCCAAATGGCCCCTCCATTTGAAAAACACAATGAATAGATGTATTATTTTGTACATTGTTGCAATTTCAAAATTTCTAGTCTTCATGTATTTATTGATATTGTTATCAATCGGCCAGCAAACTACTTGAAACATTAAAATACATGTTATGCACTTTTCTAACATATTGTAATGAAAGAGCGAGGACATCTACATTGACATTTTTAGCTCCCTATAACTACACAATAATCCAAGTCATAAACCAGTTGTGAAAGAGAAATAATGACATATACTTGCGTTTTCTTTTCTCACCAAAAAACAAGATAAATAGAATGACCTCACTTTAATATCGTATTGGAATTGAACTGATGTCTGTAGTCACAAAGTGTATTTGTCTCTGGGTTCTTGAGGAGCAGTTCTCAGTCATAATTCATTTAAATCTAGTTAAAATAAATGGCAGTTTCATAAAGACTCATTGTTGAAGGAATATTTCTATGAGTTGTGCAGAACAATGCTCTTAACAATTAATCAGCAAGTTCTCAGCGCTGCTGTAGAATTGCAACGTTTATGGGGAAAAATTTTACAAGTTAGCACTCTTTTGTGCAGCCTGACAGTGGGAAGCATCGATCAATCATGCACAGCAGACAGCATGCATATACACAATTTGCACCATTCACAATTTTCAAATTATCATTTTTCACTTTATTACCAAAATATTGGAGGCACCATGTATTTGAGCCATACTGTTCACCACACTCACGTTATCACTGATCTGCCATTTCTTCGAGTGAGGTTTCTGCTACTGAAAACATAAATGTCACATCCTAAATTGTACTGTTATTTAGTTTCATGTTGAAGACAAAAAAAGCAACACAGCAGTTGCTTTTGGATGGGGGGGAAGTGAAAGGGGCGGTCTCAAAAGAAACATTGACAAATATTAAAGTAGAAAATAGTTCCATTGCATGGAAATATGAATAGATCAGTATGATCTGTGCATGTAAATTGTGCATTTATCAACCAAAAGTACCATGTTACAGACTTTGAATCACTTGAAATGTACCA